>CM035174.1:3695729-4895729 GCA_020205615.1 Panax quinquefolius | reverse complement strand
TCTCCTTGGGGTGCTCTGTTCTATTCGTGAAGAAGAAAGATGGGAGTATGCGAGTTTGTATTGACTATCGGGAATTGAACCATGTCACCATTAAGAATAGGTATCCGCATTACCTCGTATTGATGACTGTTTGACCCGATTACAACAGTAAGGAGCACAATTCTTTTCAAGATCGATCTTCATTTTGGATATCATCAGCTGAAGGTTAAAACTGAGGATATTCCAAAGACTGCCTTCAGAACTCAGTGTGGGCATTATGAATTCTTAGTCATGTCTTTTGGATTGACTAATGCTCCTGCTGCCTTCATGGATATGATGAACTGAGTATTCAAGAAATATTTGGATTACTTTGTGGTCGTCTTTATTGATGACATCCTCATATATTCCAAAAGTCGTGAAGATCATGAGCAACACTTGAGGCTGATACTCCAAAAGCTTCGTGAAAACAAGCTTTATGCCAAGTTGATGAAATGCGAGTTCTGGCTTGAGGAAGTAGCATTCTTTGAGCACGTAGTATCAAGTCATGAAATATCTGTTGACCCGGCAAAGATTGAAGCTATTCAAAGCTGGGAGCAACCTAAATCAGTGACCGAAGTACGTAACTTTCTCGGATTAGCTGGTTATTATCGGAGATTCGTGGAAGGGTTTTCTCGAATCGCTACTCCATTAACTCAGCTGACTCGGAAAGATATCAAATTCGGTTGGAGCGTGGAATGTAAGAAGAGTTTTCAAGAACTCAAAAGGAGACTCATTTCAGTACCTGTTCTGACAATACCATATGGCTCGGAGGGATTTGTCATCTATAGTGATGCATCGGGCAAAGGGTTAGGATGTGTTCTCATGCAACATGGGAAAGTCATAGCCTATACCTCTCGGAAACTCAAAGAATATGAGAGAAATTATCCTACTCATGATCTAGAGTTGGCAGCTGTTGTCTTCGCACTTAAAATTTGGAGGCATTACTTGTATGGGGAGAAAGTGGAGATCTTTACGGATCATAAAAGCCTCAAATATTTCTTCACCCAAAAGAAACTCAACATGCGGCAACGACGTTTGCTTGAACTGTTAAAAGATTATGATAATACCATTCAATACCATCCTGGTAAAGTGAACGTAGTAGCTAACGCATTGAGTAGAAGATCATATGCGGGTACAAGTGCGATATTGTCAATGCAAAGGCCCATTTTATATGACTTGCAAAGGATGGAGATAGAGTTAAAGACTCCAGGGACCAACGTAATGATGGCGAATATACGAGTAGAACCGACTTTAATTGATAAAGTTAAAGCTGTTCAAGCTACAGACCTGGAACTGATGCGTATGAGGAAGAAAGTGCAAGAAGGTGCTATGCCGGAAGGAAGAATCGATGAGAAAGGAATACTTCGAGTCCACTCCAGACTTTGTGTTCCTAACGATCTTGATTTAAAGTATAAAATCATGATGGAGGCGCACAACACACCATTTGCAATCCATCTCAGGAGTACCAAATGTATCATGATCTTGACATACATTTTGGTGGAGCAATATGAAGAGAGAGATCGCGAGTTTATCTCAAGGTGTTTAACTTGTCAACGAGTCAAGTGAAACATCAAGTACCAAAAGGTCCATTGCAACCACTTAAAATTCCGAATGGAAGTGGAGCACATTACCATGGATTTCAATTCGGCCTTCCCAAGGTTTCTCAAGGCATAGATGCGATTTGGGTCATTGTTGATAGATTGACCAAGTCGGCTCATTTCTTACCTATAATGAAAAACTTATACACTTGAACGTCTTGCTCAGTATATACATAAATGAGATTGTAAGATCGCATGGTATGCCAATATCCATAGTTTCGATCGAGACCCACGATTCACTTTCACGATTTTGGGTTAGTTTGCAGAAAGCTATGGAGTGCAGTTTACGATTTAGCTCGGCATATCATCCTCGGATTTGACGGGCGGGTTGGAGAGGACTATTCAAACTCTTGAAGATTTATTAAGACTCTATGTCCTTGACTTCAAGGAAGTTGGGATAAGTTCTTACCATTGGTGGAGTTTTCTGACAACAACATTATCACGCAAGTATTGGCATGGCTCCATTTGAGGCGTTGTATGGAAGAAAGTGTCGTTCTCCAAAGATGTCTGGGATGAGGTGGATGAAGCAACGTTGTTGGGGACCGGAGTTGATACGTATGACTATGAAAAAGATTCAAACGATCCGAAATGAACGTATAAAAACCTCACAAGATCAACAAAAGAGTTATCTTTGATCTTCATCGAAAGGACGTGGAATTCGATATTGAGATCATGTGTTGTTATGTGTTGCTCCATGGAAAGGAGTTACGAGATTTGGAAAGAGAGGAAAGCTCAATCCTCGATTCATCGACCCATTTTAATCCTCGATCGAGTAGGAACTGTGGCTATAGACTCGCTTTTACCGCCAAGTATGTTTAGTGTTCATAACGCTTTTCACATATCCATATTACGTAAATATGTGGAAGACCCGAACCACATTATTTAGTTAGAGCCGGGACGAAATAGCGGAAGATTTAACGTGAATGAAGAGGTTCCCGTTAAAATGTTGGATAAGAAGGAACATGTTCTACGCTCGAGGTTATACCTCAAGTCAAAGTTTTGTGGAGAAACCACGATGTTGAGAAATGACCGGGAGTTAGAATCTGAAATGAAATCAAGGTATCCTTACCTCTTGACATACCAGTCGTACCCTAATTTCGAGGGCGAAATTTCATAGAAGGGAGGTTATAAGACCCCAACTTTTATGAATAAAGATGAATTTTCTATAAATATCATTTTGATTATTATGGAATGAATTTGTTATAATATTATAGTTGTGGGTAATATTTATAAATTCTGCAAAGTACGTAAGTTGTTATATAATATTCGATTGGTCGGGGAATATTTGTTTTAACAGGGAATATCTGTACGATGGCACAATCATTGGTGGACCCCACAACGGAATTATTGTCGGATTGAGAAAACGACAAAAATATCTTTTTATAAAATAACGGCGAAAGTTTTATGTAAGACCCCAACTTTTATAAATAAAGATGAATTTTCTATAAATATCATTTTTGAATATTATGGAGTAAATTTGATATAATGTTATAGTTGTGGGTAATATTTATAAATTTTGCAAAGTATGCAAGTTGTTATATAATATTCGATTGGTCGGGGAATATTCATTTTAACATGGAATATTCGTACAACGAAATAATCATTGGTGGACCCCACAACGGAATTATTGTCGGATTGAGAAAACGACAAAAATACTTTATGAAAATAACGGCGGAAGTTTTATCGTTAACTGTTGAAACACCCGGTGTTAAAAGTATAATAATGGCGTAGTTGAGCAATGAGCACACAGTATTGATTATTGATGTTTACGTGAGAAGTCACTCGCGTTTTGTTGAATTATTATTCTGATAATTGCTTGCGTATAAGTATCTCACATTATTTGATTCAATTATTGTCAATATTTTATAATCAATAATTGAGATGACAAAGTTATTAATATTATTATTTACAATATTAACGATGTCTAGAAGTTACATCGAGGAGAGTTTGGTCACCTAATTGCGGCCCAATGGGGAGAAATCCTTATTGAAAGCCCTCTTTCCAGGAACGACCTCTAGATTCGATTAATATTTTGAATTATAATAATGATGATAAGTGTTGTTAAGAATATTGAGGAGTTTTTATAAAGTATTGGTTGTAAGTTTGGCGTGTTATTTAAACCCCCACTTACCCATTTTTTAAAATTATCGGTGGAAAGTTATCTCAGTTTTGTTTATATATATATAAGTATTATATATATTTATATATATATGTGTGTGTGTCTGTGTGTGTGTGTTTGTGTGTCAAATTGGGTTGGGGGGGATTTGATATTCACGTGGAGGGAGTACAAGCATTATTATTTTATATATATATATATATATATGATAGTGGATTTGGGTGGAATTGATTTACGGGTGGAAGATGTCTAGTATAGCATGTGTTTTATATATATAAATATATTAAAATTTTGTTTTTAGTTGATAACTTGGCGTATGAATTCATCCATGAGTGATTCGTCTGATTTCTTTCTGTTTCTTCCATGATTAATTTCTAAACAGTACCCCTTCAATTCTCCTATAAATAGAAGTTCATTCCTCCATTATTTCTTACGAATTCACTAAAATTCTAGAGAGAGAAATTATAAAGAAACTATAGAAAAGTATTCTGATACTTCCCTACTCTTATATTCAGTTTCTTTTACGGTAAGGGGTATTATTTCTTTTGTATTCATGAAGAGAACTTCTGTTATTCCATTCTTTATTATTCTTTGGAATAACCAGTATACGCGGACTACCCTATACTTGGTGACATTCTTCTAATATTCCGTCTTTATTATTATTCTGTTGGAATATCCTGTCTGTGCATTTTACGCCGGACCTGATTCCGTCTTTATTATTATTCTGTTAGAATATCCTATCTGTGTGTTTTACGCCGGACCTGGTTCCGTCTTTATTATTCTGTTGGAACATCCTGTCGGTGCGAATTTACACTTTGACCTGGTTTTAGATTACTTATTATTCATTGGAATAACTCGTTTATACTGTCAAGTACCGCATGCACGGTGATTTCTTTTGTTATTCCATTCGTTATTATACTCAGTTGGTTAAAGTTTTGACTTCTATACTCCATGAAATTAGTGGAATATCCTTGATATTTGCACTTCATCCAGTATCTTTTCATGAAAATATTCTTCCGAGCATTCTTGAATTTTACTCTATAAAGCAGTATCATATTGATAATTGGACGTTATCAGTTCCTAAATAAATTAATTCTTGAACTTGTTTTATTGAATTCTTATATCATTGTAATCATCCTCATGTTTATATTTTGTTGAAAGTCATCTGTATCCTGTACTGCATAGATGGACTTGGTATGATTATGACCAGAGATTATTCAGTGTAATCATGACCGTAACATTACAAATGATGTGGTAAAAGTCCTCATTGGCCCGTAGTGCATTGATGGACAGTTGTTGGCATGATCATGACCATTAATGAATACACAAATATTCTTGGCCCATAGTGCATGGATAATTGTGGTCGTGATACTAAAGAATATCCTTGGCCGTAGTGCGGGGGTGATTCGATGATGTGGATTATTTATTAAGTCGAGTCCCAAATGATAAAAGTGATGAAAAACCTTTTAAATCATAAAAGATAGTAGATTTTATTCTCTACTTGACTCTTTTAATGGATTGCTTGTTCCGCTGCAGTTAAACTTGATATTTGTTATATTGTATCGCTTTAACAATCGCTTAAGGCTAATAATAATTTATTCGCATTATCTTAGTCATAATATTTCTTATTGGGCTAGTTGAGCTCACCCTTTCTTTCACCGCTTCTTCTCTTGAAATAAGAATATAGGCGGGACGAGTCTCAGAAGCGGAGTGATGGTCCTAGATGGTGCATTAGTAGTCCTCACCATTCTGTGATATAGTGTGATAATAATTGTATTGAGGACTCCTTTTGAGTTTGTATACTCTCTAGTAGACAATATTTGTATTCAAACTCACAGTTTATGTTTTGTCGTATTGTACACGACAATTGTATTATTAAGTTGTATTTGAATTTTGTGCCATGTATCTGGCGACTCAAGATGGGTGATGTATACCTAATTTTGGGGGCGTCACAGTTGGTATCAAAGCTTAGGGATATGATCCCTGGCTAAGATGTGAGAATAGTACTAGTATGGGAGAGACGGAGAATTCCTTTGCTAGTATGACCTGCCTAAGTGTATGTGGTATTTAATTGGTCGGTCAGAATTTAGGGATAATATGTTACATGTCAATTAACCTTTGTTTTGTGGCAGTATCTGAAAATGACATCTGAGAATGTTGAGAATAACAATGGAGCACAAAGCGTAGTTGATTCACCACATATCAATAATCGTGGATAATATGCATCGAAGAAGGCGACAATCCTCATGCAAACAACAACACCGACCAAATGATGAATGATCAAATGTTCAGAGGCTTTATGCAATTCATTCATGCAAAGAAAGAGAGACCCGCTCTGTCCAAAATGTTGGTGGAAACACTTGAAAACTCTCGGATGGTCACCGCTAAACAGTTCAAGGAGCTGGGACCACCGGAGTTTATTGGAGAGCCAAAACCACTTAAGGCGGAAGCATGGATAAAGCAGATCACCAAGATATTTGATGTCTTGGGATGCTCCGAGGAGCAAAAGGTTCCCTTTGCCGCCTTTATGTTGCAAGGAGAGGCATATTACTGGTGGGAATCGGTAAAGCGTACTCAACCTGCCGCACTGAAAATGTCTTGGGAGAAGTTCCAAGAACTATTCAACGACAAGTACTTTCCCGAAAGTATTCGTCACATGAAGGAGGTGGAGTTCATCAAGCTGGAACAGAATAATATGACCGTGTCGTAGTATGAAGCAAAGTTTGCCAAGTTGTCCCGGTTTGCGTCCCACTTGGTGGATAATGAAGAAAGAATGACGCGAATGTTTTTAAGAGGTTTAAAGCCGGAGATACGTCAACATCTTATTTTTCATAAATTGTGTTTGTATTCAGATGTTGTAAATAGGGCTCAGTTAGTGGAGCGCGATAACGAGTCAACGCAACCAAAAGAGAGCAAATTTAAGAAATGATAATACCAAATGAGAAGCGATCATCGAAGTGGTGACAACAAGCGTGGAGGAAATCAACAGGCCAGAAGTGGTAACTACTTCGGTGGTAATCAGGGCCAAAATAATAAGAATGTGCATTTCAAGAAGAGGAGATTCAACAATGATGAAAAGATCGTCAAAGACCAAAGACCGTCGTTAAGGAAGGAGAACGACCACCTATCATATGCTTCAAATGCGGAGGGAGGGCACATCGGTCAAACTGCGTGATGCCGTCCAAAGCATGTTATAATTAATGGAAGAGAAGGTCACTTAGCTTCGATTTTGTTGTTCACCAAGACAAGTTCAAATTTAGATGGAGGCACCAAAGGCCATCCCGTAAAAGTCAAAACCCAGTAGTCTGAGGAGAGAATTTGTTGTGACCTCCCAGAAAGCAAGGAACCCGAATGAGGTCATCATGGGTAAGCTTATCATAAACTCTAGCGAAGTCTATACTTTATTTGATACCGGTTCTACCCATTCTTTTATTTCTCCTACTTGCGCTCAACGATTAAATTTGACTCCGGAGAATTTAGACTTTAACTTATCTGTGGAAACTCCGTTGGGAGAAACCTTCATTACATCCATTGTTTATAAATCTTGTTTGGTTCAAATTGGTACCCTCACATTACCTGTCGATCTAATTTCATTGAAAATACTTGTATTTGACGTGATTCTAAGGATTGATTGGTTAACTACTCATCATGCAAAAATTGATTATTTTCGTAAGGTTGTTAGTTTTTATATTCCTAACCAACCTATTATGCGAATTCAAGCAACTAAACCATTATAATCAATCAATGTCATTTCAAGCCATAAAGCTATTCGTTTATTGAAAAACGGATGTCAAGCTTTCTTAGCTCATGTCACGGATCTAAACAAAAATACGTCAGTTTTGAATGATATTTCTATTGTTAATAAATTCCCTGACGTATTCCTGAAGAACTTCGGCCTACCCCGGAGCATGAAATTGAATTTTGTATCGACCTTGAACCCAGACAAAACCCATTTCCAAAGCCCCATATCGAATGGCTCTATTGAACTTCGGAGTTAAAACCCAATTACGAGGAATTGTTGGACATCGATTTCATTCATCCTAGTACGTCTCCTTGGGGTGCTCCTGTTTTATTCGTGAAAAAGAAAGATGGGAGTATGCGACTTTGTATTGATTATCGGGAGTTGAATCATGTCACCATCAAAAATAGTTACCCATTGCCACGTATTGATGACTTGTTTGACCAGTTGCAAGGAGCCAAATTCTTTTCAAAGAATGATCTTCATTCTGGATATCACCAATTGAAGATTAGAACCGATGATATTCCAAAGACGGCTTTCAGAACTCGGTACGGACATTATGAATTCCTAGTCATGTCCTTTGGATTGACTAATGCTCCTGCTGTCTTCATGGATATGATGAACCGAGTATTCAATGAATATTTAGATCACTTTGTGGTCGTCTTTATTGATGACATCCTTATTTATTTTAAAAGCCATGAAGATCATGAGCAACACTTGAGGATGACACTCCAAAAGCTTCATGAATACAAGCTTTATGCCAAGTTGAAGAAATACGAGTTCTGGCTTGAGGAAGTAGCATTTCTTGGGCACGTAGTATCAAGTCATGGAATATCTGTTGACCCGGTAAAGATTGAAGCTATTCAAAGCTGGGAGAAACCTAAATCAGTGACCGAAGTACGTAGCTTTCTCAGTTTAGCTGGTTATTATCGGAGATTCGTCTAAGGATTTTCTCGAATCGCTACTCCATTAACTCAGCTGACTCAGAAAGATACAAAGTTCGGTTGAGGAATGTGAGAAGAGTTTTAAAGAATTCAAGAGGACACTCATTTCAGCACCTGTTCTAACAATACCATCTGGTTCGGAGGGATTTGTCATCTACAATGATGCTTCGGGCAAAGGGTTGGGATGTGTTCTCATGCAACATGGGAAAGTCATAGCTTATGCCTCGCGATAACTCAAAGAATATGAGAGGAATTATCTTACTCATGATCTAGAGTTGGCAGCTATTGTCTTCGCACTTAAAATTTGGAGGCATTACTTGTATGGGGAGAAGGTGGAGATCTTTACGGATCATAAAAGCCTCAAATATTTCTTTACTCAAAAGGAACTCAACATGCGACAACGACGTTGGCTTGAACTGTTGAAAGATTATGATCATACCATCTAATACCATCCTCGAAAAAGCGAACGTGGTAGGCGATTTATTGAGTAGAAGATCATATGCAAGTACGAGTGCGATATTGTCAACGCAAAGACCCATTTTGTGTGACTTTCAAAGGATGGAGATAGAGTTAAAGACTCCAGGGACCCATGTGATGATGGCGAATATACAAGTAGAACCGACTTTAATTGATAAAGTTAAAGCTGCTCAAGCTACAGACCTAGAGCTGATGCGTATGAGAAAAAAAGTGGAAGAAGGTGCTATGCCCGAAGCAAGAATCGATAAAGAAGGAATACTTCGAGTCAACTCCAGACTTTGTGTTCCTAACGACCCTGATTTAAAGTATAAAATCGTGACAGAGGCGCACAACACACCGTTTGCAATCCATCCTGGGAGTACCAAAATGTATCATGATATTCGTCTTACATTTTGGTGGAGCAATATGAAGAGAGAGATAGCGCTGTTTATCTCAAGGTGTCTAACTTGTCAACGAGTTAAAGCAGAGCATCAAGTACCAAAAGGTCCATTGCAACCACTTGAAATTCTAGAATGGAAGTGGGAGCACATTACCATGGATTTTGTTACCGGTCTTCCTAAGGTTTCTCAAGGTATAGATATGATTTGGGTCATTGTTGATAGATTGACCAAGTCTGCTCATTTTTTTTCTTACCGATACGAGAAACTTATACACTTGAACGTCTTGCTCGTATTACATAAACGAGATTGTAAGACTACATGGTATGCCAGTATCCATATTTTCTGATCGAGACCCAAGATTCACTTCACGATTTTGGGTTATTTTGTAGAAAGCTATGGGAACACATTTACGATTTAGCTCGGCATATCATCCTCAGACGGATGGCCAGTATGAGAGGACTATTCAAACTCTTGAGGATTTATTAAGACTCTCTGTCCTTGACTTCAAGGGAAGTTGGGATAAGTTCTTACCATTGGTGGAGTTTTCCTACAACAACAGTTATCAAGGAAGTATTGGCATGGCTCCATTTGAGGCGTTGTATGGAAGAAAGTGTCGTTCTCCAAAGATGTTGGGATGAGGTGGGAGAAGCAACGTTGTTGGGACCGGAGTTGAGTACGTATGACTACGAGAAAAGATTCAAACGATCCCAAGAACGTATAAAAACCTCACAAGATCGACAAAAGAGTTATCTTGATCTTCATCGAAAGGACGTGAAATTCGATATTGGAGATCATGTGTTGTTACGTGTTGCTCCATGGAAAGAAGTTATGAGATTTTGAAAGAGAGGAAAACTCAATCCTCGATTCATTGGCCCATTTTTAATCCTCGATCGAGTAGGAACTGTAGCCTATAGACTCGCTTTACCGCTAAGTATGTCTCGTGTTCATAACGATTTTCACATATCCATGTTACGTAAATATGTGAAAGACCCAAACCACATTATTGAGTTAGAACCGGACGAAATAGCGGAAGATTTAACGTATGAAGAGGTTCCTATTCAAATCTTGGATAAGAAGGAACATATTCTACACTCCAAGGTTATACATCAAGTTAAAGTTTTGTGGAGAAACCACGATGTTGAGGAAATGACTTGGGAGTTAGAATCTGAAATGAAATCAAGGTATCCTTACCTCTTCGACATACCAGGTACGTACCCTAATTTCGAGGGCAAAATTTCATAAGAAGGGGAGGTTGTAAGACCCCAACTTTTATAAATAAAGATGAATTTTCTATAAATATCATTTTTGAATATTATGGAGTAAATTTGATATAATGTTATAGTTGTGGGTAATATTTATAAATTTTGCAAAGTACGCAAGTTGTTATATAATATTCGATTGGTGAGAATATTAGTTTTAACAGGAATATTCGTGCAACGGGACACAATCATTGGTGGACCCCACAACGGAATTATTGTCGGATTGAGAAAACGACAAAAATACTTTATGAAAATAACGGCGGAAGTTTTACCGTTAACTGTTGAAACACCCAATGTTAAAAGTACAGTAATATGCATAGTTGCACAGTAGCACACGGTATTGATTATTGATGCTTACGTGAGAAGTCACTCAGTTTTGTTCAATTATTGTTACAGTAATTGCTACATAGTATCTCACTTTATTTGATTCAATTATTGTCAATATTTTATAATCAATAATTGAGATGACAAAGTTATTAATATTATTATTTACAATATTAACGATGTCTAGAAGTTCTATCAAGGAGAGGTTTGGTCACCTAATTGCGCGCCAATGGGAAGAAATCCTTATTGAAAAGCCCCCTCTTTCCTGGGAACGACCTGGTCGATTAATATTGTGAATTATAATAATGATGATAAGTGTTGTTAAGAATATTGAGGAGTTTTTATAAAGTATTTGTTGTAAGTTTGGCGTGTTATTTAAACCCCCACTTATCCATTTTTCCAAATTATCAGTGGAAAGTTATCTCAGTTTTGTTTATATATATATATATAAGTATTATATATATTTATATATATATATATGTGTGTGTGTGTGTGTGTGTGTGTGTTAGTCAAATTGGGTGAAGGGGGGGGGGATTTGATATTCACGTGAAGGGAGTACAAGCATTATATATATATATATATATGATAGTGGATTTTGGGTGGAGGAAAGCATTATTATTATTATTATTATTATTATTATTATTATTATTATTATTATTATTATTATTATTATTATTATTATTATAGTGGATTTGGGTGGAATTGATTTACGAGTGGAAGATGTCTAGTATAGCATGTGTTTTATATATATAAATATATTAAAATTTTGTTTTTAGTTGATAACTTGGTGTATGAATTCATCCATGAGTGATTCGTCTGATTTCTTTCTGTTTCTTCCATGATTAATTTCTAAACAGTACCCCTTCAATTCTCCTATAAATAGAAGTTCATTCCTTCATTATTTCTTACGAATTCACTAAAACTCTAGAGAGAGAAATTATAGAGAAATTATAGAAAAGTATTCTACTACTTCCTTACTCTTATATCCAGTTTCTTTTACGGTAAGGGGTATTATTTCTTTTGTATTCATGAAGAGAACTTCTGTTATTCCATTCTTTATTATTCATTGGAATAACCAAAGATACTGCGACTACCCTATACTTGGTGACATTCTTCTAATATTCCGCTTTATTATTATTCTCATTGGAATATCACATGCATGCATTTTACGCCAGACTGATTCCGCTCTTTATTATTATTCTGTTGGAATATCACGTGCATGCGTTTTTACGCCGGACTGGTTCCGCTCTTTGTTATTATTACGCTGGAATATCCTCATGCATGTGTTTCTGCGCCGACTGGTTCCGCTTTTATTATTACTCATTGAACATCCTGCTTGCATGCGAATTTCGCCTTACCTAGTTCCGTTACTTATTATTCTGTTGGAATAACTTGTCTATGCGAAGTACCGCATGCATGGTGATTTCTTTTATTATTCCATTCGTTATTATACTCAGTTGGTTAAAGTTTTGACATTTATATTTGATATTTGCGCTTCATCTAGTATCTTTTCATGGAAATATTCTTCCGAGCATTCTTGAATTTTACTCTACAAAGCAGTATCATGTTGACAATTTGGACGTTATCAGTTCCTAAATAAATTAATTCTTGAACTTGTTTTATTGAATTCTTATATCATTGTCATCATCCTCATGTTTATATTTTGTTGAAAGTCATCTGTGGCCTGTATTGCATAGATGGACTTGGTATGATTATGACCAGGGATTATTCGGTGTAATCATGACCTTAACGTTAGAAATGATGTGGTAAAAGTCCTCATTGGCCCGTAGTGCATTGATGGACAGTTGTTGGCATGATCATGACCATTAATGAATACACAAATATTCTTGGCCCGTAGTGCATGGATAATTGTGGTCGTGATACTAAAGAATATCATTGCCGTAGTAGCGCGGGGGTGATTCGATGATATGGATTATTTATTAAAATTTGAGTCCCAAATGATAAAAGTGATGAAAAACCTTTTAAATCATAAAAGATAGTAGATTTTATTCTCTACTTGACTCTTTAAATGGATTGCTTGTTCCGCTGCAGTTAAACTTGATATTTGTTATATTGTATCAGTTTAACACTGTTTAAGGCAAATGATAATTTATTTTGCATTATCTTAGTCATAATATTTCTTACTGTGCTAGTTGAGCTCACCCTTTCTTTCACTGTTCTCTTCAGAAAATGAGAATATAGCTGGGATAAGTCGGGGAACGAAGTGATGGTCCTAAATGGTGCATTAGTAGTCCTCACTATTCTGTGATATAGTGTGATAATAATTGTATTGAGGACTCCTTTTGAGTTTTTATACTCTCTAGTAGACAATATTTGTATTCAAACTCACAGTTTATGTTTTGTCGTATTGTACACGACAATTGTATTATTAAGTTGTATTTGAATTACATACCACCGTATGTCTGGCAGCGACTCAAGATGGGTGATGTATACCTAATTTTGGGGGCGTCATTTTACTGCTATTAACTGCTTTGTGGAATACACGTGGTTAAAATACGATGTCGCATTGTTGCAAAGAAGCACACGGTATTGCACGATGATTTTTGAATTATTGATTCTTACGTGAGAAGGCACTTTTCAATAATTGTTACGATAATTCTTGCTCAATATTTTATTTTATTGGTTCAATAATTTTTTGCGTTGATATTTTATATTATTGTTATTTCAATAATTGTCACTGCACAGTATTTTCCATTATTAGATCAATAATTCATATTATTTGAATAATATTATTAGATAGCATTATTGGCAATGTCTAGAAAGTTACATCGAGGAGAGGTTTGGTCACCTAATTACGCTTGAGAAAGGAGAAATCCTTATTAAAAGCCCCTCTTTCACGGGAGCTACTGGGTTGTCATTATTGTGATTCTGTAATATTATTTGTGATTAATTAATTATTGATTTATATGATAAAGAAATGTTTATTTTATGTGGACATAAATGATAGATAAGAAACTATTTATTCGAAGTGGATTTAAACTGAGGAATTTTTAGCATGTGACATTTGTTGAAAGTTGGTATTTTATCTTTTTCGATAAAATAATTCAATCAAATATATTATTATAATATTACATTATAGTAGTATGATGTGATTATATAATAGTACATTTTTTTATAATTTTAATGGTAGCATTATTATAGTAAATTCATGGTATAAAAGTAAAATGAGGTGGAAGAGAAAAAATTTAATTTGAATTCCTGTGATGCTAGCGATGATGTCATCGGACGATGAGGTAAGCGATGATGTCATCAGACGATGAGGTATGCAATAATGTATTATGATCGATGACGTCAGCGGTGATGTCATAAATTATGGCAAAAACTCTATTTTACCCTTACTCTGCCAAGCCTATAAATAGAAGCTCATTTCTTTATTATTTTTGACCAATTCATTCAAGCTATAGAGAGAGAAAGTATAGAGAGAATAAGAGAGAAAGAAGAAGAGTATTATGTTACTACACTATTGCAGTATCCAATCTCCTACTAAGGTAAGGGGTATTATTCTTTCGTATTCATGAAGAGAGTTATTTTTTTTCAATACTCGTAAGGGTTGTTATTTCATTCTTTATTATTCTCATTGGAATAATCATGCATGCTGATCTATCGCATGCAGGTGAATTTCATTGTTATTCCATTCTTTATTATTACATTTGGAACATCTTGTGCATGCGGATTACGCGACTGACTGTTCCATTCTTTATTATTCTGTTGAAACATCCTGTCTGTGCGGATTACGCATGACCTGGTTCCATTCTTTATTATTCTGTTGGAATATCCTGTCTGTGCGGATTACGCATGACCTGGTTCCATTCTTTATTACTCTGTTGAAGTGATCTGTCTACGTGGATTACCGCATGGCGGACAAAAATCTATTTGTGGTTTCATATATTCTATTATACTCAGTTGGTTAAAGTTTTGGCTTCTATACTCCATAAAATTAGTGGAATATCCTTGATATTTGCGATTCATCCAGTATCTTTTCATGGAAATATTCTTCTGATCATTCTTGAATTTTACTCCACAAAACAATGATTACGACAATTTGGACGTTATTGATTTCTGGATAAATTAAATTATAAATCTTTAAAAAATTATCCTTGAACTTGTTTTATTGAATTCTTATATCATTGTCATCATCCTCATGTTTATAATATGTTGAAAGTCATCTGTGGCTTTCGTAGTGCATAGATGGACTTAGTATGATTATGACCGAGGATTATTCAGTATAATAATCATGTTAGTAATGTTACAAATGATGTGGTAAAAATCCTCATTGGTCGTAGTGCATTGATGGATAGTTGTTGGCATGATCATGACCATTGATGAATACACGAATATCCTTGGCCTGTAGTGCATGGATAATTTATGGTCGTGATACTAATGAATATCTTTGGCCGTGGTGCAGGGATGATGTGGATTATTTATTAAGCCGAGTCTCAGCGATAAAAGTAATGAAAAACCTTTTAAATCATAGAAGATAGTAGATTTTATTCTCTACTTGACTCTTCTAATGGATTGCTTATTCCACTGCAGTTAAACTTGATGTTTGTTATATTTTATCAGTTTAACAATGTTGAACGCTAATGATAATTTATTCTGCATTATCTTAGTCATAATATTTCTTACTGGGCTAGTTGAGCTCACCCTTTTACTTTCATTGTTCTCTTTAGGAAATGAGAACGTAGCAGGGACTAGCCGGGAAACGGAGTGACGGTCCAGATGATAGCATTAGTAGTCCTCACTATTCTATGAAAAAGTGTGATAATAAATGTATTGAAGACTTATTTTGAGTTTGAATACTGTCTAGAAGGCAATATTTGTATTAAAACTCACAACTCATGTTGTATATTTAAGGTTGTATTTGTATTCTGTACCATGTATTTGGCGACTCAGAATAGGTGATGTATACCTATTTTGGGGGCGTCACACGTTTGTTGTAAGTTTGACTTATTATTCCATGGGGAGATGTACTAATTTTTTGGACCGTCCATTGTGGTTTTAATAGTAAATCAATATAGACCGTCGGTTGTGGTTTTAATAATAAATCAATATGGACCGTCTGTGTATCAGTTACTATTTAGTCCATTCTTCTATAAATAAAAGCTTATTTCTTCTTTCATTCTCACTAATTCACTAAGACTCACAAGAGAAACTATAGAGAGAAAAAAGAAGAGTATTTTTCTACTTCACTATTGCAGTATCCAATTTCTTATTAAGGTAAGGGATATTATTTTTCGTATTCATTCTTTATTAATTTATGGGAATAACTTGTCTACGCGGATATGCATAGTAAATAACCCTTCGTACTCATTCTATATTTGTGGAAAAGATCTGTCTACGCGGATTACCACATGATATGTGAAAATTCATTTGCAGTTTCGTATATTATTTCTTTTCGTATTCCTAAATCTAAACTTAATATGGTAAGTATTGCTTCTATAATCCCTGAAATTAGTAGAATATCCTTGAGTTTTGCGTTTCATCTAGTATCGTTTCATTAGAATATTGGTCTGAACTTTCTTATTAAAATATTTTCATTCGAGGTACTATTCATGGGGTACTATTCACTCAGGTACTATTCACTCAGTTACTATTTATTCGGGGGTACTTTGTATGATGGAGTACTATTCATTCGGGTACTATTCACGATAAAAGTGATTTCTTTTCTGTCCAAATTATTTGTGATACATAAATATCATTCTTGAATTTTACTCCATAATTAGTTATCATGTTGACAATTTGGACATTCTTGAACTCTGGACAAATTGAATTATAAATCTCTAATATTTATCATTGATCTCACTTGATTAATTCCTTATATCATTGTCATCATCATCATGATTATGTTATGGTAAAAGTCATCTTTGGCTCGTAGTTCATGGATGGACTGTTGATTGGTATGATTATGTCCAGGAATTTTGTATTGGTATAATCATGACCTGTAATGTTACAGACAAATGATGTGGTGAAAGTCCTCTTTGGCCCGTAGTGCATAGATGGACAGTTGTTTGGCATGATCATGACCACTGGTGATACTAATGAATATCTTTGGCCCGTAGTGCATGGATAATTCGTTGATGTGAAATATTTATTGATTGGTGTTACAGGGATAAAATATTAATGCTGGACTTTTAAATCATAGAAGATAGTAGACATTATGTTCTACTTGACTCTTCTAATGGATTGCTATTTCCGCTGCAGTTGTTGATCTAAAACTTGTTGTCTTATTCTATCAGATTTTTCTCTATTAAGGACTAAGGATAATTTTTTCTACATTATCTTAGTCATAATATTCTTTACTGGGCTAGTTGAGCTCACCCTTTTCCTTTTGGTTCCATTGTTCTTCTCAGGAGGCGAGAATGTAGTTGGGACTAGTCAGGGAGTGGAGTAATAATCCAAGATGGTTATTTTAGTAATCCTCACTATTTTATAAAATAGTGTGTCAATAATTGTAATGAGGATTTTATTTGAGTTTGGATATTGTCTATGAGACAATATTTGTATTAAAACTCACAACATATATTTTGTCGTATTTTACACGACAATTAATAGTTGTATAAATTAAATTTGTATTTGAATTCTGTACCATGTATTTGGCGACTCAGAATGAGATGTATGAACATATTTTGGGGGCGTCACATTCAAAGCCTTAGAAGATGAGTTGTTCGAGAATGTAGTCAACTGTAAGATTGCAAAGGAGGTGTGGGAAGTTCACCTAGTAATGCATGAAAAGACTAAGGAAATAAGGGAGAATAAGCAATCTCTCCTCACCCAACAATATGAAATGTTTTCCCATACTCCCGGTGAAACCATAACTGCAACATACGAGAGGTTCAATATTCTGCTCAACTTTCTCAGAGTATTTGGGAAAGTTTATCCTCATAAGGACTTCAATATCAAGTTTATGAGAGCATTTCCAAACAAGTAGGATGCAAAGACCACTACGATCAGAGAATTCAAAAATTTGCATGAGATGACTGTGCATAAGCTCTATGATAATCTTCTTACCTATAAGCTGGAGTTGAATCAAAGGGCAAAGGCTACTTCAGAATACAGAAGGAAAGAAAGAAGAGCAACTGTCAAAGCTATAGAGGCATCTTTAAAAGCCCTAGTGGAAAATGAATCTGATGATGATGAATATATTTCTCTTCTTGCCAGAAAGCTAAGAAAGTTCATGAGAAAGGGCAATAGTGCAATCTCAAAAGATACAACAACAGCCGAGATCCTTCAAAAGACTTGTGCTACAACTGTAAAAAGCCAGGTCACTATATTGCTGACTGAAATAAGTCTCTGAGAGAAGAATTCAAGAAAGATAAGAAGAAGAAAGAGTTTGCTCTAAAGAAATATTTTAGAGGCTATAAAATGTAACATAGGAAAGACAAAGGTCTAGTAGTAGAAGGCTCGTGGAGTGGCTCTGATAATAATTCAAATATAGAGTCTAGTGATGATGAAGGACCCCAGATGGCTAATCTTTGTCTCATGGCCATAGAAGCTCAAACAGATAACACTTTTGATAATCAAGAACTTGATATCAATGACATATTTGATTTCAATTCCCTCGATATAGATATCAATGATCTTAAAATTTCCTTGCATGATATTACATCTGCTTCATAAATATATAAAGTGGTTTAGGGTTCTATCAAGGGACCATCTTCTTTTTCAAGAGGCGAAAGAGAAAGTACAAGTTGAGATGGAAACAAATCTACGAACTACTAGTTCCCTCACTAAGCTTGAGGCTGAAAATAAAAACTTGAGAAAGATAACTAAACAATCGGCATAAAGAGAATCAACTTTAGTTTCTAAGATTGAGGAACCGAAGAAGACTACCTCTACATGGAACAAGTCTTCTTCATCAATAAATTCCATGATCACAAGTCAAAGATCTGTCTCAGACCTATCAGGATTAGAATTTGGGGATTCATCCTCCGATCGTAGAGTGGAAACATTGTTGGAGACTAACAATAACAATGCTTCCACTCCACATACAAGTATTGTGTTTATGAAATCAACAGAGGTTGTCGAGCCCAGTATTACATGCTATACAATCTCTGTTGATCAAGTTGTGAGTCTGAGTACAAAAAATCACACACTGGTCTGGGATTCAAGAAAACACAAGGTAAAACCTACACTACCTTCAAGCCTCGAAAGGTTGTAGAGTCAAGTTGCATTCACTTTACGAACTAACTAGGCAAGAATCGTAAAGTTAACTTTCACCCTACAAATTCTCAGAATCGTAGAACAGTGTGGAAGCAGAGAGAGTTCGAGCCGAGAATAAAGAAAATGGGTTTCTATCGTCCACACGTGTCCTCTAAGAGAAGGTATCCATACACACACAAGCATGCATCATATTAAATGTTATAATTGCTATGAATATAATCATTGCAACTATATGTTATTTCAATGATTATTCTGTGTATGAAAGATGTAGAATTAAGCAGGCCCGGGTACCTAAGAGAACTAACAAATCATAACCTAAGAAAATTTAGGTACCAAAATAAAGCTTAAATTTTCTTGCAGGATAGAAGTTCCACTAATTGAACATGATATCTCGATAATGGATGCTCATGGTATATGACCGGCAACAAAGCTCTCCTATCGAACTTTAAAGAAAAAGATAGTCCTGCAGTTGTCTTTGGAGACAATAATTCTGGAAAGAAAAGAGGATATGACTTAATAGGAAATTGTGCAGTTTCTTTCAATAAGGTGGCATTTGTTGAAAGCCTGAAGCACAATCTCCTGAGCATCAGTTAATTATGTGACAAAGGGCACCAAGTAATCTTCCTCAATAACAAATGCCAAGTTAGAGATCTGGAATCAAATTCTCTAAAGCTAATCAAATTTAGAGAAGGCAATATATATATGGTGAATCTAGCTAAGTTGAGTTCAACAAAGATTGCCTTATTCTTTGTTGAAGCTTCAGAAGATGTCAGCTGGTTATGACATAGAAGACTGTCTCACTTGAAATTTAGAAATATGTCAAAGTTTGCCTTTAAAATCTAGTTTTAGGTTTACCCAAGTTAAACTTTGTCAAGAAAAAGCTTTGTAGAGCCTGTTAGTTGGGGAAGTAAACTAAAGTCTCATTCAAGAATAAGACAGTCAACTCCAATGATAGGCCTCTGCAACTACTTCATATGGAACTTTTTGTGCCTATTCTGACTATTAGTCTTGGAGGAAGAAAGTACTGACTAGTTATAGTGGATGGCTACACTAGATTCACATGAGTATTCTTTCTGAGCTCTAAGGATGAAACTAGCTCTCAATTGATTTCAATTTGGTTGAGAATGAGAAGGGCAAAAAGATCAAGGCTACAAGGAGTGCTCATGTTAGAGAGTTCGATTTCTCAGAGGTACACAAGTTCTATGATGATAATGATATTCATTATAACTTTTCAGTTTTAAGAACTCCTCAGCAAAATGGAGTAGCTGAAAGGAAGAATATAACTCTTATAGAGGCATGAATGTAACGACCCCAAAATAGGTCCATTCCATCCAACCCATTCTGAGACGCCAAATATATGGTACGAAAAACAACTACAACTTTATTACAACAATTGTCGTGCAAAATACAACAACACATATCTTTGTGAGTTTGGATACAAATATATACCAAGCTGTAACACGTCACAATGACACCTTACATAAAGGTATAGTCAAAAAGCTGCTTTTAGAAATTAGAATCTTTGGAAAGTGCTCAAGAAACCTTCATACATGGGAGGCCATGCTTTTAGGTTATGGTAGATATCATATGGCCACGAATTATCCTTGGTTGACCCAATAAACCCCAAAGAAAAAGAAGAAGATTACTATCATATTCTTCCCAATGGCGAGTCTTCTCTTGACATATCATTATCTCAACTGTCTCTAATTTGGTATTATACTCCAAACAAACACCAAGATTATATAGGTAGTGCTCAGAAATACTCGACCAAGTGGATGAGCACAACCATGTCTTATGATAACACGAGGTTGTATGTCATTAGACATCTTGTATGATAGTGAAAAAAACACCCTTCCAAGTTAAATTCACCTCACCCTCAACATCTATAGACCACCACTCTATTCCTCGCTATCCCGCTTCGACCCATTTACACTTTTATTACGAAAGGAATTGTGAAACAAAAGGGTGAGCACAACTAGCTCGATAAAAGAATATTATGACTAAAGATAAATAAATTATCAATAGTCTTCATCGAATAAATCGAGATTTAGAACATATGGTAGATGATAAAACTTTTCAACCATAGTTGCGTGGAATGAAGCGATCCATTAGAAGAGTCAAATAGACTATAAAGTCTATTGTCTTCTCCATGTTAAAAATCCACCAACAATGTTTTATCCTCAGTAACATCAATCAACAATTCCACATCCCACAATCACGTGTATAACTTCATAATCGTAATTGTAGTTCTAAATTCCTTTCCTCATCCAAGACAAAGATAATTTTCATCACTTGTCTTTACACGAAACATCAAAGATCATGGTTATACCAAATCACGGTTCTGTTCATAATCATACTAATAAATTCATCTTTGCACTACGGCGAAAGATATTCATCAACAGATTCATCTTTACACTACTGGGCTAAAGATATTCAACAACCGGTCATCTTTGCATTACAAGCCAAAGATATTCATCAATAATTCATCTTTGCACTACAGGCTAAAGATATTCAACAACGGGTCATCTTTGCATTACAAGCCAAAGATATTCATCAATAATTCATCTTTGCACTACAAAGCAAAAGATATTCAACAACAAATTCATCTTTGCATTCTGAGCAAAAGATATTCATCAATAATTCATCTTTGCACTATCTTGGCTAAAGATATTCATCGGTTAGTCATGTTCATTTAAACACTGTTCATCTTTTTTCTACGAGCCAAAGATATTCTTCGAAAATCATTCATCTTTGCATTGGTTTTATCCACGTCCAAAATACCTCAAAAATAATCATAGTGGTGTAAAATTCAAGAATGATCAAAACATGGATACAATCAAAGCTAGTATCCGAATAGACATTTTAGACGCGAAAGAAAAATTTTCATTTTTCTATGAATAGTCTTATTATTAAAATAGAATAGTCAGATATCGTGAATAATTAATAAGTATCGTGAATAGTAACTCAAACACCAAAAGATAGAAATTTCACAAAAAACATCTTCACGCTTCATGAATAGTACTTTCGTGAATAGTAACTCATGAATAGTAACTTCGTGAATAGTAACTCATGAATAGTAACCCCGACATGAAAAAGTTCCAAATTTGATAAAAAGTTCCAACCAATATTTCAAATAATGATATTGAAGAAATAATATCATCGAGAAGAAAATAACATCCCTTACCTCGAAAGAGGTGCTTCTAGTTGAAACACCTTGGATAGTCTTTGAAGGAAACTTGCACTTCTCAACAATACTCAAAGTATACTCAAAATACTCACAAGAATACACTCGATAATATAGAGAGAAAGAGAGAAAACTTGTTTCGGGTGTGATTTTCAATTCTAACTTAGCCCTCTATTTATAGGAAAATATTAGCACGCAAAGGCGGACTTAACTTGCAAACTTTGATGGCTTTACTGCTACTATTCCACCCACCAAAAATCAGCCATCTTCCCCAACAACCAAGAGTGGGGCCCACTCAATTCTAGAATTTTCCACCAAAACCTAATTTAGAATCAGATTACCTCTTAAAATTCATAACAAATCATACGTTCATTTTAACGGTTCAAAATTTGTGGACATATACTCAACTTATATATGTATAACATATCCAAAAATTACAACGATCCAACGGTCGGATCAAAATTTATAACTCACATAATATAGTTTGAAGAACAACGATTTTTCGGACTATTAGTCCTTCTGACCGATTTCATTCAAAATTTCACCACGAAATATCTACAAAAGAATTTTTTGGTGATTCAAATTTCTCTGATTAGCTTACTTCTAGGGCTTTCTTTTGATATAAGGCTCATCTCTTAACTCATTATACACAAAGAGTTATGGATTTTACAAAATCAAGTAATAAACTAATTTTTCCGAAAATCCCATATTTTGTTCTCCATTTACAAATAATCTTGATAAAACACCTCATCATTAATTCCTTCACTTATAACCACATAAATAAATCCATCATTTATATCCACATCAAATAAATATTTTCTTATCATATGAATCAATAATTAATTATTTACAAATAATATTACGAAATCACATTTATAATGACAACCAGTTCCTCCTCAGAAAGAGGGCTTTCGAATAAGAATTTCTCCTTCTCAAGCGCCGCAATTAGGTGACCAAACCTCTCCTCGATGAACTTTCTAGACATTGTCAATAATGCTATCTAATAATATTATTCAAATAATATGAATTATTGATCCGATAATGGAAATCTTGTGCGTTGATAATTATTGAACAACAATAATATAAAATATCAACACAGCCAATTATTGAATCAATAAAATAAAATATTGAGCGAATCAACGTAACAATTATTGAGTAGTGCCTTCTCACGTAAGAATCAATAATTCAAAATACTATGTAATACTGGTATAATTTCATGTGCAACAACGCGTATTACTTTATTTTACCAACCGGGTATTCCAACAGTGTTAACGGTAACGATTACGTCGTTATTTATAAAAACTTAATTTTGTCATTTTCTTCATCCGGCGCTTATTACATTATGGGGCCCACAAATAGGCTGCTAGCCGCAAATACGAATATTCCCAAAGCGGAAAAAATATTCCACGACCAAACGAATATTCCCAGAATAATAATGAATACTTTATACCCCCTTGCGTATTTTGAAAAAAATTTCATATATCACCCTTAACTTTAACTTTTATTAATTTAACCATTTACTGAATAGAAAAATTGAATACTTTTATTTCATAAAATTCGGGGTCTTACAATGAAGAACTCTTCTAGCCGCAACAATACTACCTGAGTATTTCTAGGTTGAAGCTATTAACACCGCCTACTAAATTTAGAATCGATTACTCATTCACTCCACCTTCAAGAAAACCCAACATTGGTTACTTTTATGTCTTTGGTTGTGCGTGCTACATCCTCAACAACAACATGAGATATCTGACCAAGTTTCAACCCAAGTTAGACGTAGGAATTTTCCTTGGATACTCTCTGGATGGTAAGGCTTACAGAGTGTTCAATAAGAAATCGGTGAGCATTGAAATATCAATTCATGTCACGTTTGATGAATCTAATAATGGGGAACCAAGAAAAGCTGTAACTTCGATGAAATCGTAGAACAAGACGAAGCAGGTGTAGAACAGGAAAACCCTACGATCAAAGATCTAGCGATCATAGAATCAGTAATTTTTGAGATGAGAACTCTACGAATTGAAGACTCTCCTAGACCAGAACAAGATCTTAAAGAACTCAGACAAGAGTTCACAAGGACTAATGTTTCAACGAAAGCAGATGGGTGAAAAATCACTCTCAAGACCTGATTATTAGAGATCCCAATGCACGAGTCAGAACTAGGTCTGCAACTCAGAATGAATACTTTTTTCCTAAGTTTTATTTCTAAAATGAAGTCGAAGAAGATTGAATACGCTTTGGAATATTTAAGCTGGATTGAAGCCATACAAGAAGAGTTGAACCAGATTGAAAGAAGCAAAGTATGAAGATTAATTCCAAGACCTAGAGATCATCCAGATGTCAGCACCAAATGGGTATTCAGGAATAAGATAGATGAAGATGGAGTGATCACATTGAACAAGGTAAGGTTGGTGGCCAAAGGGTATTTTTAAAAAGAAGGAATCGATTATGATGAAACATTTGTACCTATAGCAAGACTTGAAGCCATCAGAATCTTCCTTGCATATGTTGCACACATGAAGTTCAAAGTTTTTCAAATGGATGTCAAGAGTGTTTCCCTCAATGGAGAACTTCAACAAGAGGTTAATGTTGAAAAACCTCCAAGTTTTGTCAATCCTACTAATTCTAATTATGTCTATAGATTAGATAAAACATTATATGGACTGAAACAGGCCCCTAGGGCATGATATGAAACACTAACTAATTTTCTTATTGAAAAAGGGTTCACTATAGGTAAAGTAGACACAACATTATTTCTTAGTAAGTATAATGATAAAATATTGTTAGCACAAATTTATGTAGATGATATTATATTTAGTTTTACTGATGAAAAGTAATGTGAGAGATTTGCTAAGCTTATGCGGAAAAATTTTGAGATGAGCATGATGGGAGAGTTAAACTACTTTCTTGGAGTATAAGTGAAGTATACAGATGAAGGTAAATTCATCAACCAAACCAAGTACATCAAAGATTTACTCAAGAAATATGGCATGGAATTAACTACCCTTTCTAGACACCCGAAATTTGTGCATCTTTCTTCAAATAATGGCATAAAAAAAATCATCATTTCACTCCGAGGCCAAGATGTCTAAGCGAAGATAACGACGTTCAGAAAAAGTATTCAAAGCTCCCACGACGACCTCTGAGCAACAAATTGTACACACTCAAAATTTTGTGTTCCTGTTACTAACCATACAGGAGGGCAGAATCGCCTTTTATCTTTCAGAGATAACCCTGGAATTCAAAATCATCAAATCAACCCCTGACAACAGCACCGGGAAATTATCAAAACCAAAACCCCGACAACAGCACCGAGAAATCATCAAACCATAACCCCGGCAACAGTACCGGGAAATTATCAAATCAATCCCCGAAAACAACCCTGAGGAAAAACAAAATCAGTTGTGATTAAACCTCGGAGACAGCCTCGAAGGATAGCCAAAATCCCCGTCAACCCTCGAAAAAGCAAAACGGTCATTTTCACAAGTTAATTTCAACAAACATAAAACAACTACAAATAGGGTCATAAAGATCTATTGCAGCATTTTCAAGCGCAAACTACACAAAATAGTTCAACAGACAGCCTGCGAAGACCCGACGATGTTATTCTGGTCATGGACCACTCTTTCCGGATTCGGTAAAGGAAAAGCCCTATGTCATTGTGTAGCTCTCAGAGAGAGCATTCTGGAATGGTATAACACATCTCCATCAAATTCCCGGATTGCAAGTTACAAGTATTTCAGCGGACTGCACGTCGATCGAGTTACACGTACTTCGAGGTAGTTGGACCCACTGGGCCCTTCAGCAAGTGTACCTGCAGAATCTGCAAGTCTACCTATGGAGGGCCTGTCTTTAAATACAAGCTTCCCAACAGCTTGTAGAAGAGAAGAAGGGGAAAGAAAAAGAATAAAAGAGAGAAAGAGTTCAAATGAGAGAGATTTTGCAAAAAAAATCCCTTGAATTTTGCTTTCATATACATATCTATTGTAACATATCAAGTTTTAACCGGTGGAAATCAAGTCTAAGGGCGTTTAAAGTCGTTCGATAGCCCTTCTCGTGCAAGGATATAAGATTTCTTCAAGTTTTCATTTTTTTTCTCGTTTATACATATATATAATTAATATATATGTATATTAGTTAGTTTTACCAGTTGAAATATCAATTTTTTTTGTTTTTCCTTGCGTTATATATATATATATATATATATATATATATATATATATACATTGTTCAATAATTATGCGGATTGCAAATCATGGCCTTTTCTTTGCTTTAATATATATAAGTAATATATATTATTTGATCTTTATATAATGTTTTATATATATAAGTTTTATATTTATATATATATATATATAGTTAATCTTTTTGATTAAATATCATTTGTAAATGTTCATTTGATGTAAATTTGCAATATTCAAAGCTTGTTGAATAGATTTATCTAAATCTAACCATATCTAGCTTTTAACCGGTTCAGAAGTTGTAAAATTAGAACCGTTAAGCTAGGCTGGCTAAGATTTATTTAAATATAGTTTTTTTTTAGTTTGTAAATATTTGACAATCACGAGACCCTAGATCTGTATCTAGAGCAAACGTGGAGCTTGGCTATACGCATACAAGGATTTAACTGATGAATATCTTGTTTTGCGACGTCTAGAGTTAAATATGCATTTTATTTTAATTTATCCATTGTGCAACCTCTCAAGCCTAGTTAAAGCTTAAGAACCCTAATTATCTCCTGAAAACTGATAAAAGACTCCCAAAATATACGTCTGGTGCCAACCATATCGTTCAGTTGAGCCTAAAGTGATCAAATTTTCAAATGACAAAAAGTCAACAAAACAAACTACAGAAGACTCGCGCGGCCACGCGAGATTATAGTGTAAAACAGGCGCGGCCGCGCGATTAGTTTGCCTGACGAAGTCTTGGCGCGCTTCATTATTGAGGTGCGGCCGCGCTATAGTGCAAGGTTGTCTGATTTCATGCGGTGCGGGCGCGCGATGTAAGGCCTGGTTAGCCGTGCGGCTACTGTAATTTATCTTCTGATGTTCTGTTGTTGCTGCTTCTTGTTCGTTGTCGTTCGTTCTTCATTCCTTCTCTTCTTCACTGCATTCATTCACTACTTCAGTACTCATCTGCTCATGTTCCTCTTGTCATGCCTTTGCTAGCCTCATGCCACCATGCCAATGCCGATCCATGCCATTTCTTGCATTTCCATGCCATAGGCGTTCCAATTACAAATACTGTAAAATAAACATAAAATGTAACTAAAACAAAGTAAAAACTACTTGAGGTGAACATAATTCTAATGAGTTGGCATCCAATAAGTAGGTATAAAATCCACTTATCGATTGACGATACGATTCCACCGGCGATGATAACCAGTGTTGATACGATTGATAATAAGATTCCACCGGCGACGATAACCGCTGTTGATATGATTGACGATATAATTCCAACAGCGACGATAACCAGTGTTGATACGATAAACGATACGACTCCCATGACGACGATACCCGGTAATGACATGATTGACAATACCATGATCTCGGTAACGATACACCGAAGATTTTCCCTATGAAGTGACACACGTGATAATACAATAATGAGATTCAAGACTTACATCATTACTTCATTTTATATTTAACTTGTATCATTGCGTTATTATATATATTGTCTTGTATCATCAATATATCATCATGTTACGGGTGTCAATATCTTTGTCATGCTTATTTCATTTCATTGCATTGCATAAACATGACAAAGAGGGACATATATAGACACCCAAAATTTGTGCATCTTTCTAATAACAATAGCATGAGGGAAAAAGCGTCATTTCACTCTGAGGACAAGATTTCTAAGCTAAGATAATGAGGTTGCTGAACTTTAAAACTCAATTCAATTTTTGGGGTATTTGGATCTAGGAATTTTCATAGATTTTAGAGAAAGAAAATACACAGATCTATTTAATATGAAAGAAGAGGGAAAAGAGAGAGATGAGAGGAAGGAAGAAAGAGAATAAATCAATTTTTTTTTTCTTTTTCACGTTCACGTAGGATAAAAACTGAAACGATTTAACACCCGTGAGGGGCAAAGATAACAGAATGACCCAACTACAGTGGGTAATTCATTAGTTTTATCGATAAAAAATTAAAGTCCGTTTATTTTTTTTAACGGAATGACCCAATTTCAAAATAATAATTAGCTTAGTGGGGTAATTTAAAAAAGTAAAAGTTTAATGGTGTAATCAGTAAAACGTGCCAACTATAGTGGGTATTTCATTAGTTTTACCAATTACTTTTATATTAACAAGATAAAGTAGATGAATGATGATGCATATTTAGTACCGTTTTGCACTATATCTAGGGTTTGAAAAAACTCAAATTTGGGACGTCACAAATATAATTACCTTTGTACCAATGAGATTAAGATTATCAGATGAAAAAAAAAACCATCTAAACCTTAGTCCATATTCCATAAAAGAAAATTAATATAACTATTGTATAAATTAATATAACTATTGTATAAATTTGTATAAAGAGATGCATGAATTTATTTGGAAATTATAAATTAGGAAAAATATTAGGAATGATTTTAGATTTGCACTCTAAAAATTGTAAAGAGTACAATTCATTTTTTTTGTCAATTAGGTCCCAAAAATAATAAATTGGTGTTAATTATGTTCCTTTTCCCAATTTTCACCTAAATTCTCCCAAGTGTGTCTGGCGGATTTAATGTGTTTAGTGCGTTTTTAAATGTATTTTAAAACATTATTTATTTATAATTAATTTGTTTAACTCATAAATATCAGATACACCACCTAAAAAATATTACGACAACATTAGAGCATTCACAACAGTTTTCTTATCTTTATCTCTACTCTGCAGTGCTATTAGATCATTCTGCAAAATAGGAATTCAATTTTTTCACTATGTACCCAACAGGTTCCTTATATTAATTTCCTAAATAATAAAATTTGAAATTTAAAATTTAAAAATTAAAAGTTCCAACAGTCAAAATATCAAATTAATAATAATCTTATAATTTATAAAAGAGAGAGTATAATTTATCAATTATATTCCAACATAAAATAATTTTAATTTTATTTTAAATTTTAAGTAATTTATAAAATGAGTATTGAATGGATTGTAGTTGAAAATGTATATAAGATCAATATTAATTTTTTAAAATTAATTTGTGATATTTTAAATTTAAATGTAATATGATTCATTTAAATTTTGAAAATAATAAATTTTATAACTAATAGTACTTTTATAATATTTATAATTATATTGACATAAATTAAATAAATTTATATCAATTTTAAATTTGAATACGTTTGAAATTAATTTTTAAAAAATAAGTCAATATTAAGTTTATAATTTGAAAATAAAATAGTAAAAAAATGTCAAGATGTGTATGATTGATGAGTTGTCCACTTAAATGAGGGTGTGAAATGTCATTTTGTATATATAGAGAATGATCTTTTGATTCTCTCATATTGAGGAGTAAAATTCTATATAGAGATTAAAATAGAGAGTCAAATAAGGATAAGAAAACTGTTGGATAATGATTTGTTGATGTATTATTCAAAATTGGAGATATAGAGTTAATTAGGGAAATTGTTGTTAATGCTCTTAGCGACCAACCATTTTATAGCATTTTATACGAGTTATCATTTTTTTTCAAAAGTCCAAAACTCGTCCTATTGAGGGAGTTATCAATGATAATCAAATGTAGGGTTGATCATTCGTTTATAACCGAACTAAATAATATATTTGATTATAACCGAAAACTAAAATTTATATAATTTTAATATTTGAACAACTATTTGAACTTTGAGATAACTGAATAACTAAATAATCGAATTTATTATTTGATAATTCGGTTAATAACCGAAATTAAGGTACATGTTTGTGACTTGTGTTAACACCCCTCCCTCTCTGTACTAGTACTAGTATGAGTAATATTTATAGAGAATTATTAAATTCACAACATAAATTATTATTTTCACAACAAAAGTGTCGATATATATCCTATAGCGACGATTTTCACCGTCGTTATACATCTACAATAATACTTTTATTGTGAAAATAACAAAAAATATCGTGAATTTAATAATTACCTATTTATATCCTCTCACACGCATATGTAAATTAAATTCCATTTCCCACCTAGCTGGTTTTTAACTTATTCCCTTCAATACATATAGCATTCCATAAATGTGTATGTTTGCGCATGCATGTACCATTGGACATATATATACCCAAACACACTCATGCTTTTCGCAGCTGATCCATGCAGTATATATATATATACTACCAACAGTCACGTGCCTCCGGTAATATGGACGGTGGAATTTATTCCAAACTTTGGAGAATCCCTTGAGATGATTTATTAGAATGAGCAGGAAATTCAAAATTATTTGTATTTTGTTATATATATATATATATATATATATATATATATATATATATATATATATATATATATATATATAGTCAGACTCAATGCCTTGCATTCTTTGTATGAGACGATGAGATTTATCCCAAACTTTAGGCAATACCAGATAATTTATTTAGTGAGCGAGAAATTCAAAATCATTTGTATTTTATTATATAGATATATATATATATATATATAAGATCTTTGAAAGAATGAACTAAGACGAATTTGGTATAATGACGATTTTTTTAAATCATTATAGATGTAAAGCGTGTTTTTATGTTATAGCGACCAAAAAAATCGACGTTATAAATGGGTTTGTTCTTGGTTATTTCCCTCCAGGTTCATTGGAGAGAGGGTTCAAGAATATTTATATATATATATATATATATATATATATATATAAATATATATATATATCTGTGAACATGTATTATCTGATCGAAGTTTATAGTGATGGGTTTTTGAAATAAGGCGATGGGTAGCCCAGAATAAATATATATGACAATGCGTCGTTATAACCCCAAAAATCGTCATCATGGCCAAATTGTGTATGTACACACAATATATATATATATATATATATATATATATATATATATATATATATATATATATATACACTATGATCGGATCTTAAATTTATTTTTATCTAACATACCTTGTATACCCTTTTAGCGACGAGATAGGGGCGACGATTAGATCTTGTGCTATATATAAAACCGTTGTCTTAGTTTTTTTAGTGACGACAACGTATAGCGACGGACAACATATAATGATGGACCGAACCTATAGCGACGGTTTGAATCGTCGCCCGGTCCGTCGCTAAAAGGGGTATGTAAGGTATGTTAGATAAAGAGTAAGCGTAAAATCCGAACCATATATATATATATATATATATATATATATATATATATATATGAAGTTTAGTATTCAGCTATATACACGTAGTTGGAATTTTGAAATTAATTGTCATCTATTCAGTTTATATACGTACAAGTTTCAACCAATTTAGGCTATATATTAAAATTTTGTTATTCGGATAATTTTAAGAACCAAACCGAACTCGAAAAATTGGATGCTAAAATAATTATAACTGAAATGTACAAAATTATCGAAATATTTTGATTTTATTGATTTTTTGCTCACCTTCTAATGAATGTGACTATGGCTATAATTTTAAAAATTAATATTTTTATTTTAAAAGAGTAAATAGTGACTAAATTGCAAATCTGACCCTCCTATTTGTCATATTTTTGTTAAATTGTTCCCTAAACTTTTTTTTTAGCATAATTGTTCCTCATAGATCGTTAGTAAATACAAAAAAGTGTTAAGCAATGTTAGCCCAAACATTTTTTAGCACAACTATTCCTCAGATCGTTAGTTAATACGCAAATGCTGTTCCTTCAATTTTTTTTCACCTATTAAAAATTGATTTTCTCTCTCTTCTCCTCTCCTCATTTTTTATTTTTTATTTTTAAAATTTGTGTAAAAAGTATATTCTTATTCTTCTTTTTAATTTTTTATTTTTATATTATCATTTTGAATTTAATATGAAATATCTCTAAATTCAAAATTAGTATAAATTAATTAATTTTAGACAATATAATTTCCAAAATTATAAACCTTACTATTTTTATTTTATCTAAATGGTACTAATAACGACATGAAAAAAAATATAATTAATAAAAATAAAAAAAATACTAGTTTATATAAACCTTACTATTTTTTTTATTAGTGTCATTTAGATAAAATAAAAAATAGTGAAGTTTATAATTTTAGTAATTATATTGTTTAAAATTAATTAATTTATACTAATTTTGAATTTAAAGATATTTTATATTGAATTCAAAATGTCAATATAAAATAAATAAATAAAAGAATAAGAAGAGTATACTTTTTTACATATATTTTAAAAATAAAAAAATAAAAAAAAAGTGAGGAGGGAGGAGAGAGGAGAGAGGAGAGAGGAGATAAGAGAGAGGAGAGAGAAAATCAAATTTAATAGGTTAAAAAAATTAAAGGAAGCATTTGCATGATTAACAACGTCTAGGAGAAGCAGATTATCTTGAGAAAAATTTATGGAACATTGAAGGAATACTCTTTGCATGAATAATGTCTGCATGAGAGCAGTTATCTTTAAAAAAGAGTTTAGGGAATGATTTAGCAAAAATATGATAAATAGGAGGTTAGATTTGCAATTTAATCGTAAATAAAGATTTCATCATCCGTCCCCATAAATTCTGAGAACTTTATTTCTTTTGCGTATAGTTTAAGAAAATTAGTTAAGTGGAAATTTTAACATAAATTTTCCACATATACCCCTTTAATATAGTAATTAATGAATAAGTTAATTATTCTTTACTTATCACACTGGGCTACTCAACTTCATTGATTGGCGATGTCTTGATCACCATTAAAAAATCTATAAACTTTAACCAAAAAAGAATAATACAATAACATTAAATGTGGTGATAAAAATAATGATATTAAATGTTGTTTATTCAAAAAAAGAGTAATGGTTGAATATTTATTATATAGGCATAAAAATAAAATAATGAACCAATTAAATTTTATAAATAGTAGCTTATATATTGGGACATCTCAAAATAGAAAATGAGTTTATAACTATGGAAAGGATGGAGTAGTACAACTTTGACCACTTTCATTGAAAAATTACTACTAATATTTAATTTTGAGAGAAAAATTGAAGTTAGAAACCAAAATCGCAGGCAGCTCAGAAAAGTGGGAAAATGGCCAAAATTGGGAAGAGATTTGAAGGGAAGGTGGCGATTGTGACGGCTTCAACGCAGGGCATAGGTTTTAGCATAGCTGAACGCCTCGGCTTAGAAGGTGCCTCTGTTGTGATCTCCTCTCGCAAACAGGTTCCTTTTCCAATTCCCAATTATTCATTTCTTTTAAATTCATGATATGTGCCTTTTGGGTTTCTAAACTCATTTAATTTTACTATGCTATTATGCCAGGCATGACATTAATTTATGCAAGTGAGTTCAATTTTTGGTGGGTTGTATGGTCATTGGTTTCTTTCTCAGTTTATTTATTTTATTCAGACAAGTATGAAGTATTGATTTGGGTTTCTGATTTTTGCCCCAAATTTCAGTTAATTTATTATGCAAGTTAGATCAATATTTTCCGGGTTTTGACTGGTTTCTCAATTTGGTGTTATTACATCTGGGCTTCCTCAACTATTCAATTTTTGTACCTCAGTCTCTATATGATCTTTGTATCTCCCAAAGCTTGTTTCTTTTTTCATATTTACAAACATTTTTTTATATTTAGGGGCCATGGATAAACACTCTTGTTGGTAAAGGATACTTATAACCTAAGAATGACTTTATCTAGTCCTTTTAACAAAAGTTAACCAACACGTAGATACATGTATAGAACAACAACCACTTTAAATGAATTTTTAATTTTTTCAAATTTACCCTCATCATTAGTTACAAAAGAAGTAGCGGTGGCGTAGTAGTTACCTAGTATATAAAGTCATGACATGTTAAGAACTTCACGTGAATTTATAGTCTAAACATAAAAATATATATCTAATTTTGAAATAGACAAAAAAGGTAAATGTATCTTTAATTTTGGAACAAAGAGTATTTCTTAGGTCACTTCAAATTTGTTTAGGGAGGAGCTCTTTGTTGGGTGTGGGTCCTCACCCATGAGATAAAATCCAAGATAAAAAAGAATTGATTTTCTTTGTGAGCAAGTAAGTTGGTTTACTTGATATTAATCCAATTAGAAATTGGGTTAATGGAAGCAATATTGGAAATTCCATGAAAGGAATCCAAGTTGATAAAGGATTTACTTGTTAGATTGGTTGGTGACCAAGACAAAGAGATGTGATCCCTAATTTGATTAGGAGAATAAATTGTTTCTAATCCATATTAGGAATGGACAAGGAAGAGTACTATAAATAAGGCTATGAGGGAGTCTTATTTGATATATGAGATAGAGAAGCTTGGTAGTAAGAAGATACCAAAAGAATAAATTTAGAAAATTACTTTTTGTTGTTCGTGGGTATCCGCCATCATCTTCGTTCAATTGAAAGCTTGAAGACTTTATTGCTTGGGGTGTTTTTTGGTGGTGAAGTTAATTAGGTTTCTCAACTTAATTAAAGATAAATTTGTATTATCTCACTTTATTGTGTAACCTCAAGTTTTAGGGTATAAAACTTGAGAGGATTATTGTAAGCCCATTATTAGTGATATAGTGGAGATTCGGAGTTTGACCCGTGGTTTTTACCTCTTAATTTTAGAGGATTTTCCACGTAAATTAGATGTCTTGTTTGTGGATGGTTTTTTGTTATTTTTGTTCTCATAATTGATTTTGTTGATTTCATATTTAATTGCACAAAGACGGAAAAGTAATTCCTGGGATATAGATTATTTTTGGCGTACTTTTCCCAACAGTGGTATCAAAGCTTGGTTATTTTTGTGGTTTTCTTGTGCGAATTAAATGGAGGATTGACAACGAGTTAATGATGATTAATCTCAAGGCTACAAATTATGCGAATTGGAAGCCAAGAATGGAGGATTTGCTTTCTCGCAAGGATTTATACGAGCCACTTGAGAACGATGGAGTTAAGCCCACAAACAAGAGTGACGCGCAATGGAACAAGATGAACAGAAAGACTATTGGTCTGATCAGATCGTGGATTGATCAAAGTGTGTTTCATCATGTTGCCACGGAAACTAAAGCCTATGATCTCTGCCAGAAATTGGAGTCCATGTATGAAAGGAAGACGGCGCAAAATAAAGCTCTTTTGATTAGAAGCTTGTGAATTCTAAATTCAAGGATGGAAACTCCGTTCATAGAACACTTGAGTGATTTTCGAGTTTGATAAATCAAATTGAAATCGATGAAGATGGTAATTGACGATGAGATGCGAGGCTTTTTGTTGTTGTTGAGCTCTTTGCACGATAGTATTTGGAGAGACGCTTAGTTGTATCGTTGAGTAACTCTCTGCTCTTAATGGCAAGTCGACTATGGATACGATTAAGGATAGTTTGTTTAACGAGGAACAGAGGCGAAGAGATACTTATGGTGATTAATATTTGAGTCACAAGTTTTTGTCGCACGCGAGTAGGGGCAAAACAAAGGAGAAACTCTCCGAAGATAGACAAATTCGGGAAGGTCAAGAGATAGAAAAAAAGTAATTTGCTTTCACTGTCAGAAGCCGGGTCACATAAGACGAGAGTGCAGATTTTTAAAGGAGCAGTCTAAGGAAAAAGATGAGGATAAAGATTCGATTGTGTATCTATCCAACGTTGATGTAGCTATTGTTTGTGATGATAAACCTAAGTGCCATGTTAATGATTGGATTATTGATTCGGGTGCTTCGTTCCATGCTACTTCGCGTGGTGAAATCTTCACATCCTACAGTAGTGGTGATTTTGGCCATGTGCGGATGGGAAACGGAAGTGCATCTAAGATTATAGGCATTGGAGATATTTGTTTGAAAACTAACAGTGGTTGCAGGTTGATGCTGAGAGAAGTCAGACATGTTCCGGATATTCGTTTTAATTTGATCTCTGCTGGTAAGATTGATGAGAATGGTTATAAAAGTTATTTTGGTGAAGGTCAGTGGAATCTCACCAAAGGGTCTTTAGTGGTGACTAGAGGTAAGAAGGTAAACACTCTTTATACGATGCGGGCGCATGCGAGAGGTATTGAAGATGGGGGAGTTAGGCAGAAAAAGGTGTGTTACAAAGCCGTGCGAGATGGGAGAAAAGCCTTGCATGAGAACCACGAGAGAAAAGCTCTTTGCTTTAAATGGGTACCAAAAGTGAAGAAGAAAAGTGATAGCTCGCAGCCAGTGTACAAAGCGGTTGTGAATGAATTTGGCAAACAAAAATCTGTCAAGTTTGAATTAGATCCTCCCATTGAGAAGAACCATGCCGATGAGACAAAGCCGGATATGAAGATAGTTGAAAATTCCAAGAAGCTTGAGTTGAGCCAAGATTTCGTTGGAATTAACTCCGAGTAAGGAGTTGTGGTTGGTGATCCCTCCTCTCATGGGTTCCGAGGGGGAGATTGTTGGGTGTGGGTCCTCACCCATGAGATAAAATCCAAGATAAAAAAGAATTGATTTTCTTTGTGAGCAAGTAAGTGGGTTTACTTGATATTAATCCAATTAGAAATTGGGTTAATGGAAGCAATATTGGAAATTCCATGAAAGGAATCCAAGTTGATAAAGGATTTACTTGTTAGATTGGTTGGTGACCAAGACAAGGAGATGTGATCTCTAATTTGATTAGGAGAATAAATTGTTTCTAATCCATATTAGGAATGGACAAGGAAGAGTACTATAAATAAGGCTATGAGGGAGTCTTATTTGATATATGAGATAGAGAAGCTTGGTAGTAAGAAGATACCAAAAGAATAAATTGAGAAAATTACTGTTTGTTGTTCGTGGGTATCCGCCATCATCTCCGTTCAATTGAAAGCTTGAAGACTTTATTGCTTGGGGTGTTTTTTGGTGGTGAAGTTAATTAGGTTTCTCAACTTAATTAAAGGTAAATTTGTATTATCTCACTTTATTGTGTAACCTCAAGTTTTAGGGCATAAAACTTGAGAGGATTATTGTAAGCCCATTATTAGTGATATAGTGGAGATTCGGAGTTTGACCCGTGGTTTTTACCTCTTAATTTTAGAGGATTTTCCACGTAAATTTGGTGTCTTGCTTGTGGATGGTTATTTGTTATTTTTGTTCTCATAATTGATTTTGTTGATTTCATATTAATTGCATAAAGACGGAAAAGTAATTTCTGGGATATAGATTATTTTTGGCGTACTTTTCCCAACACTCTTAAGGGGCCTGGGGCAGGCTACCCATACTTTTCGGAAAAAAATTTAAGCGCTTGAAACTTAATATATTTTGCTCCACCCCCCCTAGGATTTTATAAAAAATTAAGTATATATTATACGCTTGAAAGAAATATAAAGCAGATACTATTTGTATATTATATTATTTTTTGGTAATATAATTATTTTATATTTGAACAAGCCACATTTGGGCTCTGGGAAAAAATTCCTAGCTCTGTCCTTGATTAGTTTATTTGTCATTATTGTATAATCATCACTGAATCATATGAAAATTTGCATATTCTCATGTTTCTGCAATCTCTTTGCATCAGTAAGATTGTTTTTTTCCCTTAAAAATTCCTAGAGGGTTATTTTAACCTATAGGTATATAAGTTATATCCGTTAGGTATCCAATTTTCCACACACACGTACACACATATATACCCAAACATATATATACACATGCTCATCTTAATTTATGTACTGGATTTAAATGAGTTCACCTGTTGTTGAGCTTTGGATTGTTTTACAGAATAACGTAGATGAGGCGGCAGAAAAGCTTAAGGCTCGAGGAATTGAAGTGTTGGGATTGGTATGTCATGTTTCAAATACTCAACAAAGAAAGAATCTCATTGACAAGACAGTTCAGGTGAGAATCCACCAATACTCGAGGGTTTTTGGTCTTTGGTGCATAGTCTGATTTGTTGTTTTGTGAAGGCTAATGATTCTTTTGTTATGAGCAAATTTTCTCTAGTTGATGCTGCTAAGCAATGGAGAAGTCCAACGTGGCTAAGCAATGACAAAATAGTACTCTATCCATCTCAATATGTGATCCCATTTGACTTTATACTATCATAATTTTTTTATGCTAAAATCGTCTTACATATTAGTAAAAAATTGTATCCTGGTGTATATCTCAACCTTAACATACATAAAAGAAGTCAAATGGCATTCATTTTGGCACTGAGGGGGAATTCCTTTAGGAGAAAAAACACATATTTGTCGCCAGAGGGGGCAAATCTATTCATTTAAAGTGGATAGAATGTTGCTTGTATGCTCTCCTTGCTGCTTCTGCTTTGTGGTTGTATTAACTGTTATATTTTTTTGTCAATTATACCCCTGTAAAGGAAGTTAGACTCTATGCTTTTAGGATTGAATTTACAATTCCTAGGGCTAAGATGCTGTTCCAATGCTTATAAAGAGTGATGAGTGATGCACAGTGCATATCTGTGTACTATCCAGAAACCACCTTTAAGAAATGATGAGATGCAAGATAATTTTTGGTAAAAACTGTTTTGAGTTCTCTAATCTACAAAACTTTGACTACTGAAGTTCAAACTTTCTTATTTATATGAATTAGGGCCTCTTATTTATATGACTAATCTGACGTGTATATATGCTTTTCTTTCCTTTTTTTTCACCCCATGAATTGGTCTCTACTCTAGGTGATAGGATATTAGGGATCTTTCTGAAGTTGGGTTCTTTTCTTTGCATTAATATATGGAGATCCCCGTGAGGAGCAGTTAGAATGGGTTTTTTTTTTCAATTATGCCTTCTGGCTATGACTTGAATGATTTTCCAGTGGACATTTTCTAATATTCTTATATTTCCATATTTTTGAGCTTTTAAATTCCATTGCTATAAATGAGAACTTAATGGTATGGGTGCAGAAATATGGAAAAATAGATGTGGTGGTGTCCAATGCTGCTGCAAATCCCTCTGTAGACGCCATTTTGGAAAGTAAAGAACCGGTCCTTGATAAGTTATGGGAAATTAATGTGAAAACCGCTATACTTCTTCTACAGGTAAGTTATTGATAAGAGTAAATTATTAGAAAAATCAGGAGTGCAATAATGGCAGACTTATTTTTATTATCAGTTCCTTGTAGTACTTAAGTCAACTTTTCACATATTTTCTATTGATGTTCTCACTGTAGAACCTAAGGTTGTTACTATTCTTTTTCTTTTTCTTCTCCCCCTTTCTCCTCCCTATCGCAGGATGCTGCTCCTCACTTGTCAAAAGGTTCATCCGTTGTTTTCATTTCCTCCATCGGTGCCTACAGTCCAGCGTCTTCAATGGCTATGTATGGGGTGACTAAGACGGCCCTCCTTGGACTTACCAAGGTGTTACATGATTTTCGTTGGTTACGTTTGTTTGCAAAAATGATGGGTGGGATAGGACTATTTGGATTATTTTAATATAACGTACTATTTTATTCCATAATTAGTCAGTTATTTAATCCCATGGATTATGTTTGTCATTTCTAAGGCCAATTGATGGATTATAATCCCAAGTGGAAAGGTAGTATCATATAACTCCCTATTTTAGGTATTAAATGACCTTAGAAATGACAAAAAGTTTATTATTATATAACGGACTAATCATTGTATAAAATAGTTCTTAACTAGTCATATTCCGTATATCATTTTTACAAACAAACGTAACCTTAGTGTTCTTTAGGGGAAGTGATTGCTACGTTTTTAACATTACTTATCCGTATTATTAATTCTTGATCCTTGATCTTGTTCTTGTTCTAGGCCCTTGCATCTGAGATGGCCCCAGATACTCGCGTAAACTGTGTAGCACCTGGTTTTGTCCCCACACACTTTGCTGACTACATCACAAAAAATGAGGCTGTTGTAAGTGTCTTGTGTTTAAATTGTTTAGCTTTCTTAACTTCTACTCGATCCATCCCAGATTTATTACAACACATCTATTAGTGTGTGTGGCGTAGGGTTTAAGACATTCTAAAAATATATTTTTTATATTATATATGTAGATATATTTATTTATTTTGATATATTCAAATGTTATATTATTATCTATATTACATATTATTTGAAAATATATTATCAAAATATGTTTTTGAGACGTCTTAAAATCTGTGTAACAAACACTAAAAGATGTGCTGCGAAAAAGATGGGGAAAATCATGTATTCTTTCCTGAACTGACTTTGCCTTCGGTTTGTTTAGAGGAAAGCCATTGAGGGGAAAACATTACTCAACAGGCTTGGAACTACGGAAGACATGGCCGCCGCCACTGCTTTTTTGGCTTCGGATGATGCTTCTTATATAACTGGCGAAACACTGGTGGTTGCTGGCGGAATGCCTTCCAGGCTTTAGTTTTCATTTCTAATTTTCTCCCCAGATAAATTCCCTTTGCCCCATTTTAACTGTGTTTTGTCTTGCAATACCTCATCAGAACATGCAATCAATCCTTTTTCAAACCTGCTCCCATTTCGAGTCAAGTGGTTGTGTGGATAGCCATAAAGCCAATTCCAATAATGTCAAATTTCTTGTTGTATATTATGATGAGGGATGTAATATGCTACCCAAAGAATTGGTGCAGTTACGAAATCGATTCTTACTCTCCCCTACTCCCCTCCATTAAACCTTTCGTCCAGTAAATATTTAGTAACAAAATTATCACATTTAACACTAATCTTATTTATCCCAAATAATTGTAGTGTTACTGTCATCACTAAGGAGGTGTTTGATATAAATTGAAAATGAAAAAAAAATTATTTGATAATTGACGTGTCTGAAACATCTGAATAACATATTTATATTATTTTTTCCCTCTAAAAAAATTTAAAATTGTTATAAATGTATTTAATATTACTTAATATAATAGTTAATATTGTAAAAAAAATAAAAAATCATTTAACCCTCATTCAGCCAAAAAACCCTTCAGTCCAAATCGTCTGAATAGTTGACCAATTTAGCCATTCAGATTATTTTTTTCCTCAAAACAAACGCATTTAATATTACTTAATATAATAGTTAATATTGTAAAAAAATAAAAAATCATTCAACCCTCATTTCAGCCTATTTTTTTTCCAAAACAAACATAATGGCTGACCGATTCAGCCATTCAGACCTAAGCAAACAGCCCCTAAAAGGGTAATACTTATGTCACTAGATGTGCATTTAAACAAATTAAATGAAAAGCATAATAAAAAGAATTACTATTTATATTCTATGTATATTGAACAAACTATAAAATCATCATTTAAAATATATCAAAACATGTTTACAAAAATAAAAAAATACTTTAAAATCATTATTTTAAATCTGTATCAACCGATGGAGTATGTATGACATTATATAGAAAGTCGGGCTACACGACCAAATAATTTACCACTCGATCCAAATTATAAGACCAAATATTAACTTTTTAAAAGACAATTTGAGATATTTTTAAATTTAAAATTGATATAATTTTATTTAAATTTTAAAAACAATAAAATTTATAACTAATAGTAAACTGTTTTTATAAAGTCAATATTTGGTTTTATAGTTTGGTATTCCATTTCCTACTCGGAACTAGAAACCGAGTCTATTTGTAGAAAGCTGGCACTGCACTGATATATGCATAAAAGAAGCCATCAGGCCAAAATAGCTACGTATGTACAAAAACTCGGCTAAAACTGACCAAAATGGTGTGCTACATAACCATTTTCTAATATGAAAGGATATGCTTTTATGCCTTCTAGCTCTCCATCAACATATAGATTTGTACTTTCAACGTGTTCTTTAATTCTTTTAGCTCTTCTTCTTGCAGGCCATTTTACATACACTTAATGAACAGATTGGTCTGCCAAATAGGTGATGCCCAGTCGAAATCACCCTCTTGAAATAAAGATAATATGCAAATATCTACACAGGTATCACATCATCATTCTGCCTTTCCTCGCATGTCAAAACAAGACCTTCGACATACGTTGGAAGGAGGAAACGGGCCCACTGGCAGCCCGTTGAGGTCGGCTCCGTTGGTGGAACAATCATGAGAACGTTATCATGGCGTCGGACAACCCCCATCACACTGACAGTACTCCCTTCTTTAATATAGCTATGACATAAGGAGCGGCAAACTGATATCAGCGCAATTCATAAAGGCTTAAAGAAGCATGTACAAACAAGCCACGTAAACCTACTCCCTCCCTCATAAAAGAAGACTAAAGTACAATTTTTATACAAATTAAGCAGCTTAAAGTAGAAAAGAGAGTATCAAGTTCTATTTTTGTCCATAGTGGACCCTACATGTAGTAAACTAGAGAATATTTTTCTTTCTTTAAATTAATGGACCCCATCCAAGTATTTTTTAGGACAAAAATAGTCTTTGTATAAGTTTTTTTTGTACTCGAGTCATTTTATCGGACAAATTATTTTTGTACTCAAGTCATCATTTATGGGAAGGAGGGAACATCAGTTAGCACACTCCCTATCTAAAAGATTGGGGAGTCTGGGGACATGGAAACCAACAAATGTGCATCACGGGGAGTAAGAATCAAGACATAATGAAATGTGAAGTAACCACAGCTAATAATATTCACTTACCCTTCTTTGAGCCGCATTACACGGTCATCACTAGAGAGGCTGCGATCGGCAAGCCAGCTCAGAAAACTCGGGGATAAGTCCTTGTTCGCCTTTGTTACATCAACTACTGTTGTTGGTTTGACAAATGGGGCAACTTTGGCTCCATACCCTGCTTTCACTAAAGCTCGTAACCCAGACTGGAAGTCTGATATGTAGAAATCAGCCACATATTTCTGTTAAGAGGCAGAAAAAAGGTATAATTGCCATAGAGTATTGTTTTAGCTATGCATTGTTGTGAACTTGGGGGACGAGCAAAAGAAATATACGCTCAATTTTCAAATTTAACAGAGTTATCACAATTACAATGTATAAACATTATGTACCCCATTTAGCAAGAGTGCTTGGAGCTGTATTGAATAATGCCTTGCAGCAACATCCCTATATCAGTTTGCACGATATATGCCAGGCACTAGTGCTCAATGCCATACAATTTGGAAACCGCACATATAAGGGTCCAGCATGGGATCCGTTTTTTCTTAATGTAATGACCTACACAGACTATGTTGTTCGCCAAGGGTGTAAGTAGCACTTGCCAAATGAACAATTCAAATCTTGGGAGTTCAAGTAGTTGCAACAACTTTTTTTCCAAATATAATAAGACGTATATAGTAACGACTTTTCAAATACTGCAATGCTAAATTAATAACTCTTGACCCTAATCATTGCAATCAGGCAAATGAAATTTTGATTTTGACAACAAAATTCTTAACAGATAGTAAGCTGGGTGTATCACCGAGACATTTCTAACTTCAAGAGTAGTAATTGGGCTTTTCCATCATCAAGAAGAAAGATAACTAAATTTAGGTCATTGCAGTAATTTAAAGTAAAGCTTTAGATAATCAAGAAACTGCTGATATCAGAGTCTATGATTCAATCAGTAAGTTGAACAAACAAACCTCTGAATTTCTGCATCCCCAAGAGAAGAAACGGTGTTTAGGATTTGCTGATTTTCCACCCCATCCTCTATATTCAAACAATTCTGTGGAAACATATACACATCTTGGAACCCTTTGGAAAGATGATTCAAGAGGAATGCTGCCGCAAGTGACAACCTGCACAGAGGGACTTATAATAAAGCATTACGACAATTACTTGAAGAAAATATAAAAAAGAATTAAATGGCAAAAGAAAATTGACCAATCAACAAAGACAAGTTCTTCCTTTCTCCCCCTCTCCCCCTCTCCCCCATAAATACTCTAGCTAACAACATTTGCATTCAAACCCTTTTGCCATCTAAGAGGCCTGAAAAATGGAATCGAATACGTTCTAAAGGTCAGTGGTTCAAGTCAATAAGCGAGGAGGCTACCTTACTGTTCTATGAGTATGGATGCGTAGTAGCCGCCTACTACCAAAATCCCGGCTTTTGCAACAGTTGCAAAAAGAGACTTCTTCTTGCTATCCCAATTTAGGCATTGTAAGAACCTTTCTAACTGCCACCCACGTCTTTTTTTCTTTTGAACAAGCCGGGAAAAAAATTGTCCTTTAGATTTTAGTTCATAATAACTGGGGGATTTCATTAATGAAAAAGATCAAATTTGCAAAAAAAATATTTGCCATGCCAAATTGCCAACCTTTTTTCTGGTGAATATGCTTAGAACCGCTTTAAATGACAAATATTTGCAAACATTACCAAAATTGAAAATACTTGCCAAGTTGTTCCACATATCCCGCTGACACGTGGTATAAAGCTCTTTGATGTGATACGGAAAAAGAAATTCAAGAAGTTTATTATTAATTTTGTATTGTTATTTAGAGATAAAAATGTTGGATTATTAATATAATTATTTTAGTAGGATATTCTAGAAGTTTTAATTATGGTGGAGGATTTTAATTAGGAGATTTTTAATTATGGTAGTAGATTTTAATTAGGAGAGTTTTATTGTAGTAGTAGATTTTAGTTAGGAGATTGTTTCCTATTTGAATTAGGATTTTTACTTGGACCCAAGTACTAGATTTTCTATTCAAGCATTGTAATATTTCATTATTTTGGAGACTATTGAATGAATTGATTTGAGATTAAAGTTGTGTGCTTTTGTGTGTGTTTCTCTACCGATTCTCTGCGGGGATATGTACTATTATTCCTTCTTTCCTACCCCGTCCTACATCATTCTTTATTTTATTTTGACAAGTCATTCTAAAGCTGTTGTTAAGGGCTTTATGTATCTAGGACAAAATTTTAATTCATATCATGCAAAGCCAAAAATTCATGGCTGCCTAAATATGAAAGTGAAATGCATGAGGTTTGCACATATCAACATTATCGCTTTTTAGCATTTCTATTATTTATATTGGTTAGTTTACAAAAGCTTAGTCTGGATGGCAACGCACCACACCAATATCCACATGACATGATATCCATCCCACAGTGCATTTTCCAGTTTCTGGCCCTTGTGCTTCTGATTTAATTTTTTGGTAGTTTGGGAGTTGTATTAATGTAGTTATAGAACTGCAGTTTTGGTGATTGTTAAGACTAATATTTCAATGATTGTGAGACTCAATAAACATCCCCGACGAGAGACACTAGCTAGAACACCTTTATCTTACAATCATTTCTAGCTTCAATGTTTATGCTACGGACTCTTCTTCAATTTTATTCTTTATTTTATTTCAAGTTTTTTGTTGTAACAAAACCGCTTATTTTATTAGACCAGTCCAGGTTAAACTAATCATGCATTGCTGAAAAGGACCACCTTTTACCCAAAGTTCAAAGGTTTTATTGAATAATGAATTAACCATCCAATGATACAATTTCAGCCTCAAGAACAAAAAGATCAATTATTACTACAGTAAAACCTCTCTATAGGAATACTCTATATAAGAATAACCTCTATTATATTATAAAAAATTTTGTTCCCAACTTGGGCCAGTTTTAAATAGGAATAACCTCTAAATTGTAATATGTTATATACTTTTTAAGTACCGTATTAAAAAATATACCTCTATATAGTAATAATTTCATATAGTCTTTTTAAATTATTATTGTCACTTATATTTATATCAATCTTACATTCATATAAGTGACAATAGTAATTTTAAAAGACTACATTTACCTATAAAAGACTTTGCACTTATGTAGAGTTGAAAACATACACATTGAAACATACACATTCTAGTTTGAATGTCTAAAGAATTTATGTTTTCTTTCATTTTTTCCATTGAATATTCAATAAATACTATGTGCACAATTTTATATAAATATTTTTTGAATAATAATTTTTAGGGAGTTTTTACTGTTATTTTTGTTAAAGTGAATACTTTTGGATGTTCGGAAAATATTTTGTACCAATACCTCTATTTAGTTATAACCTCTCAATTAGAATACAATTAACTTGGTCCCAAGGCTATTCTTATATAGAGGTTTTACTGTATTAAAGGTGACCACCTGGACGCATGTCTAGTTCAAAAATGCCAAAGTGAGCTCCACCTGAGCAAAACATAGACAGGGTTACCGCAGTGGCACCTAAGTGTTCTTGCCGGGCGGCAGCGCAATTTTAAAACATTTTTACAGGAATATGGAACCCATGATAATGTTTTAGAATTGGCAAATGGCCCAACATATCACCTACTCCTATCCTAGGCTGTTGCTTAGGTCTGATTTCAAAATGCCAATAGATCTTATCAATCACCTAGGCAACTGGGTGGTTTGAGAGATCAAGCATCTGTCATCGCTCAGGCAAATTAACTACGTAGTATAATCACACAGAAGTGCTAATATATGATTTTCAAATGGAATGCAATAGTCTTAGAACATATGTTCATATGTATAAACTTCAAACATGAAGAAACAAGGCCGAATAGAATGCCAAGCATGGTAAGGTACAAGGTTGGCACTGAACTTGCTAAAAGCAAAGTTGTTAATTCTCCTATGTTCAGTATTATGTCTCTTAAACCGCCAACTGCCAACTGATCATCTGATTTAAGACTTTTACAAGATCCTGGGTGGTTTGTCACTTAGACTGTCGCTGAATTCTAAAATATAATCATGGGTATCATAAAAAATGAGCCGAGTACGAACCCTGGCGGTCAACTGAGTGTACAATTGTACAACTCAGTCAGAGTCCCCTAGGAGTTTTTGGACAATTCACGCGCCTAGGTACCCAAATGGGCGCCTTCAATACATTGATTAAGAGGATGTGGGTTGATCAAATGCAATTTTCACCTAAGGCTGAAAAAACAGAAGTGGTGCATTTTAAAAAAAAAAACAAATATTAGGGAATACCTTAAATCTGCATCTTGAAAAGAAATAAAGGATGAGGAAAATAAATTACAATCAAATGAAAAAAAATCTTTCCAAATTCACCATTCTATAAACTGGAATATTGATAAAGACATCAAAGAAAAAACAATGTATGTCTATAGCTGAAGCATATTAATTATTTCGGCTTTTTAAAAACTTTGCCATCATTCATATACTGAATTTGACAAAATGAAAATACTTCTTAACATTAACCACATATAAATTTACCGTACTTTCCATTAAAACTGTTGTATTAGTACACCTAACAATGGCTAGGGGGTCAGAATTGATCACAAAAGGCCTAACGTTAACACAACTCTCTAAATTTCATTTGCTATTTAGGCAGCCAACTGGGTCAATTACATTCCCCATTTACTAAGGAAAGCTAAGTACACGGAGAAATGATAATAACATTAGAAACAAATCCTTATTGAGGTATATGTTTTATATGATGATTTCCCAATGTCTTATATGTTACTAAAAACAACCTATAGCAATTTTGTCCTTTAACCCTCACAGAAGCAAATTTAGGCACCATATGCCATATGCCCTACAAGTTATCCTGGACAAATAACTAAAAATATGCAATATTTTCCCTAATACAAAACCTCATAAATGCTATAACACCACCAAAACCCGCAATAATTGGCTTGTATAATGCCTTCAGGGTAAAAAATAAGCAATAATTTCATAAACTACCATTAATAGCATTCAAGAACCCCCAATCATAGCCAACTTATGTAACAAAACAAATTCCATTCCTCTGACAATAACATTTCCACATCACAATAAAACTACAATACTACTCATAATGATATCAATTAATACTTAAAAATAAACACCAGAAATTAATATGACATATACACATGTATTGAAATATAGAGATAAAGGGTTCTAATTTACTAAAATAAAGCATACAAATACTTAAATTAACCGAGAAGCTAATTCAACATATGATATAAACAAGTATAGGGATAAAACCACTTAAAAAACAAATGCTATTAAATAAATATACTATATATATATATATATATATATATATATATGAGAGAAAGACTTTACCCCAGTAACCTTGACATACTGGCCATCAATGGCACCTCTAAGCTCAGTATCAGGATACCTCCACAAAAACCCTAGTAACCCTCGTCTTCTCCAAGCAAAATTCCAGAGAATTACCAATACGGCCGGCACCAGAACCGCCACAACAGCCACCAGAATCAACGCCTTCTTCACGGCCACCATCAAAAACGCCCCCACAACCAACCCCATCACCACCACCACCAAAAACACCCACATTGCCACCTTCGATACCTTAAACCCTAACTTCCCCTCCTCCGTTAAACTCGTCACCGCCGAACCATACACCACCTTTCCGGCCGACGGCGGCGGCTCAAGCTGACCCGACCGTCGCCCGGCACTCGACCCAAGTGGTCCGGAAGTGATTAGCCCCGTAGGCTGCAGCGGCACCAACGGTCCCGACGGTTTCTTCGGTAACGGGCCGGAGTTCGGACCGGATCTGACGGATCCGCTGGTTTGCTGAGAGGAAGAGGACAGTCGGGTCGGCTTTAAAGTTGGTGGCCCACCCGAGGACACACCCGGATCCACGACTGGTATGTCAAACATTTTCCCGAGCTCGCCGGATTTCTTGACGTCGCCGCCGGTGTACGGCACGGCACGTGAACCCATTGTGGGCTGCCGCTCCTTGTGCTGTTCGGGTCGACCCGAGACATACAACCCACTGCTTAGCTGGTGTGATGGGATTCGGGTCGCCATTTCTAGAGAGAGAGAGTTTAATTGCAATTTGCAGAGAGTCTGAGAGTGTAGGTGGTATAGTGGAGACTTGGTGTGATAATGGAGTGGGGAGGATGGAGTGGAGAAAAAGACGAATATGGGATTGGCTTTTATGATAATGACGTTTTTGCCATTGTCCCAAATATGGAAGTACAGTCTGTCACACGAGTATATGTCACGGTTATTCAAGTTTTTTTTCAACTTATTACTGTGGGATACATTTACCAAACTACCCTTTCTTATTTTGAGCACCTCAATCACCTCTACTTACCAAAGATACTTTAATATAATACCAAAATTATTCAAATTTGAATTAAAAAAAGGCCAAAGATATCTCATATTTTTGTGGGATCTGTCTAATAAAATAACATTATTTTAACAAAAAAATTTAAAACACATTTTCGCACTCCAACATTTTTTTAAATTCAAATTTGAATAATTTTAAATTCTATAAATTTTTTTATAAAAATATAATATCTGTACTTTGGATAGCTAAAATTTTGAATATTTTACATATATACAAATTTATCCTTAAATTGATGAATTTTAAAACAACAAAAAAAAGTTTGCCCTTAAATTTGTGTCTATTACATTTTTATTTGTCTCTCATATATATTTTACAAATTATTTCATATATAAAATTATTATTTTAGCAATCATGCTATCTTATTTTTCTATTGTTTGTTTAAATACAAAGATCTACATTGAACAAATAAGAGTAGCTATTCACTTATAATTAAGTTTGAGTTGATATTTCAATATATTATGAGAACTATATAATTTATTTTGTGAAACTATTATTTTCATTTGTAAAAATGTCAAATCTCTGTCTATAATACCCGATGACCTCTACGGTCACTCCATACAAATTATTTCTCTCAAAAATACGTAACACATTAGCATGGAGTTTTAAATACATAATAATAATTTATTTGTTTGTAAAGATTATAATTAGGTGTGAGATTATAATTTCAAGATTATTAATATTATGATTATAATCTCGAATTTATAATTATAATGTTAAGATTATTAAGCTATTTTATAATTCCAAGACTAATAGTGTCAAGTCTAAATTTGAAAACAAACAAGACACTTGGGATTAATAATCTTATCTCAAATATAATTCTTGTAAACAAACATAAGGGTGTAAACGAACCGAGTCGATCCGAGTATTGAGTTGTTGAGATTTGGTTCACAAAATTTATCGAGTATAAAATAAAGTTTGATTGAGGCTCATTTAGCTTTCTGAAAATGAAAGCGATTAGAATCGAGCTAGAAGCGGTTTGAACTTTTTCGACAAATATGATCCTAAATATAATTAGAAAATTACAATTTGAAAAGGTTCAATAATTTATCGAACTTTAAAATGTGCTCATATTTGACTCATTTATATTTCGAAATTAGATTTCGAATCGAATTTTAATCGAATCAGATGCGAATCGAGTCCGAAGCTGCTTTCATTTTACGTTTGTTAAACAAACATAGCCTAGGGTTATGTGTTGGGTGTAATCTAATTACGCACGACACACAAATATACGTGGTCAGCAAGTAATATAGTGTAAGTAGAGTATCGTTCCCACGGGGAATTATTAATACAAATTATCAAATACTAACTCCTAACCAAACTAATTTTATTTAAACAATCAATTTAAAGTTATAAATTAAATTATATAATTACACTAATTCTAATTACCACTAGTTAAAAATAAGATTATGGAGATTTAAGATCACAACTTCACTTATTGCTTCACTTAAATTAACACGCTTCTTATCAATTATGCTCACTATTCTGAATTGTTAATCAAGAACACATAAGTAAATATGATCATCTCTCAATGCAACATACTCAAATCAATTTAAATTCACAGATGATATAATTAAGAAGAACACTATAATTAACTAATTCACTATATCTCTATGTGAATTATAATTAAAAAGGATTTAAAAGCACATGTACGTTCTCTATCAGATTACATGTGATGTATAGGTATATCTCTATCCTATACATAAATTATGAATTCCAACACCATGCAAAAAACACAATCACATGATATTATGATTAGATCTAAATCTATAATCCATCTCTCGAGTTCATATAGATTATCACGGTAACTGTTAGCTAGGCAATTAAACAATAAGCACAAACCATAATAGACAGTTCAAGAATAATCACAATAAGTAATAGAGAAGAATATTAAAAATAAACTACGCAACAAGTTCCATTGTAATCTTAAACAAAAGATTTAGTTCATTGTTATTGAATTAAAACCAAGAATTCACAATTGAATAAACATTAAAAAGACAAAAATAAGAGTATATAGAAGATAGAATCTGTTGTCTGCAGATTTGATGCTCCCTTCTTGCTCTTATTTTGAATCTTCAATGGTCTCCAAGTTACTTCAATCTCCAAATCTAATAAGAACTAGGGTTTTGTCCTAATGTACTCTACTCTAATTTAATGGAATCCTCTCTCTTAATCCTTGTGATTCTCCTCCTTTTACATGTGTCTTTTAGAGTCCTTAAAGTCCTTGAAACAAGCAGCTCGAACCAATCCTCCTTGAACTCAAATTCTGAAAACTCATTTTTCTTCCCGACATGCCTACCTGACCAAGGGATTTTTTTTACTAGAAACCCAGCCCGGCGTGGGGCACTTTTTAAAATTCTGAAAATGCCACTAAGCTCCATTTTTCATGTTTTGGCATTCCAAAGCCGTTTCCTACAACACGAACACAAAAACAAGTAAAATGACACTAAAAATACTTAAAGTTAGCAAAGAATTAAGCCCTAAAGATATCCAAATCATAGGTATAAAACTCACTTATCAAATACCCCCAAACTCAAGACTTTGCTTGTCTTCAAGTAAAAACACAAAAGAACTAAAAATAAACAAACTAACTCAACTACATGAATGCATATGCATGATCTACTTCCTAATATACCTACAAATCCAGCAATAAATCAGTATTATGTATAGCACAGACCTCAAAGATACCAATGATACTCAAACAATAAGTCCAATCAAGTCAAAGTCCATAACTTTAACCAGTTAGTCAATCCAAACCTGTCATCACCTATGTTGTGCGTGTAACACCCCAGTCCCACATCGAAAGATAGGGGAAAAATTTATCTGCATATACGAAAATAAGTTACTACCAATAGTACCTTTAAGTCATGACTTTTTGGGAGCCTGTGGTGGGCTAAGATGACCCAAGAAGATACTATTGGGCCAGTTGTTTGAAGACTTATTTTGATGGATTTGATTCAATTCAGACTTGGGATTTGACCCGAGATTTATTCTGGACTCGGGATTTGACCCGGGTTATTTCATATGGTATCAAAGCCGACCCGCCGACTCTCGAAAGCTCGGGTCGGGTTGTCGGAGGTGGGGACACGAAGGCTGGTAGTATTATCCCACAATGGAGAGATGGAGGTCCGGAGGTGGGGACACGAAGCCAGCCGGTATTATCCCACAATGCCTAGAGAGACAAAGATCTTTGGGTTGTGTTTGTGATCGGATTTTGACGGGGATGTCAGAAATTTAAGTGGGGAAGTTTGTAACACCCCAGTCCCACATTGAAAGATAGGGGGAAAATTTGTCTGCATATAAGAAAATAAGTTACTACCAATAGTACCTTCATGTCATGACCTTTTGGGAGCCTGTGGTGGGCTAAGATGACCCAAGAAGATACTTTTGGGCCAGTAGTTTGAAGACTTATTTTGATGGATTTGATTCGATTCGGACTTGGGATTTGACCCGAGATTTATTTCGGACTCGGGATTTGACCCGGGTTGTTTCAGTGCGTGTGTGCTTGTTAACCATTCTAACCAACCACAGTTCAAGATAATCACATAACAAATTTCTTAGAAGGAAAATTTCAGTTCCAATTCAATTACTTTTGTGAACATGACAACTCCGGTTAAAACTAAGCAATTACCAAGTCTAAGGGTAAATACAGGATTTATTTCTACCTTTATTCAACCACGAGGGCATTTTTTTCTCTTTTTCATGTTTACAATTGACTGTGCAATGTCTAGTCCTATTAGGCTTTTCAATGATACCCAATAATGAGCTTTCGACCAACGACTCCCAAACCAGATGTCTTTAGGGCGCTAGGTGTAGAGAAATCTCCTAGGGCTTACTTACTCAAGTAACAAAGGCCACAGAACCAAATTAGTTAATGTATTTATTTATATTTTTTTTCCTTTTTCTGGATTTTCTTTTTTTTCTTTTTTTCAATATATATACCCCATAGATTCCCCCCAAACTCAAGCTTTTACGTCATTCCAACCATTACTGTCAGTTCACTAATTTCCTTAAATTTTAACCAAGATTTCCCCCCATAAACAAATTATAAAACGCTTGAACCAAGTGGATTAAAACAGTTAAACTTTAAGTGTTAACCGGTTACATAAGTTTCAGACATGCTCAGATTTTCTTCATGATTAAATTTAGAACTCATCATCAATTATTAACAATGTTCAAGTTAACATGCAAAACCAATCTTATCATAGGCCGAGCTAAATTTAAACTAATCCATTGCCTAGATTCATGCAAACATTCTATATGCAAAAGAAAATATTTTTGTGATTTTTTAAATTTAACCTTTTTTTTAATGAAACATGCCTATAATATGCAAAAATAAAAATAACTAACCAATGCAATGTATGTGAACTAAACAAATATGTAATGCAATATGATCCACCCCCAAACTCAAAGTGAACAATGTCCTCATTGTTTAAATAAAAAGAATTTAAGAGTTAAAGACTTCCTTGAATGGTCCAGTGTCGCACTTGACCTCCACATCATCATTGTCTGGTGGTGGATAAACCGACAACGGCTAAAGTTCAGTAACTGATTCAAGTCAATGACAAATTTGTGTAATTCATGAATTTGATGCAAAAATTCTTGCCCAATATACCCAATTTGATGAAGACGTTCAATTACTTGGACAACCACTTCTTGAATGTGAGCATGTTGTATGTATGCGGCTTTATTCGATAAAAGAATAGGAGTGAGAGCTTGTAGAGAACAAGGTAATTTGGGTGTACTAAGTTCAGCCGAGAAAGGATGTAGGAAAGTGTGGATGTATGTAGGGTGTAGAACTTAATGAATAAGGATGAAATTAATGACTACCAAGAGAATGGATGAGAGTGGGTGGAGCTAAGCTTAAAGGGTTTTTGGGTCTGAATTCGGTGGTAAGCCTTTGGTAATCGAAGTTTGGGTGGAGAGGGAATGGCGTTTTCGGTGATATTGGGATTTTGGGATTTTAGTTGCGTTTGAGCCATGACGACTACCAAGCGGTAGTTTTTGGTCGTGAAGGCTCGTCAGGGTGGGCTTGGACAGAGAGCACCCCCACTGGGGAGGGGGTTTGTAGGCCAAATTTGCCCGCTAGGCGGGCATGCTCTGTTCTGAATTTTTTCCCTCGATATCTGTGCAACCCCAATACTTTGCTTCCCTTTCCATAATCTTTTGCCTATCCATTAAACCTCCAATACCTGTAACGAAGAGAGACAACATGGATTAGAATAGCACTTTGGAGATGAGAGAACTTATAAAGAAAATAACTCCTAAAAATTGACAAAATAAAAGCATTAATTGATTGAAAATTTGAGGATTTGACAAATGGACATTCTGTAATTAAGCTCATAGGTGCTTGTCTTGCAGGGGTCGCTGCCCCCATACAACCCACGCCAGTTCATTGGCGAGCTGGGCAGTCGCTCGCTCATCGGGGAGCGAGACCCCCGACTGGGTAGTCGTAGTGGCCATTAGTTGAACCCGTCAAATATAACAACTTGATTCTTATCTACTAAATAAACTAGTAAGGAAAATAAATATAAAAATTCATGGGTTGCCTCCTAGTTAGCGCTTGATTTACAGTCTTTCAGCTTGACTTTGTCTGGTCAACGCTATCCAAATCCTCTTTGATAATTGAGGAACCCTCCATCCATCAGAAATAATGTAACTTTTGGTAGGTTCCCATTTGTGATGACTATCAAATTAAAGTCACCTAGCATGATTTTTTTATATAAGATCCCATTCAAGAACGTCCAACATCTAGGTGTTTTCTCCATTGTGTTTGTGATCACATTGGGGCATGGAAGCTTGTCAAACACAACAAGCTCTTCTTCTATCTTCTCCATCTCATCGCACCATGGCTTTGAAGTTGTACTAGCTCTCATGTTATAAAGAGTCTTGCCGACGACATGACTACCAAACGGGCATGGTTTTGTAAATATAACTAGATCCTTGATCTTTGGCAGAGAAGGCACTTGAGGCACTAATAACATCGGCTCATCATCGTTGGTACTCACAGTTAGTTCTTCGCCGACATTGTTTTCTTTATACCCACTTGTCTCCTCTTTTTCAACATCTTGTGGCTAATCCAGTTGTAGATTTGGTTCGGGCACTTCATCAATCTCGGAATCCATGTCATAACACCAATTATTTTTAGGACAATTGTTCAAGGCTTTGAACATTTGATTTATCTGGATCTAAAGATTTTTAATTGACATCTCTTGATTAATCCTCCTCTCCTCATTTTATGCTACGAACTTGGATAACAATTCCTCCAATCTTGAATTATCTTTCTCAGTTTTGGAATCCATGTATTGAGGACCATGGGTTGATGTACTGATGAGTTGTTCCATCTGGTTCTGAAAATTTTGGCTTGATATTTCTTGACTCATCATCATCTCCTCTTGGTTTGCTATGAACTTCAACATGAATTCCTCCAAATTTTAACTTTTTTTCTTATGGCAATGGAGGTGGACATAAGAATTTCGGTGTATATGTTGAATTAGGAGCATAGTGTTGGTCTTCATAATTGTAGCTCCATGAAGAATCCGAGTGATACCCCCTAACCTTGATGATAATTGGCATGCGCATACTCTTTGAGGTAGTTATCATCATACTGTCACTACAACAAAAAGACTTGTCAGCGACTGCATATCAGCGACCGCATATGGTCGTAGATGAGTATCCGTGTAATAGAATGCGATTAAGCTAATAGTAATCGCAGAGATAATCTGGTCATTTGGATGGACGTCGTGACCAATAATAGCGACCGAAGCGCTCAAATGACCGCGCTTGATTAGCGGCCATCGAATCCGTAGCTATTATGACTCATGTTGAGTCATTTATCAGCTGTGACATGGCACACGTGTCAGCGACCGGCAATAGCGACCGAATTGGTCGCTAGTTTCAAAGTAGCTATCAGCGACCGCATTTCAGTTTTAGCGACTGCATGTGGTCGCTGATCTTCTTCTTTTTTTTTAAAATATTTTTTATTGTTTTATTGATTTCCCAAAAATAACCTGCTTTGTACCTACTTTCTATCCCAACACACAACAGTATATATAAGCATCCATCCATGATAACTACCATATGATAAACATTCATCCATGATAACTACTATATGATAAACATCCATCGTAAACCAACACAATACAATCGTAAACATCCATATAATATAATCGTAAACCAATACAATTGTCCAAAGAATCAATCTAAAAGAGTACAAGGCTTTAAAAATCTAAAAAACAAGTCTAGCAAGGCTTTAAAAATCTAACATATATGACTGGTGTAGCTTTTCATGGATCATCCAAATTAGTACCCTATAATTAACAAAAGAATAAAACATATATGTTACATGTGTTGATACTGCTATATGACTTGGGAATTAAAAGTTAAACAATAGACAATGTAGTGAAACATATAAGTAAGACAGTGACAGTTACAATATCGATATATATACCTGGTCGCCACCCTAATGCTGTGATGCTGCTGCTGCTGCCGCCACTGCCTCCGCCAAATCATCAGGACTAAGAGAATGCAGATGCCCGCCCAGTATATGAAGAAGATCACGATTATGGCAGATCGCTTTCACACAGTCAGCAAGAGTATGATAGGCTCGATGACCTGATGACTGTGTAGATTGGGTAGCAGAGTTGCCTGTGCCACTGATGGTCGGGCGTCGTTTTTGTCCTTGGCCTTTAACATAGTTTTTCTTCACGACGGATGCCCTCTCCCATAATTCTTGATCAATCGACGGACGCGGGGTGCCTTCAGGATATTACTCGTTCATTAAGCTCTTATAAGTGTCCTGTCAGATGGTCAACAATTAAATAGTTAAAAATAAATGAAAGAAATGCTAAAAAGGTAGTCACAATTTATAAACAACATATTAGTATAAAGTTAACTTATTACCGCTATCTGAACAGCATCAGGCAGACCATCACGGGTGGGCACATACACATCCAACCAATTGATAGGTTGACCTTGAGACTCAGACTCCTACAGTTCATGTTCTCATATTAATATGTAAACATATGATATTTTAGCTACAAAACATGACTGTAAACATAAAAACAAATAACTAAGCCAATAAGCTTGCTATATATACGCACCTAGCGAGAATATCTTTGCAATGTGATATAATGCCATAGATGCGTGCCTTTTGCCTTTTTGCCTTGAGATACACGAGGATCTGCTCGAGGCGGCGATCTTGCGTCTCTTGACCCAATTCTCATTCTCTCCACTAGTCACACATATCTGCACCCATATGGGATCTCGCGCACCACTGTGGACTATGCTCATGCATATATCGCTTCACCTTCCATCTGGATGGTCAATCTCAGCATTGTGCAGGGCTTTTTGTCGTTCCTTGTTCAGATTATCTTTAGTTCGGACGGCAACTTCTCGCCGAAACAATGTACGAATAATCGATGCTGTGTCGTCGTCCCCATCTATACTGCTTTACGCAAATAAAATAACAATAATAATATTAAAATCTGTTATATTATATTACCATAATCCAACATTAATAAACAATATTATTTGATTAACTATGTATTATCTATCGGTGATAAAAAAATATACCGAAATTCAAATTTGCATCCTTATGGGCGAGAGGTGTGCTTTTATGTAATCATTGGCGTAGGCGATTACGAAGCATAATTGTGAAATGCACTTCACAATTTTACTATCTTGAAAATCACTACAATATACAATAATTTACGATCATATATATTTATAATAATGGAAATATTAAACCCTTTATATATACACGATGTTTAACTTACGTGATTTACGGAGTAGAGACGGATCTCAGATAAGAATGCGATCATCCGGATTAGTGGGGCCTTGACACACATGATTAGGGCCCAACCCAACCCCACATGTTTCGTCTTTGGAGTTCGAGAAGACATCTATAAATAAAAAATTTAGGATGTTAGTATGAGTTATAAATGAAAGGTACATAAACGCGTTAAGGATATAGAGAACATGTACATATGTAATTGTATGTAATACAATTAAAACTAAACATACATTTTATATAAAAGGACAATAATGACAATTAATTGTATGAAATAGTTAACTACGACAACTATAAATGAAAGGTACATAAACATGTAAAGGATATAAAGAACATTCCTATATATAATTCATTGTAATACAATTAAAACTAAACATACATTTTAATGAAAATTTTTGTCTGAGTCAGAATCATTTTGTTTAAGTGTCGAAGATTCATAACCATCTTTCTTCTTGATTCTTACGTATCGTTAATCGTCAATAACTCTTCCTCAAGATCACCGTCATCCGGGGCACAATAAGCATCTCGGGATCCAATTCATCAGGTTCATCTCCACCCTCTAACTGGATTACATCATTGTTGTCCTCTATATTTATTATAGGAGGTCTATGAAGCATCTCCTCTTGGTAGAAATCCCCGTTTATTACTTGGACACGACTGCGCGCAGGAGTATGAATTATAACTTACCAATCTGTAGGCGGTCTATCCCTTTTCCTAACAGGACTAGGAGTGTAGTATACTTGTACTGTTTAAGTTGGTAAAACAAATGGTTTGTTGGAGTAAGCCGACCTATGGAGGTCAATATCGACGATTCCATGTCTGTAAACACATATCCCTTTTTCTGAATCAAACCAACGACACTTGCAAATATCTTTCATGTCCAAACGTGCCTTATCATTATCTTTTGTCTTCCCCGTAACATTCATCACGGTGTTAAACACATTCTTCTCAATATGCATCACATCTAAATTATGACGAATCAAATTTGTAGACCAATAAGGCAATTCCCAAAAGATGCTTCTCCGAACCCAGTTATGAGATTCTCCAAACCCATTGATTATGTTTGTGGGATCAATTTTACCAAATGGGATAATCGGCAATCTCATCACACGATCTCGCATCTCCGTTCCCGATAATCGTGGTGCAGGCATATCATTGTCTACTTTCCCTTTCCTGAAGTGTTTTCTATTTCTTTGAAATGAGTGATCTACCGAAAAGAACCGGCGATGACAGTCAAACCAGCAAGGCTTTCGACCTTTTGAAAGATTAAAAGACTTTGTATGCTCCATACAATCTGAGCAAGACAACTTCCGTGTGTACTCCATCCAAATTTAACATACCATAAAATTTGGGAAGTCACTTATATTCCATGCTAACCGCACCTCTAAGGTTTGAAATTTGTTTTCGTTGCAACATCCCAAGTCTCATACTCCATCCTCCCACAATACCTTCAACTCATCTATAAGAGGTCTCAAGTAAACATCTAAGTTTTTTCCGGGACTCTTGGGACCGGGAACCACAGTGAAAAGAAACAAGTATGGGTTTGTTTTCACACATCTAAGGAGGCAAGTTGTATGGAGTAATAATCACAGGCCAACATGAGTACGGAACAACTGAGTGGCCAAACGGATTGAAACCATCGGTGGACAATACAAGCCTCACATTTCTAGGCTCCAATGCAAACCCAGGATGTGCTAAGTTGAAATCTTTCCAAGCACCTTACATCTGCAGGATGATTTAGTTCTCCATCTTTAGTGGAGATTTCGCATGCCAACTCATATGTTCAGCTGTTCTTGAAGACATGTAAAATCTTTTTAGCCGATGTGTTATTGGAAAATACCTTAGAATCTTAAACGGTATACTTGAATTTTTTGTAGTCACACCCTCTTTATTAGGCCTAAACCGATCATGACTGCAAAACGTACACCTTGTCATCTGTTCATTTTCCTTATAAAACAACATGCAATCGTTGGGACATGCATCGATCTTTTGGTATCCAAGACCCAACTTCTTCACCATTTTCTTACAAAAGTAAAAGTAATAGTTACCAGGTAATTTCTCACCTCTAGGAAACATACTCTTAATGGCCTTCAAGAGCGACTCAAAACACTCATGGCTCATATTGTGGTCAACCTTGATGTTAAGTAATGTCGCCACTGCAGACAATGTAGTGTGTTTGGTGCAACCATGCCACAATGGCTCGCTACCCTCGTCTAACAACTTAAAGAAGTCTTTGGCATCAGAATTCATAGGTTGCTCTCTGCCTTGTTCCCAATCACAATCTGGCCCTGCAATATTATGAACCATTTCATTTATACGATGAGTACTACTGCCTGAATTGTGTACTTCTGTGATGCCACCATCTCTTCTCTATTCTTCGTAATTTTTCATGAACCCGAAAACAAGTAAATGATAGTTAATCATGTCTTTGTCCATATAATTTACATTCTTACACTTCAAACATGGACATCGTATCTGCGACTGACCATTCATACATTCTAGGTGACTATACGCATACTCCAAAAACACTTGGCAACCAGCTCTAAATTTAGCTTTAGCACCTATCTGGGCACTTGACTTTCGTCGTGCCATCCAACTACTGTCTGAATAGAAGTCCATGATTCCATGGTACCTACTACAGACAACATGAGCTTATTAATCATATGACTTGAGCATACTTGTAACCATATGACTTGAGCATACTTGTAAGCATATGATTAACATTTCAACATACTTGTAAGCATATGAATTGAGCATACTTGTGACCATATGATTTGAGCATACTTGTAAGCATATGATTAACATTTAAGCATACTCAATGTTAACGAATGAATGCAAATTAAAGCAGTATGAGAAACTAACAGTTCCCTAGCACTGCCTATTTTGGCTTAACAGCCCCCCCAATAGCTTACCATGCTGACAACCAAGCTTGGCTTGGCCCCGTGAGGCTTGGCGGCGTGGCCTCGTGTGGCCTCGCGTCCCCAAGCCCAGCCCATCAGCTCCAACAGCCCCTTAATAGGCTCTAGTGGATCACCAATATATTTATATCCAATTGATAAGCAGCACCCAGGCTCTCTATATAAACATAACCCAATTTACTGAGAATTACTAAAATTAAGCTACTCGCATATTCAAACAATTCAATTTCTCATTTTATTTCAATAATCGGCATAGCTTTCCTATAACCAAAAGTTATTATATATTTTAAACCTAAAACTGTTCACAATAAAAGAGGTAAAAAAAATTCAACTACAAACTTATACTTATAATACTTATGAACATTTTTCAAACTTATACTTATAATAATTAAATTTTTTTTGTCAAAGTCTGGACTAGCCACATGCACGACGGCATGCATATATGGACATTTCTAGGCACCCAAGACACAAACCAAGAGAAATATATAAATTTCCAATACAATAAGACCAAAACAATAACGATTGAATACAAATTAAAGCGGTAAAAAATTCAGACCCATATACATTACCAATATAATATCAATCAAAACATTACCAATATACAATTATACATGAATTTTAGTTTTAACAAACATACATTATAAATGAATTTTATAATTAACATCAGTTAGCATATTTGATGTGAATTATGGATAAACTTCTTTGAACCTTCTTCTTGATTGAATTATGGATAAACTTAATTCCTAGTTATGTTTTATATCATACTCATGTTCATGATATTGGATTGGTATAAGTATAATCATATATTGCAACCAAGGTTTAATCATAAATTGATTGTAGTTTCTTTTGGTTATAATCCATTCACCTGAGTAAGAGTGAATTTATATTTTTAACTTAGTATGAGTATGGCTTATTATGTTTTTTTCTTTTTGAGAAACACACGCTATGGTGAGAAGTAGATGCACATAATTGCATAGTGTTTTTGTTGATCTTGCTTTAGCAGAATACTTTGAGATTCTTGTTGTTTGTAATAACATATTTGGAGTACTATTTTTATTTTTTAGTTGTTTAATTTAAGGTAGTAACAACTTATTAGAGGATATATCTCATTATTATCATTATTAGTCTAACTTCCCACTGATTCTTGCATTCAATATGATAAATCCATATCCATCCCATTACTAACTTATAGCCATTGTTTATACATGGAGTATATTGTGTTAACGGATATTTTGTTCTCTATTGTGGCAGGGGCAAAATCCTATGTTTCCTCGCATATTAGGTCATGAAACCCGAGGGTATGAAATAAATGTTTCAATTTATATAAAGAAAATTCTGAAAACCTAGCTAAGTAGTAATGTTATATTAAAAAAAATATCTGTATATTCCCAATTTCAACACATATTAAAACACATATTCAGTATATTAAACACATATTAACCCCAAAAATAATTTAACCTAAAAATTTCAGTAATCTCATAAAACTCTTTGCAATAATTTCAGTATATTCCCAATTTCAATAAGAAGCTATAAATTTCAGTAATCCCAAATTCATTTTCATTCATTCAAATCTCAGCTCTAAATTAACTCTTAAAACAAAAATTCCTAGAATAACAAACAACGAAAACACACGAACGAACATACTGATTTGGAGAAGAACGAACAAACATAACAAACAACAAAAAACAAACAACCAAAAAAAGAAGAAGAATTTCTTACCTCTAAAATTAGTCTGATTTGGAGAAGATTGAACACACGAATGAACCAACGAAATCGGACTCCCTCTTCTCTTCTCTTCTCCCCCTTCTCCCTCTTCTATCGCCCTATTTTTTTTTTCTTTTTTCTGAATCGAGCGAACGCCTGAGTCTGAATCTATTTAAGAGAATCAGCGACCGCATGTGATCGCTGATTTTTAATGACGTGGACGTGCCAGCGACTGCTAGCGGTCGCTGATAGAGATTAGTCGCAAAAAAAACCACGCTAGGGTTTCGCACCAAATTTTTTGGGCGGAAAATTCATATCAGCGACTGCATGTTGTCACTGACATTAAATAGCGACTAGAATTCATCACGGTCGCAGATAGCGGTCACTATTACTAATATCAGCGACTGGATAGGAGGTCGCTGATATTATTGGTCGCATATAGGCCATTTTCTTGTAGTGTGTACCAGCCCATGACTGATGGTGCATTAATGACTCGGATGATTACCACCACAATAATTATAAATTAGCGCTATCCTTCGAATATGTTGGGTTGCAACAACATCCAACCTCTTCGAAAGTGTCTCAAGTTGTTTAGATAATGCAAAAATTCCATTGAGTCCATCAATCCATGTGTCCCTTGGCTGAGTCATACTCGAATATGACCATTGATACTTGCATCCAGCCATGGTACCTGAAAAGAGAGAAAAATAGGAAGAGAATTAAATAAAAAGAAAAAAATGTTTAAATTAAAACTAATTTGATTGAAGCTAATATTGGCAAAAATTATTAAACTAACTCCCCGGCAACGACGCCAAAAATTTGTTGGGTGTAATCTAATTACGCACGACACGTAAGTATACGTGGTCAGCAAGTAATATAGTATAAGTAGAGTATCGTTCCCACGAGGAATTATTAATATAAATTACCAAATACTAACTCTTAGCCAAACTAATTTTATTTAAACAATCAATTAAAAGTTATAAATTAAATTATTTAATTACACTAATTCTAATTACCACTAGTTAAAAATCAGATTATGGAGATTTAAGATCACAATTTCACTTAAATTAATACACTTCTTATCAATTATGCTCACTATTCTAAATTATTAATCAAGAACACATAAGTAAATATTATCATCTCACAATGCATCATACTCAAATCAACTTAAATCCACAGATGATAAAATTAAGAAGAACACTATAATTAACTAATTCACTATATCTCTATGTGAATTACAATTAAAAAGGATTTAAAGGCACAAGTTCTCTATCAGATTACATGCGATGTATAGGTATTTCTCTATCTTATACATAAATTATGAATTCCAGCGCCATATAGAAAACATAATCACATGCTATTATGATCAGATCTAAATCTATAATCCATATCTCGAGTTCATATAGATTATCACGGTAACTGTTAGCTAGACAATTAAACAATAAGCACAAACCATAATAGACAATCCAAGAATAATCATACTAATTAATAGAGAAACATATTAAAAATAAACTACACAACAAGTTCCTTTGTAATCTTAAACAAAAGATTTAGTTCATTGTTATTGAATTAAAATCAAGAATCCACAATTGAATAAACATTAAAAAGTCAAAAATAAGAGTAGAGAAGAAGATAGAATCTGTTGTCTGCAAATTTGATGCTCCCTTCTTTCTCCTACTTTGAATCTTCAATGGTCTCCAAGTTGTTTCAATCTCCAAATCTAATAAGAACTAGGGTTTTGTCCTAATCTACTCTACTCTATTCTAATGGAATCCTCTCTCTTAATTCGTGTGATTCTCCTCCTTTTATATGTCTCTTTATGTGTCTTTTAGAGTCCTTAAAGTCCTTGAAACAAGCAGCTCAAACCAATTCTCCTTGAACTCAAATTCTGAAAACTCCTTTTTCTTCCCGATATGCCCGCCCTGGCGGGATTTTTACACTAGGAAACCCCCACCCTGGTGGGGGTACTTTTTCAAAAATTACAAAAATGCCACTAATCTCCATTTTCATATTTTGACCTTTCGAAGACATTTCCTACAACACGTAAACAAAAATAAGTAAAATGACACTAAAAGTACTTAGAGTTAACAAAGAATTAAGCCCTAAAGATATCCAAATAATATGTATAAAACCCACTCATCACTATGTTTGTTTGTAAGGATTATAATTCATGGGATTATAATCCCAAGACTATTAATCCTAGGATTATAATCCGGGGATTATAATTATAAGGTCAAGACTATTAAGCTATTTTATAATTTTGAGACTAATAGTCTTAAGTCTAAATTTAAAAACAAACAAGACACTTGGGATTAATAGTCTTATCCCAAGTATAATCCTTGCAAACAAACATAGCCTAGGAATTTTTTTAAAAAAATTCCCAAATAATGTGAAATTATTACATTTATTGCAATACATTTCTTGTGACTGTGCCAGTAATATTTGTCTTATTCAATATTATATCATTTGAAATACATTTGAGACAAAAAATTTAAAACCCTTAACATTACTCTGTTAGAAGAAATGTTGACACAAATTTTGCGTTGGATAAATAAAATTCAAAATTTGAAATATATCTTTAATCGGCCACTCCACTCACTATTAGTTAGTTTTGAAGTTAAAATTCATCTCTTCTTTTCATATAATTCATTTCATTTTAGTTAAGATGAAAAAAAAACTTATAAGTTTTGTTTTAAGTTTTCTATTAGTTTTATAAATAAATAAATAAAAAAGTTAAGTTGTTTGTAAGTGGAGGGTGTGATAGGGATAATAAAATTTGCTTATATTATACAATTTTATGTTTCTATTATTAGGCAAATAACTTAGGTAAGAAAAGGGTCAACTTTTCTGTAGTTTTTTTGTCCATTAAAAAACTCAAAAATAAGAGAATCTGACATAAAACTTCAAATTTATATATTACTAGATATAAACTCGTGCGTTGCGGTGGGATTATTCATTTTGTTAATAATAAATTTATATGTGCAATTAATAAATTAAAATATAATAAAAAGATAGTAGATTGTTGTGCGATGATCAAATTTTGGTAGCATATATTACATAGAGTTGGGTAAAAGTTTTGTGCGCAAATACATATCCAAGTATAGAATTAATCTGATCACTAAATCCCAGGACATTATATAACAGTTGTGTATGTGTATGTGTGTGTGTGTGTGTATATATATATATATATATTAATTTCTTGATAAAAATGTTTATAATGTAACCAATAAAGTTAAAAATGGGTATTTCGTGAATAGTATCCCGTGAATAGTATTTCGTGAATAGTACTCCCGAGTGAATAATACTCGAGTGAATAGTACCTCGTAAATAATACTCTGACTGAATAGTACCCCATAAAAAAAATACCCCGAGTGAATAGTACCCCGTAAATAATATCCCGAATGAATAGTACCCGAGTGAATAGTACTCCGTGAATAGTACCCCGTGAAAAGAACCCGAGTAAATAGTACCCCATAAATAATACCCCGGTGAATAGTACCCGAGTAAATAGTAAGAAATAATAAACCTTACGAATAAGAAATAAATAACATCCCTTACCTTAGTAGAAGACTGAATACTGTAATAGTGAAGTAGCAGAATACTCTTCTTCTTCCTCTTTATAGCTTCTCTCTCTATAGTTGCTCTTGTGAGTCTTAGTGAATTGATGAGAATGAAAGAAGAAATGAGCCTCTATTTATAGGAAAATATAGTTTCGATAATTGCACGTTTAGGGGCTAGACTTATTACAGTTTAGTACCTTCATCTTTGATTCCATTTTTAATTTAGTCCTTCAAGTATTATCAATCTTGCACAACCTCCCCTAATAGTATATGCATGTGAACCAATAGTTCCATGCATGTGAACCAACAGTAATTTGTATGTGAAGCAATAGTAATTAATTGCTCATTTATCCGATTAATTGCCTGTTTTGGTCAATTTAACATCCAGAAATCAACAATTATCAAAATAAATGTTGATTTCCACTAACACTAATAATCCCAACACAATGGAAATATTTTTATCAACAATTTCATCTTTGAATTTTCAAAGGTTGACTTTTTGACCAAAAAGTCAACCCCGATAAATTTTGTATTTATAGTCTATTTTTACAAATTTCATTGTCCCGGACTCAAATATCTCTTTTGCGTCTCCAAATTTAACTCCGAACTCAAATTTGATTTTTAATAACATTCATCATTAATATTATAATTCACAATATTAACAACCAGATCATTCCCAGGAAAGAGAGGGTTTTCCGATAAGGATTTCTCCCTATTGGCGCGCAATTAGGTGACCAAACCTCTTTCCTCGACAGAACTTTCTAGACATTGTCAATAATGAAAATAATAATATGAATAACTTTGTCGTCTCAATTATTGATTTAATAATATAAAATATTATGACAATAATTGAATCAATAACGTGAGATACTATGCATCAATTACTGTTGCAATAATTGAATAAAACTGAGTGACTTATCATGTTAGCATCAATAATCAATACCGTGTGCTACTATGCAACCACGCGTATTACCGTACTTTTATCACCAATTATTTTATGACAACTTGTTTACTTTGAAAAAATTTCAAATATCACCCTTAACTTTAACCTTTTTTTAATTTAACTGTAAGACTCCAAATTATTAATAAATGAAATTTAATTTCCTCTATTTATCATTTTGAAATAGTAAGGGTTGATTTGATTAATGTGGTTAGTTATGGGTAAAATGCGCAAATATTTTAAATAAGCAAGTGGTTATAAAATATTCATTTTTATGGGAGAATATTAGTTTGGTCGTGGAATATTCTTGCATCGAGGAAAAATTAAATGACTACGGTAGCGACCTTGTATGGGCCCCATAACTTGAAAGCGATTGGATGAAGAAAGCGACAAGTATAAGTTGTTTATAAATAACGACGTAGTTATTCTTTGTCGGGAATAAGCATGTGAATGCTATTCTATTTACATATGATTTGATTATGATATATATGTATATGAATGAATAATATGCAAGTATGCTTGCATTAAGAAAAGCTGTAAAGTCCTTTGATAGATAATAGAAATATATGTACAAGGACTTAGAATGAATTGATCAAATATGTTAGGTTGATCCTACATAAGCAAAACAGCTTTGTAAAGTCCTTAAAAAGAAATGATGTACAAGGACTATAAATATAGAAAGATCAAGCTTGTTAGGTTGATCTGATGATGTAATAGATAGAAGCTTGTCGATCGTCGAAAGAACTTTGCACTGTAAGTCGTAGTGCCGCCAGAGAGTCGAGTTAACTCGGAGCTATCGAGTAGAATAGGAGTATGCAAGATAGTGAGATCTCGGAGTTCGTAGACTTCCAGGGGAAACGAAGAAGGATCGTAGTGTGTCGAGAAGAGCTTCCTCGGGATCGTAGTGTGCTGAGGAAGTCATGTTCAGAATCGTAGAGATAGCCTGTCTATAAGCCGAACGACCATCTGCCAAAGCCAAGTATGAAACGTAGACTACATTCAGAGTCGTAGAGTCTATCGATGCCAAAGCCAAGACAAGGATCGTAGGCTACACTCTGAGATCGTAGAGTCCACTGAATGAATGCAGAGATCGTAGTCGGGCAAGATCAGATGAAGACAACAAGCACAAGGCAAAAATTGTAGAGTGTCAAGATCTGATCTCAGGATCGTAGTGTCTGCAAAGCCAAAGTTGAATCGTAGAGTGCAGGACTACGACTCCAACAGAAGTGCTCACATTGCTAAGTCAGAATCGTAGAGTAGATACGATTCTCAACGAATGAGCACTCCCAGAATATCCAAAGATATGAAGCCTCTGGTTAGCACTGCAATAATGCATTCCACAGTAAGGGAACCAGAGAGCACTCAACGAATGGCATGCAGGCTAACAGAAGATCTAAGAACAAACCCAATCAGCGTTAAGATTGAGGTGGAAGGCCATTCGTGATGAAGTCTTCCATAAGTAGATCCAATAAAGACTTCAGTAGCTGACTAAGGAAAAGTCAGCTAATGCAAGATGTCATTGTCGTGAAACGAAGACAACGATCTTGGAAGCAACCAAGATCGTAGTGTTTTACCAAAACAAAGAAGGAACGATGGAAGGTGAACCTAGAATCTTTGGTCGACCTCTAGAGAGCAAGACTAAAGTGATTAAGTGCGAGGTCGATTCATTGATGATAAGTGGCGGAAGATCACCAGGAGAAAGCAAGTCGGACGCCGCCATAAATCTGAAATGTCTTGATATTCGAGAGGGACGAGAGCAAGGAATTAGGCCATCGATTCGAGAACGATCAAAGTAAATGCGAAGTATTGAAGCACGCACAATATAAGGAAGAGGTGTTCTACATTAAAGATCTAATCAACACTCTTCAGGATCGTAGTGTTAACTCTTCTAAGTCAACGAGCAACACTCAGCAAGACACTATGATCAGGTCCCTGAAGACGTGCATCAGAATCGTAGAGTTCAGATACCTGAAGACTGAAGCATTGGCAATGGTTCAATCTGAAGGGTAATATTCGAACAAGTGCTTATTGAGAGCATCGATGCAAAAGGACAACCTTTGATCAAGAAATCAGAAGAAATAAAGTCTTCAACCTACCCAAGATAGTAAAGTGATACATCGGCGGGGTAGGTGAAACGATGAGACTATGAGTCGGAAAAAGTATGTCATGTCACATCAAGCAGTCTACCTCAAGCAACTTGAGATCTGTGAAGACATTTGAATAGCTTCCAACGGCTACTTTCCAACGGAAGGATTGGGAAGGTGTATAAATATAGAAGAGCTTCAAAGATCAAAGTTTGCTGGAGTTGTCAGTTTTGGAGAGAAGGTGGACTGATCTAAACCATGTGATAGTGAGTCCGAAGGCTCACTCTACGTTCCACCAAGAACACTCAGAAGTCAAATCAAGAAAGAAGTAGAAGTGTAAGTTCTACTATGTAGAAGTGAGAGTTCTACTACTTGAAGAGTGTTCTGAACTACCGAGAAAAAGGAGAGCATCATGCCATCTGGATGTCCATCATGGGAAGACTCTAAGTACAATAGAGAAGAGCTTACGGTCATCTTATCAAGTCCATCATGAGAAGGCATCGAGTAGCAAGAAGGGAGATCACAAAATCAATGAAGGGGAATCTTTTACTAATTCCGCTGTGCTTGAAAAGATTCTTATGTTTGTCATATACTCTAATATGAATAATACAATATAAACCAGAAAAGTATTTGAAATAAAAAGGATCTATTCAACCCCCCACCTTCTAGATCTATTGTGCCCTCCGAACTAATAGATTCTGAATTATCTTCTTTGAATACCACATGGTTAAAACACGATGTCTGCTGTTGTTGCACAAGATGACATGGTATTGCACCAATTATTGATTCTTACGTGAAAGGCACTACTCAATAATTGTTACGATAATTCTTTATTCGATATTTTATTTTATTGGTTCAATAATTGCTACGTTGATATTTTATATTCTTGTTGTTTCATAATTGTCACTACACGTATTTTCCATTATCGGAGTAATAATTCATATTATCTGAATAATATTATTAGATAACATTATTGGCAATGTCTAGAAAGTTACATCTAAGGAGAGGTTTGGTCACCTAATTGCTTGCTTAGTAAGGAGAAATCCTTATTGAAAGCCCTCTTTTCACAGGAACCTGCACAGTTGTCGATGATTGTGATTACGTAATATTATTTGTGAATAATTAATTATTGATTTATATGATGAGGAAAATATTCATTTTATGTGGATATAGATGGAGAAAATTTTTAAAGTGACAATTGTTGAAAATCGATATTTTATCTTTTTTGATAAAATAATATTTTATTATATTATTATAATATAATAATGATGATATTTTTACAATGAATGTGGGATATATGAGTATATGAGGAGGAAGAGTATTTTTGTTGCAAAAGTTGTTTAAAACAAGTTAAACATGTCTGTGGGCCCATTTCTTGACTGAAATTTGATTATATCTTGTAAAATCGTCCGTTTGTGGATTTCGGTCAATTTCTGTTTGGAATTTGGAAAACCTTTCTTCTGCAAAGTTGTAGATAATGAAATTTCCTATGGAAATGACATGTGTTTCGAATTTTTCTGACAAAAGGGCTATTTATTATGAATTATTGAAGTTCTGAAGTTTCGAAATAATTAATTTTTGGAAGTTTTATTTATTTTTATTAATAAAAACATTTTTTTACACTTTGAGGGCATCATTAATATGTGCTAGGGGCTAAATTCAGTTTCCAAAGGTGTACGTAAGAAATTTGTATATATATATATATATATTTATATTATATTCAATTTTCTACTTTGGTGTTCTAAGCATTTTCCTATAAATAGGGTGCTTAGGTTAGAATTGAAAATCACACCAGAAATTGAAGTTTTCTCTCTCTTTCTCTCTCGATATATTGAGTGTATTCTTGTGAGTATTTTAATACTTTGAGTGTTCTTTATCTGGTGCAAGTTTAAGTCATAGCTTTATATCCTGTTTTTATTAGAAATCTTGTCTTTCTGAGGTAAGGGATATTTTTTTAAAATGATATTATTCTTTCAATATCATTATGCTAGTATATTGGGAATATTTTTCTTGTGAAATTCTTGTCTTTTGGTGTCGGGGAGTTCTTATTCACGATATGGTACTTATTCACGTGTACTGGCCTTTATTCACGAATCACTTTGACTATTCACGAGAAAAATTAAATTTTCATTTTTCGTCCAAAATATCTATTATGGATACTAGCTTTGATTGTATCAATGTTTTGATCATTCTTGAATTTTACTCCATTATGATTATTTATGAGGTATTTTTGGACATGGATAAACCAAAATACAAATCCTTAATATTTGTTATTTTGTTTCACTGGATTCGTTTTCTTTAAAATATTTTTCATCATCCTCAGTCCTAAATGATGATATTACTGAATATCTTTGGCATGTATTGCAAAGATGAATGTTTTTCTAATGAATATCTTTGGCCCGTAGTGCAAAGATGAACAGGTGTTTAGACGAACATGACCAACTGATAAATATCTTTGGTCTGTAGTGTAAAGATGAATATTTAAATCCAGATATATATTGATTGATGTTATAGGGATAAAATATCGACGATGAACTTTAAAATTCATAAATAGAAGATAGTAGTTTGCATTCTCTATTTAACTCTTCTAATGAATTATTATTTCCGCTGCGAAGATTGATTTAAAATTGGTTGTCTATTGTATTCTATTAGATTTTTCCCTGTTGAAGACTAACGATAATTTGTTCTATGTTATCTTAGTCATAATATTCTTTACTGGGCTAGTTGAGTTCACCCTTTTCCTTTTTGTTTCATTTTTCTTCTCAGGAGGTGAGAATGTAGCGAGTACTAGTCGGGGTATGGAATGCAGGTTCTAGAAAGTCTTTTTAGTAGTCCTCACCATTTTTGTAAAATAATGTATCAATAATTGTAGTGAGGACTTATTTTGAGTGTGGGTATTGTCTAGATGACAATATTTGTATTTAAACTCACAGTTTTTATGTTGTATTAATAAAGTTGTAGTTGTTTCTATATCATGTATTTTGACGACTTAGAATGGGTGTTGTATACCTATTTTGGGGGCGTCACAGTTGGTATCAGAGCTTAGGGATATGATCTCTGGCGGAGATCGGGGAATAGAATTAGGAGGGGAGAGACGAGTAAATCCTTCGCTAGTGTGTCCTACCTAAGCTTATTTGTTGGTCGGTCATAATATAGGGATATTATGTGATATGTTAATTTGTTAAATTAACCTTTGTTTTATGGTAGTATTTGAGAATGTCGACTAAGAATGTTAAAAGTGGAGTAAATGAGACCGTGGAGACACCTTTGCTCACCAACGAGGAGAACGTGCAACATGCTGATAATGTTCCTCTTGTGAATAACACCATTGAGCAGATGATGAACAATGGGATGTTTAGAAGCTTTTTGCAGTTCATGCAAAATCAGACGAGGGAGACTCGTGTTCAAAATACAGGAGGAAATGATAGCAATTCACGCTTTATCACAACCAAGCGATTCAAAGAGTTGGGACCACCAGAATTTATTGGAAAGTCGGATCCGATCAAGGTAGAGACGTGGGTTAAACAAATTACCAAGATATTCGATGTATTGGGATGCACGGAGGAACAGAAGGTTATATTCGCCACCTTTATGTTCCGTGGCGAGGCAGACTACTGGTGGGAGTCCGTGAAGTGTACCCATCGAGCTTCAATCAGCATGTCTTGGGAGACATTTCAGAAACTGTTCAATGACAAGTACTTTCCTGAAAGTATTCGTCATATGAAGGAGGTAGAGTTTATTAGACTGGAGCAGAATAACATGACGGTGTCCCAGTACGAGGCGAAGTTTGTAGAGTTGTCTAGGTTTGCACCTCATTTGGTGGAGAATGAGGAACGTATGACGCGGATGTTTCTGAGAGGTTTGAAACCCGATATACGTCAATATCTCATTTCTCATAAATTTTCTCTCTATTCAGATGTTGTCAACATGGCTCAATTATTAGAGCGAGATAACGAGTACGGCCAACCGAGGGACCACAACTAGGATCATACCCCAAGACAACATCATCGTAACAACAATAACCAATGGAGAAAGAAAAATACTGGACAAGAGCGGCAACCACTCGGTAGTAATCGTGGCCATGAAAATAGAAGAAGCGAGTTGGGGGGAGATTTTAAAAAGAGGAGATTCAACAATGACACTGTGAAGACGTCAGCACCAACTGATGAACAACCGGTTTTAAGGGAGGAGAATGACCACCGGTCATATCTTATAAATGTGGAAAAGAGGACATATCATCGGTGGCAAAACCTGCACACAATTCAAAGTATGCTATAATTGTGGAAAGGAAGGACATATCGCTCGAGATTGTACTGTAGCGAAACCAAGTCCAGTGGGGATAGTGACTCAAAAGGCTGTCCCAGAAAAGTCAAAGTAAACGGTTCCTAGAAGAGCGTTTGTCGTGACTGGTCAACATGCGAGGAACCCAAATGAGGTGATCACGGGTAAGCTAATCATAAATTCATGCGAAGTTTATACCTTACTAGATATCGGTGCTACCCATTCATTTTGTTAGTTCCCAGATGGCACAATAGATCTAGAAGGGGGGGAGGGGGTTGAATAGATCCTTTTTATTTCAAATACTTTTCTGGTTAATGTTGTATTGTTCATATTTAAGTATATAACAAACATAAGAATCTTTTCAAGCACAGCTGAATAAGTAAAAGATTCCCCTTCATTGATATATTCATAATCATACATACATTGTTCGTTGGGTTAATTTAGTTGTAAGCGGTTAGAACATTCATAGCAGTTATAGTAGTTATAGACATAATGTAAATGACATAATGTAAAAGACACAAGGGGTTTTAAGTGGTTCAGAGACTCAAGCTCCTAATCCACTCTTCTACTTTTAACTAGCAGGATTTCCACTAAGGAAGGGCAGCACCCTGAATCTCTACAATTCTTTCAAGGCCAGCAGCCTTGGGACTTTAGTTCACTAAGAACTCTTCAAGGCCAGCAGCCTTAGGACTCCTCTAGTTCCCTAGGAACTTTTCAAGCCCAGCAGGCTTGGAACTTTGTTTAGTCCCTCTAGCCAAGGACCCTTTGGCCCTGCTTTGTTTAGTCCCTCCGGACAAGGACCCCTCAGGCCCTGGCTTCGTTGAGTTGTTTGTTTGTTGTTGTTGGAGCCGGTACTGAGCTGCTAAGATGTCTTTATGCTCTAAACATCTTCTATCCTTAGCAGCTTGGCTTGATTATCCTTGAAGAACAATTGAGTGTTGCATGATGCTCAGCTTTTTAGATTGCTCAACTACTCTGGATGACCCCTAGATGAACTGCCTTGAAGATCATTCTCCTTGGTACTCAATGGCTACACATGAAAGGCTTCTAAGATGACTGTAACCTTTTCTATAAGGTACTTAGAACCTTTCTCATGCTTGACACCAAGATGGATTTTGTGATCTCCCTTCTTGCTACTCGATGCCTTCTCATGATGGACTTGCTAAGATGACCGTAAGCTCTTCTCTATTGTACTTAGAGTCTTCCCATGATGGACATCCAGATGGCATGATGCTCTCCTTTCTCTCGGTAGTTCAGAACACTCTTCATGTAGTAGATCTCTCACTTCTACATAGTAGAACTCACACTTCTACTTCTTTCTTTATCTGACTTCTGAGTGTTCTTGGTGGATCGTAGAGTGAGCCTTCGAACTCACTATCACATTGTTTAGATCAGTCCACCTTCTCTCTAAAACTGACAACTCCAGCAACCTTGGATCTTTGAAGCTCTTTCTCATTTATACTTCTTCCCAATCTTTCCGTTGGAAAGTAACCGTTGAAGGCTATTCAAATATCTTCACAGATCTCAAGTTGCTTGATGTAGACTGCTTGATGTGACTTGTCATACTTTTTATGATGCTGCAGTTTACTGTTTCACCTACCCAGTCAGATGTATCACTTTACTGTCTTGGGCAGGTTGAAGACTTTATCTCTCCTGATTTCTAGATCAGAGATTATCCTTTTGCATCGATGCTCTCAATAAGCACTTGTCCGAATATTTCCCTTCAGATTGAACCGTTGCCAATGCTTCAGTCTTCAGGTATTCGAACTCTACGATTTTGATGCACTTCTTCAAGGACCTGATCGTAGTGTCTTATTGAGTGTTGCTCGTTGACTGGAAGAGTTAACACTACGATCTTGAAGAGTGTTGATTGGATCTTCAATATAGAACACTTCTTCCTTGTATTGTGCAGTGCTTCAATACTTCTGTTTGCTTTGTCTGTTCTCAAATACTGATGGCCTAATTCCTTGCTCTGGTCCCCTTCTGAATATCAAGACACTTCAGATTTATGGCGCGTCCAGCTTTCTTTCTCCTAGTGATCTTTCGCTCACTTATCATCAATGAACTGACCCTGCACTTAATCACTTTAGCCTTGCTCTTCAGAAGCTGACCAGTATCTCAGTTCACCTTCCATCAGTTCTTTCTTTGTCTAGCAAACACTACAATCTTGGTTGCTTCCAAGATCGTTGTCTTCTATTCTCTTGACAGCAACTGCATTAGCTGACTTTTCCTTAGTCAGCTGCTGAAGTCTTCTTTGAATCATCTTGTGGAAGACTTCATCACGAATGGCCTTTCAACTCAATCTTGATGCTTTGATTGGATTGGTGCTTAGTTCTTCGCTTAGCTTTGCATGCCATTCGTTGAGTGCTCTCTGGGTTCCCTTACTGTGGATTGCATCTTTGCAGTGACAACCAGAGGCTTCGTACCTTTGGATATTGTGGGAGTGCTCATTCTTTGAGAACCGTATCTGCTCTACGATTCTGACTTGGCATTATGAGCACTTCTGTTGGAGTCGTAGTTCTACACTCTACGATTCAGCTTTGGCTGTGCAGACACTACGATCCTGAGATCAGATCTTGACACTCTACGATTTCTGCCTTGTGCTTGTTGTCTTCATCTGATCTTGCCCGACTACGATCTCTGTATGCACTCAATGGACTCTACGAACTCAGAGTGTAGTCTACGATCATTGACTTGGCTTCGGCATCACTAGGCTCTACGACTCTGAGTGTAGTCTTCGTTTCGGACTTGGCTTCGGCAGATGATCGTTTGGCTCATAGGCAGGCTGTCTCTACAATTCTGAACATAACTTCCTCAGCACACTATGATCCCGAGGAAGCTCTTCTTGATACACTACGATCCTTCTTCGTTTCCCTTGGCAGTCTACGAACTCCGAGATCTACTATCTTGCATACTCCTATTCTACCTCGATAGCTCCCGAGTTAACCTTGACTCACCTGGCAGACTACGACTTCTGGTGCAGTGCTCGACGATCAGACTGGCCTATCTATTACATTATAAGATCAACCTAACAAGCTTGATCTTTCTATATTTATAGTCCTTGTACATCATTTCTTTTTAAGGACTTTACAAAGCTATTTTGCTCATGTAGGATTAATTCTTATATCATTGTCATCATCCTCATGTTTATATTTTGTTGAAAGTCATCTGTGGCCTGTAGTGCATAGATGGACTTGGTATGATTATGACCAGGGATTATTCGGTTTAATCATGACCGTAATGTTATAAATGATGTGATAAAAGTCCTCATTGGCCCGTAGTGCATTGATGGACAGTTGTTGGCATGATCATGACCATTAATGAATACACAAATATTCTTGGCCCGTAGTGCATGGATAATTGTGGTCGTGATACTAAAGAATATCCTTGGCCGTAGTGCAGAGGTGATTCGATGATGTGGATTATTTATTAAGCTAAGTCCCAGCGATAAAAGTGATGAAAAACCTTTGAAATCATAAAAAATAGTAGATTTTATTCTCTACTTGACTCTTTTAATGGATTGCTTGTTCCGCTGCAGTTAAACTTGATATTTATTATATTTTATCAGTTTAACTTTATTGAAGGCTAACGATAAATTATTCTGCATTATCTTAGTCATAATATTTCTTACTGGGCTAGTTGAGCTCACCCTTTCTTTCACTGTTCTCTTCAGGAAATGAGAACGTAGCTGGGACTAGTCGGAGAACAGAGTGATGGTCCTAGATGGTGCATTAGTAGTCCTCACTATTCTGTGAAATAGTGTGATAATAATTGTAATGAGGACTCCTTTTGAGTTTGTATAATCTCTAGTAAGCAATATTTGTATTCAAACTCACGACTTATGTTTTGTCGTATTGTACACTGCAGTTGTATTATTAAGTTGTATTTGAATTACGTACCATGTATCTCAAGCGACTCAAGATGGGTGATGTATACCTAATTTTGGGGGCGCCACATTTGGTATCGAGCTTAGGGATATGATCCCTGGCGAAGATGTGAGAATAGAACTAGGAGGGGAGAGACAGGGAATTCCTTCGCTAGTATGACCTACCTAAGTTTGTTTTTGTATTTATTTGGTCGGTTAGAATATAGGGATAATATGTGACATGTTAATTAACCTTTTGTTTTGTGGCAGTATCTGAAAATGACATCTGAGAATGTTGAGAATAAAGAATGGAGCACAAAGCACCGCCGATTCACCACATATCAATAATCGGGATAATGTGCATCGAAGGCGACAATCCTCACGCAAACAACAACACTGACCAAATGATGAATGATCAAATGTTCAGAGGCTTTATGCAATTCACGCAACAGCAGGCGAGAGCGGCTCCTGTCCAAAATATAGGTGGAAACACTGGAAACTTTCGGACGGTCACCGCTAAACAGTTCAAGGAGCTGGGACCACCGGAGTTTATTGAAGAGCCAAAACCACTTAAGGCGGAAGCATGGATAAAGCGAGATCACCAAGATATTTGATGTCTTGGGATGCTCCGAGGAGCAAAAGGTTCCCTGTACGTTCTTGCTTTATGTTGCGAGGAGAGCGATTCTTGGTGGGAATCGGTAAAAGCGTACTCAACTCGCCAGATCAAGATGTCTTGGGAAAAGTTCCAAGAACTATTCAATGACAAGTACTTTCCGAAAGTATTAAATCGTATAAAAGAGGTAGAATTCATCAAATTGGAGTAAAATAATATGACCGTGTCGCAGTATAAAGCCAAGTTTGCCGAGTTATCCCGGTTTGCGTCCCACTTGGTGGATAATGAAGAGAGAATGACGCGAATGTTTTTAAGAGGTTTGAAGCCAGAGATACGTCAACATCTTATTTTTCATAAACTGTGTTCGTATTCAGATGTTGTAAATATGGCTCAGTTAGTGGAGCGCGATAACGAGTCAACGCAATGAAAAGAGAGCAGCGGGCAAAATGATAATACCAATGAGAGCAGTCATCGAAGCGGTGACAACAAGCGTGGAAGGAATCAACAGGCCAGAAATGGTAACCACTTCGGTGGTAATCAGGGCCAAAATAATAAGAATGTACATTTCAAGAAGAGGAGATTCAACAATGATGGAAGGACGTCAGCACCAGCACCCATTGTTAAGGAAGGAGAACGACCACCTATCAAATGCGGAGGGGAGGGACACATCAGTCCAAACTGCGCGATGCCGTCCAAAGCATGTTATAATTATGGAAGAGAAGGTCACTTAGCCCGATTTTGTCGTTCACCGAAGACAAGTTCAATAGGATGGAGGCACCAAAGTAGTCCTAGAAAAGTCAAAGCCGGTAGTCTGAAGGAGAGCGTTTGTTGTGACCTCCCAGAAAGTAAGGAACCCGAATGAGGTCATCAAGGGTAAGCTTATCATAAACTCTAGCGAAGTCTATACTTTATTTGATACCGGTTCTACCCATTCTTTTATTTCTCCTACTTGCACTCAACGATTAAATTTGACTCCGAAAAAATTAGACTTTGACTTATCTGTGGAAACTCCATTGGGAGAAACCTTCATTACATCCACTGTTTATAAGTCTTGTTTGGTTCAAATCGGTACTCATTATTACCCGTCGATCTTATTTCTTTAAAAATATTTGCGTTTGACGTAATTCTAGGGATTGATTGGTTAAATACTCATCATGCAAAAATTGATTGTTTTCGTAAGGTTGTTAGTTTTCATATTCCTAATCAACCTATTATGCAAATTCAAGCGACCAAACCATTAAAATCAATCACGGTCATTTCAAGCCATAAAGCTATTCGTTTATTAAAAAACGGATGTCAAGCTTTCTTAGCTCATGTCACAGATTTAAACAAAAATACGTCAGTTTTGAACGATATTTCTATTGTTAATAAATTTCCTGACGTATTTCCTGAAGAACTTCCTGGCCTACCCCCAAAGCGTGAAATTGAATTTTGTATCGACCTTGAACCTGGTACAAAACCCATTTCCAAAGCCCCATGTCGAATGGCTCTATTAAACTTCGTGAGTTAAAGACCCAATTCACGAGAATTATTAGACATTGGTTTTATTTGTCCTAAGACGCCTCCTCGGGGTGCTCTTATTCTATTCGTGAAGAAGAAAGATGGGAGTATGCGACTTTGTATTGATTATCTGGAGTTGAATCATGTCACCATCAAAAATAGGTACCCATTGCCACGTATTGATGACCTATTTGACCAAATATTTGCAAAGGAGCCAAATTCTTTTCAAAGATTGATCTTCGTTCCTGATATCACCAATTGAAGATTAGAACCGATGACATTCCAAAGACGACTTTCGTAACTCCGATGACGGGCATTATGAATTTCTAGTCATGTCCTTCTGATTGACTAATGCTCCTGCTGCCTTCATGGATATGATGAACCGAGTATTCAAGGAATATTTGGATCACTTTGTGGTCGTCTTTATTGATGACATCCTTATTTATTTCAAAAGCTGTGAAGATCATGAGCAACACTTGAGGCTGACACTCCAAAAGCTTCGTGAATACAATCTTTATGCCAAGTTGAAGAAATGCGAGTTCTGGCTTGAGGAAGTAGCATTCCTTGGGCACGTAGTATTAAGTCATGGAATATCTGTTGACCCGGCAAAAATTGAAGCTATTCAAAGCTGGGAGCAACCTAAATCAGTGACCGAAGTACGTAGCTTTCTCGATTTAGTTGGTTATTATCAGAGATTCGTGGAAGGATTTTCTCGAATCGCTACTCCATTAACTCAGCTGACTCGGAAAGATACAAAGTTTGGTTGGAGGGAAGAATGTGAGAAGAGTTTTCAAGAACTCAAGAGGAGACTCATTTCAGCACATGTTCTGAAAATACCATCTGGCTCAGAGGGATTTGTCATCTACAGTGATGCTTCGGGAAAAGGGTTGGGATGTGTTCTCATGCAACATGGGAAAGTCATAGCCTATGCCTCAAGACAACTCAAAGAATATGAGAGGAATTATCCTACTCATGATCTAGAGTTAGCAGCTGTTGTCTTCGCACTTAAAATTTGGAGGCATTACTTATATGGGGGAGAAAGTGGAGATCTTTACGGATCATAAAGGCCTCAAATATTTCTTCACTCAAAAGGAACTCAACATGAGACAACAACGTTGGCTTGAACTGTTGAAAGATTATGATCATACCATCCAATACCATCCTAGAAAAACGAACGTGGTAGCTGACGCATTGAATAGAAGATCATATGCAAGTACGAGTGTGATATTGTCAACGCAAAGGCCCATTTTGTGTGACTTGCAAATGATGAAGATAGAGTTAAAAACTCCAGGGACCCATGTGATGATGGCGAATATACGAGTAGAACCGACTTTAATTGATAAAGTTAAAGCTACTCAAGCTACAGACCCAGAGCTGATGTGTATGAGGAAGAAAGTGCATGAAGGTGCTATGTCGGAAGCAAGAATCGATGAAGAAGGAATACTTCGAGTCAACTCCAGACTTTGTGTTCTAACGACCCTGATTTAAAGTATAAAATCATGATGGAGGCGCACAACACACCGTTTGCAAATCCATCTTGGGAGTACCAAATGTATCATGATTCTTCACATACATTTTGGTGGAGCAATATGAAGAGAGATATAGCGGAGTTTATCTCAAGGTGTTTAACTTGTCAACGAGTCAAAGCGAGCATCAAGTACCAAAAGGTCCATTGCAACCACTTGAAATTCCGAATGGAAGTGGGAGCACATTACCATGGATTTCAAGTCTGGGGTCTTCCTAAGGTTTCTCAAGCGCATATATGCGATTTGGGTCATTGTTGATAGATTGACCAAGTCTCGCTTATTTTTTACCGATACGAAACTTATACACTTGAACGCCTTGCTCGTATGTATATTAACGAGATTGTAAGATCGCATGGTATCTTTGTATCCATAGTTTCGATCGAGACCCAAGATTCACTTCACGATTTTTGGTTAGTTTACAAAAAGCTATGGGCATAGACTTACGATTTAGCTCGGCATATCATCCTCAGACGGATGGACAGTCGGAGAGGACTATTCAAACTCTTGAAGATCTATTAAGACTCTGTGTCCTTGACTTCAAGGGAAGTTGTGACAAGTTCTTACCATTGGTGGAGTTTTCCTACAACAATAGTTATCAAGCAAGTATTGGCATGGCTCCATTTGAGGCGTTATATGGAAGAAAGTGTCGTTCTCCAGTATGCTGGGATGAGGTGGGTGAAGCAACGTTGTTGGGACCGGAGTTGGTACGTATGACTACAAAAAAGATTCAAACGATCCGACTGCGTATAAAAACTTCACAAGATCGACAAAAGAGTTATGCCGATCTTCATCGAAAGGACGTAGAATTCGATATTGGAGATCATGTGTTGTTACGTGTTGCTCCATAGAAAGGAGTAACGAGATTTGGAAAGAGAGGAAAGCTCAATCCTCGGTTCATTGGCCCATTTTTAATTCTTGAGCGAGTGGGAACTGTGGCCTATAGGCTCGCCTTACCGCCAAGTATGTCTCGTGTTCATAATTTTTTTCACATATCTATGTTACATAAATATGTGAAAGACCCAAACCACATTATTGAGTTAGAACCAGACGAGAAAGAGGAAGATTTAACGTATGAATAGTTACTTGTTAAAATCTTTGATAAGAAGGATCATGTTCTACGCTCCAAGGTTATACCTCAAGTTAAAGTTTTGTGGAGAAACCACGATGTGGAGGAAATGACTTGGGAGTTAGAATCTGACATGAAGTCAAGGTATCCTCATCTCTTCAACATACCAGGTATGTACCCTAATTTTGAGGACGAAATTTCATAATAAGGGGAGGTTGTAAGACCCCAACTTTTATGAACAAAGAATAATTTTTTTCGAATTATATTTTTGAATATTATGGTATTGATTTGATATAATGTTATAGTTGTGGGTAATATTTATAAATTTTGCAAAGTACGCAAGTTGTTATATAATATTTGATTGGTCGGGGAATATTCATTTTAACAGGGAATATTCGTACAACGACACAATCATTGGTGGACCCCACAACAGAATTATTGTCGGATTGAGAATACGATAAAAATACTTTATGAAAATAACGGCGGAGGTGTTACTATTAAAATTGTTGAACTACCCGGCAGTAAAAGTACAGTAATACGCGTAGTTGCACAGTAGCACACGGTATTGATTATTGATGCTTACTTGAGAAGTCATTCAGTTATACTCAATTATTGCTACAGTAATTGCTGCATCATATCTCTTATATTATTGATTCAATTATTATTACAGTATCATCTGCATTATATGATATATTATTAAATCAATAATTGAGACGACAAAGTTATTTATATTATTATTTGCAATATTGACAATGTCTAGAAGTTCTGTCAAGGAGAGGTTTGGTCACCTAATTGCGCGCTAATAAGGAGAAATCCTTATCGAAAAGCCCCCTCTTTCCTGGGAACGACTTGGTTGTTAAATATTATGAATTATAATATGAATGATGAATAAGTTCGTGTTGATTAAAGATGAATTTTATAGTTCCATTATGTTAGACTTATTTGTGCTAGTATAATTGATGTCTGGAGGATATATTGTTCAATTGGGTATTCGGGACACTTTTCGTGTCGGAGTACTATTCATGAGTTACTATTCACGAGTTACTATTCACCAGTTACTATTCATGAGTTACTATTTATGAGTTACTATTCACGAGTTACTATTTATGAGTTACTATTCACGAGTTACTATTCACGAGTTACTATTCATGAGTTACAATTCACGAGTTACTATTCATCCGATTACTATTCACTCTAGTATTGTGCATTCGGGTATTTGGGTACAATATTATCCCAAGAGGAGATGTGCTAATTTTTTAGACCGTTGGCTGAAGATATAATAGTAAGTCAATATGGACCGCTGGTGGAGTTATAATAGTAAATCAATATGGATCGCTGGTTTAAAGTTTTAATAGTAAATCAGTATGGACCGTTGTTTTAAGTTTTAATAGTAAACCAATATGGACCGTCTGCTTAATAGTAAATCAATCTAGACCGCTTCATGAATTAGTTACTATTCATTTCATTTTCCTATAAATAAAGCTCATTCCTTCATTATTTCTTACGAATTCAATTGAAACTTTAGAGAGAATTATAAGAGAACTTATAGAAAAGTATTACCGCTACCTCCTACTCTTATATTCAGGTTTTTTTTACTAAGGAGGGATGTTATTTGTTGTACTCATGAAAAGAACTTCATTATTCCATTATTTATTATTCATTGGAATAACTCAGATACGCTGAGCTACCCTATACATGGTGACATTTTTCTAATATTCCGTTCTTTATTATTACGTCTGAATATCCCATCTGCATCGTTCTGCCGGGACTGGTTCCATTATTTATTATTCCGCTTAATATCCATCCTATGCGCTTATGCCGGACTGGTTCCATTATTTATTATTCGTCGAAATATCACATACATGCGTTTACTTACCGGACCTGTTCCATCCTTTATTATTTCGTTGAAATAACTTTTGCATGGCGATTACATCGCATGCATTGTGATTTCTTTTGTTATTCCATTCTTTATTATACTCGGTTGGTTAAAACTTTGACTTCTATACCCATGAAATTAGTGGAATATCTTTGATATTTGCGCTTCATCCAAAGATCTTTTTCATGGAAATATTCTTCCGAGCATTCTTGAATTTTACTCTACAAAGCGCTTTCATGTTGACAATTTGGGCGTTATCGGTTCTAGATAAATTAATTCTTGAACTTGTTTTATTGAATTCTTATATCATTGTCATCATCCTCATGTTTATATTTTGTTGAAAGTCATCTGTGGCCTATAGTGCATAGATGGACTTGGTATGATTATGACGTGATTATTCGGTGTAATCATGGCCGTAATGTTACAAATGATGTGATAAAAGTCCTCATTGGCCCGTAGTGTATTGATGGACGGTTGTTGGCATAATCATGACCATTAATGAATACACAAATATTCTTGGCCGTAGTGCATGGATAATTGTGGTCCCGATACTAAAGAATATCTTTGGGTCAGAAAAGCGAGGGTGATTCGATGATGTGGATTATTTATTAAAATCGAGTCCCAATGATAAAAGTGATGAAAAACCTTTTAAATCATAAAAGATAGTAGATTTTATTCTCTACTTGACTCTTTTAATGGATTGCTTGATCCATTGCAGCTTAAACTTGATATTTATTATATTTTATCGGTTTAACATTGTTGAAGGCTAATGATAAATTATTCGCATTATCTTAGTCATAATATTTCTTTTCTCTGGCTAGTTGAGCTCACCCTTTCTTTCATTGCTCTCTTGAAATGAGAACGTAATTTGGACTAGTCGGAGAAAGAGTGATGGTCCTAGATGGTGCATTAGTAGTCCTCACTATTCTATGAAATAGTGTGATAATAATTGTAATGAGGACTCCTTTTGAGTTTGTATAATCTCTAGTAGGCAATATTTGTATTCAAACTCACGGTTTATGTTTTGTCGTATTGTACACGCATAATTGTATTATTAAGTTGTATTTGAATTCTGTACCATGTATCTGGCGACTCAAGATGGGTGATGTATACCTAATTTTGGGGGCGTCACAGTTGGTATTAGAGCTTAGGGATATGATCCCTGGCTAAGATTTGAGAATAGAACTAGGAGGGGAGAGACAGGGAATTCCTTCGCTAGTATGACCTACCTAAGTTTGTTTTTTTATTTATTTGGTCGGTCAGAATATAGGGATAATATGTGACATGTTAATTAACCTTTTGTTTTGTGGCAGTATCTGAAAATGACATCTGAGAATGTTGAGAATATCAATGGAGCACAGGGGACTGTTGATTCACCACATATCAATAATCAAGATAATGTGTATCAGGAAGGCGACAATCCTCACGCAAACAACAACATTGACCAAATGATGAATGATCAAATGTTCGAGAGCTTTATCTGATTCATGCAACAAAGAAAGTAGAGCGACTCTGTCCAAAATATAGGTGGAAACATTGAAACTCTCGGACGGTCACCGCTAAATGATTCAAGGAGCTGGGACCACTTTGGAGTTTATTGGAGAGCCAAAACCACTTAAGGCGGAAGCATGGATAAAGCAGATCACCAAGATATTTGATGTCTTGGGATGCTCCGAGGAGCAAAAGGTTCCTTTTTTCGCCTTTATGTTGCGAGGAGAGGCAGATTACTGGTGGGAATCGGTAAAGCGTACTCAACCTGCCATACTGAAGATGTCTTGGGAAAAGTTCTAAGAACTATTCAACGACAAGTACTTTCCCGAAAGTATTCGTCATATAAAAGAGGTAGAATTCATCAAATTGGAGCAAAATAATATTACCGTGTCGTAGTATAAATCCATGTTTGCCGAGTTATCCCGGTTTGCATCCCACTTGGTGGATAATGAAGAGAGAATGACGCGAATGTTTTTAAGAGGTTTGAAGCCAGAGATACGTCAACATCTTATTTTTCATAAACTGTGTTCGTATTCAGATGTTGTAAATATGGCTCAGTTAGTGGAGCGCGATAACGAGTCAACGCAATGAAAAGAGAGCAGCAGGCAAAATGATAATACCAATGAGAGCAGTCATCGAAGCGGTGACAACAAGCTTGGAGGGAATCAACAGGCCAGAAATGGTAACCACTTCGGTGGTAATCAGGGCCAAAATAATAAGAATGTACATTTCAAGCAGAGTTATAAGGAATATGAATGTGGGGTTACCCAACTCCAATAATAAGGATGTAAGGTGATAATAAATAGACAATGTCTATAAAAAAGAGAATGATAAAGAAGTTAAGAATAGAGAGTTATATCTAAGTGGTGCAATTGTACTCTTTCGTAGTTGATGTATGGTATATGGGCTAAACGATTCCTTCATAGAGCGGAGGTATATACGAACTAGCCACTCGAAACCTAGTTTGTTGGTTGTTTGTGGGAAACCACTCAGCGTACCATATTGAAACTGGTAGAGACTCGATGTGTACCAAGTATAAAAAGTGGATACGTATGATGAAAGTGTAGAACTTGAATGAAATGTTGAGCAATGTAAATGAAGTTAGAAATTCTTAAAGGAAGAATTATTATATAAACAAGAAGATTCAAAGAAGAATCTTGAAGAGATATAAAGATAAGAAATGGGAGTTTCCTAACTCCAAAAGCCAAGATAACGAATAATGTCGTAAATGATGAAAAAGAGAAAGAAAGAGGATCGTAAAACAAAATGATCACAAGTTAAGAAAAGAATTTTATGGGAGATGATTAAAGAATAAGATCACGACGTCGTCTGTTTAAGTTATAAAAGAAAGATGGTCTATAATGTTTGAATAATTATAGCTTAATGCTATGAAGATGGTGTACTATGAAATAGTACGAGATAACTCACGAGGAGTTATAGATAATGTGATACGAGGAATTCGTATCGAGTAAAGAGCAGGTTAAGAGCAAGATAGAGTTAGGTGGGGTTTCAATTGAGGACTCTTGTAATGGCTGAGTTGTACAAATCTTTGTATGGGTGAAGGTTTTGTGCTTGCACTCAGTTTATCACATTGATAATCATTGGAATGTTTGTGTCGCGCTATTTGTTATATGCTTGTTGAGAAGGTGTTTCTTTTCTCATGTGTATAACAGATAGGTAGAGTATAGTTAGAGAATATTATAAGGTTAAGTAGGAGTTCTTAAAACTCATACTTATGGTAGGTTCGTGACTAATAATTATATGGTATGTTTTTTAACCCCTCAGCGAATGGACGCCTATGGTTTGACTAGGATAAGTTCTTAAACTCATATGATTGTGGCAAGTTCCTGAACTCATAACGTGTGGTAAGTTTGACGAACTGAGTATAGATAAGTGTGAATGGAGTATTAAGGATGATAGGAATAGATAGACCTATTAAACAATGGATCATTATAGAAAGTGGAGTTGATGGTGGAAGCATAGGCATTCTAAATCTACTAGCTATGCTAGACTTTCAAAATTTATTGATTTCGTACTGATGTTTACACTTCTATTTTCTTAAAAAACATTGGATCAACTGATGGAACCAATGAGTTTTAACAACAATACTGTTATTCGTATGTCTATGCTAATTACTTCAGCTAGACAAAAATGATTTGGAATATATCAAAATGTATTTTATATATCATCAATGTATCATGGAACCTGGTGCAGAGATGATAAAAACGATGGAGTCATCAATGCAGTATTACTTAGTGTTGGATGTGATCTAAGAATCGTCAGACCACTATGGTATGATGTAGTATGATAAAATCACCAAATGACAGAATCCTCAACGGACTGTAAATACAGTGCGGTATCATGACGTCATAAAAAGATTTTTGAGATTTTTTTAAGATATGAGAATTCATATCTATGTATGTATATATATATTTCGGTTGATGTCCGAATTGTTGTAGAGGTCTATGCTATTTGATTCAGCTAGACGAATATTGAAAGATGTTTATGAAATTTAAACATTTATTGAAAAGTTATGCCAAACCAAATTATTTTGGTGCGGATTCAGATGTTAAAAAGCTGAGGTGAACAACCCTATAAGGGGACATGTTTTTGGGGACAATGGTTCCGAAATAACGCATATAGTCGTTATAAAACACTACGTTATGCCCAACATAGTGGTACAATAAATCGGCCACCTAGTGTAATGTAAGGAGGGTGTTTTCAGTCTTTGTGATTGATAAACACTCTGTTTTGCAGTGTGAATGATTGAGTTGAAGCACTAGTAAACCGAGAATAGATTTCACGGTCTTGTGACCCCTCAACATGATTTGGAATCTTTTAAATTCCTGAGTTATTCATACTACTTCCTAATTATTGAGCAATTATGGAAGATTCTTGCTATTCTAAAAGGCGAATATGGTAAGGATGATATTCCTTAGAAAGAAGTAAGTCGTAGGATGCGACACTGAATGATGAATATATTGAATAAGTGAGAAAAGAAGTGTTGATATGAGAAGGAGATGAGTTATCAAAGAATAATGTAAAACTTTTAATAGAAAAGTTAATAATTGTAGAAAGATCTTTGTGGAAAGGAAGTGGTTATAGAATCCAATGAATGAATAAGGCATTAACGTAAAATCTATTTTTGATAGATTGAATGAATAAAGATTAATAAATAAAAATTTTGAGGATGAAATTCTTAGAAGAATGGGTGAATGTAATGTCCCGAGAGTTTGATCATACAATATATGATAATGATCCTTAGAGAAAGATAATGAACGGGTCAAAGAATATGTAATACTCAAATATAATTGAGTCTAAGTAAATGTTATGAAATAAAACTTATAAGAATTTATTATCAAGAATGGTGAGAGTAGAAAATATAAAACCTATATTAAGGTAATGTGTTGAAGTTATTCAATGAATAGATTTGAGGAAAACCCCGAGTAAGGTAGGGTTCTATGTGATTCCGAGGACTTTTAATCCTTATAAGGAGGGAAGGATGTGACATCCCGTATTTTTAAAAAATTATAAATGAGAATTTTATAAATAAAAGTATTATTTATGAGATATGTTGGGTGTGAGTATGTATATGTCATATATTGTAGAATATGTGAATTGATGTGAAGAGAATGTTATATATTAATTTTAATATATATAAATATTTAATTAAATTATTTATTGAGTTAAATAAATAAATTTTGTTTTGATTATAGAGTAATGTAATTAAGTGTAAAGCAGATTAATTAAATGAATATTTAGTATTTAATTTAATTAATATAATAATTTTATGTTATAGTTATAATTTAATTGAGATAATTAAATTAGATGAGTTATGTGATAATTGTTACACAAAATTATAATTAACAAGTAAATATAATTATGTGACAATTTGATGAGATTGATTGATGTTAAGCTATTGATTAATTAAAATAATGAATATATGAATTGATGTGAAGAGAATGTTATATATTAATTTTAATATATATAAATATTTAATTAAATTATTTATTGAGTTAAATAAATAATTTTTTTTTTTAATTAAAGAGTACTATAATTAAGTGTAATGATTAATTAAATGAATATTTAGCATTTAATTTAATTAATATAATAATTTATGTTATAGTTCAAATTTAATTGAGATAATTAAATTAGATGAGTTATGTGATGATTGTTACACAAAAATTATAATTAACAAGTAAATATAATTATGTGACAATTTGATGAGATTGATTGATGTTAAGCTATTGATTAATTAAAAAAATGAGTATTTGCCAAACATGGTCTTAGGCTTTTCAAGTTTAAATTGGTGTAACATATGTATTAACTAGTAATTAGTATATCTAATAATTAATAGGAGTTACATATATTATATATTACTAGTATTGTATATTATATGTATATACTACAAGTTAGTATGTTAGTTTTAGAAAACAAACCAAAGAAAGAAGAAGAAGGGAATGCTTTGAGAAGACAAAGCAAGCCCCATCATCATCATCATCATCTCAATCTCTCTCTTAAATTCATACTAATAAAGTTATAATCTAAATTCCTTGTTTTAATTATATTTTTAAGTTCTTCATAATGTAGATAATTGTTATGTAGAAGTTGTATTGAGAAATTGAGAGAGATAGAGAGAAATAGAGGAATTGAGATGAGCTAGAAGAAGAAGAAGAAGAAGAAGAAGAAGAAAAAGTTAGAAGAAGGTAACTTCTAAACTCTTATTTAATCTTTGATTTTTTTGGGTAGATTTATGTTCTAGGGTAGTAGATTATGCTTAATCTTGTTTGTATAGGTTTAATCTTGGATTATCAAGAATCAAACAAGAGGATTCAAGAAAGAAAATGAAATGGAAAGAGAATTTGAAGAACAAAATTCGTAGGTTTTGAGTAATTGTGGACAAATCTTGTAAAATTCATACCTCGTTGGGTATAATTAGTTAGAAAGTGAACCTTATATCAAATCGAAGATATGGAAGTAAGCTATATTCTAAAAGTGGAATCACATAAAAACTCTTTGTAGATTTCTTGCAATGTCTGTTTTAGTAAGGCTGGTCCGAAGGGAAAATAATCTGCCCAGAAAATCAAAACTGTTAAGGTTTTTGATTTTGAAAAATTCATAAACATTCGTGTGTTTTGAATCTGAAGAAACTTAAAACTGCAAAGTTGTAGATATGGAAGTTTACTAGCTAGACTCGAGAGATTGAGCCATTTTATGGACTGGATCATGTTCGAAATAAATTGTTTAGTAAGGATGTTCAGAAAATGAAATTTTCTAGACTAGTTGATGAATTACAGAATCTGGTTTAGATGGATAAGGGTCTGACTTAAGGCCTAGATGAGGTTGTAGTAAACCGAGTAAGGGTTAATTATATATAAGAAGGAACAAAAACGGACATGTAACGAACGAGTTACGTTAAAAACGAAAACAACGTTTTGTTAAAGAAATTGTGAAGAAGAGTTTTATAATTCTGTTTGAATTAAGATTTTGGGTGATGATATATTTTGATGATTAAAAATATGTTTTGACATATGTAATGAGTATAGATATGTGTTATCATATTCTATGCATAATTAACCATTTAAGATCAAGAGTTGAGATAAGTTAATGTGTGCACATAACGTGCTCGATAAAATGCCTAATAATAATAGTGTTTTCTAAACTTTGGTATACAAAGTGTCTAACTAATGGCTAATATTGGATATCTAAGTATGAAAAGATGATAATACAAGAATAATAATGGAAAGGAATCAAAAAGGGTAATTTTTGATTTATGAAGGAAAATTAAACATGTAAACAATGTGTTGAATATGCATTTTTGAAACCAAAGTGGTATAATAAAATGGTGTGATATACGCACATTAAACTACAAGTGTGATAGTCTAGCATGTGTGGTGATGAAAATGAAAAATAAAACCGAGTTGCATATAAAATAGTTAGATGTCTATAAAGACATTATAAAGGATAATAAGATAAAGTAAGGTCTTAGAATAAATTTGACCATGAGATTGAGTATTGATTTTATTTATTATCAATCTCACATACAGTGTAGGTTGTGCAAGGACACGAAGTATTAGCGTGTTGGTAAAACGCCCGTAAAGACAAGTCCTTCAGTTCCTTTTTGCTATGTGAACTTGATGATGATCTGCTTTAAAATTTTAGTGTATGATGTATTATATATGTCAAAAGTATGAAATGTGAAAGTCAATCTATGACTATGATGATTGAACTATGAATGTTGATTGAGTAAGGAACTCAATCTTTATAGTTGTTATGTGAACTACAACATGTATGATATGTTTGTTTATGATTATTCTTGTATGTTGAGTATGTTATTATGTACTTTCGTGATGCATGAAAATCGTTAGATTTTCTTTGAATTTGTCGAGCTCATACTTGCAAATAACCATTTTTGCAGATTCAAGAATTGAAGGTAACGCTATGTGCTACTTGATTGTTATGGATCAAAAGTGATATATGAAGATTTAATATTCTAGCTAAGTTGTTATTCTTGTAAACCATGTCTAATGTTTCGAATAATGTATTAATGTTGAATTGTAATATTGTTTTGCAAATGTAAACTATTGTAGTATAAAAATGATTCTGAGATATTTAGATGTAAAGGTTGAAGGTTTTTGGGAACGAGGATAGTTTGTAATAGAAAATTTTAATTATTCCGCAAATTTTAATGGTTGTATTATCGTTTAATGATGTAAAATTAGAGGTTGAATGTATTATTAATGACCGAAGTCAAGAATTAAATTGTATGAATTTTGGGGTCGTTACATTCATTACATCCACTGTTTATAAGTCTTGTTTGGTTCAAATCGGTAACCGCACATTACCTGTCGATCTTATTTCTTTAAAAATACTTGCGTTTGGCGTAATTCTAGGGATTGATTGGTTAAATACTCATCATGCAAAAATTGATTGTTTTCGTAAGGTTGTTAGTTTTTATATTCCTAATCAACCTATTATGCGAATTCAAGCGACCAAACCATTAAAATCAATCACGGTCATTTCAAGCCATAAAGCTATTCGTTTATTGAAAAACGGATGTCAAGCTTTCTTAGCTCATGTCACAGATTTAAACAAAAATACGTTAGTTTTGAACGATATTTCTATTGTTAATAAATTTCCTGACGTATTTCCTGAAGAACTTCCTGACCTACCCCCAGAGCGTGAAATTGAATTTTGTATCAACCTTGAACCTAGTACAAAACCCATTACCAAAGCCCCATATCGAATTGCTCCTATTGAACTTCAGGAGTTAAAGACCCAATTGCAGGAATTGTTAGACATTGGTTTCATTCGTCCTAGTACATCTCCTTGGGGTGTTCCTATTCTATTCGTGAAGAAGAAAGATGGGAGTATGCGACTTTGTATTGATTATCGGGAGTTGAATTATGTCACCATCAAAAATAGATGCCCATTGCCACGTATTGATGACCTGTTTGACCAGTTGCAAGGAGCCAAATTCTTTTCAAAGATTGATCTTCGTTCCAGATATCACCAATTGAAGATTAGAACCGATGACATTCTAAAGTCGGCTTTCAGAACTCGGTACGGGCATTATGAATTTCTAGTCATGTCCTTCGGATTGACTAATGCTCCTGCTGCCTTCATGGATATGATGAACCAAGTATTCAAGGAATATTTGGATCACTTTGTGGTCGTCTTTATTGATGACATCCTTATTTATTCCAAAAGTTGTGAAGATCATGAGCAACACTTGAGGCTGACACTCCAAAAGCTTCGTGAATACAAGCTTTATGCCAAGTTAAAGAAATGCAAGTTCTGGCTTGAGGAAGTAGCATTCCTAGGGCACGTAGTATCAAGTCATGGAATATCTGTTGACCCGACAAAAATTGAAGCTATTCAAAGCTGGGAGCAACCTAAATCAGTGACCGAAGTACGTAGCTTTCTCGGTTTAGTTGGTTATTATCGGAGATTCGTGGAAGGATTTTCTCGAATCGCTACTCCATTAACTCAGCTGACTCGGAAAGATACAAAGTTCGATTGGAGCAAAGAATGTGAGAAGAGTTTTCAAGAACTCAAGAGGAGACTCATTTCAAAGACTGCTCAAAATACCATCCGCTCGAAGGATTTGTCATCTACAAAGATGCTTCGGCAAAGGGTTGGGATGTGTTCTCATGCAACATGGGAAAGTCATAGCCTTATGCCTCAAGACAACTCAAAGAATATGAGAGGAATTATCCTACTCATGATCTAGAGTTAGCAGCTGTTGTCTTCGCACTTAAAATTTGGAGGCATTACTTATATGGGGAGAAAGTGGAGATCTTTACGGATCATAAAAGCCTCAAATATTTCTTCACTCAAAAGGAACTCAACATGCGACAACGACGTTGGCTTGAATCTGTTGAAAGATTATGATCATACCATCCAATACCATCCTAGAAAAGCGAACGTGGTAGGCGACGATCGAGTGAGGTAAGATCATATGCAAGTACGAGTGTGATATTGTCAACGCAAGGCCCATTTTGTGTGACTTGCAAAGGATGAAGATAGAGTTAAAACTCAGGGACCCATGTGATGATGGCGAATATACGAGTAGAATCGACTTTAATTGATAAAGTTAAAGTCGCTTTCTACGCTACGGACCCGGAGGCGATGCGTATGAGGAAGAAAGTGCAGGAATGTTCTATGTCGGAAGCAAGAATCGATGAAGAAGGAATACTTCGAGTCAACTCCAGACTTTGTGTTCCTAACGACCCTGATTTAAAGTATAAAATCATGATGGAGGCGCACAACACACCGTTTGCAATCCATCCTGGGAGTACCAAAATGTATTATGATCTTCGACATACATTTTGGTGGAGCAATATGAAGAGAGAGATAGCGGAGTTTATCTCAAGGTGTTTAACTTCTCAAGGAGTCAAGGCGGAGCATCAAGTACCAAAAGGTCCATTGCAACCACTTGAAATTCCAGAATGGAAGTGGGAGCACATTACCATGGATTTCGTTACCGGTCTTCCTAAGGTTTCTCAAGGCATATATGCGATTTGGGTCATTGTTGATAGATTGACCAAGTCTGCTTATTTCTTACCAATACGAGAAACTTATACACTTGAACGTCTTGCTCGTATGTATATAAACGATATTGTAAGACTGTATGGTATGCCGGTATCCATAGTTTTTGATCGAGACCCAAGATTCACTTCACGATTTTGGGTTAGTTTACAAAAAGCTATGGGCACAGACTTACGATTTAGCTCGGCATATCATCCTCAGACGGATGGACAGTCGGAGAGGACTATTCAAACTCTTGAAGATCTATTAAGACTCTGTGTCCTTGACTTCAAGGGAAGTTGTGACAAGTTCTTACCATTGGTGGAGTTTTACTACAATAATAGTTATCAAGCAAGTATTGGCATGGCTCCATTTGAGGCGTTGTATGGAAGAAAGTGGCGTTCTCCAGTATGCTGGGATGAGGTGGGTGAAGCAACGTTGTTGGGATCAGAGTTGGTACATATGACTACAGAAAAGATTCAAACGATCCGACAGCGTAAAAAAACTTCACAAGATTGACAAAAGAGTTATGCTGATCTTCATCGAAAGGACGTAGAATTCGATATTGGAGATCATGTGTTGTTACGTGTTGCTCCATGGAAAGGAGTTACGAGATTTGGAAAGAGAGGAAAGCTCAATTCTCGGTTCATTGGCCCATTTTTAATTCTTGAACGAGTGAGAACTGTGGCCTATAGACTCGCCTTACCGCCAAGTATGTCTCGTGTTCATAATGTTTTTCACATATCTATGTTACGTAAATATGTGAAAGTCCCAAACCACATTATTGAGTTAGAACCAGACGAGATAGAGGAAGATTTAACGTATGAATAGTTACTTGTTAAAATCTTGGATAAGAAGGATCATGTTCTACGCTCCAAGGTTATACCTCAAGTCAGAGTTTTGTGGAGAAACCACAATGTGGAGAAACCACAATATGGAGGAAATGACTTGGGAGTTAGAATCTGAGATGAAGTCAAGGTATCCTCATCTCTTCGACATACCAGGTATGTACCCTAATTTTGAGGATGAAATTTCATAAGAAGGGGAGGTTGTAAGACCCCAATTTTTATGAATAAAGAATAATTTTTTTCGAATTATATTTTTGAATATTATGGTATTGATTTGATATAATGTTATAGTTGTGGGTAATATTTATAAATTTTGCAAAGTACGCAAGTTGTTATATAATATTCGATTGGTCTGGAATATTCATTTTAACAGGAATATTCGTAAACGACACAATCATTGGTGGACCCCACAATGTAATTATTGTCGGATTGAGAAAACGACAAAAATACTTTATGAAAATAACTACGGAGGTGTTATTTGTTAAAATTGTTAAACTACCCTAGTAGTAAATGTACAATGTCTGGCGTGGTTGCACAAAGAGAGCACACCTGGTATTGATTATTGATGCTTACGTGAGAAGTCACTTAGTTATACTCAATTATTACTACAAGAATTTCTTTGATCATATCTCTCATATTATTGATTCAATTATTATTACGTTATCATCCGCATTATATGATATATTATTAAATCAATAATTGAGATTTTACGGCAAAGTTATTCATATTATTATTTGCAATATTGACAATGTCTAGAAGTTCTGTCAAGGAAAGGTTTGGTCACCTAGTTGCGCGCCAATAAGGAGAAATTCTTATCGAAAAGCCCCCTCTTTCCTGGGAACGACCTGGTTGTTAAATATTATGAATTATAATATGAATGATGAATAAGTTCGTGTTGATTAAAGATGAATTTTATAGTTCTATTATGTTAGACTTATTTGTGTTAGTATAATTGATGTCTGGAGGATATATTGTTCAATTGGGTATTCGGGACACTTTTCGTGTCGGAGTACTATTCATGAGTTACTATTCACGAGTTACTATTCATGAGTTACTATTCATGAGTTATTATTCACGAGTTACTATTTATGAGTTACTATTCACGAGTTACTATTCACGAGTTACTATTTATGAGTTACTATTCACGAGTTACTATTCACGAGTTACTATTCACCCAGTTACTATTCACTCTAGTATTGTGCATTCGGGTATTTGGGTACAATATTATCCCATGAGGAGATGTGCTAATTTTTTAGACCATTGGTTGAAGATATAATAGTAAGTCAATATGGACCGCTGGTGGAGTTATAATAGTAAATCAATATGGATCGCTGGTTTAAAGTTTTAATAGTAAATCAGTATGGACCGTTATTTTAAGTTTTAATAGTAAACCAATATGGACCATCCGTTTAATAGTAAATCAATCTGGACCGTTCATGAATTAGTTACTATTCATTCCATTTTCCTATAAATAGAAGCTCATTCCTTCATTATTTCTTACGAATTCACTGAAACTCTAGAGAGAGAATTATAAGAGAACCTATAGAAAAGTATTCTGCTACCTCCCTACTCTTATATTCAGTTCTTTTATGGTAAGGGATGTTATTTGTTGTACTCATGAAAAGAACTTCTGTTATTCAATTATTTATTATTCTGTTGGAATAACCTGTATACGCGGGCTACCCTATACATGGTGACATTCTTCTAATATTCCGTTCTTTATTATTCTGTTTAATATCCTCGCTTACATGCATTTACGCCGGACTGGTTCCATTATTTATTATTCGCCGAAATATCCCGTACGTGCGTTTATGTGGGACTCGGTTCCATCCTTTATTATTATGTTGGAATAACCTGCCTGTGCGGTCTATCACATGGATCTTGATTTCTTTTGTTATTCCATTCTTTATTATACTCAGTTGGTTAAAACTTTGACTTCTATACCCATGAAATTAGTGGAATATCTTTGATATTTGCGCTTCATCCAAAGATATCTTTTCATTTAAATATTCTTCCGAGCATTCTTGAATTTTACTCTACAAAGCAATGATCATGTTGACAATTTGGACGTTATCGCCCTAGATAAATTAATTCTTGAATTTGTTTTATTGAATTGTTATATCATTGTCATCATCCTCATGTTTATATTTTGTTGAAAGTCATCTCGTGGCTCAGAAGTGCATAGATGGACTTGGTATGATTATGACTGTGGATTATTCTGATTGTAATCATGAATCGTAATGTTACAAATGATGTGATAAAAGTCCTCATTGGCCCATAGTGCATTGATGGATGGATTTGTTGGCATGATCATGACCATTAATGAATACACAAATATTCTCGGCCGTAGTGCATGGATAATTGTGGTCATGATACTAAAGAATATCCTCGGCCGTAGTGCGGGGTGATTCGATGATGTGGATTATTTATTGTCGAGTCCCAAATGATAAAAGTGATGAAAACCTTTTAAATCATAAAAGATAGTAGATTTTATTCTCTACTTGACTCTTTTAATGGATTGCTTGTTCACCGCAGCTTAAACTTGATATTTATTATATTTTATCAGTTTAACATTGTTGAAGGCTAACGATAAATTATTCTGCATTATCTTAGTCATAATATTTCTAACTGGGCTAGTTGAGCTTACCCTTTCTTTCACTGTTCTTTTCAAGAAATGAGAACGTAGCTGGGACTAGTCGGGGAACAGAGTGATGGTCCTAGATGGTGCATTAGTAGTCCTCACTATTCTGTGAAATAGTGTGATAATAATTGTAATGAGGAATCCTTTTGAGTTTGTATATTCTCTAGTAGGAAATATTTGTATTCAAACTCACAGTTTATGTTTTGACATATTGTACACGATAGTTGTATTATTAAGTTATATTTGAATTCTGTACCATGTATCTGGCGACTCAAGATGGGTGATGTATACCTAATTTTAGGGCCATCACACTACTCATCATGCCAAAATTGATTGTTTTCGTAAGGTTGTTAGTTTTCATATTCCTAACCAAGCCATTAAAATCAATTACTGTTATATCAAGCCATAAAGCCATTCGTTATTAAAAAATGGGTGTCAAGCTTTCTTAGCCCATGTTATGGATTTGAATAAAGACACGTCATATTTGAATAATATTCCTGTTGTTATTGACTTTCCTGACGTATTTCCTGAAGAACTTCCCGGTCTACCCCCGGAACATGAAGTTGAATTCTTTATTGATCTTGAACCTGGTACAAAGCACATTTCTAAAACCCCATATCGAATGGCTCCTATTGAACTTCAGGAGTTAAAGGTCCAACTACAAGAGTTATTGGACATCGGTTTCATTCGTCCTAGTACATATCTTTGGGGTGCTCCTGTTTTATTTGTAAAGAAGAAAGACGGGAGTATGCGACTTTGTATTGATTACTTCGAATCAATCATGTCACTATCAAGAATAGGTATTCGCTACCTCGAATTGATGACCTGTTTGACCAGATTGCAAGGAGCACAATATTTTCAAAGATCGATCTTTGTTCGATATCATCACCGAAGGTTAAAACTGTGGATATTTCAAGACCGCCTTTCGTAACTCTGAGACGGCATTATGAATTCCTAGTCATGTCTTTTGGATTGACTAATGCTCCTGTGGTTTTCATGGATATGATGAACTGAGTATTCAAGGATTATTTGGATCAGTTCGTTGTTGTCTTTATTGATGACATCCTTATATATTCCAAAAGCCGTGAAGATCATGAGCACCATTTGAAGCTGGTACTGCAAAGGCTGCGTGAAAACAAGCTATGTGCTAAGTTGAAGAAATGCGAGTTCTGGCTTGAGGAAGTAGCATTCCTAGGGCACGTGGTGTCAAAACATGGAGTATCTGTTGATCCGGTGAAGATTGAAGCAATACAAAGTTGGGAGCAACCAAAGACGGTGACCGAAGTACGTAGCTTTCTGGGCTTAGCTGGTTATTATCGGAGATTCGTGGAAGGATTTTCTCGAATCGCTACCCCATTAACTCAGCTGACTCGGAAAGATATCAAATTTGTATGGAGCGAGGAATGCGAGAAGAGTTTCCAAGAGCTTAAAAGGAGACTCATTTCGGCACCTGTTTTGACCATACCATCTGGTTCGGATGGATTTGTTATCTACAGCGATGCTTCAGGCAAAGGGCTAGGATCTGTTCTCATGCAACGTGGGAAATTTATAGCCTATGTCTCGCGACAACTTAAAGAATATGAGAGGAATTAACCTAATCATGATCTAGAGTTGGCATCAGTCATTTTTGCGCTAAAGATCTGGAGGCACTATCTATATGGGGAGAAAGTGGAGATATATTCAGACCATAAAAGCTTCAAATATTTCTTCACTCAAAAGAACTCAACACGCTAAGAACGACGCTGGCTCGAAATGTTGAAAGACTACGACCACACTATTCAATACCATCCTCGAAAAGGAAACGTGGTAGCCGACGCGCTGTAGAAGATCATATCATATGCGTGAACGTGCGATGATGATGTCAAGTATACGCGTAGAACCAACTTTAATCGATAAAGTTAAAGTTGCTTTCGAGCCACGCACTTGAAAGTCGATGCGTATGAAGAAGAAAGTGCAAGAAGGTGCTATTCCATAAACAAGAATCGATAAAGAAGGAATACTTCGAGTCCACTCTAGACTTTGTGTTCCTAATGATTCTGATTTGAAGTACAAGATCATGATGGAGGCACATAATACACCATTTGCAATCCATCCTGGAAGTACCAAAATGTATCGTGATCTTCGACATACATTTTGGTGGAACAATATGAAGAGAGAGATTGCAAAGTTTATCTCGAGGTGTTTAACTTGTCAACGTGTAAAGGCGGAGCATCAAGTGCTAAAAGGTCCATTGTAACCACTTGAGATTCCGAAATGGAAGTGGGAACACATTACCATGGATTTCGTTACGGGTCTTCCCACGGTTTCTCAAGGCATAAATGCTATTTGGGTTATTGTTGATAGATTAACCAAGTTCCGCTCATTTCTTGCCGATACGGAGACTTATTCCTCGAACGCCTCTTGCTAGTATGTACGTGAATGAGATTGTGAGGTTGCATGGCATGCCAGTATCCATAGTTTCAGATCGTGACCCAAGATTCACTTCAAGATTTTGGGTTAGCTTGTAAAAAGCTATGGGCACGAATTTATGATTTAGTTCGGCATACCATCCTCAAACGGGCGGACAATCAGAGAGGACTATTCAAACTCTTGAAGATCTATTAAGACTCTGTGTCCTAGACTTCAAAGGGAGTTGGGATAAGTACCTACCATTGGTGGAATTCTCCTACAACAATAGTTATCAGGCAAGTATAGGTGTGGCTCCATTTGAAGCATTGTATGGACGAAAGTGTCGCTCTCCAGTATATTGGGATGAGGTGGGAGAAACAACGTTGTTGGGACCAGAGTTGGTACAAATGACTACAGAGAAGATCCAAATGATTCGACAACGTATACAAACGGCACAGGATCGACAAAAGAGTTATGCGGATCTTCATTGAAAGGACGTGGAATTTGACATTGGGGATCATGTATTGTTGCGTGTGGCTCCATGGAAAGGAGTTACAAGATTTGGGAAGAGAGGAAAGCTCAATCCACGATTTATTGGTCCATTTCAGATTCTTGACCGAGTAGGAAATGTGGCCTATAGACTCGCGTTACCTCCAAGTATGTCTCGTGTTCATAATGTTTTTATATATCTGTGTTACGTAAATATGTGAAAGACCCAAACCACGTTATTGAGTTAGAACCGGACAAGATAACTGAATACTTAACGTACGAAGAGGTACCTGTCAAGATCTTGGATAGGAAGGAGCATGTCCTACGCACGAAGGTCATACCACAAGTTAAAGTTTTGTGGAGAAACCATGCTATTGAGGAAATGACCTGGGAGTTGGAAACAGAAATGAAAGTGAGGTGCGTACGTTAATTTCGAGGACGAAATTTCATAAGGAGGGGAGGTTGTAAGGCCCCAAATTATTTATAAATGAAATTTAATTTCCTCTATTTATCATTTGAAATAGTAAGGGTTGATTTGATTAATGTGGTTAGTTATGGGTAAAATGCGCAAATATTTTAAATAAGCAAGTGGTTATAAAATATTCATTTTTATCGGAGAATATTCGTTTGGTCGTGGAATATTCTTGCAGTCGGAGAATATTCGCATTTACTGACGCCGCAAATTTGTAAATGTGTGGGCCCATAATGAAAAGCGATTGGATAAAGAAAACGCACAAGTATAAGTTGTTTATAAATAATGGCGAAGTTATTACCAAGTATTATACTGTTGGAATACCGTGGTTAAAACACGAATACACGTTGTTGTACAAGAAGACACCAGTATTGCACCAATTATTGATTCTTACGTAAGAAGGCACTACTCAATAATTGTTACAAGAATTACCGCTCAAAGATTTTATTTTATTGATTCAATAATTGCTACGTTGATATTTTATATTACTTGTTGTTTCAATAATTGTCACTACACAGTATTTTTCATTATCGGAGCAATAATTCATATTATATGAATAATAGTATTAGATAATATTATTGGTAATGTCTAGAAAGTTCTGTCTAAGGAGAGGTTTGGTCACCTAATCAAGCTACCAAGATGACGCCCAAAATAGTATTATTTATATACATCACCCATTCTCGAAGTTGTCAATACATGGTATGTAAACAACTACAACTTTATTATTACAACAAGAAACTGAGTTTGAATACAAATATTATCTTCTAGACAATATCTATACTCAAATAAATCCTCATCACATTTATTGATACATTATTTTACAAAAATGGTGAGGACTACTAAACAACTCTCTCTAGAACCTTCATTCCATACCCCGACTGCACTCGCTATATTCTCGCCTCCTCGAGAAGAAAAATGGAACAAAAAGGAAAAGGGTGAGCTCAACTAGCCCAAGAAAAGAATATTATGACTAAGATAATATACAACAAATTATCATTAGTCTTCAACAGGAAAAATCTAATAGAATACAATAGACAACAAGTTTTTAAATCAATATTCGCAATGAAATAATAATTCATTAGAAGAGTTAAGTAGAGAATGCAAACTACTATCTTCTATGTATGAATTTAAAAGTTCATCGCCTATCTTTTATCCCCGTAATATCAATCAATATATATCCGAATCAAATATTCATCTTTGCACTACAAAGCCAAAGATATTCATCACTTGGTCATGTTCATCTAAACACTGCTCATCTTTGCACTACTGCCAAAGATATTCATCGAAATCATTCATCTTGCACTACACAGCCAAAGATATTCAATAATATCATCATTTAAGACCGAGGATGATGAAAAATATTTTAAAGAAACGAATCCAAAGGAAACAAAATGACAAGGATTAAGGATTAAGGATTCGTACTTTGTTTTATCCACGTCCAAAAATACCTCAAAAATAATCATAGTGGTGTAAAATTCAAGAATGATCAAAACATGGATACAATCAAAGCTAGTATCCATAATAGATATTTTGGACGAAAAGAAAATTTTTCATTTTTCATGAATAAAGGCCAGATTCGTGAATAAGATCAGATACGTGAATATAAGGTCAGATACGTGAATAGTAACTCCGACACCAAAAGTTCCAAATTTGATAAAAAACTTCAGATCAATATTTCAACATAATGATATTGAAGAAATAATATCATTACGAAAAAAAATAATATCCCTTACCTCGAAAGATCAAGATTTCTAAATTTAAACACCTGATATAAAGCTATGACTTGAACTTGCAATCAGATAGCAATACTCAAAGTATACTCAAAATACTCACAAGAATACGCTCGATAATATAGAGAGAGAGAAAAAACTTCAGCTTCGTGTGATTTTCAATTCTAACCTAAGACCCTATTTATAGAAATCGCTTAGAATACCAAAGCGTAAAATTTAATAAAATATTAATAAATTTATATAAATCATACGCAAAACTTGGAAATTCTGATTTCAGCATATTTTTCAACACATGTGCCCACCAACCAACCACAAAAATGTTTTTGTTATTTTAAACAATTAAAACTTCCAAAATCAATTATTTTAACTCGAACTTCAATAATTCACAATAAATAGCCCTTTTGTCGTAAAAATTTGAAACTCATGACTTTTTATAGGAAATTCAATTCTCTACAACTTTACGTAAGAAAGTTTTTCCAAATTCCAAACAAAATTGACCAAAATCCACAAACCAACGATTTTACAAAGCTATAATCAAATTTCAAATAATAAATGGGGTCCACCGACATGTTTAACATGTTTTAAAACATTTATTGCAACAAAAATACTCTTCCTCCTCAGATACTCATATATCCCACATTCGCTGTAAAAAATATCACCATTATTATATTATTAAAATATATATATTTTAAATGAATTATTTTATCGTAAAAGATAAAATATTAATTTTCAACAATTGTCATTTTAAAAATTTTCTCCATCTATATCCACATAAAATCAATATTTTCCTCATCATATAAATCAATAATTAATTATTCACAAATAATATTACAGTAATCACAATATCGACAACCAGTGCAGCTCCTGTGAAAGAGGGGGCTTTCCAATAAGAATTTCTCCTTATCATGCGCAAGCAATTAGGTGACCAAACCTCTCCTTAGATGTAACTTTCTAGACATTGCCAATAATGTTATCTAATAATATTATTCAGATAATATGAATTATTGCTTCGATAATGAAAAATACCGTAATGACAATTATCAAACAACAAAAGAATATAAAATATCAACGCAAAGAATTATTAAATCAATAAAATATCGAATAAGAATTATCGTAACCATTATCGAGTAGTGCCTTCACGTAAGAATCAATAATCGGTGCAATACCGCAAAGCTACCGTGTTTTAACCACCGAGTATTTTAACAAAGATTAATCTGTAATAACTACGCCGCTATTTTTTTTAAACAACTTATATTTGTCGCTTTCTTCATCCAATCGCTTTCACATGGGGGCCCACAAAGATCATACCATCAGCATTTAATATTCCCCGACAAAGAAGAATATTCCACTACCAAACGAAATATTCCCCGACAACAATGAATATTTTATAACCACTTGCTTATTTTGAAATATTTATGATTTTACCCATAACTATCCACATTAATCAAATCAACCCTTACTATTTCAAAATAATAAATAGAGAAAATTAAATTTCATTAATAATAAGTTGGGGTCTTACAACCTCCCTCCTTATGAAATTTTGTCCTCGAAATCGACGACGACGCACGTGTTTCAAAAGGTGAGGATACCTCGCTTTCATTTCCGCTTTCCAATTCCCAGTGTCATTTCCTCTATAAAGATGATTCCTCCACGTAACTTTAACTTGTGGTATGACCTTTCATAGTAGGACATGCTCCTTCCTATCCAAGATCTTGACAGTACCTCCTCATACGCTAAGTCTTCTATTATCTCGTCCGCTTCTAACTCTATAACGTGGTTCGGTCTTTCACATATTTATGAAGTACGATATGTGAAACACATTATGAACACGAGACATACTTTGAGGTAACGCAAGTCTATAGGCTACATTTCCTACTTCCTGGCCAAGAATTTGAAATGGACCAATAAATCGTGGATCGAGTTTTCCTCTCTTCCCAAATCTTGTAACTCCTTTCCATGGAGCAACTCGCAATAATACATGATCCCCTATACTAAATTCCACGCCCTTTCGATGAAGATCCGCATAACTCTTTTGTCGATCTTGTGCCGCTTTGTATACGCTTGTCGTCGAATCATTTGGATCTTTTCGTAGTCATACGCATTTCAACTCGTCCCCAACAATGTTGCTTCACCCACCTCATCCCAACATATCGAGAACGACATTTTCGGCCCATATAATGCTTCAAATGGAGCCACACCTATACTTACTCGATAACTGTTGTTGTAGGAGAATTCCACCAATGGTAAATACTTATCCCAACCGCCTCTTGAAGTCTAGGACACGTAGTCTTAATAGATCTTCAAGAGTTTGAATAGTCCTCTCTCGATTGTCCGTCTGCTTGGGGATGGTATGTCAACTAAATCGTAAACTGCGCTCATAGCTTTTTGCAAGCTAACCCAAAATCTTGAAGTGAATCTTGGGTCACGATCCAAACTATGGATACCGGCATGCCATGCAACCTCACAATCTCATTCACGCATATACTAGCAAGACGCTCAAGGAATAAGTCTCCGTGATTCGGCAAGAAATGAGCAGACTTTGGTTAATCTATCAACAATAACCCAAATAGCATTGATGCCTTGAGAAACCGTAGGAAGACCCGTAATAAAAATCCATGGTAATGTGTTCCCACTTCCATTTCGAATCTCAAGTGGTTGCAAACGGACCCTTAGGTACTAGATGCTCCGCTTTACACGTTGGCAAGTTAAACACATCGAGATAAACTTTGCAATCTCTCTCTCATATTGTTCCACCAAAATGTATGTCAAAGATCACGATACATTTTAGTACTTCCAGATGGATTGCAAATGGTGTATCAGGTGCCTCCATCATAATCTTGTACTTCAAATCGAGTCGTTAGGACACAAAGTCTAGAGTGGACTCAAGTATTCCTTCTTCATCAATTCTCGCCCTAATAGCTCCTTCTTGTACTTTCTTCTTCATACGATCATCGCCCGGCCTGCGGGCTCGAGTAACCTTAACTTTTTCTATTAAAGTCGGCTCTATGCGATACTTGACATCATCGCACTCATTCCCGCATATGATCTTCTACTCAACGCGCTACCTACCACGCTCGCTTTTCCGTGATGGTATCAATATAGTGTGGTCGTAGTCTTCAATAGCTCGAGCCAACGTCCGCCGCATGTTGAGTTCTTTTTTTGTGAAGAAATATTTAAGGCTTTTATGGTCCAATATATCTCCACTTTCTCCCCATATAGATAGTGCCTCCATATCTTTAGCGCATGAAACGATCACCGCTAACTCTAGATCATGAGTAGGATAATTCCTCTCATACTTTTTGTTGTCGCGAGGCATAGGCTATGACTTTCCCACGCTGCATGAGAACACATCCTAACCCTTTGCCTCAAGCATCATCAGAGATAACAAATCCATCCGAACCAGATGGTATTGTTAGAACAAAAAAAAATAAGTCTCCTCTAAGCTCTTGGAAACTCTTCTCGCATTCTTCGCCCCAAACGAATTTTGTATCCTTTCGAGTTAGCCGAGTTAATGGAGTAGCGATTCGAGAAAACCTTCCACGAATCTCCGATAATAACCAAATTAAGCCCAAAAAGCTACGTGATTTCACCACCGACTTTTGCTGTTCTAACTTCAGATTGCTTCAATCTTCACGGATCAACAGATACTCCATGTTTCGACACCACGCCCAAGGAATGCTACTTCCTCAAGCCGTAACTCGCATTTCTTCAATTTGGCATATAGTTTGTTTTCACGGGCCTTCGAGTACCAAATTTCAAAATGGTGCTCATGATCTTCACGACTTTTGGAATATATGAGGATGTCATCAATAAAAACAACAACGAATCGATCCAAATATTCCTCAATACTTGGCTCATCATATCCATGAAAGTCAGAGAGCATTAGTCAATCCGAAAGACATGACTAAGAATTCATAATGCCCATACCGAGTTCTAAAGGCGCCTTTTGAATATCCTCGCCTAATCTTCACCGATGATATCCGTAATCTAAGATCGATCTTTGAAAAAAATTGTGCCCTCAGAATCGGGTCAAACAAGTCATCAATACGAGGTAGAGGATACCTATTCTTGATGGTGACATGGTTCAATTCCCCGATAGTCAATACAAAGTCGCATACTCCCCGCTTTTTCTTCTTTACGAATAAAATAGAGCACCCCAAGGAGATGTACTAGATTTAATGAAACCGATGTCCAACAATTCCTCGTAGTTGGACCTTTAACTCCTCAAGTTCAATAGAGCCATTCGATATGGGGTTTTAGAAATGGGCTTTGTACCAGTTCAAGATCAATAAAGAATTCAACTTCACGCTCTGGGGTAGACCGAAGTTCTTCAGAAATACGCCAGAAAGTCAATAACAACAGAATATTATTCAAATTTGACGTGTCTTTATTCAAATCCATAACATGGGCTAAGAAAGCTTGACATCCGCTTTTCAATAAACGAATAGCTTTATGATTAGATATGACAAAGTTGATTGATTTTAATGGTTTAGTTGCTTGAATTGCATAACAAAGTTGTTTAGGAATATGAAAAGCTAACAACCTTACGAAAACAATCAATTTTGGTATGATGTGTAGTTAACCAATCAATCCCTAAAATCACATCAAAAGCAAGTATCTTTAAAGAGATAAGGTCAATGTGTAAGGTGATGGTGCCAACTTGAATCAAACAAGATTTATAAACAAAGGATGTGATGAAAGTTTCTCCTAACTGAGTTTCCACAGATAAAGTCAAAGTCTAATTTCTCCTGAGTCAAGTTTAAACGCTGAGCACAAGCAGAGAGAGAGAAAATGAATGAGTAGCACCCCAGATCAAGTAAGGTATAAACTTCGCAAGAATTTATAAATAGCTTACCCGTGATCACCTCGCTTGGGTTCCTCGATTTTTTGACCAAATACAACAAACGCTTCTTCCCTAACCGCTGACTTTGACTTTTCTCGGGATACTTTTTGAGTCACCGTCCCTCACTGAACTAGGTTTCGCTACAAGATAATCTCGAGTTATATGTCCTTCCTTTCCATAATTATAGCATACCTTTAATCTGCTAGGGATGCTTGACCGATATGTCCCTCTTTCCCGTGATTTATAAAGATACGACCGGTGGTCGTTTCTCTCCCTTAGAACCAGCTTGTCACGCCAAGACCGCTGCCTTCACATGGTCGTTGTTAAATCTCCTTTTTAAAAATCTCCTCCCGACTCGCTTTTTCTATTTTCATGGCTATGATTACCACCAGAGTGGTTACCATTTTTGTCCGCTTTTTTCTTTCTCCGCCGGTTATCATTGTTTTGTTGACTACCATCTCCTAGATGATCCTCGGTCAGGGTCCCTCAAATGACCGTATCTCGTTATCTCGCCTAATAATTGAGCCTTGCTTACAACATCCGAATAGAGAGAAAATTTATGAGAAATGAGATATCGACGACGACGCCGGTTTCAAACCTCTAAGAAACATCCGCCATAATGCTCCTCATTCTCCACCAAATGAGGTGCAAACTCGATAACTCGCAAACTTTGCCTCGCATCGAGACACCGCCATGTTGTTCGCCTCTTCCTAATAAACTCCACTTCCTTCATACGACGCAACACTTTCGTGAAAGTATTTGTCATTAAATAGTTTCAAACGCCTCCCAAGACATGCCGAAAAGTACCGATGGGTACGCTTCACGATCTCCCACCAAGAGTCTTCCTCGCCACTAACATAAAGGTGGCGAATGGAACCTTCGTTCTCCGCGCATCCCAAGACATCGAATATCTTGGTAATTTGCTTGACCCATGTTTCCGCCATGATCGGATCCGCTTTCCTTAAATTCGTGGTGGTCCAACTTTTGAACTACTTGGTCAGTGACAACCCGTGAATTGCTATCATTTCTCCTATATTTTGAACACGAGTCTCCTCGTCTGATTTTGCATGAACCGCAAAAAGCTTCTAAACATCCCCTCGCTCATCATCTCGCTCAAAGGGTGTTGTTCACAGAGGAACATTGCCACCACTGCTGTACGCTCTCCTCGCTGGTGAGTACAAAGCGCCTCCACTGGCCTCATTTCCATTGTTAATATTCTCAATGACATTCTCAAATACCGCCATAAAACAAGGGTTAATTAAGGAAATCAATATATCACATAATATCCCTATATACCGACTAACTAACAAATAAGCTTAGTAGGTAGACACACTAGCTAAGGATTTACTCGCCTCTCCTCCTAGTTCTATTCCCCGATCTCCGCCAGAGATCATATCCCTAAGCTCGATACCAACCGTGACGCCCCCAAAATAGGTATACATCACCCATTCTCGAAAGTCACAATACATGGTACGTAAACAACTACAACTTTATTATTACAACAAGAAACTGTGAGTTTGAATACAAATATTATCTTCTAGATAATATCTATACTCAAATAAATCCTCATCACATTTATTGATACATTATTTTACAAAAATGGTGAGGACTACTAAACAACTCTCTCTAGAACCTTCATTCCATACCCCGACTGCATCGCTATATTCTCGCCTCCCGAGAAGAAAAAATGAACAAAAAGGAAAAGGGTGAGCTCAACTAGCCCAAGAAGAAATATTACGACTAAGATAATATACAAACAAATTATCATTAGTCTTCAACAGGAAAAATCTAATAGAATACAATAGACAACAAGTTTTAAATCAATATTCGCAATGAAATAATAATTCATTAGAAGAGTTAAGTAGAGAATGCAAACTACTATCTTCTATGTATGAATTTAAAAGTTCATCGCCTATCTTTTATCCCCTCGTAACATCAATCAATATATATCTAAATCAAATATTCATCTTTGCACTACAGCCAAAGATATTCATCACCGGTCATGTTCATCTAAACACTGCTCATCTTTGCACTACGGCCAAAGATATTCATCGAAAATCATTCATCTTTGCACTACGTGCCAAAGATATTCAATAATATCATCATTTAAGACCGAGGATGATGAAAATATATTTTAAAGAAACGAATCCAAAGGAAACAAAATGACAAGGATTAAGGATTAAGGATTCGTATTTGCTTTTTATCCACGCCCAAAAATACCTCAAAAATAATCATAGTGGTGTAAAATTCAAGAATGATCAAAACATGGATACAATCAAAGCTAGTATCCGTATTAGATATTTTGACGAAAAGAAAAATTTTTTCATTTTTCATGAATAAGGTCAGATTCGTGAATAAGATCAGATACGTGAATAAAGGCCAGATACGTGAATAAGAACTCTCGACACCAAAAGTTCCAAATTTGATAAAAAAAAAACTTCAGATCAATATTTCAACATAATGATATTGAAGAAATAATATCATTACGAAAAAAAAATAATATCCCTTACCTCGAAAGATCAAGATTTCTAAATTAAAACACCGATATATAGGCTATGACTTGAACTTGCAGACCAGATAGCAATACTCAAAGTATACTCAAAATACTCACAAGAATACGCCGATAATATAGAGAGAGAAAGAGAAAACTTCAGCTTTACGTGTGATTTTCAATTCTAACCTAAGACCCTATTTATAGAAATCGCTAGAACACCAAAGCGTAAAATTTAATAAAATATTAATAAATTTATATAAATCATACGCAAAACTTGGAAATTCTGATTTCAGCATATTTTGCAAACACATGTGCCCACCAACCAACCACAAAAAACGTTTTTGTTATTTTAAACAATTAAAACTTCCAAAATCAATTATTTTAAACTCCTAACTTCAATAATTCACAATAAATAGCCCTTTTGTCGTAAAAAATTCAAACTCAAAATTTTTATAGGAAATTCAATTTCTACAACTTTGCGTAAGAAAGTTTTTCCAAATTCCAAACAAAATTGACCAAATCCACAAACCAAGCGATTTTACAAAAAGCTATAATCAAATTTCACCAATAAATGGGGTCCACCGACATGTTTAACATGTTTTAAACATTTATTGCAACAAAAATACTCTTCCTCCTCAGATACTCATATATCCCACATTCGTTGTAAAAATATCACCATTATTATATTATTAAAATATAATAATATTTTAAATGAATTATTTTATCGTAAAAAGATAAAATATTAATTTTCAACAATTGTCATTTTAAAATTTTCTCCATCTATATCCACATAAAATCAATATTTTCCTCATCATATAAATCAATAATTAATTATTCACAAATAATATTACGTAATCACACAATATCGACAACCAAAGCCGCTCCTGTGAAAGAGGGGCTTTCCAATAAGAATTTCTCCTCATCGACGCCAAGCAATTAGGTGACCAAACCTCTCCTTAGATGTAACTTTCTAGACATCGCCAATAATGTTATCTAATAATATTATTCAGATAATATGAATTATTGCTTCGATAATGAAAAATACCGTAAATGACAATTATCAAAACAACAAAGAATATAAAATATCACGCAAATTATTAAATCAATAAATTAAATCAACCATAAAATATCACGTAAGAATCAATAATTATCGTAACTACTATTATTAACACCGAGTATTTTCACGTAATAACTACTACCAATCAATAATTTGGTGCTATACGCTCGCCCACAAAAAGATCTACCGCATTTAATTTCCCCGACACCAACAATGATTTTAACAAAGATTAATATTTAAATAACTACGCATACGTTATTTTTAAACAACTTATATTTGTCGCTTTCTTCATCCAATCGCTTTTCCTATTAATAGGGTGCATGGGCCCAATTGAAAATCACAATCATATATCGAGCCCTTATCAGTATTTAATATTCCCCAAATCATAGCCTATATCCTGTTTCATTTAATATTCCACGTACCAAACGTTTTAAAATATTCCCCAATATCAACAATGAATATTTTATAACCACTTTTTATTATTTTATTCACGATATTTATTCATTTTACCCCTAAACTATCCACATTAATCAAATCAACCCTTTACTATTTCAAAATAAATAAATAGAGAAAATTAAATTAAATCATTAATAATAATAAGTATTTTCGATGAATATCTTTGGCCTTTTTGGTCAATATGTAGTATGCAAAGATGAATTCACTGTGTGTTTAGATGAACATGACCAATCGATGAATATTCTTTGGCTTATGTAGTGTAAAGATGAATATTTAATTTCACTAGATATATATTTATTAATGTTATAGGATAAAATATCGACGATGAACTTTAAAAATTCATAAATAGATCTTTGAGATAGTAGTTTGCATTCTCTTACTTAACTCTTCTAATGAATTATTATTTCACTTAACTCTTCTAAGATTGATTTAAAAAGATGATTTAAAATCCGTTGTCTATTGTATTCTATTAGATTTTTTCCTGTTGAAGACTAACGATAATTTATTCTATGTTATCTTAGTCATAAGATTCTTTACTGGGCTAGTTGTTTTGTTCCATTTTTCTTCTCAGGAGGCGAGAATGTAGCGAGTACTAGTCCGGGTATGAAAATTAGGGTACGTGCCTAGGAGTGAGCAAAAAACGGATAAAACCGAACTACCGAACTGAACCTAATTTTTTTAACCGAATTATTTCAGTTTTTCGATTTTTTTCCTTATTTCGGTTATATTCGATTTATTGCTCATTATTCGGTTTCGGTTTTGGTTTTAAAAAACAGATAATTCGGGTACCCGAATATCCGAATATTAATATTTAAAAAATAATAATTTTATTCTATTATCTAATATCTACGAGTAGTCGAGTATTTCACTTAATCACTTATTCAGTTACATCATTTTTTGCCCCAAATAGTCATTCATTCGCTTCGGATCTCGAGATCTCAAATCAATTCCTCACCCTTGCTTCTCGTTATATCATCTCTGGCCTTTTCCTCTCTCCGACTCAATCTAATGACCTTTTTCGGCGAAGAATTGAAGAAACAAACATAGAATGTATTAGAGGCGACGATGACGCAACAGCAGTAGGCGATAAAGATGTTTATTGTCTGCCTCCAAAGAAACATCCTCTGGTAATATATCAATCTTTCTTAATGGCTTTGCCACAGACTTCCAAATACTTGATGATATCTGCTTCTTGTTTGCAGTGGGTCCAAGAACTAACCTCGCCTCTGAATCAGCCACAGTTATTGGCCTCACTTTAGAAGCCCCTGACATCAAAAGAAAACCCTCCTTTTAGTCTCCACAATCTTTTACCTCTAGCCATCCAAATTCCCCATTTTCCACTTCTACCAGCCCTTTGAGTCATCAATCATGTTGTTGTTGTTGTTGTTGCTTTATTCTTAATTTTATTCTTAATTGTAATCTGTTGCTTTATTCTTAATTTTAATTTTGAGCACAGGTTCGGTTATTACCCTAATCTTGAATTGTACATTCTTTGATTCTAAATCTTGTTAGTTTCAAATTTTGGTTAGTATTTCGGATAGTAGAATTAGCGATAGTTCGGTTTTCGGTTATAACCGAATAGCCATTTTAGTTCGGTTATAACCTAATGTTCACCCCTATACGCACCTGGTATGCCGAAGAGATGAGAATACCTTGCTTTCTTTTCGGATTGTACTTTCCCGATTTTTTCCTTTGTATCATGATTTTCCCATTGCTCATCTCCTGTATTTCAGATATCATTCTAGAATACAGCTTCAAAACAAAGGTTAATTGATATGCCGCATATTATCCCTATATTTTGACCGACCAATTAAATAACAAATAAGCTTAGGTAGGTCATACTAGCGAAGGATTTACCCGTCTCTCCCCTCCTAGTTCTAGCCTCAAATCTCAGCCAGGGATCATATCCCTAAGCTTTGATACCAACTGTGACGCCCCCAAAATAGGTATACATCACCCATTCTAAGTCGCCAGATACTTAGTACATAATTCAAATACAAATTTAATTATACAACTGTCATGTAAAATACGACAAAACATAAGCTGTGAGTTTTAATACAAATATTATCTCCTAGATAATATCCAAACTCAAAATAAGTCCTCATTACAATTATTATCAAACTATTTCACAGAATAGTGGGGACTACTAAAACAACCATCTCGGACCATCACTCCATTCCTCGACTAGTCCCAACTATATTCTCATTTCATGAAGAAAACAGTGAAAGAAAATGGTGAGCTCAACTAGTCCAGTAAGAAATATTATGACTAAGATAATGCAGAATAAATTATCGTTAGCCTTCAACAATGTTAAACTGATAGAATACAATAGACAACAAGTTTAACTGCAACGGAACAAATAACCCATTAGAAGAGTCAAGTAGAGCATGATATCTACTATCTTCTATGATTTAAAAGTTTATCATCAATTTTATCCCTGTAATACCCATTAACAGTTCTTTATTATATCCAAGACAAAGAGAACTTTCATCATATGTCTTCACCTAAACCACCAAAGATTTTAGTTAAATTCACAATTCATGTTTATAATAATGTGAATCAACAGTTTCTCCTTGCCACAAAGGCTTAATAGAATGTTCACTCAATATCCTTACCCCAAAGGCTAAAGACATTCAAGTGTAATAACAATGATCATACCAATCAGTTGTCTATCTTTTCACTACGGGCCAAAGATATTTAACTATAAAACCAATGGTCATGATCATACCAATCAATTGCCTGTCAGTGCACTACGGCCAAAGACATTTAACTATTAACTAATGGTCATGATCCTACCAATCACATCATCGAATTATCCATGCACTATGGGTAAGGATATTCGTTAGTATCACCAGTGGTCATGATCATGTCATACACCTGTCCATCTTAGCACTACGGGCTGAAGCTATCAATCAACAGTTCATCTTTGCACTATGACCAAAGATATCAATCAACAGTTCTTTTTTGCACTACGGGCAAAAGACATACAACTGTAAAACCAATAACCAACAGTCCATCTATGCAATACGGGCCAAAGATGACTTTCAACGCAATATAAGAATGAGGATCATGACAATGATATAAAGAATCAATCAAGTGAGATAAATGATAAATATTAAATATTTATAATTCAATTTATCCAGAGTTTAAGAATATCTAAATTGTCAACATGATCACCAATTGTGGATTAAAATTCAAGAATGATATTCATGTATCAAAAATTAATTTGAACACAAAAGAATCAATTTTTTGTCGTGAATAGTACTCCGTGAATAGTACTTTGTGAATAGTACCCCGTGAATAGTACTTTATAAATAGTAACTCGTAAATAGTACTTCGGGAATAGTATTTTGTGAATAGTACCCCCGCGAATAGTACCCCCGAGTGAATAGTACCCTATAAATAATACTCCGAGTGAATAGTACCCCATAAATAATACCCCGAGTGAATAGTACCCCTAGTGAATAGTACCCCATAAATAATACCCCAATTGAATAGTACCCCGTAAATAATACTCCAAGTGAATAGTACCCGAGTTAATAGTAAGAAATAATAACCCTTACAAATAAGAAATAAATAACATCTCTTACCTTAGTAGAAGACTAGATACTGCAATAGTGAAGTAGCATAATATTCTTCTTCTTCCTCTTTATATATAAGACCCCAACTTTTATGAATAAAGATTAATTTTTCTTGAAATATATTTTTGAATATTATGGTGTAGATTTGATATAATGTTATAGTTTTAGGTAATATTTACAAATTTTGCAAAGTAAGCAAGTGGTTATATAATATTCGATTGGTCAGGGAATATTCATTTTAACAAGGAATATTCGTACGACGACACAATCATTGGTGGACCCTACAACGGAAGTATTATCGTAGTTAGAAAATGACAAAATTATCTTTTATAAAAATAACTACGAAAGTTTTACCGTTAAACCGTTGAACTACCCGGTGGTAAAAGTACGAATACACGTGGTTGCATAGTAGCACACAAAGATTGATTATTGATGCTTACGTGAGAAGTCATTCAGTTTATACTCAATTATTGCTACAAAGAATTCTCGCATAATTTCTCCCATATTATTGATTCAATTATTGTCACAGTATCATCTGCATAATATTTATTATTATTAAATCAATAATTGAGATGACAAAGTTATTCATATTATTATTTGCAATATTGACAATGTCTAGAAAGTTCTGTCGAGGAGAGGTTTGGTCACCTAATTGCGCGCCAATAAGGAGAAATCCTTATCGGAAAGCCCCCTCTTTCCTGGGAATGATCTGATTGTTAAATATTATGAGTTATAATATTAATGATGAATAACTTTGTGTTGATTAAAGATAAAATTGATATTTCCATTATGTTGGAATTATTAGTGTTAATGGAAATCGACATCTATTTCGATAATAATGGAAGTCTGGAGGTTATATTGACCAATCGGGTAATTAATCAGATAAATGAGCAATTAATTGCTATTAAGTCACATGCTTATAACTATTTGTTCACATGTGTGTACTATTGATTCACATGCATGTACTATTAGGGGAGGTTGTGTAAGATTGATAATACTTGTGACGCCCCCAAAATTAGGTATACATCACCCATTATGAGTCGCCAGATACATGGTACAAAATTCAAATATAACTTCATTTATTCAACTGTTGAACTGTCGTATAGAATACGATCACAGTTAACTGTGATATTTAATACAAATGTATGTAACTCTTATGGTGCCTCGACCACAACCTTACAATGGTACTTTACATAAAATTATAGTCAAAAACTGTTTTAAAAATTAAAATCTTTGGGAAGTGCTCAAGGAAACATTCGTACATCGGAGGCCATGCGTCTAGGTTATAATAGATATCATATGTCCACAGAATTATCCTTGGTTGACCCAATAGACCCCAAAGAAAAATGAGAAGATTACTATCATCTTTTTTCCAATGGTGAGTCTTCTCTTGACATATAACTATTTCCACTGTCTCCAAGTGAATATTATATTTCAAATTAACTCCAAGATCATATAGGTAGTGCCCATAGATATACTCAGCAAGTGGATGCGCACAATCCTGTCTTATGATAACACGAGGTTGTATGTTATTAGACATCTTGTATGATAGTGGTAAAACACCCTTCCAAAGTTGGGCTCGCCTCACCCTATTTGATTCACCAAATATAACTACTAAATGATGTATATAATACAACACACTTTTCTATACTGTTTAGGGAGAACCTCCACAACTAGAGACCACCGTTCTATTCCCCTGTTATCCCCGCCGACCCTAAGAACACTCTTACTAAGAACACTCTAATTACCTGAAAGGAATTGTGAAGCAGAAAGGGTGAGCACAACTAGCCCAGTAAAGAATATCATGACTAACGATAATTAAATTATCAATAGCTTTCATCAACAATAAATCAAAGATTTAGAACATATGGTAAATGATAAAACTTTTCAACCATAGTTGCAGCAGAACGAGCAATCTATTAGAAGAGTCAAATAGACCATAAGGTTTATTATCTTCTCTATGTTAAAAGTCCACTAATAATGTTTTATCCATGTAAAATAAATCAACAGTTTCTGTCCACAATCATATGAATAACTCATAATCATAATTGTGGTTCTAAATTCCTCTTCACAACCAGGACGAAGATAATTTTCATCACCTATCTTCACCTGAAACATCAAAAATCATGGTTATACCAAATCTGAATTCATGCTCATAATCATACTAATAAATTCGTCTTTGCACTACGGCCAAAGATATTCATTAACAATTCATCTTTGCACTACATGCCAAAGACATACAACTGTATTTTAGAAGAGTCAAGTAGAGCATGATATCTACTATCTTCTACGAATTAAAAGTGTATAATAAATATTTTATCGTTGAGACTCAACCTAATAAATAATCCACATCATCGAATCACCCCTGCACTACGGCCAAGGATATTCGTTAATTTCACATCCATGAATTTATATTTCATCGCTGAGACTCAGCTCAATAATCAATCCATATCACTGAATTATCCATGCACCACGACTAAGGATATTCGTTAATATCACGACCATGAATTATCCATGCACTACGGGCTAAAGATAATCGTGTTTTCATCAATGGTCATGATCATGCCATAAAACAATTCATCTTTGGACCCTTGGCCGAAGAGAATCCATAGCCATAATCATACCAAAAACTGTCCATCAATGCATTACGGGCCAATGAGGACTTTTTCCACATCATTTGTAACATTACGGTCATGATTATACCGAATAATCCCTGGTCATAATCATACCAAGTCCATCTATTCACTACGGTCAAAGATGATTTTCAACACAATATAAGCATGAGGATGATGACAATGATATAAGAATCAATCAAATGAGATAAATGATAAATATTAAACATTTATAATGCAATTTATCCAGCGTTCAATAATAACCAAATGTTATCAATCACTTAATAATCTCATAATCTAATATCATTAATATTATAACAATATTTTAATCATTTTTTAAACTTATAAACAATTTAATTCAATTGTTTACACTTTATCAAATAATGCATTTAATCATTCAAAATGCCATACTCATAAGATTTCATCATCAATGATCAAATCCTCATCAAAAATCAGATATACCCTATATAGGATTCTTAAGCTATAAAATCCTATTTTCCAATTTTATTACTTCACATAACATATTTAATTCATTTACTCATAACTAGTTCATTTTCATAAAAATACCAAATCATCCCAAAATATTTCTTTTCCGGGATTTAGCGAGAATATAGTCCCATCTTGAACATATATTTTCTCGAATTTTTAAAATTCATTTACTATTTTTCGTATGGCTAAAACTGACGAATATTATTGGGTAAAATCTAATTACGCACAACACGCAAGTATACGTGGTCAACAAGTAATAAAGTGAAAGTAGAGTATCGTTCCCACGAGGAATTGTTTAATAGAAAATTACCAATACTAACACGTAACCAACTCAATCTTATTTAAACGAATGAATTTCAAATTATATAAACTAAATTATTTAATTACACTAATTCTAATTATCACTAATTAAAAATCAAATTACGGAGATTTAAGATCACAACTTCACTTATTGCTTCATTTAAGTTAACACACTTCTCATCAATTATTCTCTATCCTGAATTGTTAATCAAGAACACTAAAGCAGATAAAACCACCTCTCGATGCATAATACCCATATTAACGTCAATCCACAATTAAGATAGAAATCCGTTAAACACCTTAATCAACTAACCCACTATATCTCTATGTGAATTACAATTGAAGAAGGTTGAAGAGTAAGTTCTCTATCCGATTACATGCGATGTCAAGCGTATCTTTACCTTAACAATAATCAAAAATCTTCTATTGACAAAATTCATGACACATGCTATCATGATAAGATCTAAATCAATACTTCATCTCTCGAGTTCATATAGATTATCACGACAATTGATGGCCAATCAATTAAACAATTAAGTCCAAATCAAAATAGACAATCCTCACAGTAAAACATAATAATTGATAGCGAAGCATATTAAAATAAGCTACACAATAAGATCCATTGTAATCTCAAAAAAAGAATTAGTTCATTAAATTAAAACTAATAATCCACACTTGAATAATCATTAAAAGATAAAAATAAGAGTAGAGTAAAGAATAAATCTGTTGTCAGCAAATCTCCATCTTCCTCAAGCTCCTGCTCTTGATCTTCAATGGTCTCCAAGTTGCTTCAATCTCCAAATCCCATAAAAACTAGGATTTTGATCTAATTTACTCTAATCTAATCTAATAGAATCCTTCAAAACTAGCCTATATATCCCTCTTTTATGCCTCTCCTCATGTATTTATAGTTCTAATGGATATCCTAGCAAGTTAGGCAACTAAAAATCCTAATCTAGCTCAAATTGGACACCAAATAACCCAATTCAATTTGTCTCACTCCGCCGCTTAGCGCTCCCAAATATTGTCCCCAAGCCATTCTGGACGCTGCCCGCGCTCCTGTAGCAGTGGTTCTAGTGGCCTAGCGCGGACTTAGCGCAGTCCGCGCTACCTTGTTTCCTGCTGCGACGTCCTTTGGTAAAATAGGCATAACCTTTGATCCGTTTGGAGGTACGAGGCCTTCCACCTATCAAATTGAAGATATTGATGAGATCTACAACTTTCATTCTTTAATAATTGACAGATTCGGGCTGTAACAAGGCGGAAATCGAGCTTGAAGTTGATGTTGTGTAAATGGCAAGCATGACAACTCTTAACTTTGATCTTGTTGATAAAAAGGCCATAACTCTTGCATCCGAACTCCGATTGGGACGATTCAAGATGTTTCGGAAAGTTAAGAAGTAGATCTACAATAAATTCCAAACTCCAAGCCAAGAACATGTATCCAACTTGGTGTTAAAAGTCCTTCAATATTCCCTTCTTGCATTTGCTTGCGTATTTTAGTCCAAAAGATGTCCGAATTCCTTTCCCTTGCTTCTTCATGCCAATGCTGTGTCATCGCCTACAAAATAACATAAATATATGAAAAGTAACTAAGAAACATGAGATTAAGCAAATAATTCAAGTAATAGATACCGGATAAGTAGGTATAAAACCTACTTATCAAATACCCTCAAACTTAAACCTTTGTTTGTCCTCAAGCAAAAACACAAAACAATAATGCTATGCAACTAATCTACATGCCTACGAATCCAGCAGTAATGACAGAAACAAGTCTATTCAACCAGCCTTAGAGAAATTAAGTAAACATGATAATACATCATACCAAAACAAATCAATAATTTCTCAATCAATCATCAAATCTTAAACTGTTATCACTAATATAGTGCGTGTGTGCTCCACAACAATGTTAACTTATATAAAATAAAATTTAACACATAACAGGTCTCCTCGAAGGCATCATACAATGTAAACTCAAGAAATCCAAAAAATAAGCTAGATTCAACTAAAATTAAATAATCACCAATATCGAGGGTCAACATGGGATACTTATGCTTCATTTTTCATCTACGGGGGCTTTTTGCTCTTATTTCCCGTTTTATTTATTCTCTTTTTCTTTTCTTTTTTTTTTTGGATAGTGAGTGCGTTTTACGCTCCATCTCACGCCTGTGTTTATGAGGAGTGCACTTCACGCTTCTTCTCGACCCACCACAGGACTCAATTTATTCAACTCAATATCTTTTCATTTCTTTTCTTTTTTTCTTATAAGCTTATATACCCCACTTTTTCCCCCAAACTTAGGTTCTTGCCTAATTATTCGCCTTTACTGCCTATCCTTGTCATTCTCTTATTTAAACTAGTATTATCCTTTAGAGATCCTTTATGTATCAATTTAAACTCAATCATTCAACAAGTTGTTTTTACCGTATATCCTTATTATATCGGTTTCAAAATGTAAAAAAATCAATTCATAACAAGAAATCACATCAAAGCTCTAATAGTCAAGATTATACTTGTTCTACTCAATTCCAATCTCACCAAGTACTAACCCGTAAACCAATTCTCTTATTTAAGCGAATAAATTTCAAATTATATAAATTAAACTATTTAATTAAATTCCACTAGTTAAAATTAAAATCGAATACGGAGATTTAAGATCACAACTTCACTTATTGCTTCATTTAAGTTCACACACTTCTCATCAATTATTCTCATCACGAATTGTTAATCAAGAACACTAAAGCGGATAAAACCACCTCTCGATGCATAATACCCATATTAACGTCAATCCACAATTAAGATAGAAATCCGTTAAACAACTTAATCAACTAACCCACTATATCTCTATATGAATTACAATTGAAGAAGGTTGAAGAATAAGTTCTCTATCCGATTACATGCGATGTCAAGCGTATCTCTACCTTAACAATAATCAAAAATCTGCTATTGACAAAATTCATGACACATGCTATCATGATAAGATCTAAATCAATACTTCATCTCTTGAGTTCATATAGATTATCACGGTAATTGATGACCAATCAATTAAACAATTAGATCCAAATCAAAATAGACAATCCTCACAGTAAAACATAATAATTGATAGCGAATCATAATAAAATAAGCTACACAATAAGATCCATTGTAATCTCAAACAAAGAATTAGTTCATTAAATTAAAACTAAGAATCCACACTTGAATAATCATTAAAAGATAAAAATAAGAGTAGAGTAAAGAATAAATCTGTTGTCAGCAAATCTCCATCTTCCTCAAGCTCCTGCTCTTGATGTTCAATGGTCTCCGTTGCTTCAATCTCCAAATCCCATAAAAACTAGGGTTTTGATCTAATTTACTCTAATCTAATCTAATAGAATCCTTCAAAACTAGCCTATATATCCCTCTTTTATGTCTCTCCTCATGTATTTATAGTTCTAATGGATATCCTAGCAAGTTTGGCAACTAAAAATCCTATTCTAGCTCAAATTGGACACCAAATAACCAAATTCAGCTGTCTACCCGCCGCCTAGCGAGCCCAGCGCTGTCCCCAAGCCATTCTGGGCGCTGTCCACGCTCCTGTAGCAGTGGTTCTGGTGGCCTAGCGCGGTCTTAGCGCAGTCCGCGCTACCCTGTTTCCTGCTACGACGTCCTCTGGTAAAATAGGCATAACTTTTAATCCGCTAGGAGGTACGAGGCCTACTACCTATCAAAATGAAGATATCGACGATATCTACAACTTTTATTCTTTAATAATTGACAGATTCGGGATGGAACAAGGCGGAAATTGAGCTTGAAGTTGATGCTATGTAAATGGCAAGCATGACAACTCTTAGCTTTGATCTTGTTGATAAAAAGGCCATAACTCTCGCATCCGAACTCTTATTGGGACGATTCAAGATGTTTCGAAAGGTTAAGAAGTAGATATATAATAAATTCCAAACTCCAAGCCAAGAACATGCATCCAACTTGGTGTTAAAAGTCCTTCAATATTCCCTTCTTGCATTTGCTTGCGTATTTTAGTCCAAAAGATGTCCGAATTCCTTTCCCTTGCTTCTTCATGGCAATTCTGTGTCATCGCCTACAAAATAACATAAATGTATGAAAATTAACTAAGAAACATGGGATTAAGTAAATAATTCAAGTAATAGATATCGGATAAGTAGGTATAAAACCTACTTATCAAATACTCCTAAACTTAAACCTTTGCTTGTCCTCAAGCAAAAACACAAAATAATAATGCTATGCAACTAATCTACATGCCTATGAATCCAGCAGTAATGACAGAAACAAGTCTATTCAACCAGCCTTAGAGAAATCAAGTAAACATGATAATACATCATACCAAAACAAATCAATAATTTCTCAATCAATCATCAAATCTTAGACTGTTATCACTAATATAGTGCGTGTGTGCTCCACAACAATGTTAACTTATATAAAATCAAATTTAACACATATCAGGTCTCTTCGAAGGCATCATACAATGTAAACTCAAGAAATCCAAAAAACAAGCTAGATCCAACTAAAATTAAACAATCACCAATATCGAGGGTCAACATGGGATACTTATGCTTCATTTTTCATCTACGGGGGCTTTTTGCTCTTATTTCCCATTTTATTTATTCTCTTTTTCTTTTCTTTTCTTTTCTTTTTTTTTTGGATAGTGAGTCGTTTTTACGCTCCATCTCACGCTTTGTGTTTATGAGGAGTGCATTTCACGCTTCTTCTCGACCCACCACATGACTCGATTTATTCAACTCGATATCTTTTTTCTTTTTTCTTTTTTTTTTTTTCTTAAAGCTTATATACCCCAAATATTCCCCCAAACTTAGGTTCTTGTGTAACTTTAGCCATCACTACTTGTCCTTGTCATTCTTTCATTTTAAACTAGCATTATCCTTTAGAGATCCTTTATGTATCAATTTAAACTCAATCATTCAACAAGTTATTTTTACTGTCTTATCCTTATTATACCAGTTTTCAAACAGAAAAAACTCGATTCATAACAAGAAATCACATCAAAGCTCTAATAGTCGATTACTATACTTGTCTACCCAATTCCAATCTCATCATTGACCAAAAATAAACCGTAAATATCAAACAATTTGGACTCATGCAGAGATGAATGCTATATAAACATAGTAAACTAACTATTATTTTTTTTTTTTTTTTTAGAAAGTGAATGAATGCAAAACTAAATGTAACTATATGAACTACAATGTAAATAACTAACTATATGCAATACGATACTAAAATGCCCCCAAACTTAAAACAGACATTGTCCTCAATGGCTAAGATAGGAAAAATTAAAAGAGAGGACTTCCCTGAAAATACAGCATTTTCCTCCTTGTCTGCTAAGTCTGGAGAATAGGTTAGACACATTGGAATAAATCGGGAACCACACTTGAGTTGGACTTGACTAACATTTCAATTAAACCACTTTTAACGCTTGATTTTTTTTTGGTGGCGCGGCCGTAGTGGATATGCATGAGATAAGCGCGCCCGTATTATAAGGTCGAGGAGTTCTTTGGCGTAATAAGCGCCCATGTATTGTGCTATATGTATTTGGCAGCGCGGTCCGCGCTAGGAGTTTTGTAGCATTGTGTAGCATTGGCGCGCCCCGCGCTCATTATACATTGGATATAGCGCATTGCCCACGTTGTGGGATCGGCAAATTAAGCGCGGTCCTGTTGGCATGTCGATGAGTTACGGGGTAGTAGCGCCCCCGTCTTTCATATCTATGCTTTGTGTAGCGGCGGTCCCGCTATATAGAGCGATAACTTGGTGACTCTCTTTTTCTTGCCTTACCTGCGAGCATACCATTATGGAGTCATTATTCTTTGAAAACTAAATATTTGAGCTAGACTATAAACTAAAATATAAAGAATAAATAAGGAAGAAAAGGTTTAGAGCTTGGGTTGCCTCCCAATAAGCGCTTGATTTATAGTCCTTCAGCCAGACTTTGTCTGGTCAATGCTATCCAATTCCTCTTCGAAAGTTGAGGAATCCTCCATCCATCGGAAATAATATAGCTTTTGGTAGGTTCCCATTTGTGATGGCCAATGCATCAAAGTCACCTAGCATGCTCTGATTTGGTATGCTCTTAATCGAGAACGTCCCACAGCTAGGTGTTTTCTCCATTATGTTTGTGATAATATTTGGGCATGGAAGTGTGTCAAACACAATGGGCTCTTCGTCTATCTTCTCATTCTCTTCCCACCACGGCTTCATTGTTTCACTCGCTCTTATGTCATAAAGAGCTTTGCCGACGACATGACTACCAAGTGGGCACAATTTTGCAAATCTAACTGGACCTTTGATCTTTGACGGAGAAGGAACTTGGGGCACTAATAACATCGGCTCATCCTCGTTGGTACTCACAGTTAGTTCTTCACCGACCTTGTTTTCATTATCCTCACTTGTCTCCTCTTTTTCAACATCTCGTGTCTTATCCAGTTGTAGATTTGGCTCGGGCACTTCATTAACCTCGGAATCCTCATCATAACACCAATTGTTTTGAGGACAGTTGTTCAAGGCTTTGAGCAATTGATCTATCTTATTTTGAAGATTTTGAATTGACCTCGCTTGATTACTCATCTTCTCCTCATTTGATGCTACGAACTTGGAAAACAATTCCTCAAACCTTGAATTATCTGTCTCTTGTGACACTGGAGGTGGACATGAAAATTCTGGTGTGTATGATGGATTTAGAGCGTAATGTTGGTCATCATAATTATAGCTCCATGAAAAATTCGGGTGATACCCCCAATCTTGGTGATAGTTAGGATCAACATAGTTATTGAAGTAGTCACCACTATATTGTACCATTTCAAAACTGACGCTGCATTGATGACTTTGATGGTTGCCAGCACAATAGTCACACATAACTGCCATCATTCGCCTCCGTTGGGCTGCGATAACCTCCAACTTCTTCGAAGTTGCCTCAATTTGTATTGGCTCTATAGAAGATGTATTAAGTCCATCAATCCCTGTTTCCCTTGGTTGAGTCATGTTCATGTATGGCCATTGATATGCAAAGTCATCCATGGTACCTGAAAAGAGAGAAATATAGGAAGAGAAATAAAAATAAAAATAAAAATGTTTAAATTAAGACTAATTTGATTGAAATTAATATTGGCAAAGAGATATTAAACTAATTCCCCGGCAACGGCGCCAAAAACTTATTGGGTAAAATTTAATTACGCACAACACGCAAGTATACGTGCTCAACAAGTAATAAAGTGAAAGTAGAGTATCGTTCCCACGAGGAATTGTTTAATAGAAAATTACCAAGTACTAACCCGTAACCAACTCAATTTTATTTAAACGAATGAATTTCAAATTATATAAACTAAATTATTTAATTACACTAATTCTAATTATCACTAATTAAAAATAAGATAGCGAGATTTAAGATCACAACTTCACTTATTGCTTCATTTAAGTTAACACACTTCTCATCAATTATTCTATCACCTGAATTGTTAATCAAGAACACTAAAGCAGATAAAACCACCTCTCGATGCATAATACCCATATTAACGTCAATCCACAATTAAGATAGAAATCCGTTAAACACCTTAATCAACTAACCCACTATATCTCTATGTGAATTACAATTGAAGAAGGTTGAAGAATAAGTTCTCTATCCGATTACATGCGATGTCAAGAGTATCTCTACCTTAACAATAATCAAAAATCTGCTATTGACAAAATTCATGACACATGCTATCATGATAAGATCTAAATCAATACTTCATCTCTCGAGTTCATATAGATTATCACGGTAATTGGTGGCCAATCAATTAAACAATTAAGTCTAAATCAAAATAGACAATCCTCACAGTAGAACATAATAATTGATAGCGAAGCATATTAAAATAAACTACACAATAAGATCCATTGTAATCTCAAACAAAGAATTAGTTCATTAAATTAAAACTAAGAATCCACACTTGAATAATCATTAAAAGATAAAAATAAGAGTAGAGTAAAGAATAAATCTGTTGTCAGCAAATCTCCATCTTCCTCAAGCTCCTGCTCTTGATCTTCAATGGTCTCCAAGTTGCTTCAATCTCCAAATCCCATAAGAACTAGGGTTTTGATCTAATTTACTCTAATCTAATCTAATAGAATCCTCAAAACTAACCTATATCTCCCTCTTTTATGCCTCTCCTCATGTATTTATAGTTCTAATGGATATCCCAAGCAAGTTAGGCAACTAAAAATCCTATTCTAGCTCAAATTGGACACCAAATAACCAAATTCAGCTTGTCTTCCCACCCCCTAAGCGCTTGCGCTGTCCCCAAGCCATTTACAGGCGCTGTCAGCTCTCTCAGTGGCAGATGGTTCTGGTGGCCTAGAGCGGTCTTAGCGCGGTCCGCGCTACCCTGTTTCCTGCTACAACGTCCTTTGGTAAAATATGCATAACTTTTAATCTGCTAGGAGGTACGAGGCCTGCTACCTATCAAAACGAAGATATCGACGATATCTACAACTTTCATTCTTTAATAATTGACAGATTCGGGCTGGAACAAGGCGGAAATTGAGCTTGAAGTTGATGCTGTGTAAATGGCAAGCATGACAACTCTTAGCTTTGATCTTTTTGATAAAAAGGCCATAACTCTCGCATCCGAACTCCTATTAGGACGATTCAAGATGTTCTGGAAAGTTAAGAAGTAGATCTACAATAAATTCTAAACTCCAAGCCAAGAACATGCATCCAACTTGGTGTTAAAAGTCCTTCAATATTCCCTTCTTGCATTTGCTTGCATATTTTAGTCCAAAAGATGTCCGAATTCCTTTCCCTTGCTTCTTCATGCCAATGTTGTGTCATCACCTACAAAATAACATAAATGTATAAAAAGTAACTAAAAAACATGAGATTAAGCAAATAATTCAAGTAATAGATACCGGATAAGTAGGTATAAAACCTACTTATCAAATATTTAGACATTTATCATAAATTATACTTTTGTCCAAAAATTCCAAAATTTACAGAGTATTCTCCTGTTATATACATGTACTCCCAATAAAAATTTCACTAATTTTGGAGTTAACCACAAGGAATTATAAGGGTTTACTTTTAAAATAGTCTTTTCCTATAAAATCCATAACTCTTAATCTATACATCCAAAATCGCCATTTTTGGACACAATCTAGAAAACTCATCAAATTATCATTTTAAATTTTTTCAGAATTTTTGAGGGTCAGAAAAATTACGAAATTGCCCTGGTAAAAACCCTTTTTAATGAAAATACTATTCGTATGAATACGAACGATCATTTACCATGCATGCGGTAATCTACATAGACATGTTATTTCAATGAATAATACGAGAATGGAACCAATTCATGCGTAAATGGATGAGACGGATATTCCTAGCGAAATAATAAAGAATGGAATAATAAAAGAATTCACCGGGCATGCGATAGATCGCATGCGCATGGGTTATTCAACGAGAATACTAAATAACGGAACCCGAATCAAGGCGTGATACGCATGCCAAGCGTGGATATTCCATAGAATAATAAATAACGGAACCCGGTCCGTAAGAAAAGCATTGCAGACGTGGATTTTCCAACGTAATAATAAAGAATTGAATAATAGAAGAATTTCACCATGTATGCAGTACTTCGCATAGACAGGTTATTCCAACATAATAATAAAGAATGGAATAATAGAAAATTTTCACCATGTATACGATAGTCTGTGTATACAGGTTATTCCAACAGAATAATGAAGAATGGAATAACAGAAGTTCTCTTCATGAATACGAAAGAAATAATACCCCTTACTATAATAATAATAATAATAATATTCTTTACGAGTACGACAATTATATCCCCTACCTTAAGAAGAAGAGTACTGGATATATGAGTAGTGAAGTAGCAGAATACTTTTCTTCTTTCTCTATAGTTTCTCTCTTTAGAGTTTCAAATAATTAAGTAAGAAATAATGAAGGAATGAGCTTATTTATAGAAAAATGGACTACATAGTAACTAACTCATGAATCGATCCAGTTGATTTACTTTAATCGGACGGTCCATATTTAAAAGCAAAATCTTTTAAATAAAATATAATATATTCTATTTATAATCTAATAAAACGAATAACTTTATAAAAGATTTTACTATCTGAAATACTTATCACGAGCACTATGCATAATAAAATATAATATATTCTAATTATTATCTAGTAAAGCGAGATAACTTTATAAAAGTATTACATTTTTATATAAAAAGATTTTACTATTAGCCTAATAAACGAATAACTTTATAAAAGTTACATTTTTATATAAAAAGCTTTTACGTTTTTATTACATTAATAATACCAATAAAACAAAAGCCGAGTGACTTATCACATAAGCATCAATAATCAATACTGGTATCTCTTTATACAACCATGTGTATTCTTGTACTTTTAACATTTGGTGTTTCAATAGTTAACGGTAAAACTTCCGCCGTTATTTTCATAAAAATATTTTTGTCGTTTTCTTAATCCGATAATAATTACATTGTGGGTCCACCAATGATTGTGCATTGTCGTCACGGATATTCCCAAACAAAAAAGATATTCATCGACTAATCGAATATTCCCCGACACAAATAATATTTTATATCAACTTGCTTACCTTGCAAATTTTTTTTTTTCACATATTAACCTTAACTTTAAACTTTTTTCAATTTAATTATTTACCAAAATAGAAAAATTGAATACTTTTATTTCATAAAATTCGGGGTCTCACAATCACCCCTTCTTATGAAATTTCACCCTCGAAATTTACGTACGTACCCGATATTTGAAGAGATGAGAATACCTTGCTTTCTTTTCTGATTGTACTTTCATGGTTATATCCTCTGTATCATGATTTTTCCATTGCTCATCTCCTGTATTTCAGATATCATTCTAGAATATATCTTCAAAATAAAGGTTAATTGACATATCATAATTTGTCAACTTATCAAGTAAACAATTTTAGCTTACGTAAGTCACACACTAGCGAAGTATATAACTCGTCTCTCCCCTCCTAGTTCTAGACTCTTATCTCTCGCGTGACCATATCCTAGCTCGATACCAAATGTGGCCCCCAAAATTAGGTATACATCACCCATTATTAGTTGCCGAATCATGGTACAAAATTCAAATATAACTTCATTTATACTGTTGTTGAACTATCAGTATAGAATACGACCACGATTAATCGTGAATTTTAATACAAATGTATGTAACTCTTATGGTGCCTCGACCACAACCTTATAATGGTACTTTACATAAAAGTATAGTCAAAAACTATTTTAGAAATTAAAATATTTGGGAAATGCTCAAGGAAACCTTCGTACATGGGAAGCCATGCGTCTAGGTTATAATAGATATCACATGTCCACAGAATTATCCTTGGTTAACCCAATAGACCCCAAAGAAAAATGAGAAGATTACTATCATTTTTTTTCCAATGGTGAGTCTTCTCTTGACATATAACTATCTCCACTGTCTCCAAGTGAATATTATATTTCAAATAAACTCCAAGATCATATAGGTAGTGCCCGTAGATATACTCAGCAAGTGGATGCGCACAATCCTGTCTTATGATAATACGAGGTTGTATGTCATTAGACATCTTGTCTGATAGTGGCAAAACACCCTTCCAAAGTTGGTTTCGCCTCACCCTATTTGTTTCACTAAATATAACTACTAAATGATGTATAGAATACAACACACTTTTCTATACTGTTTAGGGAGAACCTCCACAGCTAGAGACCACCGTTCTATTCCCCTGTTATCCCCGCTCGACCCGGCAACACTCTTACGGCAACACTCTTATTACCTGAAAGGAATTGTGAAACAGAAAGGGTGAGCACAACTAGCCCAGTAAAGAATATCATGACTAAAGATAATTAAATTATCAATAGCTTTCATCAATAATAAATCAGAGATTTAGAACATATGGTAGATGATAAAACTTTTCAACCATAGTTGCAGCGGAACGAGCAATCCATTAGAAGAGTCAAATAGACCATAAGGTCTATTATCTTCTCTATGTTAAAAGTCCACCAATAATGTTTTATCCATGTAAAATAAATCAACAATTCACATCCCACAATCATATGAATAACTCATAATCATAATTGTGGTTCTAAATTCCTCTTATGACGAGCGAAGATAATTTTCATCACCTATCTTCACCAAACATCAAAATTATGGTTATACCAAATCGAATTCTGCTTTCATAATCATACTAATAAATTCATCTTTTGCACTACTGACCAAGATATTCATTAACAATTCATCTTTGCACTACATGCGAAAGACATAAAAGCGTATTTTAGAAGAGTCAAGTAGAGCATGATATCTACTATCTTCTACTGAATTAAAAGTGTATAATAAATATTTTATCGTTGAGACTAAACTTAATAAATAATCCACATCATCGAATCACCCCACTTTTACTGACCAGGATATTCGTTAATATCACATCCATGAATTTATATTTCATCATTTGAGACTCATTCGATAATCAATCCATATCACCGAATTATCCATACACTACTGGCTAAGGATATTCGTTAATATCACGACCACGAATTATCCATACACTACTGAAATAAAGATAATTGTGTTTTCATCAATGATGTCGTGATCATGCCATAAAACAATTCATCTTTGCACCCTTGATGAAGAGAATCCATAGCCATAATCATACCAAAAGCGTCCCATCAATGCACTACGGGCAGACGATGAGGACTTTTTCCACATCATTTGTAACATTACGGTCATGATTATACAAGATAATCCTCAGTCATAATCATACCAAGTCCATCTATGCACTTTCTGACGAAGATGACTTTCAACCTGAATATAAGCATGAGGATGATGACAATGATATAAGAATCAATCAAATGAGATAAAGGATAAATATTAAACATTTATAATATAATTTATCCAAATGTTCAATAATAACCAAATGTTATCAATCACTTAATAATCTCATAATCTAATATCATTAATATTATAACAATATTTTAATCATTTCTTAAACTTATAAACAATTTAATTCAATTGTTTACACTTTATCAAATAATGCATTTAATCATTCAAAATGCCATACTCATAAGATTTCATTATCAATGATCAAATCCTCATCAAAATCTACATATACCTATATATAGGATTCTTAAGCTATAAAATCCTATTTTCTAATTTTATTACTTCACATAACATATTTAATTCATTTACTCATAACTAGTTCATTTTTATGAAAAATACCAAATCAGTCCCAAAAATATTTTTTTTCTGGGATTTAGCAGAATATAGTCCCATCTTGAACATGTATTTTTCTCAGAATTTTTAAAATTCATTTATTATTTTTCATATGGCTAAAACTGCCGAATATTTAAATATTTATCATAAATTGTACTTTTATCCAAAAATTCCGAAATTTACAGAGTATACTCCTGTTATATACATGTACTCCCAATAAAAATTTTACCAATTTTGGAGTTAACCACAAGGAGTTATAAAGGTTTACTTTTAAAATAGTCTTTTCCCATAAAATCCATAACTCTTAATGTATACATCCAAAATCGCTATTTTAGGACACAATCTAGAAAACTCATCAAATTATCATTTCAAATTTTTTCAAAATTTTTTAGGTCAGAAAAATTACGAAACTGCCCCTGGCAGAAACCCCTTTTTAATGAAAATACTATTCGTATGAATATGAATGATCATTTACCATGCATGTGGTAATCTACATAGACATGTTATTTCAACAGAATAATAAAGAATGGAACCAGGTCATGCGTAAATGCACAGACAGGATATTCCGACAGAATAATAAAGAATGGAATAATAAAAGAATTCACCGTGCATGCGATAGAATGCATGCAGACGGTTATTCCAATGAGAATACTAAATAACGGAACCCGGTCAAGGCGTGATACGCCAAGCGGGATATTCAGCAATGAATAATAAATAACGGAACCGAATCCCGGCGTAAAAGCGCACGAATGGGATATTCAATGAATAATAAAGAATGGAATAATAGAAGAATTTCACCATGTATGCGATTACTTGGCATAGAGCGAGTTATTCCAACATAATAATAAAGAATGGAATAATAGAAAAATTTCACCATGTATACGGTAGTCTGCGTATACAGGTTATTCCAATAGAATAATGAAGAATGAAATAACAAAAGTTCTCTTCATGAATACGAAAGAAATAATACCCCTTACTATAATAATAATAATAATAATAATATTCTTTACGAGTACGACAATTATATCCCCTACCTTAAGAAGAAGAGTACTGGATATATGAATAATGAAGTAGCAGAATACTTTTCTTCTTTCTCTCTATAGTTTCTCTCTCTAGAGTTTCAGCGAATTCGTAAGAAATAATGAAGGAATGAGCTTCTATTTATAGTAAAATGGACTGCATAGTAACTAACTCATGAACGATCCAGATTGATTTACTTTAATCTGACGGTCCATATTTAAAGCAAAATCTTTTTAAATAAAATATAATATATTCTATTTATAATCTAATAAAATGAATAACTTTATAAAAGATTTTCTTCATGCAAAACATTATCTTGAGCACTATCGTAATAAAATATAATATATTCTAATTATTATACTAGTAAAACGAGATAACTTTATAAAAGTATTACATTTTATATAAAAAAGATTTTACTATTAGCCTAATAAACGAATAATTTTATAAAAGTTCTGTTTTATATAAAAAGCTTTTCTGTTTTATTACATTAATAATACCAATAAAACAAAACTGAGTGACTTATCACATAAGCATCAATAATCAATAACGTGTACTACTATACAACCACGGGTATTACTGTACTTTTAACACCGGGTTTTTCAACAGTTAACGGTAAAACTTCCGTCGTTATTTTCATAAAAATATTTTTGTCGTTTTCTCAATCCGACAATAATTCCGTTGTGGGGTCCACCAATGATTGTACCATCGTACGGATATTCCCCGACAAAAAAAATATTCCCCGACTAATCGAATATTCCCCGACACAACGAATATTTTATATCAACTTGCTTACCTTGCAAATTTTTTTTTTCACATATTACCCTTAACTTTAAACTTTTATCAATTTAACTATTTACCAAAATAGAAAAATTGAATACTTTTATTTCATAAAATTCGGGGTCTCACAATACTTGCATGACTAAATTAAAAATGGAGGTATAGATGAAGATACTATATTGTAATTATTTTTTTCACATGATTGTACTATTGGTTCACATGATTGTACTATTGATTCACAAGATGTACTATTAGGGGAGGTCGTGTAAGTTTGATAATATTTGCAGGACTAAATTAAAAATGAAGAAAAAGATGAAGGTATTATACTGTAATATTTCGAGCCCCAAAAAGTGCAATTATCAAAACTATATTTTCCTATAAATAGAAGCTCATTCTTCTTTCATTCTCACCAATTCACTAAGACTCAGAGGAGCAATTATAGAAAGAGAAGTTATAGAGAGAGAAGCTTTAGAGAGAAAGTAGAAGAAGCACCTTTACTCCACTATTCCATATCCATCTTCTTACGAGGTAAGGGATATTATTTTGTTCGATATTCATAGGAATAATATTTTCTTCCATACTCTTTAGTATGTGAGTAATATTATTTCGTCTTGTATTCTTGATTATACCCTCATTTTGTTAAAGTATTGCTTCTATACTCCGTGAAATTAATAGAATATCCTTGAAATTTGCGCTTCATCTAGTATCGTTTCACAAGGATATTTTTTACACATTCTTGTTAAATTTTAAGCTTTTCATGCTGGAGTACTTTCCATGAGTAGTATTCATTTTTACGGTACTATTCACAAAGTACTATTCACAGGGTACTCTTCACAAAGTACTATTCATGGGTACTATTCACAAAGTACTATTCACGAGGTACTATTCCCAAAGTACTATTCACGGGGTACTATTAACTCGGGCACTATTCACCCGGGGAATTATTCATGACAAAAATTAATTTCTTTGTTGTCCAAATCATTTTTGATACAATATTATTCTTGAATTTTACTCCATAAAATAGTATCATGTTGACAATTTGGACATTATTGAATTCTGGATAAATTAAGTTATAAATCTTTAAAAATTTATCATTTACTTTCTTTTAATTGAATTCTTATATCATTGTCATCATCATAATGCTTATATTGTGATAAAAGTCATCTGTGGCTTACGTGCATAGATGTACTATTGATTTGTATGATTATGACCAGGGAATATTCGGTATAATCATGACCATAATGTTACAAATGATGTGGTAAAAATCCTCATTGGCCTGTAGTTCATTGATGGACAATTGTTAGAATGATTATGACCAGGGATTATTCAGTATAATCATAACCATTGATGATTACATGAATATCCTTGGCAGAAAAGTCTGGGATGATTCGATGATGTGGTTTATTTATTAAAATTGAGTCTCGTGATAAAATTGATGAGAAACTTTTAAATCATAGAAGATAGTAGATATTATGCTCTACTTGACTCTTCTAATGGATTGCTTGTTCTGCTGCAGTTAAACTTGATGTTTATTATATTTTATCAGTTTAACACTGTTGAAGGCTAACGATAATTTATTCTACATTATCTTAGTCATAATATTTCTTACTGGGCTAGTTGAGCTCACCCTTTGTTTGCATTGTTCTCTTCAGGAAATGAGAATATAACTGGGACTAGTCAGGGAACGGAGTGATGGTCCAACTGTTTGCATTAGTAGTCCTCACTATTCAGTGAAATAGTGTGATAATAATTTTAATGAGGACTTTATTTGAGTTTGGATACTCTCTATGAGATATTATCTGTGAGACCCCAAATTTTATGAATAAAGATTTAAATTTCTCGAAATAGTTTTTTGAATATTATGGAATGAATTTGATATAATGTTATAGTTGTCGGTAATATTTATAAATTTTGCAAAGTACGCAAATTGTTATATAATATTCGATTGGTCGAAGAATATTTGTTTTAGCGGGGAATATTAAATACTAATGACACAATCATTGGTGGACCCCTAACGGAATTATTATCGATTGAAAAACGACAAAAATATTTTATGAAAATAACGGCGGAAGCTTTACCGTTAATTGTTGAAACACCCGGTGTTAAAAGTAAAGTAATAAGCGTGGTTGCATAGTAGCACACGGTATTGATTATTGATGTTTACGTGAGAAGTCACTCAGTTTTATTCAATTATTGCTACAGTAATTGATACATAGTATCTCACGTTATTTGATTCAATTATTGTCGATATTTTATATATTATTAAATCAATAATTGAGATAACAAAGTTATTAATATTATTATTTGCAATATTAACGATGTCTAAAAGTTCTATCAAGGAGAGGTTTGGTCACCTAATTGCGCGCCAATAGGGAGAAATCCTTATTAGAAAGCCCCCCGTTTCCTGGGAACGACCTGGTCGATTAATATTGTGAATTATAATAAAGGTGATAAGTTTTGTTTTATTATTATTATAAATGTAATAAAATAGAAAACTTTTTATATAAAATAGAATACTTTTATGAAGTTATTTATTTTATTAGACTATAAATAGAATATATGATTTTTTATTATGCATAGTATTTGCATCTTTATGCCTGCGTAAATATATTTGCATAGTAAAATCTTTTATATATAAAATGAATACTTTTATAAAGTTATTTGTTTTATTAGACTATAAATAGAATATATGATATTCAATTATGCATAGTATTTGCATAGTATCGTATAGTGTTTGCATAGTAAAATCTTTTTATATAAAACATAATACTTTTATAAAGTTATTTGTTTTATTAGACTATAAATAGAATATATGATATTCTATTATGCATAATGTTTCCATAAGATGTATGCATAGTGTTTGCATAGAAAAATCTTTTTATATAAAGCGAATACTTTTATAAAGTTATTTGTTTTATTAGACTATAAATATAATATATAATATTCTATTATGTATAGTGTTTGCATAGTGCACGCATAGTGTTTGTATAGTAAAATCTTTTTATATAAAACAGAATACCTTTATAAAGTTATTCGATTTATTAGATTATAAATAGAATATATTATATTTTATTTAAAAGATTTTGTTTTATTAGAATATTTTATTAATCTTTTGCATAGTAAATCAATATGGATGGTCTCGTTTAAAGTAAATCAATCTGGACCATTCATGAATTAGTTACTATTCGATCCATTCTCCTATAAATAGAAGCTCATTCCTTCATTATTTCTTACGAATTCACTGAAACTCTAGAGAGAGAAACTATAGAGAGAAAGAAGAAAAGTATTCTGCTACTTCACTACTCCTATATCCAATTTTTTCTAAGGTAAATGATATTACTTGTTGTACTCATAAGGAGTATTATTTTTTCGTATTCATGAAGAGAGTTATTTTCTTTCAATTAATACTCGTAAGGGTTGTTATTCCTTTCTTTATTATTATGTTGGAATAACCTGCCTATGTGAAGTACCGCATACATGGTGAAATTCTTCTGTTATTCCATTCTTTATTATTACATTTGAAACATCACATCTATCGCGGATTACGCATGACTGGTTCCATTCTTTATTATTACATTGGAACATCACATGCATGCGGATTCGCGCATAACTTTGTTTCTATTCTTTGTTATTACATTGGAATATCACATGCATGCGGATTCTGCGTGACTGGTTCCATTCTTTATTATTATGTTGGAATAATGCATGCACGTGGATTCTGCATGACGGCAAAAATCTATTTGCGATTTCATATATTCTATGTGACGCCCCAAAATTAGGTATCGTCACCCATCTTGGGTCGCCACTTACATGGTACATAAATTCAAATACAAACTTACTTAATATAAGCGTAGGTATATGCAATCGACAATACATAAACCGAGAGTTCTAATAGGAATATTGTCATTTGAGACAATATTCATACTCAAGAGTCCTCATTACAATTATTGTCACACTATTTAACGAGAATAGTGAGAACTACTAATGCTATCCTCTGGACCATCACTCCGTTTCCCGACTCGTCCCGCTATATTTTCATTTCCTGAAGAGAACAGTGAAAGAAAGGGTGAGCTCAACTAGCCCTAAGAAATATTATGACTAAGATAATGCGAGAATAAATTATCATTAGCCTTCAACAATGTTAAGCGATAAAATACAATAGACAACCGTTTAAGCTGCGGCGGAATATCTGATCCATTAAAAGAGTTAAGTAGAAAATAAAGTCTACTATCTTTAGGTTTTAAAGGTTTTCATCAATTTTTATCACTAAGACTCGGTTTAATGAATAAACCACAATATCTAATCATCCTTGTACCACGGTCAAGGATTTTCATCAAATTATCAATGGCCATGACTATACTAGAATCACCCCTGTCATAATCATACCAAAACCATTCATCGATTGCATTACAGGGCCATTGAGGACTTTTATCACATCATTTATAACAAGCCATGATTATCTTAAGAATGATCCTGGTCATAATCATACTAAGTTCATCTATGCGTAAGCGAAAGATAACATAATATAACATGAGGATGATGACAATGACATAATAATTCAATAAAATAAGTTCACGAATTAATTTATTCAGGAACTAATAACGTCAAAACTGTCGACATGATCTTGCTTTGTAGAGTAAAATTCAAGAATGATCGAAGAATATTTCCATGAAAAGATCTTTGGATGAAACGCAAATATCAAAGATATTCTACTAATTTCATGGAATATAGAAGTCGAAGTTTTAACAATTTGGGTATAATAAAGAATGGAATAACAAAAGAAATCACCATGCATGCGGTACTTAGCATAGGCGAGTTATTCAACGAGAATAATAATAACGGAACCGGTCGGTGAAATTCACACAAGCAGGATGATCAACGAATAATAAATCTTGAATAATAAACAATGGAACCGAGTCCTGTAAAATACAGAGCGAGGATATTCAATGAGAATAATAAATGCGGAATAATAAACAATGGAACCGAATCCTCAGGTGTAAAACACAGACAGGATATTCCAAATGAATAATAAAGAATGGAATAACGAAGAAGATCACCAAGTATAGGGGATTCCAGGTATCTGAGTTATTCAACGAATAAATAAGAATGGAATAATACGTTCAGTTCTCTTCATGAATAAGAAAGAATAACACCCCTTACGAGAATACAACAAAAATAATATCCCTTACTTTAGAAGAACTGAATATTGGAAAAGTGAAGTAGCGAATACTTATACTTTTCTTTCTTTCTATATCTCTCTATAGTTTCTCTCTCTGAGTTTCAATGAATTAAAAGAAAATAATGAAGGAATGAGCTTCTATTTATAGGAAAATAGAATGCATAGTAATTAATCCATGAGCGGTCCAGTTGATTTACTTTAATCGGACGGTCCATATTTAAAGCAAAATCTTTTAAATAAAATATAATATATTCTATTTATATAAAAATATTTTACTATGCAAACACTATGCAACACTATGCAAAACACTATAAAAAACACTATGCAACACTATGCATAATAAAATATAATATATTCTATTTATAGAATAACTTTAATAAAGTATTACATTTTTATATAAAAGATGTTTACATTTTATTACGTTAATAATACTGAATAAAACAAAAGCGTCATTATCGCTATAATAATTCATATTATTAATCGACAATAATGGAATCAAACTGAGTGACTTCTCACATAAGCATCGATAATCAATACTGGTGTCTACTATGCACCCACCGTATTCTTCGTACTTTTACTACCGAGTAGTTCAACAATATCAACGGTAAAACTTCCGTCGTTATTTCAATAAAATATTTTTGTCGTTTTCTCAATCAAATGATAATTACATTATTAGGTCCACCAATGATTGAGCCGTTGTACGAATATTCCTGCTAAACAAGAATATTCCCAAACCAATCGAATATAATATAACCGCTTGCATACTTTGCAAAATTTATAAATACTACCCACAACTATAATATTATCTCAAATTCACACCATAATATTAAAAATTATTTCGATAAAATTTAAATCTTTATTGATAAAATCTGGGGTCTCACAATCTCCCCTCCTTATGGAATTTCGCCCTCAAAATTAGAATGCGTGCACTGGTATGATAAGAGGTGAGGATACCTTGAATACTTTTATCGTTGAAAACATTAAATTCATCTTTGCAATCCTACCAAAGATATTCATTAACAATTCATCTTTTACTACTGAACCGAAAAGATATACAAGCTATAAAACCAATAATCTTTGAGACGACTTAATAGTATCACGACCACGAATTATCCATGCACTCTTGGCCAGGGATATTACGTGTTTTTCAATCTGATCGTTATCTTAGATTATAATCATACCAAGAATAATCCTTGAATGTCATAATCATACCAAGTCTATCAATACACTACTACCGAAGATGACTTTTACCACATCCATGAATTAATATTTCATTCTTTGAGACTCAATTTCAATAATAATTAATCCATATCATCGAATCATCCACGCACTATGCACTACGGCCAAGAGGATATTCATTAGTATCACGACCACAAATTATCCATGCACCTTCGTGCGAAGATAATCGTGTATTCATTAGTATCACGACCACAATTATCCATGCACTACGTGCGAAAGATAATCGTGTATTCATTAGTATCACGACCACAAATTATCCATGCACTACGTGCCAAAGATAATCGTGTTTTCAATTACGGTCATGATTATACCCGAACAATCCACGGTCATAATCATACCAAGTCCATCTATGTCTTGCGTGAGCCATAGATGACTTTCAACATAATATAAGCATGAGGATCATGTCAATGATATAAAGAATCAATCAAATGAGATAAAGGATAAATATTAAACATTTATAATATAATTTATCCGATTCAAGAATATCCCCATGTTATCAATCACTTAATAATCTTATAATCTAATATTATTAATATTATAACAATATTTTAATCACTTCTTAAATTTATAAACAATTTATTTCAATTGTTTACGCTTTACCATATAATGCATTTAATCATTCAAAAATGTCATACTCATAAGATATCATCACCAATGATCAAATCCCTCATCAAAAAAAATATGCATATACTCTATATAGGATTCTCTAGCCATAAAATCCTATTTTCAACTTTGTTACTTCACATAACATATTTAACTCATATGTTCGTAACTAAACTATTTTCATGAAAAATACCAAATCAGTCCCAAATATATTTCTTTTCAGGGATTTAGCATAATATAGTCCCATAATGAACATACATTTTTCTCGGAATGTTTAAAATTCATTTAATATTTTTCAAAAATCAATTTCTAATTAATTCCTTAAGAAATTAGCTACCTCAAGGTTAACTCCAGAAATTCCCAAATCTTGGCAGGACCTTACACATGTTAATGTGAGCCTCCAATTTAAATTTCATGGTCATCGGAGTTGTAGAACTCCGGTTATATCGTTTTTCGTTGGAAAAACCTAAATATTGAAATGGTCATAACTTGCTCATTTTAAGTCAGAATGAGCTCATTTTTGGACAGGAGGTACTTTATAACATATATTTTCATGTCCCAAAAGGCCAGAATTTTTCACATAAATTTAGTGGCCGAAACAGCCCCTCTAAAATAATGGCAGCAGCTTTTTCGGTTTTTGCAGCTTTGCACTCCTTTTCTAAAATCAGTCCACACAAAAATCTACAACACCTTTTCCAGTAATTCCACTTGGATTAGTTAGGTAACTCATAGATCTAACTCTAGGACTTGACCACACTCAAAAATTCAAAATATATTAGGAGATATGGTCAATTGAATTTCATATTCGTTTTTCACAAAATCGATTTTCAACTCTTTGTGATTTCTAAGAAACTTTCATGTTTTCTCATAATAACCAACATAACTCATTATAACACTTACTAATACCACGTATACCCATGATTTTCATTAGTCCAATGCTTTTATTATGACTTTCATCATAATCCACGTAAATAGATCCTTTTAGTTGAAGAAATATTTGAGGGTTTAAGAAATGGGTTTTTGTACTGGGGTCAATACAAAATTCGATCTCACGCTCTAGGGTAGGCTAGAAAGTCTTCAAGAATACGTCAAGAAATTTATTAATGATAGAAATATCATTCAAAACTGTGATTCTCATCCAAAACTTGGATAATACGTCACATTGATACCAACTGTGACTTCTATCCTTTAACCTAGATAGCACCTCATAATGATGCCTATCAACTCGCCATCTTCTTTCATGATGTCGCCTAGAGAAAGTCTGGCCTCGATGCATTCCACACAAGGAAATCAACAACGAAAGGATCGGGGCTCTTTACTTATGGCTTGATATAACAGTGATTAACTTTAGGGTTTGGTTACTTTGAATTCGTATAACAGGTTGGTTAGGAATATGAAAGCTAACAACCTTACAAAAAGAATAATGAGTAGTTAATCAATCGTTTTCAAAAATTACCTCAAAGGCAAGTATTTTCAAAGAGATAATATCGACAGGTAATGTGAAAGTGTTTATTTGAATCAAACAAGATTTAAAAAAAACAGTGGAGGTAACGAAGGCTCCTACTAACGAGGTTTCAACCAACAAGTCAAAGTCTAACTTCTCCGGAGTCAAATTTAAGCGTTGAGCGCAAAGCAAGTGAGATAAAAGAATGGGTAGAACCGATATCTAATAAGGTATAGACTTGCAAGAATTTATAATTAACTAACCCGTGCTAACTAACCGTTCGAGTCACTTGCTTTTTAAAAGTCATGAAAAAGCGCTCTTCATGAAACCACCGACTTTGTTTTGTCCAGATCCGCCTTTGGTGCCACCGTCCCCACTGGACTTGACTTTGGTGCACGACAAAATCGAGCTATATGACCTTCTCTTCTTGAAATTTCCACTTCTATTATCTTGGCCATGATTACCACCGAAGTGGTTACCATTCTTGGCATGATAATTTCTCCCACGATGGTCATCATTGTTCGATGGTCGTTACTTCTGTGGGGTATGATTATTATCGTGTTGTTGGTCGTTACCTTTTGGTTGAAGTGACTCATTATCGCTCTCCAATAACCGAAGAGCACTATTCACAATATCTAAATACAAACAACATCACAAAACAAGGGTTAATTAACATATCACATATTATCCTATACACCGACCGACCAATTAAATACCAAATAAACTTAGGTAGGTCATACTAGCGAAGGAATTTCCGTCTCTCCCTCCTAGTTCTTATCTCACATCTTAGCGAGGATCATATCCTAAGCTACGATACCAACCGTGGCGCTCCCAAAAATTAGGTATACGTCACCCATCTTGGGTCGCCACTTACATGGTACATAAATTCAAATACAAACTTACTAATATAACTGTCGTGTACAATACGACAATACATAAACTGAGAGTTCTAATAGGAATATTGTCATTTAGACAATATCCATACTCAAGGAGTCCTCATTACAATTATTGTCACACTATTTAACAGAATAGTGAGGACTACTAATGCTATCCTCTGGACCATCACTCCGTTTCCCGACTCGTCCCAGCTATATTTTCATTTCACGAAGAAACGGTGAAAAAAGAAAGGGTGAGCTCAACTAGCCCAGTAAGAAATATTATGACTAAGATAATGCAGAATAAATTATCATTAGCCTTCAACAATGTTAAACTGATAAAATACAATAGACAACCAGTTTAATCTGCGGTGAATATCTGATCCATTAAAAGAGTCAAGTAGAAAATAAAGTCTACTATCTTTTAGGTTTTAAAAGGTTTTCATCAATTTTTATCACTAAGACTCAGTTTAATGAATAAACCACAATATCTAATCATCCTTGTACCACGGTCAAGGATTTTCATCAAATTATCAATGGCCATGACTATACCGAATCACCCCTGGTCATAATCATACCAAAAACCATTCATCAGTGCATTACAGGCCACTGAGGACTTTTATCACATCATTTATAACAAGCCGTGATTATACTTAGAATGATCCTGGTCATAATCATACTAAGTTCATCTATGCACATAAGCCAAAGATAACATAATATAACATGAGGATGATGACAATGATATAATAATTCAATAAAATAAGTTCACGAATTAATTTATTCAGAACTAATAACGTCAAATTGTCGACATGATCTTTGCTTTGTAGAGTAAAATTCAAGAATGATCGGAAGAATATTTCCATGAAAAGATCTTTGGATGAAACGCAAATATCAAAGATATTCTACTAATTTCATGGAATATAGAAGTCAGTTTTAACTTATTGGGTATAATAAAGAATGGAATAACAAAAGAAATCACCATGCATGCGGTTGCTTAGCATAGACGAGTTATTCAACGAGAATAATAATAACGGAACGAGTCGGAATGAAATTCACACCCAAGCAGGGATGATCCAACGAATAATAAATGCTTTGAATAATAAACAATGGAACCGAATCCTGTGTAAAACACACGATGAGGATATTCAAATGAGAATAATAAATGCGAATAATAAACAATGGAACCGGTCCCAAAAAAACACACGCATGTGATATTCCAACGAAATAATAAAGAATGGAATAACATAAGAAGATCACCAAGTATAGGGGATTCCGCGTATAACATAGTTATTCCAACAGTAATAAATAAGAATGGAATAACAGATGTTCTCTTCATGAATAAGAAAGAATAACACCCCTTACGGGTACAAGAAATAATATCCCATACTTCAGATGAACCTAATATTGGAAAAGTGAAGTAGCGAATACTTTTCTTCTTTCTCTCTTTCTCTAGTTTCTCTCTCTCTCAGAGTTTCAATGAATTAAATAAAAAAATAATGAAGGAATGAGCTTATTTATAGGAAAATAGAATGCATAGTAATTAATCCATGAACGGTCCAGTTGATTTACTTTAATCGGACGGGTCCATATTTAAAGCAAAATCTTTTAAATAAAATATAATATATTCTATTCATATATAAAACATTTTACTATACAAAATACTATGCAACACTATGCAAAACACTATGCAAAAAATACTATACATAATAAAATATAATATATTCTACTTATAGAATAACTTTAATAAAGTATTACATTTTATATAAAAAGATGTTTACATTTTATTACGTTAATAATACTGAATAAAACAAAACGTCATTATCGCTATAATAATTCATATTATTAATCGACAATAATGGAATCAAACCGAAGGTGACTTCTCACATAAGCATCAATAATCAATACCGTAGCTACTATGCAACCACACGTATTCTTGTATTTTTACTACCGAGTAGTTCAACAATGATCAGCGGTAAAACTTCCCGTTATTTCAATAAAATATTTTTGTCGTTTTCTCAATCCGACAATAATTTTGTTAATAGGGGTCCACCAATGATTGAAATTTGTTATGCGAATATTCCCCGCTAAACCGAATATTCCCCACCAATCGAATATAATATAACCACTTGCATACTTTGAAAAATTTATAAATACTACCCACAACTATAATATTATCTCAAATTCACACCATAATATTAAAAATTATTTCGATAAAATTTAAATCTTTATTGATAAAATCTGGGGTCTCACATTCTATTATACTTAGTTGGTTAAAGTTTTGGCTTCTATACTCCATGAAATTAGTGGAATATCTTTGATATTTGCGCTTCATCCAGTATCTTTTCATGGAAATATTCTTCTGAGCATTCTTGAATTTTACTCCATAAAGCAGTATCATGTTGACAATTTGGACGTTATTGAGTTCAGGATAAATTAACTTATAAATCTTTAAAATTTATTCTTGAACTTGTTTTATTGAATTATCATCATCCTCATGTTTATAATATGTTGAAAGTCATCTGTGGCCTATAGTGCGTAGATGGACTTGGTATGATTATGACGAAGGATTATTCAGTATAATCATGACCGTAATGTTATAAATGATGTGGTAAAAATTCTCATTGGCCGTAGTGCATTGATGGACAGTTGTTGGTATGATCATGACCAATATTGATGAATACACGAATATCCTTGGCCCGTAGTGCATGGATAATTTGTGGTCATCATACTAATGAATATCCTTGGCCGTAGTGCAAGGATGATGTGGTTTATTTATTAAGTTGAGTCTCAGCGATAAAAGTAATGAAAAACCTTTTAAATCATAGAATATAGTAGATTTTATTCTCTATTTGACTCTTCTAATGGATTGATTGTTCCGCTGCAGTTAAACTTGACATTTTTTATATTTTATTAGTTTAACACTGTTGAAGGCTAACGATAAATTATTCTGCATTATCTTAGTCATAATATTTCTTACTAGACTAGTTGAACTCACCCTTTCTTTCACCGTTCTCTCGTGAAATGAGAACGAAATGGGGCTAGTCCTAGTCTGAACGGAGTGACGATCTAGATGATAGAATTAGTAGTCTTCACTATTCTCATTAAATAAAGTGACAATAAATGTAATGAGGACTCCATTGAGTGTAGATATTATCTAGATGACAATATTCTTATTAAAACTCTCGATTATGTCTTGTCGTATTCTACACGACATACATTAATAAGTTGTATTTGAATTTTGTACCATGTATTTGGCGACTCAAGATGGGTGATGTATACCTATTTTGGGGCGCCACAACAGTATCAAAGCTTAGGATATGATCCCCGTGAGAGATGTGAGACAAGAACTAGGAGGGGAGAGACGGGGAATTCTTTCGCTAGTATGACCTACCTAAGTTTATGTGGTATTTAATTGGTCAGTCAGAGTATAGGGATAATATGTGGCATATTAATTAACCCTTGTTTTGTGACAGTGTTTGAAAATGGCATCTAAAAATGTTGAGATCAGCAATGAAGCACATGAGACCGTTGAGTCACCAACGATCAATACCTAGGATAACGAGCAACAACGTGATAATAATCGTACTGGTGGCAACGGCCATCGGAACAATGATAACCATCGTGGTGGAAATTATCATGCCAAGAATGGTAACCACTTCGGTGGTAATCATGGCCAAGATAATAGAAGTGGAAAATTGAAGAAGAGAAGGTCACCTAGCCCGATTTTGTCGTGCACCAAAGTCAAGTCTGAAAGTAGTATGCACACAAGCCAATCATGTTTGATGATAAATCATATACTTTGTAACAATCTTATTCATTTATTAATAAAAAGTATTAATTTATTAAAGGCTTTTAATTATCTACATGATGCTGTTTTATAATATGTGATAAACCATTAGTTTTAAGCAATGCTTTTAGAATAATGATGATGATCATTCTAATGAGATCTAAATTCTTAGAAAGCTTAAAACTAAAATAGTTCCCAATCATTAGATTACTAAATTGGGGATTAGTGAATCCGGATAGATTGGTACATACGTTGTTTGCTTTCATTGGATGAGGAAGATTGATCTCATGATCATTTGTGTGGAGACACTAAAGCAAGTATGTAGTGTGCTTATTAGAGAATAAGTTCATCGAACGTGGCTCGCTAAGGAATACCTAATGGAGTTTTACTTGCTTCGTCAATAGGAATTCTGTAGTGATAGTAGTAGATGCAAGTGATCCTTGACTTGAGATCATCATAGTATCTTGTGTATGATGAGTTATACTTTGACTTATTCCTTAAGACCCTTAGGGTATATCAAAGGGTATGCTTGGGTATAACAAGTTGTATATGGAGATAATATATGATCAATAAAAGATCTACCACTTCTATAAAAGAAGAGAAATGTCCTATGTGATTCGATAAATGACAACCCAAAGAGTCCTTGGCGGCGCGTAATGAAATTAGAAAGAAGTTTCTAATTTGCATTATTTGGAGTTGTGCATTTAAGGATCGAAATACATATAATTAAATAAAATAAGACTTGACAAGTAATTTCATGTCTTATATTTAATTGGGACATTGTATGGTGGAAGGATTGAATTGTATGCAGTAACTATTTACTCAAAGGTTCTTTTATGATTAATGTTGAAATCAATATTATCCTGAAAGTCGTTGATCGCTAGGGAGGCTTATCCCTATCAGAGAATAAATATTATTTATTTAAATAAATTAATTGTTTAATTTATTTATTTAAATAAGATTAGAATTGTTCTAATTGATTTATTCACAACCTGGTTTAATATGGAGAACCTAAAGGGTCACACCATAAAAGGAAGAATAATTATTTAAGAAGTTAATGGCATAATCGTAATAATGTAGTTATGTATATTTAATTTAATCTATGGTGATAGAATAAATTAAATAGCTTAATATTTATTATTTAATATTTTAGAAATATTAAATATAAATTAATAAGAGGAGTCTTATTAATATTATTACAATTATTATTATTTTAATTTCTAAAGAGTTTAGGAATTAATTTAATATAAGTACTTCATTTATTCCTAATAGGATTAGGAGGGAAAATTAATTAAAGGAAGTTTAATTAATTATCCCTAATAAGATTAGGGAGCTTAATTAATTAAAAGAATTTAATAAATTAAATAAAACCCAATTCCTTAATTGTTAAGGTGGGTTGCATACATCTATAAATAAGAGGAGAGTCTTATTATGGGTGGTGTGGTTGTTGACTTTTACAACATACGTAATTCCAATAGTTGGGAGAGTACGTTCTTTTTCTATAGAGATAGAAAACTAGGGTTCGAGAGCAATACCCTTCTTCTTGAAAAATTCTTCTTCCTTGGTGGATTACCTCTGAGGCCAAACACATGGGTGGCTAACGTTGATCAAAGGAAGGAACCAAACCCGGTGGATTCAAGTTGAACGCGAAAAGGATTGGAGGTGAACTTGTACCTGAGGAAGCTCGGATCTTCAAGGATATGTTTGTTCTTCATATCTTTTCGTTTAATTAATAATTGTGCATAAAGGGTGATCCGGGTATATGGTTTGTAAAATTTTTAAACTCTGATTTTTACACGTTTTCGCACTTTTATGCAATTTGATTGCGTTCTTGAATATTACAAACCCAACAGTGGCATCAGAGCCAAACTTTTATGCGAATTATTAATTGTTTTAATTTGATATGTATGTTGATATGTGTTTAGAACAATTTAATTGGGCATGATTTTGTTGTATGAAATAAAAAAAAACAGCGAAATACTTGATTTCGCTTACATCACGTGGCTGCTGGCAACATGTCAAGGGTGGGATCTCATGAATCAAGTCTAACTGCACGGAAATAAAGGATTCATGTATTAGTATATATATATATTATATTATATATATGATATATGATATATTATATATTTTAGTTACAAATCCGGCAATCAAGGATTTCCGTGCATCATAAAAAAAAAAAAAAAAACGTACAGCCTTCATGAAAAAAAAAAAACCGTGTGAATCCTGACTTCCAAATCCTTATCATGTTTACCGAATCAGCAACATTCAGATATATATATATATATATATATATATATATTATAATATTAGGTTATTATTATTATTATATATATATATATATATATTTTCATTTATTTTATAATTAAAATAAAAAGTTTATTTTAATTTTAAAATAAAAGATTTATTTTAATATTAAAATAAAAGAGTTTATTTTAATTTTAAAATTAAATTTCATGCTAACTAATTAGAGTTGGAATTGGATTCCATGATAACTAATTAGAGTTGAAATTGGATTCCATGTTTCCTTAAATAAATGAGTTTATTTAAATATGAAATAAAATTTCATATTATTTAAAATAAAAGAGTTTATTTGTGAATAGGAAAGAGAATCCTAATTTTCTTAAATAAAGGAGTTTATTTAGATATGAAATAAGATTTCATATTATTCAAAATAATGGAGTTTATTTGTGAATAGGAAAGATAATCCGTGTTTCCTTTAATAATTTTTTTTTTTTACATGGAATTGGATTCCATAATTAATTAAAATAAAGGAGTTTATTTTGATTAAAGATTTTGATTAAAATAAAATAGTTTATTTTATTCAAAATTGGATAAATAAAAATAAATTAGTTTTATTTTGATTTATATTTGGATTGAAATAAAGGAGTTTATTTTGATTCAAAATTAGATTCTATACTAACTAAATTTGCCCATTAAATGATATCAATATATATATTAAATGATTATTATTCATAAGATGAATGTTATTTATTGATGCATATGATGATGTGTATGATAATAAATGGGATTGATTATGGACTATTGACCAATGCGATTGGATTTTATTTTAGTTGGATGCATGAATATATGGGTTTTATTAAATGGGGTCTCACAGCACTGCCTTCTCTAATTTTTCTTAATGTAAATTCTATCTCTCCTATGTATTTCCCTCGATCACGATCAAGGTTTCTATTTATTTTAAATAGTTTTGTAATAGGAATAGTTAGAATTATTTTGAAGAATTGGAGATCAAGGACAAGAAGCGCATGAAGATCCGCTTTATAATGGAGCCCGTGTTTAAATGTAATTGTTATATTTAAATATTAATTCTTGCACCCTAGGGGAGCTTGACCTTTTGGTTCACTTGGTGGCTCTAGTGAACCAAACTAGAATAAAAGTCCATAATCAATCCGGGTAGAATATAGTATTCTATATGTGCATGCTTATACTATATATATTATATATTATGCAAACATGCTTCGCATGTTAATTAATATAACGCGTATTTTATATATATATGTGCATGTGCGCTAAACAAGATGAGACAATTAATAACAAAACCCCTCAATTTTTTTTATATATTAAGTCTTAAGCGTTCAAAGATATTTGGAATATCGAACGTCGCCTTCTAGCATGATAAAATTAATAGAGTATTAAATATTTAATATGAGTTTGTTGTGTCACCACAAGGCAAGTATTAAGTATTTAAGATGTTAATTTATCACATTTGATGCTTATAAAGAAAATTGAACAATATTGTTTTGTTGTGTCACCACAAGGATGATATTTTTCTTTTTGAATATATGGAGTCTTTGGGTTGGACTTAACTTGGATAATTTTGATTCGGGATGTGCCACCACTGATCAAAATAATCTAAGAGGCAAAAGAAAAGGAGTTGCATAGTTGATGTAATTGACAAAAGTTGTCTACCTATTTATTTATATATAGTTTGTTGTGTCACCACAAGGCTATATACATTTGAAATGGGATCCTTATTCTCACTAGAAAATCTTTAATTAGATTTTGCCGAACTATATAAGTGAGGTAATATAGTTTGAAGAAAATAGTGGGGAGATACCAATTTAAAACAAGACCTAAATTATTTTGGTAATTAATAAAAGAATGTATGTTAAAATGTTATTATTTACAAATTCATTTACGTAATTTTACAATGTCTAAAATTACTATCATCATGAAGCATATTAGATGCTAAATTAACTGCACCAAATTAAACGGATTGGTTAAGGAATTTGAGAATAGTTCTCATAGTCGAAAAGCTATCTTATGTCCTTAATACGCCTATCCTCGCATTAGTTGCGCATAATGCCTCCGAGGAAGACATTGCTACTTTTAGAAAGTGGCAAGATGATGCACATTGGCTCAATGCATCATGCTCGCATCTATGAAAGTAACGAGCTTCAAATACAAGATGAAACTATGGATGCTCCTACTATATTCCTACACATCAAGTAGTTGATGATGAGGAAAGTAGGACCGATAGATATCGAGATATCTAAGAGCTCTTCCAATCTAGAATGACCAATGGCACTATAAACGCATAAAAAGTTCTTAACATAATTAATTTGATTGATCAATTAGGACAACCGGTTTTGTCATGGATGGAGAGTTGAGCCAAGATTTGATCTTGCACTCACCCCAACTCCTTTCACAATTGTTGTAAATTTTTCATATGAACAAGCTAGATATCGCCTCGTTGATTTGCTTAACATATTGAAAAATATTGAGAGTAACTTTCCAACCAAGAAAGATCAAGTCTTCTTTGTAGGGGGGCAAAGGATCTTCCTCAAAAGAAGAACGATTCAAAGAAGGTAAAGAGAAAGGCGTAAACAAAGGATAATAAGAACAAAATCGATACGGATAAAGAAAGGAGTTTGCTTCCACCGCAATAAGCCCGGACATCGAAAGAAACTGCAAGAAGCATCTTGCGTAGAGGCTTACCAAAGAAGCTTAGTGAAGTTTTGGTTATAAATACAAATTTGTTCATGATTTAAAATAAATTTTTTAAGTCAAGGTTCTACTTGGGTATTGGATACCGACTTTGGTTATCATAAATATAGATTTATGAAGGGACCAAGCAGAAGTAAAAAGCTAAACAAATATAAGTAATCCTATGTGTGGGAAATGAAGCAAAGGTTGCTACATTAGCCATAGGAACTTATAGTTTAAGCATCGCTTACCACGCAAAATCTATTAAGTCAATAAGTTGTTATTGTATTCCGATTCCAGCTTTAAAAATATTATTTCCATTTTATTGTTGGACAATGAAATCTTTGGTATTATAATTAAGAACAATTGTTGTTCTATTTATAATAATAATGTTTTGTATAGAATCGAATATTACTTAATAAATTTTGTATACTTGACTTACATGAAAATAATTTTGCATATTGAACAAATTAGTATAAGAAAAGGAGATGATCATTCAAAGAGTCGAATGTGTGTATTTGTTGAATACAAGTGTGAATTATTTGAAAGGTTCAAAGAATTCGTAAGAAAATAAATTGGCAATGTATTAAGATTCTTTGATTAGATCAAGGAATAAATACTTGTGCAATAAGTTTCTAGATCATCTCAAATGGTTTTCTCATAATGGACACATCCCGATACGCAATAATTGATTGATGTATCCGAATGAAAATCGTACCTTGTTGGACATGGTGCGGTCCATAATGATTTTACCGACATTCCAAAGATCCTTCGGGATAATGTCCTAGAAATGGTCGACATCTCACTTAAAATGGTAACCTCAAAATCCGCCCTAAAGACTCCATAAAAAGTTATGGACAGGGAGGATTCCTAATCTTAAGTATGTTAAGATAAGGGTTGTCCAACTTATGTGAAAAGGTTTCAAGGATAAGCTTGGGATAAGATTTGACATGTATACATTTGTGGGACATCCTAAAGTAAGTTTAGGGTATATGTTCTATAATTCTACTTAGCAAAAGGTGTTTATTACGAAACACGCTGCCTTCTAAGATAAAGGTGTTTATCATTAAAAGGGCCTAGTGGGAGGATAATAGATCTTGAAGAGTTTAAGAACCACAAAATACTATAACTCAAATAAGAGGAACTCGTAGATGTAATTCTATTATACCACAAATCAATCAGAACTCGAATAATCATCAAGATACTGGGAGGTATGGATTCATCATAGATGATGATGATGAGGTACACATCATAGATGATGATGATCCATTACATACGATGAGGTAAATGTTGTGAACACTTTCGAGAAATGGATTGAAGCAAGTTTCTCAAATATGGAACATTCGCTTTTGATGAGGCAATCAAAAGAGTTTGATTTTATCAAAATAAGAATGAACCTAGTGTGTACAAAAGGGTCGATTAAGGGAGCGCCATGAAATTCTAATATTATATGTTGATATACTACTGATAAAGAATGACATACCAATGCTACAATCAAGAAAGATAAAGTTGTCTAAACATTCCTCCATGAATGATTTGGAAGAGTATTTTAATTGGGGATATAAATCTATATAGATAGATTTAAGAGGATGCTCGACTTAACCCAAGGAACGATATTCATTTGATGCTAAAGTCGTTTAGCATGGCAAACTCCAAGAGATGTCTCATGTTGATGAGCTATGGAGTGTATCTCTCCTAATAGTCCCCACAGACTCAAAAAGAGAGGTCGATGAGTGACAATCATGTATGCAATGAAATGTACGAGACCTAATGTTGATCGGTCATATTATGGAGAAGTTCACTATGAGTCGCTGAAAAACATCTTAAAGTGCTTAACCCAAGACTAAGGATGTGATCATATTCATGGTGGGTCTAAATTAAAACTAGAGGGCTTAATGACTCAAGTTTTTCGCATGCACCAAGATGACGTAAAATCCACTTTAAGGTAAAGCGTTATCTTGAGCAAAGGTGCAGTTGAATTGAAAGGTTCCAAACAAAGAAAGAGTTCTTTGGTTTAGTGATAAAGACAAAGTATATAGCTATAAATGAAGTCGTAAGTTGATTGTTTGGATTAAAAGTTCATTACGTAACTAGGAATAGTTCCTAAGTCTCATCTTGGATCTAAACATGTGTTGTGGCACTTTCATTTGATTATTAAAATCATTGAAAGATGGGAAATCACTATAGAGATAGTGGACTCTCATGAACAACATTACATATCCATTAACTAAAGCTTATCCAACAAAGGGATAATCGCACTTAGAGAAGAAGAGTATATGAGTTACCATGACGATTGGCTTTAGTGCAAGTGGGAGATTGAAAGTAGTATGCACACAAGCCAATCATGTTTGATGATAAAGCATATACTTTGTAACAATCTTATTCATTTATTAATAAAAAGTATTAATTTATTAAAGGCTTTTAATTATCTACATGATGTCGTTTTATAATATGTGATAAACCCATAGTTTTAAGCAATGCTTTTAGAATAATGATGATGATCATTCTAATGAGATCTAAATTCTTAGAAAGCTTAAAACTAAAATAGTTCCCAATCATTGGATTACTAAATTGGGGATTAGTGAATCCGGATAGATTGGTACATACGTTGCTTCACTTGCTTTCATTGGATGAGGATGATTGATCTCATGATCATTTGTGTGGAGACACTAAAGCAAGTATGTAGGTGCTTATTAGAGAATAAGTTCACTTTGAGCATTCGCTAAGGAATACCTAATGGAGTTTTACTTGCTCATCAATAGGAATTCCTGTAGTGATAGTAGTACAAGTGATCCTTGGACTTGAGATCATCATAGTATCTCGTGTATGATGAGTTATACTTTGACTTATTCCTTAAGACCCTTAGGGTATATCAAAGGGTATGCTTGGGTATAACAAGTTGTATATGGAGATAATATATGATCAATAAAAAATCTATCACTTAATAAAAGAAGAGAAATGTCCTATGTGATTCGATAAATGACAACCCAAAGAGTCCTCGGCAAGGCGTAATGAAATTAGAAAGAAGTTTCTAATTTGTATTATTTGGAGTTGTGCATTTAAGGATCGAAATACATATAATTAAATAAAATAAGACTTGACAAAGAATTCCATATCTTATATTTAATTGGGACATTGTATAGTGGAAGGATTGAATTGTGCATTTGTAACTATTTACTCAAAGGTTCTTTTATGATTAATGTTGAAATCTATATTATCCGGAAAGTCGCTGATCGCTAGGGAGGCTTATCCCTATCAGAGATAAATATTATTTATTTAAATAAATTAATTGTTTAATTTATTTATTTAAATAAGATTAGAATGTTCTAATTGATTTATTCACAACCGGGTTTAATATGGAGAACCTAAAGGGTCACACCATAAAAAGGAAGAATAATTATTTAAGAAGTTAATGGCATAATCGTAATAATATATATATGTATATTTAATTTAATCTATGGTGATAGAATAAATTAAATAGCTTAATATTTATTATTTAATATTTTAGAAATATTAAATATAAATTAATAAGAGAGTCTTATTAATATTATTACAATTATTATTATTTTAATTTCTAAAAGAGTTTAGGAATTAATTTAATATAAGTACTTTCTCATTTATTCCTAATAGATTAGGAGGAAAATTAATTAAAGGAAGTTTAATTAATTATCCCTAATAAGATTAGGGAGCTTAATTAATTAAAAGAATTTAATTAATTAAATAAAACCCAATTCCTTAATTGTTAAGGTGGGTTGCACACATCTATAAATAAGAGGAGTCTTATTATGGGTGGTGTGGTTGTTGACTTTTACAACATACGTAATTCCAATAGTTGGGAGAGTACGTTCTTTTCTATAGAGATAGAAAACTAGGGTTTGAGCCAATACCCCTTCTTCTTGAAAATTCTTCTTCCTTGGTGGATCACCTCTAGAGGCCAAACACATGGGTGGTTAACGTTGATCAAAGGAAGGAACCAAACCCGGTGAATTCAAGTTGAACGCGAAAAGGATTGGAGGTGAACTTGTACCTGAGGAAGCTCGGATCTTCAAGGGTATGTTTGTTCTTCATATCTTTTCATTTAATTAATAATTGTGCATAAAGGGTGATCGGGGTATATGGTTTGTAAAATTTTTAAACTTTGATTTTTACACGTTTCCGCACTTTTATGCAATTTGATTGCGTTCTTGAATATTACAAACCCAACAAAGTCCAGCTGGGAGAGTGATGCCAAAGGATGCCCCAGACAAGTCAAAGTCGGTAGTTTAAGTGAGAGCGTTTGTCGAGGAACCCGAACAAAGTTATCATGGGTAAGTTAATCATAAACGCTTACGAAGTCTATACCTTATTTGATACCGGTGCTACCTATTCTTTTATCTCTCTTGCTTACACTCAACGTTTAAATTTGACTCCTGAGAAATTAGACTTTGGCTTATCCGTTGAAACTTTGTTAGTAGAAACCTTCGTTACCTCCACTGTTTATAAATCTTGTTGATTCAAATCGACACTTTCACGTTACCTGTCGATCTTATCTCTTTGAAAATACTTACCTTTGATGTGATTTTAGAAATCGATTGGTTAACTACTCATCATGCTTTTCGTAAGGTGGTTAACTTTCATATTCCTAACCAACCTGTTATACGAATTCAAGCAACCAAACCACTAAAGTCAATCATTGTCATATCAAGCCATAAGTAAAGAGCCTCGATCCTTTTGTTGTTGACTTCCTTATGTGGAATGCACCGAAGCCAGACTTTCCGTAGGGGACGTCAAGTTGATAGGTATCAATGTGACGTGTTATCTAAGTCTTGGATGAGAGTCACAGTTTTGAATGATATTTCTATTGTTAATAAATTTCCTAACGTATTCTTGAAGACTTCTTAGCCTATCCCTAGAGCGTGAAATTGAATTTTGTATTGACCCCAATACAAAACCCATTTCTTAAACCTTAAATATTTCTTCAACCAAAATGAATGTATAATGCGCCAAAGACGTTGGCTCAAGCTGTTGAAGATTACGATCATACTATTCAATATCATTATGGAAGAAAGAACGTGGTAGCTGACGCGTTGAGTAGAAGATCGTATGCGTTTACGAGTGCGATGTTGTTAACACAAAAACCCATTTTGTATAACTTATAAATGATGAAGATAGAGTTAAAGACTCTAGGGACCCACGTGAAGATAACAAATATACGATTAGAATCGACTTTAATCGATAAAGTTAAAGCCGCTCAAGCTACATACTCAGAGCTTATGAATGTGATGAAGAAGGTTCAAGAGGGCGTTATTCTAGAAGCAAGAGTTGATGAAGAGAGGAAATCTCAACCCTCGATTTTATTGGCCCATTTGAAATCCTCGATCGAGTAGTAACTGTGGCCTATAGACTCGTTTTACCGCCAAGTATGTCGCGTGTTCATAACGTTTTTCACGTATCGATGTTATGTAAATATATGGATAACCCGAACCACGTTATTAAATTAGAACTAGATGAGATAGCAGAAGATTTAACGTATGAGGAGATACGTGTTAAAATCTTGGATAAGAAGGATCGTATTCAACACTCAAAGGTTATACCTCAAGAGTTAAAATCTGAAATGAAGTCAAGGTATCCTCACCTCTTCGGCATACCAGGTACGTACATAAATTTCAAGGGCGAAATTTTATAAGGAGGGGAGATTGTGAGACCCCAAATTTTATGAATAAAGATTTAAATTTCTCAAAATAGTTTTTTGAATATTATGGAATGAATTTGATATAATGTTATAGTTGTGGGAAATATTTATAAATTTTTTAAAGTACGCAAGTTGTTATATAATATTCGATTGGTCGGGGAATATTCATTTTAATAGGGAATATTCGTACAACGACACAATCATTGGTGGACCCCACAACGGAATAATTGTCGAATTGAGAAAATGACAAAAATATTTTATGAAAATAACGGCGGAAGCTTTACTCGTTAATCTGTTAAAACACTCTTGTTAAAAGTACAATGAATACGCGCGGTTGCATAAGAGCAATACCAGATTGATTATTGATGCTTACGTGAGAAGTCACTCGCTTTTGTTCAATTATTGCTACATTAATTGTTGATAAGTATCTCACGTTATTTGATTCAATTATTGTCGATATTTTATATATTATTAAATCAATAATTGAGATAACAAAGTTATTAATATTATTATTTGCAATATTAACGATGTCTAGTAAGTTCACAAGGAGAGGTTTGGTCATCTAATTGTGCGCCAATAGGGAGAAATCTTTATTGAAAGCCCCTCTTTCCTCGGGAACGACACAGTCGATTAATATTGTGAATTATAATAAAGGTGATAAGTATTGTTTTATTATTATTATAAATGTAATGAAACAGAAAACTTTTATATAAAACAAAATATTTTTATAAAGTTATTTATTTTATTAGACTTTAAATAGAATATATGATATTCTATTATGCATAGTGTTTGCATAGTAAGGTCTCGTGATAGTATTTGCATATAAAAATCTTTTTATATAAAAATGTAATACTTTTATAAAGTTATTTGTTTTATTAGACTATAAATAGAATATATGATATTCTATTATGCATAGTGTTTGCATATAAATATTCCATAGTAAAATCTTTTTATATAAAAAATGTAATACTTTTATAAAGTTATTTATTTTATTAGACTATAAATAGAATATATGATATTCTATTATGCATAGTGTTTCCATAGTGTCTGCATATTGTTTGCATAGTAAAATCTTTTATATAAAATGTAATACTTTTATAAAGTTATTTGTTTTATTAGACTATAAATAAATGTAAGACCCCAACTTATTATAAATAAAAATCGAATTTCCTCTATTTATTATTGTGAATAATAAGGTGATAATTTGATATAATACTTTGGTTATGGGTGAAATGTGCAAATTTTGCAAAATAAGCAAGTGGTTATAAAATATTCATTGTATTTGGAGAATATTCGTTTGGTCGTGGAATATTCTTTTCCGTTTGGAATATTCGCATAACCACAAGCCAGCCTATATTTGTGGGCCCCATAACGGATAACCGCTTATGAAGAAAACGACAAAGTTTGAGTTTTTACAAATAACTACAGAATTGTTACCAAGTTAACACTATTGAATACCGGTGGTTAAAATACGATGAATGCCGTGGTTGCACAAGAAGACACCAGATATTATGCAAAGATTGATGAATTATTGATCCTTACGTAAAAAGGCACTACTCAATAACCGTTATAGTAGTTATCGCTCAATATTTTATTTTATCGATTCAATAATTGTCAAGTTGATATTTTATATTATTATTGTTTCAATAATTGTCATCGCATGATGTTTCCCATTATCGATCAATAATTCATATTATTTGAATAATATTATTAGATAAAGATTATTGGCAATGTCTAGAAAGTTCTATCAAGGAGAGGTTTGGTCACCTAATCAATGCGCCAAAGAAGAAATCCTTATTGAAAGCCCCTCTTCCTCGAAACTACTTGGTTGTCATAAAAATGTGATTCTCGTAATATTATTTGTGAATAATTAATTATTGATTCTTATGATAATGAAATATTTATTTTATGTGGATATAAATGTTGGATATATTTATTGTGGTTAAAAATGAAAGAGTTAATGTTGATTTGTTTTATCAAGATTTTTTGTTTGAATGGAGGTATTAAAAATTAAACCAAAGGTTTTTTGATATATCATGCGTGAGTTATAATTTTTAATCGACCATTGATCGTTGTGATTTTTGTATATGTTATACATATATAAGTTGAGTATATGTCCACAAGTTTTGAACCGCTTAAAATGAACGTATGATTTGTTATGAATTTTAAGAGGTGACCGATTCAAAATTAGGTTTATAAATAATTTTGGTGGAAAATTCTAGAATTGAGTGGGCCCCACTTGTGGTTGGTGAAGAAATGTGCTTTGAATTTTATTTCAAATGTGGTGGGTGGAAATAGTAGCGGTAAAGCCATCGTGTCACAGCAGTCAAGTCTCGCTTTGGCGTCTTAACATTTTCCTATAAATAGAGGGCTGTTAGAATTAAAAATCACACTAGAAACATAAGCTTTCTCTCTTCTCTATATTATCGAGCATATTTTGTGAGTATTTAGATACTTTGTGAGTTTCTATTTTTCAAAGACAAGTTTCACAAGACTATATCCAAATTCAAATGTAAGTACGGTTATTTTGAGGTAAGGGATGTTATTTCTTCTTAAATGATATTATTTTCTTCAATATCATTATGCCGAAATATTGGTTTGAACTTTTTATCAAATTTGGAACTTTTTGTGTCGGGGATACTATTCACGTATACGACACTACACCGAAAAATGAAATTTTCTTCTTTTGTGTCCAAGTTATCTATTATGGTACTATCTTTGATTATATTCATGTTTTGATCATTATTTTTGAATTCTGCTTCAAAATTGGTTATTTCAGAATATTATTAAACTTGGATAAACTGTAATACGAATCCTTAGCATTTGATCTTTTATCTCACTGAATTCGTTTTCTTTAAAATATTTTTCATCATCCTCAGTCCTAAATGATGATACAAAGGAATATCTTTGGCCTGTAGTGCAAAGATAAATGATTACCTAATGAATATCTTTGGCCCGTAGTGCAAAGATGAACAGGTGTTAAGATGAACATGACCAACTGGTGATACAAATGAATATATTTGGCCTGTAGTGCAAAGATGAATATTTGATTCAAGATGTATATTGATTAATGTTACAGGGATAAAATATTGATGATGGACTTTTAAATCTTAGAAGATAGTAAAATTATTTCTCTACTTGACTCTTCTAATGGATTACTGTTCCGCTGTAGTTGTTGATCTAAAACTTGTTGTCTATTATATTTTATCAGATCTTTCCCTGTTGAAGACTAATGATAATTTTTTATATATTATCTTAGTCATAATATTCTTTACTGAGCTAGTTGAGCTCATCCTTTTCCTTTTTGTTCCATTTTTCTTCTCAGGAGGTGAAAACATAGCAGGATCTAGTCGGGGTATGGAGTGATGGTTCTAGAAAGATGTTTTAGCAGTCCTCACTATTTTTGTAAAATAGTATTTTAATAATTATAATGAGGACTTATTTGAGTGTGGATATTGTTTAGAAGAAAATATTTTTATTTAAACTCACAGTATGTGTTGTCGTATTTTGCACGACAATTGTATTATTGAAGTTGTAGTTTGCTTTCTGTACCATGTATTTGGCGACTCAGAATGGGTGTTGTATACCTATTTTGGGAGCGTCACAGTTGGTATCAAAGCTTAAGGATATGATCCCTGGCTGAGATGTGAGACAAGAACTAGGAGGGGAGAGATGGGGAATTCCTTCGCTAGTATGACCTGACTAAGTTTATTTGGTATTTATTTGGTCGGTCAGAGTATAGGGATAATATGTTATTTTGTTTAATTAACCCTTATTTCATGGCAGTATTTAAGAATGGCAAGGGGAAATATTAACGATGGAGTGAATGAGACAGTGGAGACACCTTTAATCACCACCTAGGGGAACATGCAACAGGAAGGCAATATTCCTCCTGTAAACAACATTAACGAACAAATGATGAATGATGGGATGTTTAGAAGTTTTTTGCAATTCATGCAAAATTAGACGAGGGAGACTCGTGCACAAAATACGGGTGGAAATGATAGCAACGTGCGGCTTGTTACCGCTAAGCAGTTCAAGGAGCTGGGACCACCGGAATTTTTGGGAAAGCCAGAACCACTTACGGCAAAGACGTGGATAAAGTAGATCACCAAGATATTTGATGTCTTGGGATGTTCTGAGGAGCAAAAGGTTCCCTTTGCCACCTTTATGTTGCGAGGAGAGGCAGATTACTGGTGGGAATCGGTAAAGTGTACTCAACCTGCCGCATTGAAGATGTCTTGGGAGAAGTTCCAAGAATTGTTCAACAACAAGTACTTTCCTGAAAGTATTCGTCACATGAAGGAGGTTGAGTTCATCAAGCTGGAGAAAAACAATATGAACGTGTCGCAGTACGAAGCTAAGTTTGCCGAGGTGTCCCGATTTGCATCCCATTTGGTTGATAATGAGGAGAGAATGACGCGAATGTTTCTGCGAGGTTTGAAACCTGAAATAAGTCAATACCTCATTTCTCACAAACTTTGTTTATATTCGATGTAGTGAATAGGGCTCGCTTATTGGAGCGCGATAATGAGCCAAATTTCACCAAAGGATAACGAAAGCAACAACACGATAATAATCGTATCTCTGGGCAATTGGTCATCTAACAATGATAACCATCATGGAGGAAATTATCATGCTAGAAATGGTAACCACTTCTATGGTAATCATGGCCAAGATAATAGAAAAATGATTTAAGTGGAAATTTCAAGAAGAGAAGGTTTAACGATGACGGAAGATGTTCAAGAATAGCACCAAAGACCAAAGAACAAATTCTAGGGGAGGAGAACGACCACCGCCGCTTAGATGCTACAGATGCGAGAGAGGAAGGACATATAAGTCCAAACTGCTCACAAATTTTCCAAGATATGTTTTAGTTGTGGAAAAGACGGTCACATAGCTCGATTTTGTCCTATAGCGAAATCAAGTCCAGTTGGGACGGTGGCACCAAAGGTGGATACGGACAAAACAAAGTCGGTGGTTTCAGGAAGAGCGCTTTTGTGACTTTTCAAAGAGCGAGTAACCCAAACGAAGTTAGCACGGGTTAGTTATTTATAAGTTCTTGCAAAGTCTATACCTTATTAGATACCGGTTCTACCCACTCTTTTATTTCTCCTGTTTGTGCTCAACGATTAAACTTGACTCCAAAGAAATTAGACTTTGACATATCTGTGGAGACTCCATTAGGAGAAACTGTTATCATATCCACGATTTATAAATCTTGTTTGATCCAAATGGGCATAATCACATTACTTGTTGATCTTATCTCTTTAAAGATACTTGCATTTGACGTAATCTTAGGAATTGATTGGTTAACTACTCATCATGCCAAAATTGAGTGTTTTCGTAAGGTTGTTAGTTTTCATATTCCTAACTAACCTGTTAGGCGAATTCAAGCAACCAAACCATTGAAGTCAAACACTTTCATATCAAGCCATAAAGCCATTCGTTTATTGAAAAATGGATGTCAAGCTTTCTTTGTCTATTTCATGGATTTAAACAAAAATACGTCAGATTTGAATGATATTTCTGTTGTTAGTGAATTTCCTAACGTATTTCCTGAAGAATTTCCTGGCATACCCCCAAAGCGTGATATTGAATTTTGTATCGACTTTGAACCCGGTACAAAACCCATTTCTAAAATCTCTTATCGAATGGCTCCTATTAAAAACCCAACTACAAGAGTTGGTACTCAAGCCTCTATCTGGTAACTTCCTTTGTGGAATGCACCAAAGCCAGACTCTCCGTAGGGGACGCAATATTTTTTTGGTGGTAAAATAATAGGTGCTATTGTGACGTGCTATCCAAGATTGGGATATGAGTCACAGTTGAGAGCAACTTAAGTCAGTAATCGAAATACGTAGCTTTCTAGGCTTAACTGGTTACTATCGGAGATTCGTGGAAGGATTTTCTCGAATTGCTAATCCATTAACTTAGCTGACTCGAAAAGATACAAAATTCGTATGGAGCGAGGAATGCGAGAAGATTTTCCAAGAGCTCAAGATGCGACTCATTTCGGAACCTGTTCTGACTATACCATCTTGAAAAAGCGAACGTAGTAGCTGACGCGTTGAGTAGAAGATCGTATGCAAGTACGAGTGCGATATTGTCGAACACAAATGTGACGCCCCCAAAATAGGTATACATCACCTATTCTGAGTTGTCAATACATGGTACAGAAACAACTACAACTTTATTATTACAACAAGAAATCGTGAGTTTGAATACAAATATTATCTTCTAGACAATATCTATACTCAAATAAATCCTCATCACATTTATTGATACATTATTTTACAAAATGGTGAGGACTACTAAACAATTCTTTCTAAAACCTTCATTCCATACCTCCACTCATGCACTCGCTATATATCTCGCCTCCCCGAGAAGAAAAATGGAACAAAAAGGAAAAGGGTGAGCTCAACTAGCCCAAAGAAAGAATATTATGACTAAGATAATATACAACAAATTACCGTTAGTCTTCAACAGGAAAAATCTAATAGAATACAATAGATAACAAATTTTAAATCAATATTCAAGTAGCGAAATAATAATTCATTAGAAGAGTTAAGTAGAGAATGCAAACTACAATCTTCTATGTATGAATTTAAAAGTTCATCATCTATCTTTTATCCCCAGAACATCAATCAATATACATCCGAATCAAATATTCATCTTTGCACTACAGTGCCAAAGATATTCATCACTTAATCATGTTCATCTAAACACTGCTCATCTTTGCACTACTACCAAAGATATTCTTCAGAAATCATTCATCTTTGCAATACAAAGCCAAAGATATTCAATAATATCATCATTTAAGACCGAGGATGATGAAAATATTTTTAAAGAAACGAATCCAAAGTGAAACAAAATGACAAGGATTAAGGATTAAGGATTCAGACTTTGTTTTATCCATGTTCAAAATACCTCAAAAATAATCATAGTGGTGTAAAATTCAAGAATGATCAAAACATGGATATAATCAAAGCTAGTATCCGTAATAGATATTTTGGGACGAAAAGGAAAATTTTTATTTTTTCGATGAATAAAGGCCAGATTCGTGAATAAAGGTCGTATACGTGAATAAAGGCCGATACGTGAATAAGAACTCCAACACCAAAAGTTCCAAATTTGATAAAACTTCAGATCAATATTTCAAAGATAATGATATTAAAGAATTAATATCATTACGAAAAAAAAAAATAATATCCCTTACCTCGAAAGATTAGTACTTCTAGTTGAAATCTGGATATAGTCTCAAGGAACTTGCACCGCCTAACAATACTCAAAGTATACTCAAAATACTCACAAGAATACGCCGATAATATAGTGAGAGAAAACTTCAGCTTCGTGTGATTTTCAATTCTAACCTAAGACCCTATTTATAGAAATCGCTAGAACACCAAAGCGTAAAATTTAATAAATTAATAATATAATTATATAAATTTCCTACGCATGCCTCGAATCTGATTTCAGCCATAAAACACATGCCACATTCTAGAAAAAGTAAGAAAAACGTTTTTCTAATTTTAAATATTTTAAACTTCCAAAATCAATTATTTTGAGCTTGAACTTCAATAATTCATAATAAATATCCCTTTCATCGAAAATTCGAATCTCACTGCTTTTTATAGGAAATTCAATTCTCTACAACTTTGCGTAAGAAAGTTTTTCCAAATTCCAAATAGAAATTGACCAAATCCACAAACCAAGCGATTTTACGTGCTATAATCAAATTTCACCAATAAATGGGGTCCACCGACATGTTTAACATGTTTTAAACATTTATTGCAACAAAAATACTCTTCCTCCTCGTATACTCATATATCCCACATTCGTTGTAAAAATATCACCATTATTATATTATTAAAATATAATAATATATTTAAATGAATTATTTTATCGTAAAAAGATAAAATTTCAATTTTCAACAATTGTCACATTAAAAATTTTCTCATCTATATCCACATAAAATCAATATTTTTCTCATCATATGAATCAATAATTAATTATTCACAAATAATATTACGTAATCACAATATCGACAACCGTGCGCTTCCTGCAAAAGAGGGGGCTTTCCAATAAGAATTTCTCCTTATCGGCGCCGCAATTAGTGACCAAACCTCTCCTTAGATGTAACTTTCTAGACATTGCCAATAATGTTATCTAATAATATTATTCAGATAATATGAATTATTGCTTCGATAATGAAAAATACTTGTAAATGACAATTATCAAAACAACAAAGAATATAAAATATCAACGCCAAGAATTATTAAATCAATAAAATAATCGAATAAGAATTATCGTAACCATTATTGAGTAAAGGCCTTCACGTAAGAATCAATAATTGGTGCAATACCGCAAAAGCTACTCGTGTGTTTTAACCAATTTAGCATTTTAACAAAGATTAATTGTAATAACTACGCCAAGTTATTTTTAAACAACTTATATTTGTCGCTTTCTTCATCCAATCGCTTTCAAGCATGGGGCCCACATGGGTCGCTACTTGCTTGCATTTAATATTCCCACAAAGCATTTAATATTCCACGACACCAAACGAATATTCCCCGACAACAATGAATATTTTATAACCACTTTCTTATTTTGAAGTATTGCATGTATTTTACCCTTAACTATCCACATTAATGAAATTAACCCTTACTATTTCAAAATAATAAATAGAGAAAATTAAATTTCATTAATAATAAGTTGGGGTCTTACAACCTCCCCTCCTTATGAAATTTCGTCCTCGAAATTGACGACGATACTGTGTTTCAAAAGGTGAGGATACCTCGCTTTCATTTCCGTTTCCAACTCCCAGGTCATTTCTCTATAACATGGTTTCTCCACAAAACTTTAACTTGGGGTATGACCTTTACGCGTAGGACATACTCCTTTATATCTAAGATCTTGACAGGTACCTCCTCGTACGTTAAGTCTTCGGCTATCTCGTCCGGTTCTAACTCAATGACGTGGTTCGGGTCGTCCACATATTTACGTAACATCGATACATGAAAAACGTTATGAACACGCGTCATACTTGGCGGTAAAACGAGTCTATAGGCCACAATTCCTATTCGATCGAGAATTTCAAATGGATTAATAAATCGAAGGTTTGAGCTTTCCTCACATCACTGATTTTCGCTTTTGAAATAACAACTTCTTGCACCTCCTTCTTCATATTCATCAGCTCTGGTGTGTAGCTTGAACAACTTTAACTTTATCGATTAAAGTCGATTATACTCGTATATCATCACGTGGGTACCTAGAGTTTTCATCTCCATCTCTATTATTTGTAAATTATACGAAATTAGTCTTTGATAATATCGTACTCAGATTTGATACGATCTTCTACTCAACACGCCACCTACCACGTTCGCTTTTCCAGGATGGCATGGTCAGAACATGTGCTGAAATGAGTCTCCTCTTGAGCTCTTAGAAACTTTTCTCGCATTCTTCGCTCCAAACAAATTTTGTATCCTTCCGAGTTAGCTGAGTTAATGGAGTAGCGATTCGAGAAAACCCTTCCACAAATCTTCGATAATAACCAAATAAGCCCAAAAACTACGTGCTGATCCACCGACTTTGCTTGCTCCCAACTTTGTATTGCTTCAATCTTCACGGATCAACAGATACTCCATGTTTCGACACCACGTGCCCAAGGAATGCTACTTCCTCAAGCCGAACTCGCATTTCTTTAATTTGGCATATAGTTTGTTTTCACGGGCCTTTGAGTACCAAATTTCAAATGGTGCTCATGATCTTCACGACTTTTGGAATATATAAGGATGTCATCAATAAAGACAACAACAAACCGATCCAAATATTCCTTGAATACTCGGTTCATCATATCCATGAAAGTCATGGGAGCATTAGTCATCCGAAAGACATGACTAAGAATTCATAATGCCCATCGAAGTTCTAAAGGCGCTTTGGAATATCCTCGCCTAATCTTCACCGATGATATCCGAATCGAAGATCGATTTTTGAAAACAATTGTGCCCTCAGAATCGATCAAACAAGTCATCAATACGAGGTAGAGGATACCTATTCTTGATGGTGACATGGTTCAATTCCCCGATAGTCAATACAAAGTCGCATACTCCGCTTTTCTTCTTTACAAATAAAACAGAGCACCCCAAAGAGATGTACTAGATCTAATGAAATCGATGTCCAACAATTCCCTCGTAGTTGGACCTTTAACTCTGAAGTTCAATAGAGCCATTCGATATGGGGTTTTAGAAATGGGCTTTGTACCGTGTTCAAGATCAATAAAGAATTCAACTTCACGCTCGGGGTAGACCGGAAGTTCTTCTGAAAATACGTCAGAAAGTCAATAACAACAGAATATTATTCAAATTTGACGTGTCTTTATTCAAATCCATAACATGGGCTAAGAAAGCTTGACATCCGCTTTTCAATAAACGAATAGCTTTATGATTAGATATGATGTTGATTGATTTTAATGGTTTAGTTGCTTGAATTGCATAACAGTTGGTTAGAATATGAAAACTAACAACCTTACGAAAACAATCAATTTTGGCATGATGAGTAGTTAACCAATCAATCCCTAAAATCATATCAAAAGCAAGTATCTTTAAAGAGATAAGGTCAACAGTAAGGTGATGGTGCCAACTTGAATCAAACAAGATTTATAAACAAAGGATGTGATGAAAGTTTCTCCTAACGGAGTTTCCACAGATAGGTCAAAGTCTAATTTCTCCGAGAGTCAAGTTTAAACGCTTGAGCACATGCAGAGAGATAAATGAATGGGTAGCACCCCAGATCAAGTAAGGTATAAACTTCGCAAGAATTTATAAATAGCTTACCCGTGATCACCTCGCTTGGGTTCCTCGCATTATGACCAAATACAACAAACGCTTCTTTCCTAATCGTTGACTTTGACTTTTCCGGGATACTTTTTGAGTCACCATCCTCACTGAACTAGGTTTTGCTCATCGCATAATCTCGAGCGATATGTCCTTCCTTTCCACAATTATAGCATACCTTAAACTGTTGTGGGCGCTTTGGACCGATATGTCCTCTTTTCCGCATTTGTAGCATACGACCGGTGGTCGTTTCTCCTCCTTAGAACCAGATTCTTCGCCAAGACCGCTATCTTCACATGGTCGTTGTTAAATCTCCTCTTTTTAAAATCTCCTCCCGACTCACTTCTTCTATTTTCATACCATGATTACCACCAGAGTGGTTACCATTTTTTGTCCGTCTGCTTTTTTCTCCGTCAAGGTTATCATTATTCTGTTGATCGCTATCTCTCGTACGATCCTCGGTTATGGTCCTCACCGACCGTACTCGTTATCTCGCCTAATAATTGAGCCTCCCTTTACAACATCCGAATAGAGAGAAAATTTATGAGAAATGAGATATTGTCGTATCTTGGGGTTCAAACCTCTCAAAAACATCGCCATATCGCTCCTCATTCTCCACCAAATGAAGTGCAAACTCGATAACTCGCAAACTTTGCCTCGTATTAAGACATCGCCATGTTGTTTTGTTCTAATCGATGAACTCCACTTCCTTCATATGACGAACACTTTCGGAAAGTATTTGTCATTAAATAATTCTCAAATGTCTCCCAAGACATGCCGAAAAGTACCGGATGGGTACGTTCTTCACGTACTCCCACCAATAGTCCGCCTCGCCACGGAACATAAAGGTGGCGAATGGAACCTTCGTTTCTTCCGTGCATCCCAAGACATCGAATATCTTGATAATTTGCTTGACCCATGTTTCCGCCATGATCGGATCTGCTTTCCCTTAAATTCGTGGTCCCAACTTTTGAATCGTTTGGTGTGACCACCCGTGAATTGCTATCATTTCTCCTCAGTATTTTGAACACGAGTCTCCTCGTGCGATTTTGCATGAACTGCAAAAAGCTTCTAAACATCCCATCGCTCATCATCTCGCTCAATTGGTGTTGTTCACAGAGGAACATTGCCACTGTTGCACGCTCTCCTCGTTGGTGAGTAAAGGCGTCTCCATGGTCTCATTTCCATTGTTAATATTCTCAATTGACATTCTCAAATACATCCATAAAACAAGGGTTAATTAAGGAAATCAATATATCACATAATATCCTTATATATCGACCAACTAAAAAATAAGCTTAGTAGGACACACTAGCGAAGGATTTACTCGCCTCTCCCTCCTAGTTCTATTCCCCGATCTCCGCCAGAGATCATATCCCTAAGCTCGATACCAACTATGACGCCCCCAAAATAGGTATACATCACCTATTCTCGAAATTGTCAATACATGGTACGTAAACAACTACAACTTTATTATTACAACCAGAAATCGTGAGTTTGAATACAAATATTATCTTCTAGACAATATCTATACTCAAATAAATCCTCATCACATTTATTGATACATTATTTTACAAAAATGGTGAGGACTACTAAACAATTCTTTCTAAAACCTTCATTCCATACCCCGACTCGTACTCGCTATATTCTCGCCTCTTGAGAAGAAAAATGGAACAAAAGGAAAAGGGTGAGCTCAACTAGCCCAAGAAAAGAATATTATGACTAAGATAATATACAACAAATTACCGTTAGTCTTCAACAGGAAAAATCTAATAGAATCACAATAGATAACAAATTTTAAATCAATATTCGCAATGGAAATAATAATTCATTAGAAGAGTTAAGTAGAGAATGCAAACTACAATCTTCTATGTATGAATTTAAAAGTTCATCGCTCATCTTTTATCCTCGTAACATCAATCAATATACATCCGAATCAAATATTCATCTTTGCACTACAGCCAAAGATATTCATCATTGGTCATGTTCATCTAAACACTGCTCATCTTCGCACTACTACCAAAGATATTCTTCAGAAATCATTCATCTTTGACTACACGTGCCAAAGATATTCAATAATATCATCATTTAAGATCGAGGATGATGAAAATATTTTTTAAGAAACGAATCCAAAGAAACAAAATGACAAGGATTAAGGATTAAGGATTCGTACTTTGTTTTATCCATGTTCAAAAATACCTCAAAAATAATCATAGTGGTGTAAAATTCAAGAATGATCAAAACATCGATACAATCAAAGCTAGTATCCGAATAGATATTTTGGGACGAAAAGGAAAATTTTTATTTTCGATGAATAAAGTCGTATTCAGAATAATGGTCGATACGTGAATAGTCTTTGATACGTGAATAAGAATCTCCAGACACCAAAAGTTTCAAATTTGATAAAACTTCAGATCAATATTTCAAAGATAATGATATTGAAGAATTAATATCATTACGAAAAAAATAATATCCCTTACCTCGAAAGATTAAGTACTTCTAATGGAATACCGGATATATAGTCTTTGAAGGAACTTGCACCGCCTAACAATACTCAAAGTATACTCAAAATACTCAAAAGAATACGATCGATAATATAGAGAGAGAAAACTTGGCTTTAAATGTGATTTTCAATTCTAACCTAAGCACCCTATTTATAGAAATTGCTTAACACCAAAGCGTAAAATTTAATAAATTAATAATATAATTATATAAATTTCCTACGCATGCCTAGAATCGATTTCAAACATCAAACACATGCCACATTCTAGAAAAAAGTAAGAAAAACGTTTTTCTAATTTTAAATATTTTAAACTTCCAAAAATCAATTATTTTGAGCTTCTAACTTCAATAATTCATAATAAATATCCTTTTCATTAGAAAATTCAATCTTGCGAGTTTTTATAGGAAATTCAATTCTCTACAACTTTGCGTAAGAAAGTTTTTCCAAATTCCAAATAGAAATTGACCAAAATCCACAAACTGACGATTTTACAGTGCTATAATCAAATTTCAAATAATAAATGGGGTCCACCGACATGTTTAACATGTTTTAAACATTTATTGCAACAAAAATACTCTTCCTCCTCGTATACTCATATATCCCACATTCGTTGTAAAAATATCACCATTATTATATTATTAAAATATAATAATATATTTAAATAAATTATTTTATCGTAAAAGATAAAATTTCAATTTTCAACAATTGTCACATTAAAATTTTCTCCATCTATATCCACATAAAATCAATATTTTTCTCATCATATGAATCAATAATTAATTATTCACAAATAATATTACGTAATCACAATATTGACAACCGTGCGCCTCCTGAAAAGAGGGCTTTCCAATAAGAATTTCTCCTTCTTGGCGCCGCAATTAGGTGACCAAACCTCTCCTTAGATGTAACTTTCTAGACATTGCCAATAATGTTATCTAATAATATTATTCAGATACTATGAATTATTGCTTCGATAATGAAAAATACTGTGTAATGACAATTATCAAAACAACAAAGAATATAAAATATCAACGCAAAGAAATTATTAAATCAATAAAATATTTAATAAAGAAATTACTATAACCATTATTAGTAGTGCCTTCTTACGTAAGAATCAATAATTGGTGCAATACCGTGTGTGTCTTCTTATGTTTTAACCAACCACCGAGTATTTTAACAAGATTAATCTGAATAACTACTACTGTTATTTTTTTTAAACAACTTATATTTATCGCTTTCTTCATCCAATCGCTTTCACATGGGGCCCACACATTGTCGCTACCGTCAATGCGAATATTCTCCAAAAGATTTAATATTCCACGACCAAAACGAATATTCCCAACAACAATGAATATTTTATAACCACTTGCTTATTTTGAAGTATTTGCGTATTTTACCCTTAACTATCCACATTAATCAAATCAACCCTTACTATTTCAAAATAATAAATAGAGAAAATTAAATTTCATTAATAATAAGTTGGGGTCTTACAACAAAGACCTATTTTGTATAACTTAAAAAGGATGGAGATAGAGTTAAAGGCTCCAAGTACCCACATTATGATGTTAAATATACGAGTAGAATTGACTTTAATTGATAAAGTTAAAACCGCTCAAGCTACACACTAGAGCTGATGAAAATAAAGAAGAAGGTGCAAGAATGCGTTATTCTAAAAGTAAGAGTCGATGAAGAGTAGAAAGCTCAAGCCTTCGATTTATTTGAAATCCTCGATCGAGTAGGAACTATGGCCTATAGACTCGCCTTAACGCTAAGTATGTCGCATGTTCATAACGTTTTTCACGTATCGATGTTACGTAAATATGTGAACGACCCAAACCACATTATCAAGTTAGAACCCGCATTTAGATATAGCCAAAGATTTAACGTACGAGAAGGTACCTGTCAAGATATTGGATAGGAAAGAGCATGTCCTACGAACAAAGGTTATACCACAAGTTAAAGTTTTGTGGAGGAACCATGCTATTGAAGAAATGACTTGGGAGTTGGAATCAGAAATGAAAGCGAGGTACCCTCACCTTTTCGAAACACCAGGTACTTACGTCAATTTTGAGGATGAAATTTCATAAGGAGGGGAGGTTGTAAGACCCCAACTTATTATAAATAAAAATCGAATTTCCTCTATTTATTATTGTGAATAATAAGGTGATAATTTGATATAATACTTTGGTTATGGGTGAAATGTGCAAATTTTGCAAAATAAGCAAGTGGTTATAAAATATTCATTGTGTCGGGGAATATTCGTTTGGTCGTGGAATATTCTTTCCGTTTGGAAATATTCGATTTGCGACAAGTAATGACCATTTGTGGGGCCCCATAACTGGATAACCTGTCTTGATGAAGAAAATGACAAAGTTTGAGTTTTTACAAATAACGGTGTAATTGTTACTGCTAACAATCGCTGGAATACCGGTGGTTAAAATACAAAGAATACGCTGGCGTGGTTGCACGAAGAAGACACGGTATTGCGCATGATTGATGAATTATTAATCCTTACGTAAGAAGGCACTACTCAATAATTGTTACGAAGAGTTCTTTGCTCAATATTTTATTTTATTGATTCAATAATTGTTGCGTTGATATTTTATATTATTGTTGTTTCAATAATTGTCACTGCACAATATTTCCCGTTACAAGATTAATAATTCATATTATTTTAATAATATTATTAGATAGCATTATTGGCAATGTCTAGAAAGTTCTGTCAAGGAGAGGTTTGGTCACCTAATTGCGCGCCAGTAAGGAGAAATCCTTATTGGAAAGCCCCCTCTTTCCTGGGAACGGCTTGGTTATCATAAATGTGATTCTGTAATATTATTTGTGAATAATTAATTATTGATTCATATGATAAGGAAATATTTATTTTATGTGGATATAAATGTTGGATATATTTATTGTGGTTAAAAATGAATGAGTTAATGTTGAGGTGTTTTATCAGTATTTTTGTCGGAATGGAGGTATTAAAAATTAAACCAGTGTTTTTGAGATATATTGCGTGAGTTATAATTTTTAATCCGAACGTTGGATCGTTGTGATTTTTGGATATGTTATACATATATGAGTTGAGTATATGGCCACAAATTTTGAACCGTTAAAAATGAACGTATGATTTGTTATGAATTTTAAGAGGTGACTGATTCGGAAATTAGGTTTATAAATTATTTTGGTGGAAAATTCTAGAATTGAGTGGGTCCCACTTGTGGTTGGTGAAGAAATGTGCTGAATTTTATTTCAAATGTGGTGGGTGGCAATAGTAGCAGGTAAAGCCATCAGGTTGCAGGTCAAGTCTGCTTCGGCATGCTAACATTTTCCTATAAATAGAGGGCTAAGTTAGAATTGAAAATTACACCAGAAACATAAGTTTTCTCTCTTTCTCTCTATATTATCGAGCGTATTTTGTGAGTATTTAGATACTTTGTGATTTTTTATTTTTCAGTACAAGTTTCTGTCAGCACTATATCCGAAATTCAGGCAGAAGTACGGTTATTTTGAGGTAAGGGATGTTATTTCTTCTTAAATGATATTATTTTCTTTAATATCATTATGCCGAAATATTGGTTTTAACTTTTTATCAAATTTGAAACTTTTTGTGTCGAGGTTACTATTCACGTATACGACACTATTCACGTATATGGCACTATTCACGAATACGGCACTATTCACGAATACTGACACTATTCAATTCCTAAAAAATGAAATTTTCTTCTTTTTGTCCAAGTTGTCTATTATGGTTACTATCTTTGATTGTATCCATGTTTTGATCATTATTTTTTGAATTCTCGCTTCAAAATTGGTTATTTTAATATTATTGAACATGGATAAACCGTAATACTGAATCCTTAGTATTTGATCTTTTATCTCATTCGGATTCATTTTCTTTAAAATATTTTCATCATCCTTAGTCCTAAATGATGATATAAATGAATATCTTTGGCCTCAGTAGTGCAAAGATGAATGATTACCTAATGAATATCTTTGGCCGCAGCAGCAAAAAGATGAACAGTGTTGAGATGAACATGACTAACTCGGTGATACAAATGAATATCTTTGGCTCAGAAAAGTGCAAAGATGAATATTTGATTCAAGATGTCTATTGATTGATGTTACTGTGGATAAAATATTGATGATGGACTTTTAAATCTTAGAAGATAGTAGAATTCTTTCTCTACTTGACTCTTCTAATGGATTACTGTTCCGCTGCATTTGTTGATCTAAAACTTGTTGTCTATTATATTTTATCATATTTTTCCCTGTTGAAGACTAATGATAATTTGTTGTATATTATCTTTGTCATAATATTCTTTACTAGGCTAGTTGAGCTCACCCTTTTCCTTTTTGTTCCATTTTTCTTCTTAGGAGGTGAGAACATAACAGGATCTAGTCGGGGTATGGAGTGATGGTTCTAGAAAGATGTTTTAGCAGTCCTCACTGTTTCTGTAAAATAGTGTTTGAATAATTGTAATGAGGACTTATTTGAGTGTGAATATTGTCTAGAAGACAATATTTGTATTTAAACTCACAGTATGTGTTGTCGTATTTTGTACGACAATTGTATTATTGAAGTTGTAGTTTGCTTTCTGTACCATATATTTGGCGACTCGGAATGGGTGTTGTATACCTATTTTGGGGGCGTCAGATAGAATATATAATATTCTACTATGCATAGTGCTTGCATAGTAGAATATTTTTATATAAAACAAAATACTTTTATAAAGTTATTCGTTTTATTAGATTATAAATAGAATATATTATATTTTATTTAAAAGATTTTGTTTTATTAGAATATTTTATTAATACTGTATAGTAAATCAATATGGACCGTCCGTTTAAAAGTAAATCAATCTGGACCGTTCTTGAATTAGTTACTATTCAGTCCATTCTCCTATAAATAGAAGCTCATTCCTTCATTATTTCTTACGAATTCACTAAAACTTTAGAGAGAGAAACTATAGAGAGAAAGAAGAAAAATATTCTGCTACTTCATTATTCCTATATCCAGTTTCTTGTAAGGTAAAGGATATTATTTGTTGTACTCGTAACTTCGTAAGGGGTATTATTCTTTCGTATTCATGAAGAGAGTTATTTTCTTTCAATACTCGTAAGGGTTGTTATTCCTTTCTTTATTATTATGTTGGAATAACCTGTCTATGCGAAGTACCGCTGTAAAACCCTGAATTTTATAAAATAAAAGTCTAATTTGATTTATGATTATTATTTTTAAAATGGTAAAACGTTAAATTGATAAATGATCAAACAAACATTAATCGAATGAATGAGCAAATAAAGTGGAAAGTGAATTAATAAAATGTTGATAATAGAGAAGAAAGAGAGTAAGTGAGAAATGGTGGGGGAAATAATTATGGGAGAAATGATGATTTTCTATATACTCCAAACCTTTCATAATTCATTTACCAAAAAGTCTTTTATGGTTGGTAATTTTCAAATGTTAAGCAAGTGTGGGGCAAAGTGTTGGCTAACTTGTTAGCCTACTAAGGCAATTATCAGCCTTATTTTCATTCCATCCTCCCGTAGCAACAATTTGGGGGAAAAAGAAAAGGGAGAATGGAAGAAAAGAAAAGGAAAAGGAGGAAGGGAAGAATAGAAAGAGAAAATAGAAAGGTGCGGGAAGCTAGAGGAGGAAGAAGAGTTTAACCCACAACTTCATATCTTCTTCATCCTTAATCATTCCATGATCACCATATTCATATTCATCCATTAAGATATCCAAGAAGCTAGTGAGAGAATCAAGTGGGTGTAATGGAAAAGCTTGATAAAATTAAAAAGGTATGTTTAAAATCATTGATTTATTCTTAGATTTAAGTTTTATGGATTTTATGTAAAGAGTACATACTTATGTATGTATTGAATGATTTAAACTTTTATAAACATGAGTCAAGTGAGAGAAATCTAAAAATCAAATGAAGAACAAAATCTAGAAATTTTCAGAAAAAATAGTTTATTACTTGATTTTGTAAAACCAAAACTTTTCATCTCTTTAATTTTCCTAAGAGTTTGATTTGTTGAAGGTTGGGTTATAGGGGATCATGATGGATCCAAAGTAATAATGAAGTATATGATAAAGATTTTATGTTTAATCCATGTCATAATAGAATTTAAGATCAAAAAGTTAGGCATGTGTTTGAGGATGAATAAAAGTTATTTTGAGGACTTAAATCAAACTTGTAAAAGTGTTGATGGTTGATTTATGTATAAAATCTTAGGACAAGGATATATAGATTAAGAAGTTATGGAAATATTTCAATTTGAACGGACTAAAAATGATTTAAATCAAAGTAGTGGTGAAAGTTTTCGTAAAACATATTAATCGATGAAAAACTTAGTCTTGGGGGACTTTTGAGCCAAATTTCAGAATAATTAATGAATCTGAAAAATTATGAAATCATGAGGGTTTTGTAGAGCATGTTACAAGCTTTCTATAGCCTCGAAAACGGACTAATTCCAATAACGGATGAAGAAATTATGAAGATTTGAAGTATGTGTGTCAAAAGTTGAAAAATCTGGAAAATTGGAGTTAAGTGCCAAGGGTCGAGCGCCTAGGCGCTAGGCTCGGCGCTTAGAATTTGTTCTTGGGTGCCTAGGCGCTTGCCCAAGGCCAAATTTGGGCGCCTAGGCGCTGGTCAAGTGTTAAGCCAAAATCTGTCCGAATGTCCTTTAGTAAATTGGGCATAACTTTTTCATACGAAGTCCGATTGAGGTGATTCAGGATGATTCGGAAAGATAACAAGTAGAACTAAAACTTTCATTCTTTATGTTTTGAGATTTGAGGTCGGTATCAAGGCCTAAAATGGCTATTTTAGAGACTGATGTGCATTCAGAGGCAATTGGAGGACGTCGGGCATGCACGTATGCAACGTGTAATGTTTTCGACGATAAAGGATGTTGTTTTAAGTTGTAAAACATGAACATTATTAAATATAATGATATTATGCGATAAATAAAGATAACTTAAATGAATAATGAATTATTAGTTGGTGTATATGTTATTCGACATAATTATGATTTGATGTTGATCCTTACTTTTAATAGAATTTAAATTGTTTATAAGTAAGGTATTGATTTGATTATTACATAAGAAGTCACTCGGTATTTATTTCAATAATTGCCACAGTAGTTAGTACACAGTGACTCATATTATTTGATATGATATAATTAAACTAGTTGGCAGTATTGAGAGTCTATGTTAATAATTATGAATAATGGTTCAAAGATTGAAAAGGGTGTTGATTAAAGATAAGTATGATATACAGATGTTTGTTCAATTATTTTCTTTTTACAAAAGTTAGTTTGACAGGACTTGCCGACACTCAACTTTTTTTAAAGTAGTATGGACCACAACTCTATTATTGAACAAATTTTATTAAAACGTGTACAAGTTGGTTTAATTTTCTCTGTGGGACCATAAATTCCACTACCATTATTTTATACCTCATTTGGTTATTTTGTCAAAGCAGGTGTGCTAGTTGTTTACTAAATTTTTTGTATAAATAGGTTGTTCGGTTGAGTAACTAAACACACACCATCACTACACTAAAAATATAGAATTCTTTTATTACAATATTGTGATTATAATATTGTGAGTATTTCTTTTGAGTGGAAGGTTACTCCAAGTGTAGATAATGAATGCAAGCATTGTTTAAGTTGATCAATTTCACAGAAAGCAGAATCAAGTCACATGCTAAGGTAAGGGATATCATTATTGTGGTAAGAGGGTATCACTTTTATGGTAAAAGGAATATCATTTTCATCCATACTCCATGTTATGGTAAGATATTATTATTCGTTTATTCAATTTATTATTAAATGATGAAAAGTCCTTAAAGGATTAGAATATCTTTAATAGTTTGTGATTCATCTATTATTATGTTATTAATTTGGACTCTGGATAATTAAGTTAAAAATTACTAAGATCTATGTTATCTTATTATTCTAATGATTTATTTTTATTCATTATATATATCATTGTCATCATTCTCATGCTTATATTGTGTTGAAAGTCATCTATGGCCGATGAGTGCATAGATGGACTTGGTATGATTATGACCGTGATTATTCTTGTATAATCATGGTCCGTAATGTTACAAATGATGTGGTAAAAGTCATCTTTGGCCCGTAGTGCATAGATTGACTTGGTATGATTATGATCAAGGATTATTCGGCATAATCATGACTGTAATTGAAAACATGAATATCTTTGGCCCGTAGTGCATGGATAATTCGTGGTCGTGATGCTATTAAGCTGAGTCTTAGCATTATTGGTTTTACAGTTGTATATCTTTGGCCTGTAGTGCAAAGATGGACTGTTGATTATTGGTTTTACAACAGTATATCTTTGGCTCAGAAAAAAAGATGGATTTGTTGGTTATTAGTTTTACAATTGTATATCTTTGGCATGTAATGAAAAGTTGGACTGTTGATTTACTTAATTATAAATATGAATTGTGATTTAATTATAATCTGTGGTGGTTCAAGTGAAGACAGGTGATGAGAGTTCTCTTTGTCTTGGGTATAACAAAGAACTGTTGATGAGTATTACATGAATGAAATATTAACGACAGACTTTTAATCTAGAGGAGATAGTAGACATTATGTTTTACTTGACTCTTCTAATTGATTGTTGATTCCGCTGCTATTATGGTTGAAAACTTTTATCTTCTACCATATGTTTTAAATATCTGAATTCTTTTGATAATTTAATTATCTTAAGTCATGATATTCTTTACTGGGCTATTTGTGCTCACCCTTTTACTTCACCACCCCTTTCGTGTAATAAAAGTGTAAATTTGAGACTAGCGGAGAGAAACATGGGTATAAAGTGGTGATACAAATTAGTCACAAGCCTAATCAAATTATGAAACGGTGTGGCATAATAATTGTCTTTGAGAACTTAAAATATGTGTGACATGTTTTATACATCATTTGATATTTAATTTTGGTGAACTATAATAGGGTGAGGCGAATCAGAATTTGGAAGCGTCAAAGGTGCACTCCATTAGAATGAGGAGAACATAAATCTTCTAAATGTCCCTTCTGGGGACTTGATATATTTGTCATTGTACTTTATATGGCATTGTAACAATTTAAATAGGAATATTGTCGTATTATATACGTAACAATATTTGTATTGAAACTCACAGCATTTGTCTTCACGATTCTACGCATTACGGCATTTACCGAGTAAATAAATTTGTTAGTAGTGTATTTTCTGGCGACCCAAGATGGGTGATGTATCCCTATTTTGGGGGCGTCACAACCGCATACATGGTGAAATTCTTCTGTTATTCCATTCTTTATTATTACATTTGGAATAACTTTTAACCGTATTGATCTATCGCATGTCTAGTGAATTCTGTTGTTATTCCATTCTTTATTATTCTGTTAGAACATCCTGTCTATACGGATTACGCATGACCTGGTTCCATTCTTTATTATTCTGTTGGAACATCCTGTTTGTGCGGATTACGTATGACCTGGTTCCATTCTTTATTATTCATTGGAATATCACATGTCATGCAAGATTACTGCGTGACACAGTTCCATTCTTAATTATTATGTTGGAATAATTTGTCTACGTGGATTACCGTATGGCGGCAAAAATCCATTTGCGGTTTCATATATTCTATTATACTCAGTTGGTTAAAGTTTTGGCTTCTATACTCCATGAAATTAGTGGAATATCCTTGATATTTGCACTTCATCCAGTATCTTTTCATGGAAATATTCTTCTGAGCATTCTTGAATTTTACTCCATAAAGCAGTATCATGTTGACAATTTGGACGTTATTGAGTTCAGGATAAATTAACTTATAAATATTTAAAATTTATTCTTGAACTTGTTTTATTGAATTGTCATCATCCTCGTGTTTATAATATGTTGAAAGTCATCTGTGGCCTGTAGTGCATAGATGGACTTGGTATGATTATGACCAGGGATTATTCGGTATAATCATGACCGTAATGTTACAAATGATGTGGTAAAAATTCTCATTGGCCGTAGTGCATTGATGGACAGTTATTGGTATGATCATGACCAATATTGATGAATACACGAATATCCTTGGCCCATAGTGCATGTATAATTTGTGGTCATGATACTAATGAATATCCTTGGTCGTAGTGCAGGGATGATGTGGTTTATTTATTAAGTTGAGTCTCAGCGATAAAAGTAATGAAAAACCTTTTAAATCATAGAATATATTAGATTTTATTCTCTACTTGACTCTTCTAATGGATTGCTTGTCCCGCTGCAGTTAACCTTGATATTTGTTATATTTTGTTAGTTTAACACTGTTAAAGGCTAACGATAAATTATTCTGCATTATCTTAGTCATAATATTTCTTACTGGGCTAGTTGAGCTCACCCTTTCTTTCACTGTTCTATTCAGGAAATGAGAACGTTGATGGGACTAGTCGGGGAACGGAGTGACGGTCCAGATGATAGCATTAGTAGTTCTCACTATTCTGTTAAATAGTGTGACAATAAATGTAATGAGGACTCCATTAAGTGTGGATATTGTCTAGATGACAATATTCTTATTAAAACTCGCAATTATGTATTGTCGTATTCTACACGACAGTTGTATTATTAAGTTGTATTTGAATTTTGTACCATGTATTTGGTGACTTAAGATGGGTGATGTATACCTATTTTGGGGGCGTTACATTATCCGTGTTAAAACTCTCAGCTACGTTTTGTCATACTGTATAAAAGAAGTTTGTATTTAAATTTTGTACCATGTATTTGGCGACTCAAGATGGGTGATGTATACCTATTTTGGGGGCGTCACATAGATGATTACATTAAATTAGATTTTCATTAGATTATGACAAAACCCTAGTTTTTATTAGATTTAATTTGGAGATTAAAACAACTTGGAGACCATTGAAGATCAAGAGCTTGAACAAGAGGGAGTATGAGATTTGCTGACAATAGATTTTATTTTTTTTCTCTATTCTTATTTTTATCTTTTAATGTTTATTCACTTGTGGATTCTTAGTTTTAATTCAATAATTATGAACTAAATTATTGTTTAAGATTACAATGGAGTTTGTTGCGTAGTTTATTTTAATATGTTTATCTATTAATTATTTTGATTATTCTTGAATTGTCTATTATGGTTTGTGCTTATTGCTTAATTGCCTAACTAACAATTACCGTGATAATATATATGAACTCCAGAGATGAATTATAGATTTAGATCTGATCATAATAGCATATGATTGTGTTTTTTGCATGGCATTAGAATTCATAATTTATGTCTATGATAGAGATATACATATACATCGCATGTAATCTGATTGAAAACTTGTGCTTAAAATCCTCTTTAATTGTAATTCACATAGAGATATAGTGAATTAGTTAATTAGGGTGCTCTTCTTAATTCTATCATATGTGGATTTAAGTTGATTTGAGTATGATGCATTGAGAGATGTTCATATTTATTTATGTGTTCTTGATTAACAATTCAGAATAGTGAGCATAATTGATAAGAAGTATATTAATTTAAGTGAAGCAATAAGTGAAGTTGTGATCTTAAATCTCCATAATCTGATTTTTAACTAGTGGTAATTAGAATTAGTCTAATTAAATAATTTAATTCATAACCTTAAATTGATTGTTTAAATAAAATTAGGTTGGTTAAGAGTTAGTATTTGATAATTTGTATTAATAATTACTCGTGGGAACGATACTCTACTTACACTTTATTACTTGTTGACCACGTATACTTGGGATCCGGATCCTCTGTCAGGATCCTCACAGAGGATCCCTGTGATGATCAGTGTGAGCCATTGGATCTCCATCCAATTGTAAGACCCCAGATTTTATGAATAAAGATTTAATTTTCTCGAAATAATTTTTTAAATATTATGGTGTGTGTTATAGTTGTGGGTAGTATTTATAAATTTTGAAAAGTATGCAAGTTGTTATATAATATTCGATTGGTCGGGGAATATTCTTTTTGTCGGAGAATATCCGTAAGACGGTACAATCATTTGGTGGACCCCACAACGGAATTATTGTCAGAATGAGAAAACGACAAAAATATTTTTATGAAAATAACGGCGGAAGTTTTACCGTTAATACTGTTGAACTACTCGGTAGTAAAAGTATAGTAATACGTGTGGTTGCATAGTAGCACACGGTATTGATTATTAATGCTTACGTGATAAGTCACTCAGTTTTGTTTTATTGGTATTATTAATGTAATAATACAGAAAATCTTTTTATATAAAACATAATACTTTTATAAAGTTATTCTATAAATAGAATATATTATATTCTATTATGCATAGTGTCTGCATAGTGTTTTGCATAGTAAAATCCTTTTATATAAAAAAAAAAATACTTTTATAAAGTTATCTCTGCTTTATTAGACAATAATTAGAATATATTATATTTTATTATGCATAGTGTTTGCATAGTGCTCGCATAGTGTTTTTCATAGTAAAATCTTTTATAAAGTTATTCGTTTTATTAGATTATAAATAGAATATATTATATTTTATTTAAAAGATTTTGCTTTAAATATGGACCGTCGATTAAAGTAAATCAATCTGACCGTCCATGAGTTAGTTACTATGCAATCCATTTTTCTATAAATAAAGCTCATTCCTTCATTATTTCTTACATATTCACCAAACTCTAGAGATAAACTATAGAGAGAAAGAAGAAAAGTATTCTATTACTTCACTACTCATATATCCAAAGACTCTTCTTCTTAAGGTAGGAAATATTATTTGTTGTACTCGTAAGGGGTATTATTTCTTTTGTATTCATGAAGAGAACTTCATTATTCCATTATTTATTATTACATTGGAATAACTCAGATATCTGCTGAGCTACCCTATACTTGGTGAAATTCTTCATTATTTCATTATTTATTATTCTGTTTAATATCCTGGCCTGCAATGCGAATTTCACCCGACCGGTTCCGTTATTTAGTATTCTGTTGAATAACTCATCGATGTAATTACGTATTTGGGTGATTTCTTTTGTTATTCCATTCTTTATTATACTCAGTTGGTTAAAGTTTTGACTTCTATACTCCATGAAATTAGTTCCTGGATAAATTAATTCTTGAACTTGTTTTATTGAATTCTTATATCATTGTCATCATCCTCATGTTTATATTTTGTTGAAAGTCATCTGTGGCCTATAGTGCATTGATGGACTTGGTATGATTATGACCAGGGATTATTCGGTGTAATCATTACCGTAATGTTACAAATGATGTTGAAAAAGTCATCATTAGCTCGTAGTGCATTGATGGACAGTTGTTGGCATGATCATGACCATTAATGAATACACAAATATTCTTGGCCCATAGTGCATGGATAATTGTGGTCGTGATACTAAAGAATATCCTTGGTCGTAGTGCAGGGGTGATTTGATGATGTGGATTATTTATTAAAATCGAGTCCCAAATGATAAAAGTGATGAAAAACCTTTTAAATCATAAAAGATAGTAGATTTTATTCTCTACTTGACTCTTTTAATGGATTGTTTGTTCATTGCAGCTTAAACTTGATGTTTGTTATATTGTATCGCTTTAACAATTGCTTAAGGCTAATAAAAATTTATTCTGCATTATCTTAGTCATAATATTTCTTCTTTGGGCTAGTTGAGCTCACCCTTTCTTTCACTTTGTTCTCTTGAAAATGAGAATATAAATTTGAACGCAGTCGGGAACAAAGTGATGGTCCTAGATGGTGCATTAGTAGTCCTCACTATTCGTGAAATAGTGTGATAATAATTGTAATGAGGACTCCTTTTGAGTTTGTATACTCTCTAGTAGACAATATTTGTATCCAAACTCACGCTTTATGTTTTGTCGTATTACCTACAGCGATTTGTATTATTAAGTTGTATTTGAATTTTGTACCATGTATCTGGCGACTTAAGATGGGTGATGTATACCTAATATTGGGGGCGTCACAGTTGGTATCAAAGCTTAGGGATATGATCCCTGGCTGAGATGTGAGACAAGAACTAGGAGGGGAGAGACGGGGAATTCCTTCGCTAGTATGACCTACCTAAGTTTATTTGATATTTAATTGGTCGGTCAAAGTATAGGGATAATATGTTACATGTCAATTAACCTTTGTTTTGTGGCAGTATTTGCAAATGGCATCCAAAAATGTTGAGATAAGCAATGAAGCACATGAGACCGTTGAGACACCTTTAATCACTAACCAGGTTAATGTGATGTTAGACGAAGAAGAAATTAGAGATATCTACGTGGTGCGTGAAGAACTAATAGTTGCACCCTTAGCTAGTCTGCAGAGTAGCGGTGAGAGTGAGGAAGAAGAGGAACCTGAGGAGAATTTATTAGAAGAATTTTATGATCAAAATTTAGCATTAAAAAATCGTATTCATGAGTTAGAAGAGCAAGTCAAGAATGGCGGTGATTCAGTGGAGCAAAGAGATGCAACCATTCAAAATTGTGTTACCCGATGTGCGATGCTTGAATGTAAACACTCTTTGGCGTAGTATAAGATATTAGAGTTGGAATCGAGAATGTTATGATCAAAGTTCGATGAAAGCGAGAAACAAATGAACGAAGGAGAATAGATGACGCATGGGTAAAAAGCCGCATGACGCGGTAGATATTGTAGAAAAAGACGTCCGATCCAATAAAGCCAAAATAGATGAAATGGATTTTCTTTTGGACAACAATTGGGAGAATCCAACATCGAATTCGGAATTACCACAGTGTATAGCGGCCAACCCCAATCGATATGGATCGAGAATAATGATTCAAATCATGGATCGGGAATGGACGAAGCACTTAAGGGTGGAATGTACCTTATAGCAAAGTCAAATCCAGTAGTTTAAGTGAGAGCGTCTGTCGAGGAACCCGAACGAAGTTATTACGGGTAAGTTAATGATAAACTCTTGCGAAGTCTATACTGTGTTAGATACCGATTCTACTTACTCTTTTATTTCACCTAGTTGTGTTCAATGTTTGAAGTTAACTCCGGAGAAGTTAGACTTTAATATATCTGTTGGGAGAAACCTTCGTTACCTCCACTATTTATAAATCTTGTTCAAATCAACACTTTCACGTTACCTATCGATCGTATCTCTTTGAAAATACTTGCCTTTGATGTGATTTTAGGAATAGATTGGTTAACTACTCATCATGTTTTTTGTAAGGTTGTTAGCTTTCATACTCCTAACCAACCTGTTATGCGAATTCAAAGTAACCAAACCACTAAAGTCAATCATTGTCATATCAAGCCATAAGTAAAGAGCCCCGGTCCTTTCATTGTTGACTTCCTTGTGTGGAATGCACCGAAGCCGAACTTTCCGTAGGGGACGTTGTGAATAACGGTGGCAAGTTAATAGGTATCAATGTGACGTGTTATCCAAGTCTTGGACGAGAGTCACAGTTTTGAATGATATTTCTATTGTTAATAAATTTCCTGACGTATTCTTGAAGACTTCTTAGCCTACCCCTAGAGCGTGAAATCAAATTTTGTATTGACCCCAGTACAAAACCCATTTTTTAAACCCTCAAGTATCTCTTTACTTAAAACGAACATAACATGCGCTAAAGACGTTGGCTCGAGCTGTTGAAGATTACGATCGTACTATTCAATACCATCGTGGAAGTGCGAACGTGGTAGCTGACGCGTTGAGTAGAAGATCGTACGCGATTACAAGTTCGAATATACAAACCCACGTGAAGATAACGAATATACGAGTAGAATCGACTTTAATCGATAAAGTTAAAGCCGCTCAAGCTACATACTCAGAGCTAATGAATGTGAAGAAGAAGGTTCAAGAGGGCGTTATTCTAGAAGCAAGAATCGACGAAGAGAGAAAATCTCAACCCTCGATTTAATTGGCCCATTTGAAATCCTCGATGAAGTAGAAACTGTGGCCTATAGACTCATTTTACCGCCAAGTATGTCTCGTGTTCATAATGTTTTTTTTCACGTATCGATGTTACGTAAATATGTGGATGACCCAAACCACATTATTGAATTAAAACTAGACGAGATAGCAGAAGATTTAACGTATGAGGAGCTACGTGTTAAAATCTTGGATAAGAAGGATCGCATTCAACACTCAAAGGTTATACCTCAAGAGTTAGAATTTGAAGTGAAGTCAAGGTATCCTCACCTATTCGGCATACCAGGTACGTACGTAAATTTTGAGGGCGAAATTTCATAAGGATGGGAGATTGTGAGACCCTAGATTTTATGAATAAAGATTTAATTTTCTCGAAATAATTTTTTAAATATTATGGTGTGTGTTATAGTTGTGGGTAGTATTTATAAATTTTGAAAAGTATGCAAGTTGTTGTTGAAAGTAGTATGCACACAAGCCAATCATGTTTGATGATAAAGCATATACTTTGTAACAATCTTATTCATTTATTAATAAAAAGTATTAATTTATTAAAGGCTTTTAATTATCTACACGATCTTTTTTTATAATATGTGATAAACCCATAGTTTTAAGCAATGCTTTTAGAATAATGATGATGATCATTCTAATGAGATCTAAATTCTTAGAAAGCTTAAAACTAAAATAGTTCTCAATCATTGGATTACTAAATTGGGGATTAGTGAATCTAGATAGATTGGTACATACGTTGCTTTTTTCATTAGATGAAGATGATTGATCTCACGATCATTTGTGTGGAGACATTAAAGCAAGTATGTAGGTGCTTATTAGAGAATAAGTTCACTTTGAACGTTGGCTCGCTAAGGAATACCTAATGGAGTTTTACTTGCTGTCAATAGGAATTCTGTAGTGATAGTAAGACAAGTGATCCTTGGACTTGAGATCATCATAGTATCTTGTGTATGATGAGTTATACTTTGACTTATTCCTTAAGACCCTTAGGGTATATCAAAGGGTATGCTTGGGTATAATAAGTTATACATGGAGATAATGTATGATCAATAAAGAATCTACCACTTCTATTAAAAGAAGAGAAATGTCCTATGTGATTCGATAAATGACAACCCAAGAGTCTCTTGGCGAAGGCAAAATGAAATTAGAAAGGAGTTTCTAATTTGCATTATTTGAGTTAGTGCATTTAAGAGTCGAAATACATATAATTAAATAAAATAAGACTTGTGACGGTAATTCCATGTATTATATTTAATTGGGACATTGTATGGTGGAAGGATTGAATTGTATGGTAACTATTTACTCAAAGGTTCTTTTATGATTAATGTTGAAATCTATATTATCCGGAAAGTCGTTGATCGCTGGGGAGGCTTATCCCTATTGTAGAATAAATATTATTTATTTAAATAAATTAATTGTTTAATTTATTTATTTAAATAAGATTAGAATTGTTCTAATTGATTTATTCACAACCGGTTTAATATGGAGAACCTAAAGGGTCACACCATAAAAGAAGAATAATTATTTAAGAAGTTAATGGCATAATCGTAATAATATGTTAAGTATACTTAATTTAATCTATGGTGATAGAATAAATTAAATTGCTTAATATTTATTATTTAATATTTTAGAAATATTAAATATAAATTAATAAGAGGAGTCTTATTAATATTATTACAATTATTATTATTTTAATTTCTAAAAGAGTTTAGGAATTAATTTAATATAAGTACTCTCATTTATTCCTAATAGGATTAGGAGGGAAAATTAATTAAAGGAGTTTAATTAATTATCCCAAATAAGATTAGGGAGCCCATTTAATTAAAATAGTTTAATTAAATAATACCTTATTTTTTTAATAGGGTTACTTGATATCTTTATAAGAGGAGTCTTATATCAGATATCAAGGTTACGTGATAATTCCAAGAGTTGGAGAGTACGCTCTTTTTCTATAGAGATAGAAAAACTAGGGTTTAGCCAACCACCTATTTTCTTGAATCTTTATTATTCCTTGGTGGATCACCTCTAGAGGCCAAACACTTGGGTGGCTAACGTTGATCAAAGGAAGGAACCAAACCCGGTGGATTCAAGTTGAACACGAAAAAGGATTGGAGGTGAATTTGTACCTGAGGAAGCTCGATCTTCAAGGGTATGATTCTTATTCGTTATCTTTTTCGTTTAATTAATAATTGTGCATAAAGGGTGATCCGGGTATATGGTTTGTAAAAAATTTTAAACTCTGATTTTTACACGTTTCCGCTTATTTATGCAATTTGATTGCGTTCTTGAATATTACAAACCTAACAGTTGGCATCGAGCCAAACCTTTATGTAAATTATTAATTATTTTAGATTTGATATGTATATTGATATGTGTTTAGAACAATTTAATTGGGCATAATTTTGTTATATAAAATTTAAAAATAAATAAATAAATAAAAAAACCGAAAGCTTGTGATATTCCGCGAATTGTATTTAAATTTTTTTGCTGTGATTCGCGGTTCAAGGGAATGCTGATCACGTGATTTGCGTGGACCAAGTCTGTATACAAAAGTGGCCATGCTTAATCACATTATGGATACAGGATTATTAAGGATTCATGTATTAGTATATATATATATATATATATATATATATTATATTATATATATGATATATGATATATTATATATATTAGTTACAAGGCAACATACTTGCAGGATATCAAAGTGAAATAAAATTCCGTGAATCACTAAGTTACTCCAGGCGATTATATATATATAATATATATTAACGTAATATATATTTATATATATAATAATTTTATAATTAAAATAAAATATTTATTTTAATTTTAAAATAAAAGGTTTATTTTAATCTTAAAATAAAAGGTTTATTTTAATCTTAAAATAAAAGGTTTATTTTAATTTTAAAATTATGATTTCATGCTAACTAATTAGAGTTGGAATTGGATTCCATGATAACATGATAACTAATTGGAGTTAAAATTGGATTCAATGTTTCCTTAAATAAAAGAGTTTATTTAGATATGAAATAAGATTTCATATTATTCAAAATAAAAGAGTTTATTTGTGAATAGGAAAGAGAATCCATGTTTCCTTAAATAAAGGAGTTTATTTAAATATGAAATAAGATTTCATATTATTCAAAATAAAGGAGTTTATTTGTGAATAGGAAAAAAGAATTCGTGTTTCCTTTAATAATTTTTTTTTATATATATGGAATTGATTCCATAATTAATTAAAATAAAGGAGTTTATTTTGATTAAAATTTTGATTAAAATAAAATAGTTTATTTTATTCAAAATTGGATAAATTAAAATAAAATAGTTTTATTTTGATTTAAATTTGGATTAAAATAAAGGAGTTTATTTTGATTCAAAATTAGATTTTTACTAACTAAATTTGCCCATTAAATGATATCAATATATATATTAAATGTTTATTATTCATGAGATGAATGTTATTTATTGATGCATATGATGATGTGTATGATAATAAATGGGATTGATTATGGTCTATCATTGACGAATGTGATTGAATTTTATTTTGTTGGATGCATGAATGTATGGGTTTTATTAAATGGGGTCTGCATGCACTGCCTTTCTCTAATTTTTCTTAATGTAAATTCTATCTCTCTCCTATGTATTTCCCTCGATCACGATCAAGGTTTCTATTTATTTTAAATAGTTTTGTAATAGGAATAGTTAGAATTATTTTGAAGAATCAGCGATCAAGGGACAAGAAGCATGAAGATCCGTTTGTAATGGAGCCCTGTTTAAATGTAATAGTTATATTTAAATATTATTTCTTGCACCCCTAGGGTTTGACCTTTTAGTTCACTTGGTGGCTCTAGTGAACCAAACTAGAATAAAAGTCCATAATCAATCCGGGTAAATATAGTATTCTATATGTGCATGCTTATACTATATATATTATATATTATGCAAACATGCTTCGCATGTTAATTAATATAACGCGTATTTTATATATATATGTGCATACATGCTAAAACAAGATGAGACAATTAATAACAAAACCCCTCAATTTTTTTTTATATATTAAGTCCTAAGCGCTCAAAGATATTTGGAATATCGAACGTCGCTTTCTAGCATGATAAAATTAATAGAAATTAAATATTTAATATGAGTTTATCAGTGTCACCACAAGGCAAGTATTAAGTATTTAAGATGTTAATTTATCACATTTGATGCTTATAAAGAAAATTGAACAATATTGTTTTGTTGTGTCACCACAAGGATGATATTTTTCTTTTTGAATATATGGAGTGCTAGGGGTTTGGACTTAACTTGGATAATTTTGATTCTTGATATGCCACCACTGATCAAAATAATCTAAGAGGCAAAAGAAAAGGAGTTGATAGTTGATGTAATTGACAAAAGTTGTCTACCTATTTATTTATATATAGTTTGTTGTGTCATCACAAGACTATATACATTTGAAATGGGATCCTTATTCTCACTAGCAGATCTTTAATTAGATTTTCTTTAACTATATATATTAAGGGTAATATAGTTTGAAGAAAATAGTGGGAGATACCAATTTAAAACAAGACCTAATTTATTTTGGTAATTAATAAAAGAATGTATGTTAAAATGTTGTTAATTACAAATTCATTTACGTAATTTTACAATGTCTAAAATTACTATCATCACGAAGCATATTAGTTGCTAAATTAACCGCATCCAAATTAAATCGGATTGGTTAAGGAATTTAAGAATAGTTCTCATAGATGAAAAGCTATCTTATGTCCTTAATACGCCTATCCCTGCAATGGTTGCAGACAATGCCTCTGATGAAGAGATTGCTACTTTTAGAAAGTGGCAAGATGATGCACAGATTGTCTCAATGCATCATGTTCGCATCCACGAGTAACGAGCTTCAAATACAAGATGAAACTATGGATGTTCCTACTATATTCCTGCACATCAAGTAGTTGATGGTGAGGAAAGTAGGACTGATAGATATCAGATATCTAAGGAGCTCTTCCGATCTAGAATGACCGATAACACTACAGTACAGATAAAAGTCCTTAACATTATCAATTTGATTGATCAATTAGACAACGAGTTTTGTCATGGATGGAGAGTTGAGCCAAGATTTGATCTTGCACTCACTCCCTAACTCCTTTCACATTGTTGTAAATTTTTCATATGAACAAGCTAGATATCGCCTCACGATTGATTTGCTTAACATATTGAAAAATGTTGAGAGTCACTTTCCAACCAAGAAAGATCAAGTCTTCTTCGGTAGGGGCCAAAGGATCTTCCTAAAAGAAGAACGATTCAAAGAAGGTAAATAGAAAGGCATAAACAAAGGACAATAAGAACAAAACTGATACGGATAGCAAATGAGTTTGCTTCCACTACAATAAGCCTGGACACTGGAAAGAAACTGCAAGAAGCATCTTGCAGAGGCTAACCAAAGAAGCTTAGTGAAGTTTTGGTTACAAATACAAATTTGTTCATGATTTAAAATAATTTTTCTTTAAGTCAAGGTTCTACTTGGGTATTGGATACCGACTTTGGTTATCATAAATACAGATTTATGAAGGGACCAAGCAGAAGTAAAAAGTTAAACAAGATAAGTAATCCTATGTGTGGGAAATGAAGCAAAGGTTGCTGCATTAGCCATAGAAACTTATAGTTTAGCAATCCCTACGGGCAAATCAATTAAGTCAATAAGTTGTTATTGTATTCCAGTACTTGTTAGAAATATTATTTCTATTTTATTGTTAGACAATGAAATCTTTGGTATTATATTTAAGAACAATTGTTGTTCTATTTATAATAATAATAATGTTTTGTATAAAACTGGAATATTACTTAATAAATTTTGTAAACTTGACTTACGTGGAAAATTATTTTATAAATTGAACAAAATAATATAAGAAAAGGTGATGATCATTCAAAGAGTTGAATATATGTATTTGTTGAAATACAAGAGTGAATTATTTGAAAGGTTCAAAGAATTCAGAAGTGAAACAAATTGGCAAAGTATTAAGATTCTTTGATTAGATCAAGGAATAAATACTTGTGCAATAAGTTTCTAGATCATCTCAAATGGTTTTCTCATAATGGACACATCCTGATACGCAATAATTGATTGATGTATCTGAATGAAAAATCGTACCTTGTTGGACATGGTGCGGTCCATAATGATTTTACCGACATTCCAAAGATCCTTCGGATAATGTCCTAGAAATGGTCAGACATATCTACGAAAATGGTAACCTCAAAATCCTATTTCCCAAGACTCCATAAAAGTTATGGATGGGAGGATTCCTAATCTTAAGTATGTTAAGATAAGGGTTGTCCAACTTATGTGAAAAGGTTTCAAGGATAAGCTTGGGACAAGATTTGACATGTACAGATTTGTGGGACATCCTAAAGTAAGTTTAGGGTAAATGTTCTATAATCCTACATAGCAAAAGGTGTTTATTACGAAACACGCTGCCTTCTAAGATAAAGGTGTTTATCATTGAAGGGGCTAGTGGGAGGATAATAGATCTTGAAGAGTTCAAGAACCACAAAACACTATAAGTCAAATAAGAGGAACTCAGTAGATAGACCTCATTGTACCACAACCAATCGTAATCTCGAATAGTACCGAAGATACACGGAGGTATGGATTCATCATAGATGATGATGATGAGGTACGCATCATGAAAGATGATGATCCGAGTTACATACGATGAGGTCGAGTTCTAGTGTGTACAAAAGGGTCGATTGGAGCGCGTTATGACATTTCTAGTATTATATATCGATATACTACTGGATGAGGAATTACATACCAATGCTACAATCAAGAAAGATAAAGTTGTCTAAACAATCCTCCATGAATGATTTGGGAAGAGTATCATTATTGGGGATGCAAATCTATATAGATAGATATAAGAGGATGCTCGACTTAACCCAAGGAACGATATTCATTGGATGCTAAAGTCGTTTAGCATGGCAAACTCCAAGAGATGTCTCATGTCGATGAGCTATGGAGTGTATCTCTTTAATAGTCCCCACTGCACTCGAAAAGAGAGGTCGCATGAGTGACAATCATGTATGCAATGAAATGTACGAGACCTAATGTTGATCAGTCATATTATGGAGAAGTTCACTATGAGTCAGTGAAAAACATCTTAAAGTATTTTACTGGTACTAAGGATGTGATCATATTTATGGTGGGTCTGAATTAAAACTAGAGGGCTTAATAGACTCAAGTTTTTCGAGATGCACCAAGACGACGAAAAATCCACTTTAAGGTAAAGGGGTTACCTTGAACGAAGTGGTGCGATTGAATTGAAAGGTTCCAAACAAAGAAAGAGTTGTTGGTTTAGTGATAAAGACAAAGTATATAGCTATAAATGAAGTCGCAAGTTGATTATTTGGATTAAAAGTTTATTACGTAACTAGGAAAAGTTCCTAAGTCTCATCTTGGATCTAAACATGTGTTGTGGCACTTTCATTTGATTATTAGAATCATTGAAAGATGGGAAATCACTATAGAGATAGTGGACTCTCATGAACAACATTACATATCCATTAACTAAAGCTTATCCAATAGCGGGATAATCGTCACTTAGAGAAGAAGAGTATGAGATACCATGACGATTGGCTTTTTAGCAAGTGGGAGATTGAAAGTAGTATGCACAAAGCCAATCATGTTTGATGATAAAGCATATACTTTGTAATAATCTTATTCATTTATTAATAAAAAGTATTAATTTATTAAAGGCTTTTAATTATCTACATGATCTCGCTTTTATAATATGTGATAAACCCATAGTTTTAAGCAATGCTTTTAGAATAATGATGATGATCATTCTAATGAGATCTAAATTCTTAGAAAGCTTAAAACTAAAATAGTTCTCAATCATTGGATTACTAAATTGGGGATTAGTGAATCGGATAGATTGGTACATCGTTGCTTGCTTCATTGGATGAGGATGATTGATCTCACGATCATTTGTGTGGAGACATTAAAGCAAGTATGTAGGTGTTTATTAGAGAATAAGTTCACTTGAACGTGGCTCGCTAAGGAATACCTAATGGAGTTTTACTTACTGTCGATAGGAATTCTGTAGTGATAGTAGTACAAGTGATCCTTGGACTTGAGATCATCATAGTATCTTGTGTATGATGAGTTATACTTTGACTTATTCCTTAAGACCCTTAGGGTATATCAAAGGGTATGCTTGGGTATAATAAGTTATACATGGAGATAATGTATAATCAATAAAGAATCTACCACTTCTATTAAAGAAGAGAAATGTCCTATGTGATTCGATAAATGACAACCCAAAGAGTCCTTGGCGAAAGCGTAATGAAATTAGAAAGGAGTTTCTAATTTGCATTATTTGAGTTGTGCATTTAAGAGTCGAAATACATATAATTAAATAAAATAAGACTTGAAAAGAATTCCATGCCTTATATTTAATTGGGACATCAGATGGTGGAAGGATTGAATTGTCATTTAACTATTTACTCAAAGGTTCTTTTATGATTAATGTTGAAATCTATATTATCCGGAAAGTCGTTGATCGCTAGGAGAGCTTATCCTCATTGTAGAATAAATATTATTTATTTAAATAAATTAATTATTTAATTTATTTATTTAAATAAGATTAGAATTGTTCTAATTGATTTATTCACAACCTAGGTTTAATATGGAGAACCTAAAGGGTCACACCATAAAAGGAAGAATAATTATTTAAGAAGTTAGTGGCATAATCGTAATAATATGTTAAGTATACTTAATTTAATCTATGGTGATAGAATAAATTAAATAGCTTAATATTTATTATTTAATATTTTAGAAATATTAAATATAAATTAATAAGAGGAGTCTTATTAATATTATTACAATTATTATTATTTTAATTTCTAAAGAGTTTAGAATTAATTTAATATAAGTACTCTCTCATTTATTCCTAATAGGATTAGGAGGAAAATTAATTAAAGGAATTTAATTAATTATCCCTAATAAGATTAGGTAGCCCATTTAATTAAAATAGTTTAATTAAATAATACCTTATTTTTTTAATAGGGTTACTTGATATATTTATAAGAGGAGTCTTATATCAGATATCAAGGTTACGTGATAATTCCAAGAGTTGGAGAGTACGCTCTTTTTCTATAGAGATAGAAAAACTAGGGTTTAACCAACCACCCATTTTCTTGAATCTTTATTATTCCTTGGTGGATCACCTCTAGAGGCCAAACACTTGGGTGGCTAACGTTGATCAAAGGAAGGAACCAAACCCAGGTGGATTCAAGTTGAACGAAAAAAGGATTGGAGGTGAACTTGTACACGAGGAAGCTCGATCTTCAAGGTATGATTCTTATTCGTTATCTTTTTCGTTTAATTAATAGTTGTGCATAAAGGGTGATCCGGGTATATGGTTTGTAAAAATTTTTAAACTCTGATTTTTACACGTTTTCGCTTATTTATGCAATTTGATTGCGTTCTTGAATATTACAAACCTAACAGTTGTATAATATTCGATTGGTTCTGGGAATATTCTTTTTGTGGAGAATATCCGTAAGACTAAGATAATCATTTGGTGGACCCCATTAACTAATTATTATTTGAATGAAAAAGCGACAAAAATATTTTTATGAAAATAACGACTGAAGTTTCACCTAATCTGGTTGAACTACTCGGTAGTAAAGTACGTGAATACGCGTCTGTCGTGATAAGAAGTACACCGGTATTGATTATTAATGCTTACGTGATAAGTCACTCGGTTTTGTTTTATTGGTATTATTAATGTAATAATACGTAAAATCTTTTATATAAAACATAATACTTTTATAAAGTTATTCTATAAATAGAATATATTATATTCTATTATGCATAGTGTCTGCATAGTATTTTGCATAGTAAAATCTTTTTATATAAATCGTAATACTTTTATAAAGTTATCTATTTTATTAGACAATAATTAGAATATATTATATTTTATTATGCGTAGTGTTTTGCATAAAAATGCATAGTGTTTGCATAGTAAAATCTTTTATAAAGTTATTCGTTTTATTAGATTATAAATAGAATATATTATATTTTATTTAAAAGATTTTGCTTTAAATATGGACCGTCAGATTAAAGTAAATCAATCTGACCGTCCCATGAGTTAGTTACTTATCACGGTCCATTTTCTATAAATAGAAGCTCATTCCTTCATTATTTCTTACGAATTCAATTTAAACTCTGAGAGATAAACTATAGAGAGAAAGAAGAAAAAAGTATTCTCGCTACTTCACTACTCATATATCCAAAGATTTTCTTCTTAAGGTAAGGAATATTATTTGTTGTACTTTCGTAAGGGTATTATTTCTTTTGTATTCATGAAGAGAACTTTTGTTATTCCATTATTTATTATTACATTGGAATAACCTATATACGCCAACTACCCTATACTTGGTGAAATTCTTCATTATTTCATTATTTATTATTCTACTTTAATATCCTGTGCATGCGCTTTTACTGGCGACCGGTTCCGCTCTTTATTATTATTCTTGGAATATCCTCATACATGCGTTTACGGCGGGACTGATTCCGCCCTTATTAGTATTACTCATTGAATAACTTTTGCATCTGCAAGTACACCGCATGCATGGTGATTTCTGTTGTTATTCCATTCTTTATTATTACATTGGAACATCCCGCTTGCGGTGCGAATTTACTTTGCCCGACCGATTCCGTTATTTAGTATTCATTGGAATAACTTTTGTACATCTGAAGTACCGCATGCATGGTGATTTCTTTTGTTATTCCATTCTTTATTATACTCAGTTGGTTAAAACTTTGACTTATATACTCCATGAAATTAGTAGAATATCCTTGATATTTGCGCTTCATCCAGTATCTTTTCATGAAAATATTCTTCTGAGTATTCTTGAATTTTACTCTACAAAGAAGTATCATGTTGACAATGTGGACATTATTAGTTCCTGGATAAATTAATTTTTGAACTAGTTTTATTGAATTCTTATTTTATTGTCATCATCCTCATGTTTATATGTTGTTGAAAGTCATCTGTGGCCTATAGTGCATAGATGGACTTGGTATGATTATGACCAGGGATTATTCGGTGTAATCATGACCGTAATGTTACAAATGATGTGAAAAAACTCATCATTGGCCCGTAGTGCATTGATGGACAGTTGTTGGCATTATCATGACCATTAATGAATACACAAATATTCTTGGCCCGTAGTGCATGGATAATTGTGGTCGTGATACTAAAGAATATCTTTGGCCGTAGTGCATGGGTGATTTGATGATGTGGATTATTTATTAAGCTAAGTCCCAACGATAAAAGTGATGAAAAATCTTTTAAATCATAAAAGATAGTAGATTTTATTCTCTACTTGACTCTTTTAGTGGATTGTTTGTTCCGCTGCAGTTAAACTTGATGTTTGTTATATTGTATCGCTTTAACATCGTTTAAGGCTAATGATAATTTATTCTCGCATTATCTTAGTCATAATATTTCTTCTTTCGGGCTAGTTGAGCTCACCCTTTCTTTCAACCGTTCTCTTCGTGAAATGAGAATATAAATTTGGAGCGAGTCTGGGAACGGAGTGATGATCCTAGATGGTGCATTAGTAGTCCTCACTATTCTCGTGAAATAGTGTGTTAATAATTGTAATGAGGACTCCTTTTGAGTTTGCATACTCTAAAGTAGACAATATTTGTATTCAAACTCACAGCTTTTATGTTTTATCGATATATTACGCCATAAAGTTGTATTATTAAGTTGTATTTGAATTCTGTACCATGTATCTAGCGACTCAAGATGGGTGATGTATACCTAATTTTGGGGGCGTCACGCCAATGGCTCACAATATATCAAAATATATGTATCAAATATATATTAAATATATTGTGAGCCATTGGATGGAGATCCAATGGCTCACAGCAAAACCCTCACACCATCCTCACAGAGGATCCTGATTCGTATACTTGCGTGTTGTGCGTAACTAGATTTTACCCAACAGTTATAGTTAATTAATTCTTAAATTTTCATATTTTATGTCTACTCACGTTAATTGTAAAATTACCAAATTAAAGGTAAAAGAAATTAAAATCAAAGTTAAGTTATAAAAATAAAAGAGACTGAATTATTTATTATGTTTATTACTTTGATGATTGGACGAGCGATCTTGGCGTTAACATGCTTCATCGAGTGAACCCACAGAGATATAAATACACAAAACTATAATTTTAGTGAATTCATTTATTTTGCCTAGGAAAATAAATAATACGCACATGTGATGCACGTGTTGAGCAATCTCTTTTAACAATCTATCTTTTTAATTTCGTACTTTTCAATTTTCTTTTACATTTGGGTATGTGTTTCTTATTTTTTGTAGAACTAAAATTTTCCTGATTATTAATTTATTTTATTAAAAAGGTCTATTTTTATATTGAACTAAATATTACCACTATTAAACTAAATATTGAATAAATTTAGAAGTAAATATTAAACAAAAATACATCACTCTAAACGAAGGCTTAGACTTTTAAATTTTAGTTTAATTATTTAGTAAGTTTTAAATGTGCTTCAATTTCGTATGTGTCGATTTCTTATGTGTCAACTAATACTTCCTCGCGCTTAAATCACAAAAGTAATGTTCATTCAATTTTATAGTCAATTTCTAAAATTTAATATAAATTTTTTATAATATTTTTAATTTTATAATGACAATTTTTTTAAAATAGTTTATGATAGCTAAAATTTACTGACCAAATTATTTTCTATTCGCTACGAATTAAAATTTTTGTGAATTGATTTCAAGTTATAAAAATTCTTTTGAATTAGATGAACCAATTAACTATATTATGAAAAATCATTTTAATAAGATAGAAAGTTAAATTATATATTACTCCGTCCCAAATTAATTTACTCAGTTTGACTTTTTTAAGTCAAATTGACTATTTTAGAATTAATAATTAAGCATATATAAATATATTTCTAAAATTATAAAAATTGGGATTAGTAATAAATTGTATATACTTTCTTTTGGTTATAATCTCTTTACCTATATTTTAGCAAAAATAATAAAAGATTAGTTTTAAAATGATCAATTTGACTTTAAAAAATTAAAACTGAATTAATTTGGGACGGAGGGTATATATTAAAACATACAAACAGGAATGTGTACCACTTATAAATCTTTGTTTTTTAATGTTTTATGTGTTCTAATAATTATTTCATATTTTGATTAATTATATTTAAAATATCTGAAATTAAAAAGAATTCTATTAATTAAGAAGACATTTTATCTTGTAAATATAATGTATAAGAAACTTAAGGGCAACAAAGATTTATAGTAAATGATAAATTCGTTTTATATATGTTAAAGGTAATACAATATTTAGTTGAATTAATAAAAATAAATATAAGACTATTGGGTTTAACGCGTATATAACACTGGCGCTCGACTCTTTTTTTGTCACACTATAGTACGAATCCACCTTTTGTACTATATTATTAAATTTATAATTAGGACTATTGATGAATGGGTAATATATACTTATGAATTGGATATATTCGGGCTTAAATTATTGTATTCTCAAGTCTTTTAGAAGAATTTTTACTGTGATAATTAATTATTTTGCAGAATTAGGAGATACAGGGATAAATTGGGGATTTGAGCAAATTAATGGCAAAATTGTAAATTCTGTGAACTTCAGCGCCGAGGCGCTACTCCCAGCACTAGCTGCAGCGCCAGGACGCTAAGGCCCGGCTTTTGTTGACCAAGGTGCAGGCGTGGAGCAGGAGTTTGACTTGGATTAGGAAGGGGGCAAGATGTTGACTTGGATTAGGATTGTGAACAAAGGGAAAAGAGTATTTAAAGAACAATTGGCTGAAATTAAAGGGTACGACTGAAACATAGAAAAAGATCAATCAAGGATTAGTAGGAGATTGTGCAGAAGAATTCCAATTGAAGATTGAAGCTTGGGAGATTTTCTTTTAGAGTTTCTTCTTCTTATTATTTTTAATTGTGTAATTCTTTCAAGATGATTTTCATGAGATTGTTGGTTTTATTTTTCGTCATGAACTAATTCTTTTATTAAGACTACAAATTGAACTTTTTATGTCTATGAATTAATTATTCAATTTATTCCAATTATTTATGTCTACGTGAATTGTTTATCGTGTCTTGCACTTTTTGATTAATTATTTGGCCAGTAATTACCGTGTTACTCTAGAAGGATTCGAGAGATGAAATCTAGGGTTGGAACTGGACATGATAACATGTATGCTTAATTATTTGCATGAGATGAATAATTAGGGTTGTGAATTGAATATGAATATCTGTTCACTGCATGTAACAAATTGGGAATTGGAATTTAATGGGTTTAATTTAATTATTTTGCATAGGAATATCACAGGATTAATTGAATTGAATAAAAGTTAACTGATCACTTGGAAAATGGCTTTTAACACTTAGAGTTTCTGTTAACAATTCAGAAGGCACAATAATTAGGTTAGTTGGATAATTGGTTTATAGTACATAAATTGGAGATATTGTAGTCTTAACTTCTATTTATTTAAATTCATTCATATAGTCTTAACCTTTATTTATTTAAATTAATTTTAAGAGTAACCTAGTTTTAATTGATTAATTTAGTTTTCTTAATTAGAAAAATCACAATTTGCAGTTGTTTAAATAAAATTGAATTGGTATAATGCTAGTAGTTGGAATTTATTGATTGGAATTCCCTGTGGGATCGACACTTAATTTTACCACTTTAATACTTGATGATTGTGCATACTTGCACAGATAATTGATTGTGAAATCAACCAACAGCTATATACATTTTTGTAGTACAGACAATCATCGTTTTACGACGATGGTTTTTAAACTATATCGACGGTTTACCCGCCGCCATGTAATTATAATAGTTATAAATGACGAATTAAACCGTTCTGCTATAGCCCAAAAAATTTGTCGCTATAGGTGATTGTGTACTACACAGCTGTGTATATACATTTTTCCCTTATAATTAAATATATTTGAATGAAGTTTATAAAATACTACTCCATCTGTTCCAAATTAATTATAAGATCGTTATTAACATTTTTAAGTTAATTTCAAGCATTTTCAAACTCAAAATTGACATGAATTCATTTAGTTTAAGTCAATATAATTATGCATATCATAAAATATCTAAAAACCAATACTAGTTATAAGATTTATTATTTTCAAACCTTAAATAAATCGTGTCAATTTTAAATTTGCAAATATTTCAAATTAACATTTAAAAAGTCAATATTGATGTTATGTGTAACAACTCGGGTCAAACCCCAAGTCCGGAATAAATCTTGGGTCAAATCCCAAGTCCGAATCGAATCAAATCCATCAAAATAAGGCCTCAAATTACTGGTCCAATAGTATCTTCTTGAGTTATCTTAGCCCACCACAGACTCACCCAAAAGGTCATAACTTGAAGGTACTATTGGTAGTTACTTAATTCCTTATATGCAGATAATTTTTTTGTTATCTTTCGATGTGGGACTGGAGTGTTACAAACTCCCCCACTTAAATTTCTGACGTCCCCGTAAGAACCGATCACACACACGGCCCAAAGATCTTTGCCTCTCTAGCCATTGTGGGATAATATCGGTTGGCTTCGTGTCCCCACCTCCGAACCTCCATATCTCCATTGTGGGATAATACCATCAGCCTTTGTGTCCCCACCTCTGGCAACCCGATCGGATGACCCGACCCGAGCTTTCGAGAATCGGCTCTGATACCATATGTAACAACCCAGGTCAAACCCCAAGTCTGGAACAAATCTTGGGTCAAATCCCAAGTCCATATCGAATCAAATCCATCAAAATAAGGCCTCAAACTACTAGCCTAATAGTATTTTTTTGGGTCATCTTAGCTCACCACAGGCTCATCCAAAAGGTCATGACTTGAAGGTACTATTGGTAGTTACTTAATTCCTTATACGCATACAAATTTTCCTTTATCTTTTAATGTGGGACTAAAGTGTTACATTATGATTCAGAACAGAGGGAGTAATATTTATAATTTTTATTAAACTTAAAGTCAAATAAATCACATCAATTGAATTTGAAAATATCTCCTATTAATTAATTTCATGTTCCGGAATAGAATGGTTATTATTTTGAGAATTTTTTTACAAATGGGACATTTTTTTTTATAAAAAGGAGGGAGTATCAAGATGTATCATAATTTTAATTGAGAAAATAAAATTTTTGTCGGTCATGCCCTATATACGATAGATATGTTTCAGTAATGTAAGAGGGATCAATAAACATCTCTTAGAATATTGTTTTCTTTCAAAGTCAATTAGCTTAAAATCATGCCAATTATTTAGTGGTTAATATATATACGGTAAGGATCAAGAACATTCTTTTTAAATAGCATTTTTTTTTAAATATTATTCTTTTATTAAAACTACGTCGTTTTGGAGGGACGCGGTGACATTTTTATAAATACAATGCCACCGCGTATTTACAAAAAAATGCCACCGTGTCCCTCCAAAACGATTTAGTTTTAATAAAAAATCGCTATTTAAGGAAAATGCTTCTTCCCGACGATATATATATATATATATATATATATATATATATATATATATATATATCATCTCCTTTCTCCAACCTAAACCTTAAATGTACCAAAAAGCGAAACCTGGTTATAGCGAACGACGATTTTTTCCGTTCTATATAAGATACAAAAAGTCGACGACATAGCTATGACAACGGTTCGAACCATCGCTATAGCTTAAAAAACCGTCGATATAGTCAATTTGCTATTTAAGGTTAGCTGAAGAAGGGGATCGCGTGTGTCAACTATTCATGGAATGTATTTGATTGGTGGGTGGGGAAGCATTTTTAAAACATTAAAAATAAGCATTTTAAAGTCTAGCTAGATCTTATTAAAAAGATCTTAGTACTAAATACAGTTAATTGGTGAGAATATAATACTCCACCATGAAAAAGCTTTTCAAAGTAGTATAAAATTGTCTTAATTACTTTTGAAATATTTTTGTACAAGGATGGTGGGGTGATCTTTGGCTTTCTTAAGCTAATTATATAATAAAATAAGCCTAATGTACTTGTTTTATTTGAGGAGTAAAAATGAGAGAAGAATAAGGGTTAAGAAAAATTTAATTTTGTAAAGTAAATTACAAATAATAACATATGGTTTACTTAAATTAAAGTTACTTATAGTTATGCGTAGTTTGAAAGTGAACTTTTAACCACCGGTAGTTTAAAAAATATAGCATACTTTTACCTAGTAATGACGTTAAGAGATGGTCGGTAAGTACTTTGCTACCTTCCATATATATGTTAGATATTAATATGGTTCTAATTAAACATAAATATCTCATAAATGATATAGGGATTTCATGGGTAGCTCCTGCTCTCTTTCGTCTAGGGGCTTAAATTTTTTTTAAGAAATCACAACTCAATTAGAGAGATAATTTGAATAAAAATATAGGCAACTTCATTACATAGATGATAAAAGTTAACAAATTTCCTCTATTTCTCTCATAACCTGTGCTTGATGAAGACATATGATGATCTTTATAAAAATTATTAAATTTTATGTTTAATAAGTTAACAAACTCAAACGATAAATAATACTACCTACGTTCCGAATTATATGCTCACTAATGACTTTTAAAAGTCAATTTAAAATATTTTTAAATTCAAAATAGAGATAGTTCATTTAAAATTATTAAAAAATATAATTGTTGTCAACTAACTCTCGAAAAAGAATATGTTCAAATGTGTCAAATACAACTTAAATATTAAAATTTAAACCAAAGAAAATATAAGAGAAAAAAGTTTATTCTTCAAATATGCACGCGCGCGCGCACACACACACACATATATATATACAAAATCGATCAGGTGAGGGCTCCCTTACTTTGTTAAAATGTGGACCTTTTTTTTTTTTAAACAACTAAAAAAAATATTTAATATTTTATAGAACTGAAATTTTTTCATAATACAATGTTTTGGGGTGATTTGGATACCTATACCAAAAAATGGTGATACAATCCATGCACGCACTTGCTTTTGTTATAATGATCCAAATCACATCCAAAACATCAGACATGAAAAAATTTCATTCTATAAAATATTAAACTTTTTTTTAGTTATTTTAAAAAAAAAAAAAAAAAACCAATAAAAAAAATCCGCGATTTTAACAAAAGGAAGGGAGCCCTTACGTAAACCCGGATTCTATATATATATAGGAGCCTTCCATAAAGAATCGGTTCTTTATGGATGCAGCTGTCTGTTACTTTTTTTGACTAGTTGATAAACTTATTGGAAGGCCGAGATTGAAACATAAATATACTGAAAGTCGTAAAGAGCTTCTACCGCTTTTTTTTTAATATGAGGATCCCACCATAGTCGACATGTTGTCGGTTTGTTTAACTAAAACGAATTTTTAATATTAAATAATACGCATAGAATGCGACATATGTACGCCATATAAAAAAAAAAAAAAAAAAAATACCGTAACAAGCTCTTACGACAAAAAAAAAAAAAAAAAAATACCAACCGTAACAAGCTCTTACGGCTTAAAAAAAAAAAAAAAAATCTAAACCGTAACAAGCTCTTACGGCTTGTAAAAAAAAAACTCAAAGTTGTTATTGTTATATAAAAACAAATATATGCTATTGTTATATAAAATAGGATATAAAATATCATAAAGAATTAATATTTTAAATTAAAGTGGGAAGAAATTAATATATTTGTTATATAAAGAATTATAAAAATATTTTTATATTCTATTTTATATCCTATTATAAAATAACAAATATTTTATAATTCTTTATTTGCTATTTTATATAAAATATTTTATATTCTTTATTTGTTATTATAAAATATTTATTTTTATAAAATATTTATTTTATAAAATATTTTATATTCTTTATTTGTTATTATAAAATATTTGTTTTTATAAAATATTTGTATTTATAAAATATTTTATATCCTATTATAAAAAACAAATATTTTATAAAAACAAATATTTTTATAATAACAAATAAAGAATATAAAATATTTTATAAAAACAAATATTTTTATAATAACAAATAAAGAATATAAAATATTTTTATAAAAATAAAGAAATAAAGAATTATAAAAATATTTGTTATTTTATAATAGGATATAAAATAGAATATAAAATATTTTTATAATTCTTTATATAACAAATATATTAATTTCTTCCCACTTTAATTTAAAATATTAATTTTTTATGATATATTTTATATCCTATTTTATATATAATAGCATATATTTGTTTTTATATAACAATAACAACTTTGGTTTTTTTTTTTTATGTCGTAAGAGCTTGTTACTTTAGATTTTTTTTTTTTAAGCCGTAAGAGCTTGTTATCGCTGGTATTTTTTTTTTTTTTTTTACAAATCGTAAAGAGAGTGTTACTACGGATTTGGATTTTTTATTTTTTTTTATATACGTTATAAGTTCGCATTCTAATTTATCAGATATTTAATATTAAAATTCATTTTAGTTAAACAATCGACAACATGTTGACTATGGTGGGGTCCTCATATTAAAATAAAAGCCTAGAGAGGTTTTACTATTGCAGATATATTTATATTATCTCACCTTCCAATAAGTTTATCAATCTATTCAAAAAGTGGTGTTGACAAGATTTATAAGAACCCATTACATGGAAGGGCTCCATATATATATATATATATATATATATATATATATATATATATATATATATATATATGGAATCCATCCATTGCAATTCTACCGCCATGGATATTGTGCCAACAACCCCTTTTCTGATCGTTGCTGATCAATTTATCAAAATTTCAAATTGGAATATAAATCGACCAAGTCGGGCAAAAAGTTGTGTCTAAATATAAAGTTTTACCGACTTTTATTTTAATAAGAGGGCCCCACATATTCAACATGTTGTCAGTATAGTTAAACAAAACGAATATTTAATATTAAAAAATCCTAATCGGCATAAATTGCACTTCTTTGCCTTTTTTTTTTACGCATTTTCCCCATTATATAGTCTGACTCAACACATTTAATATTGGAAGAATTACATTTTTGAGAATAATTACAACAATAGTGCACTCATAAAATATTTACACAATTAATTCACTTTCCATATTTATTTACAATATTAGTGCAATTAGGATTTCTTAATATAGGGAATTAGTATGCAATTAAGATTCCTTAATTTAGGGATTAGTTATCCCCATGACTTCTTCTCTCTCTCATCGTCTACAACAACTGCACTAGTTAGTCATCACCATTCTTCTTCATTCAAACAAATATATATATATCAGCCACGTGTCGAGCAGCAAAACCTGCATTAGACAAACAACACCAACCATGTCAAACCATGCATATATATCTATCTTTATTTATTTATATATACACTAAAATATAGATATACAAATTATATTTATTTATTTAACTTTGTATATATATATCTCTCGATAACTTAACATAAATATATATATACAATATAATCCCCACATATTACAAAACAAGTAAAAATAAAATAAATCGAGTAAGAAATATAAGAATGCACAAGCAACTATTTTTCCAAAAGCCATAACACCTCCAACAAGGTCTTTTTGGACTATTTAACCAATGTATAGAGTGAATAGACTTGATTCACAAGAATTTGGTGAAATAAAAATTTCTAATTTGAACCTTCTTCCTTATTATGAATCAAGAATCATATTACTCACACTACAAACTTTAATTAGAAGTTGTTTCACGCGATTTGGCACATTTTGCCTCATACCATACCCTAAATTCATGAGCTTTTCTAGAAAATCTATCTTATTTTCATAAGAGGCGCCCCACCTCTACACTCATATAGTGTTTCCATCAAATGTGTTCTACAGTTAAACACATCACCCAATAGGACTATGGAAAATATTAAGAGTATATAACTCAACCTCTAACATTGTAGAATTACACTATCCTACACCATAGGGATGAACTCAAATATTTATAAAATGGATAGTGTCTCAACCAATCAACCAATGATTTGTTGTTACCCATATGCACTTACTTCCGGGATTACCATTCATATAGGTCAAGTTACCATCACCGCTGATTTCGTAATGACATGTAGTCCCATCCCCTCGATGTATCGCTTTCACTAGCCTCTTGCTTAGTGGCTTTGTCGAGGATCCGCAAGATTTAACTCCGACCTAACAAAATTAAGGATATAATCCCATCACATAACAAATTGTCTCACAATATTATGTCTTAGGCGATATGCCTACTCTTGCCATTATAGCTTTTATTCTTAGCTCGCTTATAGCAGAACTGGGCAATCACAATGTAGAGACACAGATGGAACCGGTCTCGCCCACAAAGGAATATTTCCCAAAAGATTTCTCGAGCCACTCGCTTTTAACCTACGCTTTCTAAGGCAATAAACTCGAGACTCCATAAGAGAGCAAGCTATACAAGTCTGCTTAGAAGACTTCCAAGAAACCCTCCTCCTCCTAAGGTAAATATGTAGCCACTCATGGATTTGATTTCATCTCAATCGTAGATCCAAATTGGCATCACTATAGCCCTCAAGAACTGCAGGATTACCGCAAGAATACAAACCAAATCCAATAAGACTCGCAGATACTTGAGTATTCTACATAAAGCAAATCCAATGATCCTTATTAGATTACGAGTGTATCTCACGAGTCTATTAACTCACATAAGATATATCGTGTCTCAGGCAATTAGTAAGATACATTAAGAAACCTATGATTTGGGCATACTCAGTATCGAGATACACTAGGTCCCTCATGTTTTTTTTTAAATGTAAACAAGAATCATACGGAGTACTAACAGGATTAACATTATAATGTCCAAATCTCTTAAGCATTTTCTCCACATAATGATCTTGAGAAATCATATACCCATTACACACTTTTCTCAAATTAATTCCGAGAATAACATTTGCTTCTCCCAAGTCTTTCATATCAAATTTAGTGGATAACATATTTTTAGTCTCATATATAACATCAATATTGGTTCCAAAAATAAGCAAGTCATCCACATAAAGACATACAATAACACCACAATTCAATTCTCATTATTAAATTTGTATATATACATCTATCTCCATCATTTATTATATATCCATTAGAAGTCATCACACTATCAAATTTATCATTCCATTGTTTAGAGCTTGTTTAAGACCATATAAAGATTTAACTAATTTACAAACTTTATGCTCATCGCCTAAGGAAATAAATCCTCAAAGTTGGTCCATATAAATCTCCTCTTCTAAATCTCCATTAAGAAACGCAGCTTTAACATCCATTTGATGAATTATTAAATTTTAATAATAGCAGAGAGCAATTAAAACTCTAATGGATGATGTTCTTGCAACAGGTGAATAAGTCTCAAAAAAGTCAAGATCTTGCTTTTGTTTATAACCTTTAGTAACAAGCCTAACCTTAAATTTATCAATTGATCTGTCAGGTTTTAATTTCCTTTTAAAAATCCATTTACAACCAATAGATTTAGAACCAGGAGGAAGGTCCACTAATTCCCAAGTGTGATTAGCTATAATAGACTCAATCTCACTATTTATGGCTTCTCTCCAAAAAAGAGCATCGGGAGAAGAAACTGCATCTTTAAAAGTTAATGGGTCATTATCTAAGAGAAACGTAAAAAGTCGCCTCCTCGTATTTAGTGGGTTTTCTAAGACGCTTACTCCTCCTCGGTTCAATTTCGATTCCTCAATTGAACTATATAAGAGCTCGTATGAAGCTCTCTCGCATCGGTCGATCCACTTTAGATTTCAAAGGAAAATATTTTCAAAGAAATCAACATTTTTTCGACTCAATGATCAGATATGATCTAATACATCACTTTTCAAAACAAGAAATCTATAAGCAAGACTATGTTCAAAGATAACCAATAAACAAACAATCAGCAGCTTTTAGAACCAATTTTCCTTTTTTGTGGTCTCGTAACATTACCTTAGCAAGACACCCCACACTTTAAGGTATTTCAAGTTAGGTAAATGATTTTCCCAAAGCTCATAAGGTGTTTTTCCAGCTTTATAAATGATTCTATTTTGCAAGTGACAAGAAGAAGAAGAGCTTCCCCACAAATTCTATGGAGCCCCGTAACTTACTAACATAGCATTCATCATTTCTTTTAGTGTTATATTCTTTCTTTCAGCAACCCCATTAAATTCTGGAGAATATGGAGGTGTTACCTCATGTATAATTCCTTGTTCTTCACAATATTTACTAAGGGGTCCAAAGTCATATTCTTCACCTCTATCCGACCTGAGTCTTTTAATCTTCTTTTCTAATTTATTTTCAATTTCGGCCTTATAAACTAGAAATTTATCTTCGCCATTTTTATTTCTAAGAAGGTAAACTTTAGTATATCTAGAATAATCATCTATAAAGGTCACATAATAATTTTTCCCACCTCTAGAAGTATTTCTGTATATATCACCTAAGTCCTGAATGAATTAAACAGAGAGGTTCGTATTCTCTAACTAGTACCGGGGTTACATGTCTTTTTAGTAGTTTTGCTTCTACACACACTTGACATTTATCGGTATTTGAAATTTTAACATCTTTAAAAATTCCCAAATTTTTCATTATTTTTATATAAGAATAATTCATACGGCCTAATCTAGCATGCCAAATATCATCACACTCAACCAAGTAAGCAAAAGAAGTACTAGCATTATTATTATTCATGAGTTCAAGTACATTCAAATGAAATAAGCCAGAATTAAGATACCCTTTTCCCACAAACACCCCATTTTTGGTTAATACTACCTTATCGATTCAAACATAACCTTAACCCCAACTTTCCCAAGTATCCCAACAGATATACGAGATTGTAGCTTAATCTCGTGAATATGAAGAACACTCCAGAAGAGAAAGGATCTTCCTAAATTCAATTTTAAATTTACTTTCCCTTTACCCAACACCGGCAGCAGCCTCGAATCGCCTATGTATACATGTTCATCTTTTCCTCAAGGGGAGTGTAAGAGATGAATGCACCACGATTCGCACAAATATGTTTGGTAGCACCGTAATCCACTACCCATGCCTCTTTGTCACCACCATGTTCACCTCTTGAGACAACCGCCATAATAGTATTGTTCTCCTTCTCAACTAAGTTAGCTCTCTGAGAAACAGACTAGTTGTTTCCTTTTGAACTTGCATCGAGCAAGATAATGACCGCCCTTCCATACACGAAACAATCACCTTTAGGTTTTGAGGTTTCGGGTTTGAATCGATTCGGTTTTTTTCTGACCGGGGTTATACTTATGCCCATGTTTAGATGTTTGTTGAATCGGGTGACGAGGTTTCATGATCATCAACCAAATTTGCTTTGGAAGACATCTCTTCGCTTTTGCGCTTTATCTAAATTTCGTTCTTTTCTCAATACTAATATGAACAATTAACTCCTCTAAGGTCATGTCTTTCCTTTTATGTTTCATAAGATTCTCAGAATCTTTCCAAGAATCGTGCAATTTCTCTATAAGGAGCCAACAATAAAAGGAGCGGTAAGTTCATGCCTTCATTATTAAGTTCGCTACGACAAGATGAAAAGCCATGAATTTGAGAAGAGACATCTTTTCATCTGGCATGTAAAAAATTAAGAAAATTCCCAATCGCATACTTTTTGACACCAAATCTCTTCCACAACATATTTCAAAACTAAAGCATCCCAAATTTCAAAGAAAGATGTTTATATAGACAATAGATATCAAAAAGTTCATTTGACAAAGAGTTGAGAATGATAGCCTTGCAAATTTTATCGTTAGAAGACCAAGTACTAATGTAAGATTCATATTCTTTCTTTTGCTCATCTCCAGAGCATCGTAAGGGGGTTCAACCGGGTTTGGTTTGGTTAAGACATGGTCAACTTTAGCAATGTCCATAATCAAAAGTAATTTGGTTTGCCACGCTTAAAATTTATTCCATTAAAAGGCTCAACTTTGGTCAAATCAGGACATATTTAGTGGCGTAAGATAAGCGTAATCCATAGATTTCTACTTAAGATTGTTGGAAAAATATGAACAAAATATAGATTCAACTATCAAATAAAAGAAGAAGGCGTAAATAAACTTATCGATTTAGAGCTAATAATTTTGAGCAGAGGCGCAACGACCGTCATCCTTAAGTAGAAATTTCGCCTCTAGAACTTTTCTCTGCTAAGGTCACGACAATTCCTACCTGTGATTCAATGACTCTTCACCCAACTAATCAAAGACTTGAATTAGTTGAATACCCAGAAACAACTTCTAATATTTTCTTACTTCAAACTCAAAATAAAACCGTATAAAACAATAAAATATAGATATACAAATTATTATATATATATATATATATATGTTAACAGGCTAGGTAATATATATATATATATATATATATATATATATATATATATAACTCTCTAATAACTTGATTAAATATATATATACTACTATCACAAACTCTGTACTATATATATATTAAAACCAAGTACCTGATATATATTATATAGAAAGTGACTTTACTCTTTTGCTGCTAACAAGTGATATATGTATATATATGAGAAAAGGCAAAAAGTCTGCTGATTATAATGTCTCTATATGATGCCTTTTTCCTTTATATAGCAAAAGATGGCAACGGTAATAATCCTTCTACAACGGTAAAATATTACATTTACAAGCAACAGAAATATTTTTCCAACATCCATAAAATTTATATCCTCCGACAGTTACAAATCTCCATCAATATATTATAACTCATTTAATTCTTTTAATGGTACATCACCAAAATTTATAAATATATATATATATATATATATATCTTTATTTAACTTTGTAATATATAATAAAATACAACACTATCCACGCCGGTGCTGGTCATTTTCAGCCCAATGTTGTTCCCGGCGGCCATCATTACTTTCCTTTTGTTGGCGGGGTTATTCACTTCCGGAGGATTAGACACCGCAACGACTTTCGTACTGGTTTGGATGTACCGATACACGACCGGCAAGCATCCGATCGGGGCGAACCACCTGGATCGATTCAAAGAGAAGATTGCGGGTGCGGCCAAGGAAATGAAGGAGAAGGCCGAGCACCTTAGCCATGAATCTGTTAAGGGTTCTCAGGGTACTTAATTTAAATAATTAATTACTCTCGTCTCTTTGTGTCTCATCTTTTATCAGTAGGATTGATGAGAAATGAAAGTTTAAAGTTCAGTGACTTTGTTTTATTTAGCTTTTATTCTGGTTTACTTAAACTGGGTTGTCCTGATGGCTGATATATATATTTGTTTTAATTCTATTTTAAATGTTTTTAAGTTCAGAGGTGTAGTTTATTTTTTTATAAATATTTGGTTACCCATAAAAATTAAAATTGTTACCTTTGTACAAAGGTTTGGCTACCAACTGTATCATATTCATAATAATTTTATTTTTAAAATGTTATTTATAAGTTGGTAGCCAAACCTTTATAAAAAAGCGTAACTAATTCAGATTTTATCGCTTACCAATTAATTATAAAAAATTTAAGAACGATTTTCAAGTGTTACGTGCGTATTGGTATCCTAAAATGTCATGTCTAAGTTTTTCATTTATGTAATTTAGTAGTTACTTATAAATAATCTTTTAAGAATAAAATTATTTTGAATATAGAATGCGAAAGTAGCCAAATTTGTCGAGAATAAGCATGTGAATGATATTCCTATTTACATATGATTTGATTATGATATATATATATATATATATATATATATATATATATATATATGAATGAATATGTAAGTATGTTTGCATTAAGAAAAGTTGTAAAGTCCTTTGATAGACAATAGAATCATATGTACAAGGATTTAGAATGAATTGATCAAATGTGTTAGGTTGATCCTACATAAGCAAAACAGCTTTACAAAGTCCTTAAAAAAAATGATGTATAAGGACTATAAATATAGAAAGATCAAGCATGTTAGGTTGATCTAATGATGTAATAGATAGGCTTGTCTCGATCGTTAGAAAGATCGCACTGTAAATCGTAGTCTGCCAAGAGAGTCAAGGAAAACTCGAGAGCTATCAAGGCAGAATAGTAGTCTTCAAGATAGTAGATCTCGGAGTTCGTAGACTACCAGGAGAAACGAGGAAGGATCGTAGTGTGTCGAGAAGAACTTCCTCAGGACCATAGTCTGCTGAGGAAGTCATGTTCAGAATCATAGAGACAGCCTGCTTAAGAGCTGACCGAACATCTATCGAAGCCCAAGTTAAGAATTGTAGACTACACTCAGAGTCGTAGAGTCTACTGATCATATCAGAGGCAGAGATCGTAGTCGAGCAAGATCAGATGAAGACAAACACAACGACAGAAATCGTAGTGTCAAGATATGATCTCAGAGTCGTAGTGTCTGCACAGCCAAAGCTGAATCGTAGAGTGCATAACTAAGACCTCAATAGATGTGCTCACAATCCCAAGGCAGAATCGTAGAGCAAATACGTTTCTCAACGAATAAGCACTCCCAGGATATCCAAAGGAATGAAGCCTCTAGTTGGCTATGCAAAGATACATCCCACCTGAAGGAAACCAGAGAGCACTCAACGAATGGCATGCAAGCTAACAGAAGATCCAAGTGTCAACTCAATCAACATCCATATTGAGTTATAAATCCATTCTAGATGAAGTCTTCCACAAGATGATCATAAGAAGACTTCAGTAACTGACAAAGGAAAGTCAACAGATGCAGTAGCTATCAAGTAAATAGAAGACAACGATCTTTGAAGCAACCAAGATCGTAGTGTTTGCCAAACAAAGAAAGAACTGATGGAGTATACACATAGATACTGGTCATCCTCTAAAGAAAAAGGCTAAAGTGATTAAGCATTGGGTCAGTCCCTTAATGATAAGTGAACGGGAGATCATAAGGAGAAAGAGAGTTGGACATGCCACAAATTTGAAGTGTCTTGCTATTCAGAAGGGACCAGAACAAAGAGTCAAGCCATCAATATCTGAGAGCTGTCGAGATAAATAGAAGTGTTGAAGCACTGCACAAGAGAAGGAAGAGGTGTTCTACATTTAAGATCTAATCAACACTCTTCAAGATCGTAGTGTTGTCTCTACCAGTCAACAAGACACTACGATCAGGTCCAAGAAGACATGCATCAGAATCGTAAAGTTTGAATAGCTGAAGATTGAAGTATTAGCAACGGTTCAATCTGAAGGTTGATGTTTGGACAAGAGCTTATTGAGAGCATCGATGTAAAAGGACAACATCTGATTAAGAAATCAGAAGGGGGAAATAAAGTCATTGACCTGCCCAAGGCATAAAAGTGACATCTCTGATGGGGTAAGTGAAACAGTAGACTGCAGTGTCAGAAAGTCATGACATGTCACATCTGCAGTCTGCACCAAACAATTCGAGATCTGTGAAGCAATTCAAAGAGATTTCAACGGCTACTTTCCAACGGGAAGATTGGGAAGGAGTATAAATCAGCTAGAGCTTTAAAGATCAAGAGTTGTTGGAGTTGCTGAGTTTGGAGAATTGGTGGACTGATCTAACCAACGTAAAAAGTGAGTGACCAGTGAAGGTCTGAAGGCTCACTCTACGATCCACCAAGAACACTTAGAGACAGAAAAAGAAGGAAGTAGAAGTGAGAGTTCTACTACAAGAAGAGTGTTCTGAACTGCCGAGAGGAAGAAAAGCATCAAAGTCATCTTGATGTCAATCATGGGAAGACTCTAAGTACCAGAGCCTACAGTCATCTTAGCAAGTCCATCATGAGAAAGCATCAAGTATCAAGAAAGAAGATCACCAACACCATCATGGTGGAAAGTATGAGAAATTTTCTAAGTACCTAGTAGAAGAGCTTACAGTCATCATAGAAACCCATCATGTGCATCCATCAAGTATCAAAAGGAATGATCTTCAAGGCAGTTTATCAAGGGATCATCAGGAGAGGTTAAGTAACTGAAGAAGTTGAGCATCATGCAACACTCAACTGGACTTCAAGGATGATCATGCCAAAATGCTAAGTACCGAAGATGTTCAGAGCATAAAGACATGTTAGCAGCTCAGCACCAACTCCAACAAACAAACAAACAGCTCAAAAACAAAAAGTCAGGGACTGAGGGGTCCTTGTCTGGAGGGACTAAATGAAGTTCCAAGCTGCTGGGCTTGAAGAGTTCCTAGGGAACTAGAGAAGTTCCAAGGCTGTTGGCCTTGCAGAGTTCTTAGTGAACTGAAGTCCCAAGGCTGCTGGCCTTGAAGAAATCTTAGTGATTCAGGGTGCTGCACTTCCTTAGTGGAAATCCTGTTAGTTAAAAATAGAAGAGTGGATTAAAATCTTGAGTCTCTGAACCACTTAAAACCCCTTGTGTCTTTTACTTTATATCATTTACATTATGTACCTTAACTGCTATAACTGTCATGTACGTTTTAACTGCTTACTACTGAATGAACTCTACAAACAATGTATGTTTGATTATGAATATATCAATGAAGGGGATCTTTTACTTATTCCGCTGTGCTTGAAAAGATTCTTATGTTTGTCATATGCTAAATTATTAGCAATAAAAAATAAACCAGAAAAGTATTTGAAAGAAAAAGGATCTATTCAACCACCCCCCTTCTAGATCTATTGTGCCTACTGGGAACTAACAAAACATTCATACAAAGGTAACCATTTTAGTTTTTGTGGGTAACCAAATATTCATAAAAAAAATTGTTCGTGATTTCCTCTTTGTTCGGCTACTCCGAATTCATTTTGGATTTGTTCTTGCTGGTTTGGTAAATCTGACTTCTTCTTCTTTGATTTGTTTTGGTAACTCCAATTTCTTCTTCTTCTTCAATTTGTTTTGTTTTGGTTGTTCGTGATTTCCTCTTTGTTCGGCTACTCCGAATTTGTTTTGGATCTGTTCTTGCTAGTTTGGTAATTCTGAATTTTTCTTCTTCGATTTGTTTTGGTTGTTCGTGATTTCCTCTTTGTTTTGTTTTTGATTTGTTTGGTAACTTTGAATATTTGAATTTGAATTATTGTTTTGAATTTAAATTTATTTTTGTTGTTAGATCCAAGATATTTGAATTTGAATTATTATTTATGGCAGTTATTTCTCCTTGATTTTAGGTTTCCTTATTATTATGAATTGAATCTTATACTAATTCCCTAAATTAAGGAATCATAATTGCACTAGTATTATAAATAAATATGGGAAAGTGTATTATTTTTGTAATTATTTTTTGATTCAATAATGGTGTAATTACTTTCTAATTGTTGTATATTTCTGTAAAGAACCCTTTTATATTTAAAAAGTCCCAACCGGCACAGTTTGTACTGACGGTTTTTTTTACGCATTTCTCCATTAAATGTCATGACTCAGCACATCAAAATCACATAAATAATTAAAATATAAGTAAATAAGTATGTTATCTTAGGCGTTGAGAATAAAAATATATAAAATGGTCAAATAGGTTCAAACCATCACTGGAATGGAATAAAAATTGAAAAATAATCCATTGGCTTCTAAAAGAATTGTTTCCAACTATTCGCTCCTAAACAGATTTGAACTTGCAACCTCCAGCTTTAAACCCTTGTCATATGACCACCCGAGCACCACGAGTCTAGCTGTTCATTTCTCGTAAGAATTAGTCTTTATTTTAAAACTTTACATTTCCCCCAAAATCTATATATTATTATTATATTACGATTTATTTTTATTATTCAGCAATTCTAAATTATTATTATTATATTAAGTTTCGATGATAGGAAATGAATGTCTTATCTATTTATGAAAATGGTAGTAAATTGGTATAGTAGAATTTAAATGGAGTTAGATTATAATAATTTGTTTTATTATTACACTATATTATTATTATTATTATTATTATTATTATTATTATTTATTTTATAAATTATTAATATTATTTGAGTATGAGAGTATAATATTCATGTATTAATATTATTAAAAATAATATTAATAATTATTTTTAATATTAATATAAGTAATGTGATTATTAATATTAATCCAAATAATAATATCTATACAGTTCAACCAAATAGATATTTTTTCCGTATTAATAATATGAAGTGGTTTTATGTGATTAGATAATATTAATATTACTAAGTTATGAATTTGAAAATCACATACAGTTCAACCAAATAGATATTCTTATTAATTAATATGTACATTAGATAACGCTAGAACATTTTCTATATCTCAGAGGCCGAAAGTAATCTTGCGGATTTCTTGTAGAGCTCCCACGCGATGCGGTAACGAAAGACCGTGACATCTTCCAAGGACCACTTCTCTTCGCAAATATCAACATTAGACCTAACGAAACCGTAAACATACTTGCATACAAAATGCCACATCGAGTTGTTGTGGTTGTTTTGATTGGGATCTTTATTAACTTCTTATGCAGATAGGATTAACGTTGAGCCACTCACGCATCGGATTACCATTTCGCAAATAAAATTGTATCAAATGTACCTGCATGTACAAAGTAGTTGGTTAATAATTTTTTAATATTAAAGGACATTATAAAAGTAAAATATTTTAAAACTACACATACCGCAACTTTAACGAATTCTAAGTACATTTCCTGTAACTTCATATGCTTGGTATCATTGTAGTACGGGTCAATGATCGTAACCATCCAATCTTCAACTGAGAATAGGAACAAGACAAAATGGCTTTGATGTGTACTACACACCGGCATGAATATGTAATGGCATTCGTGTAAAGGTGGACCAACATCTTGGTTCACATACGGGTTACAAAAACTCTATGCATGATTCTCTTCAGTTGGGGGCGCATAGCTCTGCCCAAGATGCATGAAGAATGAATTTATGAAACCAAATTGGGCCCACCTTTGTATTCCCTGCGACCTGTAGTATTCCTCTCTGTCTCGTAGCAACAACATATAAGTGTCGAGGACATGCTCGAAAATCCAATTTCCATGCCCTACGGAATGCAATGCACTGTGGTCTAAATCATATAACTGCCGCGATGTGATAAAGGATATAAATTCTCTTCCGAGGCCACCACGTTTCCAAGCATATGTTTATTTATGAATGCCTCCTTCCAATCTTTCAATTTTTTGGTTAAGGACCCTTTTGGTCCATAAGAGATGTGATTTTCCGCATCTTATGCCTGATTGAGATCCAAATGTACATTACAGTAAAACCTCTATTTAAGAATAGACTTGGGACCAAACTATTTATATTTTAATTGAGAGGTTATTACTAAATAGAGGTATTGGTACAAAATATTTTCCGAATACCCAAAAATATCCACTTTAACAAAAATATTAATAAGAACTCCCTAATAGTTATTATTCAAAAAATATTTATGCAAAGTAGTCTTTTATATGAAAATATAGTCTTTTATAGGAAAATATAATTCTTTATAAGAAATGTAGTCTTTTATAAAAATGTAGTCTTTTAAAATTAATATTGTCTCTCTCTCTCTCATATATATATATATATATATGACATTATTACTATATAGAGGTATAGTTTCTTAATACGGGACTTAAAAAAATATATAACATATTACAATTTAGAGGTTATTCTTATTTATAACTGGCCCAATTTAGGACCAAATTTTTTATAATATTGTAGAGGTTATTCTTATATAGAGTATTCTTAAATAGAGATTTTACTGTATTATTATATGGCATGCCATTTTTATTTATAAATATGAATATACATAATAATTAATATGCTTTAATTAAAACCATCACTATATATACCTTAAGTGAACCAGCTCCTATTATGTCAGAAAGTCCCGCAAAGTAAGAGGTGGTTAGAATGTAACACTCCTCATAGGCTTGGGAGGTCGGAATGTAACACTCCTCATAGGCTTGGGAGGTCGAAATGTAACACTCCTTGTAGGCTTGGGTGATGGGAATGGAGCTCTCCTCATATGCTTGTGTGGTGGGTATGTAGCTCTCTTGTACAACATAATCAGTTTGTTTCCCAAGCCCTTCATTGAATTGGGAGAATTGGGACTGTGGTCCAAAAATTATGGGACCCCCCTGTTTAGATTCAAGAGTGCACTCGATAAAATCATTCCTTCTAAGCCTCATCAAAAATGTGCAATTTGCGGCTTTGAAACCCACCACGATAAGCGAAATCACTATCGAGTGCTAGGGATTTCTGAGCCAAAAAGATAGGCGTCGATTGTATTGTTTATGCTATGTTTTTTTAATTTTATGAAAATGAACATGTAATCTGTACTATTCATGTTAATGTTATGCAATAGTAGTATTGGTATAATCTGTACTTCTAATATTAATAATCACAATATTAATATTAATATTATATTTTATAAAATTAATACATGAATATCATACTCTCATACTCAAATAATAATAATAATTAATAAAATAATAATATTAATATTAATATTAATAGTTGATGATGCACAAAATGAACTTTGTACACACCTGTCAAGTAATAATAAATGCGGTAATTAAAGTAAGAAAATAAGACAAATATTAAAGTGGTTCGGTCAAGTTGACCTAGTCTACTGTTGAATAGCTCTAGTCGCCGTGTGACCTCCCCCTTTTCAGGTGAACTCCTCTTGCTTGTGGACTCCTTCTCTCTTATTCTTGAAGAACCTAGGTTATTAATTTGGGGGTTTTGTGTCATGTTCTTGATTTCACTTGTTCCATAGCGATTAGGGAGATTCAATCCTAGAGATCTCTTCTAAGTGAGGACTTTTCAGAGATCAATGTCGAACAAAGGAAGAGACAGCCATGGGAGTGAACTGACTGATGAAGTGAGCTCCCAAGAGGCTGCCATGGTGGAGAATGAAGCGAGTGAGGTGCCTCAGGTGGATAATGCCGTACACGACGCTGATGGAAGTGTAGATCCATTTGGTGTTCGTAGTGGAGCTGGACATGGGAGATCTGGGCGAGCTTCTAGCGGGCGAGCTGCTAGTGGGCGGGCTTCTCTAGGTGCTGGATCATCTCATTTATGTGAGTAGGGGCGAGTTGGGTAAGCCTTGGGCGAGCTGGGCAGGCTTTGGGGGAGAAAGGGCGAGCTGAACAAGTTTTAGGCGAGCATGAGCCGGTCTTGGGCTAGCATGGACTGGTTTTGGGTGAGCAGGATCAAATCTTGGGCGAGCAAGAGCTGGTCTTGGGCGAGCAAGAGCTGGTTTTGGGCGAGCAAAGATCTGGTTTTGGGCGAGCAGGAGGTTGGGGGCGCTGCTTCTGGCGACCACAGTCTGCCTCCATCCAATGCGACTCAAGAACTCCCTGATGGTGGTTCAGGCCCTTCTTTAAGACCTCGAAAGATAAAACACAAAAGTAAATCGATCCCGGATGATGATAGGTCTAAAGTAAGTACCCTTTTCAGCTCACTCAATTCTGATGATGATATTTCGAGACTTATTTCTACTTATCATATTCCACCCACGGTGTCGTGTCGTCGGGCCGAGAAAGGTGAATTTTTTTGAGACGACTCCTCCGGTGACATTGTCATTTACAAGGAGATGCTCGAAGTCGGGCTTAGGTTCCCTATGTCCCATCCCATTTGTCAAATTCTGAACTATTTTTCTCTTACCCCAGGGCAGTTAGCGCCCAATGGTTGAAGAGTCTTGTTGGGTTTTCTCATATTATGGAAGAAGGTGCATCACGAAGATGCTTCCCCCAAGGAGTTCCATGGGGCTTATAACTTGTGCGAGACTCCTGCACCAAATAGGGGCTGGTATTATTTTACTGCAAAGAGTGGTATGGTGCTCACTGGGTTACGCTCCAATTGCCACAGCTGGAAATCTCACTTCTTCTTTATCGGTGGAGACTGGGCTTTAGAGGCTGATCGGGCCTTGGTTTCAAAACGTTGGGGTGCTGCTAAGAAACTCGGTGCATTTCAAGTTTGACACCTTTTTTTATATATTGCTCACTATCTCCTTGCAGGTATATTGGTGCTCTCCAAAGAACAAGAGTCGAAGCTGCAGGCTGTGAAGGCTCACCCTGATAAAGACCTGAGCGTTCTTTTGCCTAAGTACGGTAGTAAAGCTGGAGGTTCTTTGCCGAGATCAGGTGGCTCCTTCTTAAAGAGAAAAGGTATGTTGACTTATCTTATTACTTTCTTTTTATTAGATGATGGTCACTCAGATAACGCTTTGTGTCCTTTGCTGCAGTGGACAGGACGGTGATTGGATCAATCTTTTTTGGCGGTGTTAGTAGGGGCACTCATCCTCCCAAGGTGGCGAGGACAAATGATGCGCACACCGAGGCGAGCTCTCATCAAGTGACACCTTCATTGTGCCTTCCCAGTTGGTGAATTCGAGCGCTACTCTAGAGACTTCCCCTTCGCCTATACCTTCTGACCCCCGCCCGTCCACTCCTCCTGCAGGAGCTCATGTCGGGGCACCGATTCAGTCTAGTTTTATGCTGGGGGATCCGCAAGTAAGGGAACGACTTGGGAGATTTGTGTTTCCATCTGAGATTCAACAGATTAGTGCTTTTGGCACTGAGGGGGTTATCAACACATTTCTAGAAGGTTTGGCTCGGGTAAAAATCTTTAGTTTTTTTTTTGTTTTTTTTTTGCGCTTGGTCATTCTTTTGTCTTTTGTCTTCTTCAGATTTCCATTGCGTCTGTATGCTTGTTCTTGAGGGCTCATTATTATGGTTAATTGAAGCTTAACCATGAGGCTGTGCAAAAGGAGCTTCTCGCTACTCAGGGGAGGATTGTCGAGCTCGAAGCTGCTGACAGGGCTTCTCGGGCTGAGATTTTGACAACCCATGGGAAGGCCGCGCTTAGTGAGGCAGATTGTTCGAAGGCTGAAACAGATCTTTTGGCGATCCATGAGAGGATAGTTAAGATCAAGGCTGAGTTTTTGGCAACTCGTGAGAGGGATGCACTCAGGGAGGTGGAACTTGTTGAGGCCCATAGGAGGGCAACTAAGCTTGAGACTGAGCTTCAGACGCACTTGAGACGTGAGAGGACACGCCAGAGAGGCCATTTACTTTCGAGAGCGAAGGCAGAATTGAAGGCAGCTCAAGAGAGAGCTTTTTAGGCTGAAGTGGATCTGGAGTATGCTGTTGGAGGTGCTTTCATTGATGGCTATGAGGAGCTTCGGGGCAAGATCTCTGCTTCTTTCCCCGATCTTTGATTTCTCAAGCTTTATGCCAACTGAGGCGCCTAAAGATGGAGGTTCTGAAGATGCTAAGGATGATGAGGACGACCATGCGAGTAGTTAGAGTGCTAGGGACTTTTTTTTTCTTTTGTACTGATACTCCTTTGAAATTGAATGAAAATGCAATCTTTTTGAGTAAAATGTAGAAAATTTTATTGTTGACTCAAATAAAGGTACTTTGAACATTAGATGATAATCCTAAAAAAGACAAATAAAACCAAGTCCCTAACTATACCACTTTTACTTCTTTCAGGTGTCACTGGTAATACCTCTTCAAGTGCTCAGCGTTCCATGAATGGAGTAAGACCTTCCCTATGGAATTCTAGATCTTGTAAGTGCCCGGTCTCACCACTTCTGTTACAAGGTATGGTCCTTCCCAATTTGGTCCCAGTTTTCCGTCGCGCGAATCCTTCGTGGCGAGGATCACTTTCTTGAGGACCCAGTCTCTTGGTTTGAAGGAAAGAGGCTTCACCCTTGAGTTGTAGTTCTTTGTCATGCGACGCTTATACTCTGCGTTGCGAACCACAGCCATCTTTCTTGCCTCCTCTACCAAGTCGAGGTTGATGCAGAGTCCTTCCTCAATGGTGGTAGGGTCGTGGTGTTGGACCCTTAGAGAGTTCACCCTGATCTCTACAGGGATGACGGCCTAGGATGTCGATGCCCTATTTAGAAAATGGTCATGGACTTGAAATGGTCGTTAGCTCTTCTGGTGGTTGCATGGGTACAGTTATGAAGCGTTAACACTTATCACACTTCCTGGAGAACTCCTGGGCGTCCTTTACCATAGAAGGCCAGAAGTAACCTTGCCTGAGTGCCTTGTGGGCAAGGGATCGTCCTCCAGAGTGGTTACCACATATTCCTTCATAAATCTCTCGCAGGGCATAGTGAGCTTCTTCTGGTGAAAGGCATCGGAACAATGGCAAGGAATAGCCTTTCTTGTACAAAGTGTCCTGCAGGATGGTAAACTTAAAAGCTCTCATTCTTAGCTTCCCAGCTTCTGAAGGGTCGTCCGGTAACACACCTTCTCGGAGATATGCCCTTATTGGGGTCATCTAGTTTGATTTAGCTGATGCACAGTTGACATTTATGGTTCCTGAGTCCATCGTGCTTGGTTCGAACTGGTGACCAATAAATGTTGGTCCTCCTGGTGGGGTTTCCAAGGACGAGGCAAGCCTTGTAAGTGCATCGTCGGCCATGTTGTCTTCCCAGGGAATATGGAAAATCTGGAAGTGTTTGAACTTTGTCAACATGCTTCTTACCATGCCAAGATATTCTTGCATTTTGGATCCTTTTGCTTCAAAATCAACCTTCACTTGATTAACAATCAATTGAGCGTCGCTATAGGTAATGAGGTGTTGAATCTTCATCTCAATCGCCAACCTTAATCCAGAGAGAAGGGCTTCATATTCTGCCTCATTGTTCAAGGCAATAAAGTGGAGCTTCACTGTATACTTAAGAGTGGTACCATCTAGGCTGATCAAGATTAGACCTGCTCTGCCTCCATTGCTGGTTAAGGAACCATCTACATAGAGCTTCCAAGATGGAAAAGAGTAGGGCTCAGAGATTAAAAAGGGAGGTTGGGAGCCAGGATGGGGAACTGGGACTTCAGTCTGGGTCCTCTAGAGTGTCTGGTCGTCTGAAAGAGCTGCTTGGGCGTCCGAGGGGGAAGTCTGTGAGTCCAACATGATGGTCTGGTCGTCTGGGATTGTCTGGGCGCCCATCCTAGGTGCCTGATGGTCTTCATGATATTGTTCAGTGCTTTTATCAACCATCTCCAAACTGGGCGAGGTGGATATTTCGTTGTTTTCCGCCTCTGCTGGTGTTAGCTCGGCAACGAAATCTACCAATGCTTGTGCTTTGATGGCTGACCTTGGTTGGTACTGTATGTCAAACTCACCAAGCTCAACTGCCCACTTAAGCAGTCTCCTAGATATACGAGCTTTCCCAGGACTTTTTTTAGGGGTTGATTTATGATGACGATAATGCTGTGACTTTGGAAGTAGTGTCGTAACCGTCTCGCTGTTGTGATTAAAGCGAGTGCCAGTTTTTTTAGTCTCGAATACCTGACTTCTTCTCCTCGGTATGCTCTGCTTACATAGTAAATAGGCTTTTACGCTCCGTTATTGTCCCTGACGAGGACTGAGCTTACTGCCGATGGGGAGGCAGAAACGTACAAATATAACACCTCGCCTGGTGTGGCATGCGAAAGGAGAGGAGGTGCGGCCAAGTAAGCTTTGACATTTTGGAATGCCTCATCTGCCTCATGTCCCCACTCAAAAGCTTTCTAAAGAATTTTAAAAAAGTGCAGACACTTATCTACAAACTTGGAGACGAACCTATTTAGTGCTGCAATTCTTCCATTGAGGCGCTGGAGCTCTTTGGTTGAAGTGAGTAATTTCATATCGAGGATGGCTTTGATCTTGTCGGGGCTTGCTTCAATTCCCCTCTGGTTGACCATGAAGCCTAGGAACTTTCCCGATCCTACGCCGAAGGTGCACTTTTCAGGATTTAGCTTCATTCGGTATGATATAAGAACATTGAAGGTCTCTTGGAGGTGATTAATGTGATCTGCTGCAACGAGACTCTTTACCAACATGTCGTCAACGTAGACTTCCATTGTTCGCCCAATTTGAGACTAGAACATTTTGTTTATCAGTCATTGGTAGGTTGCTCCTGCGTTCCTCAACCCGAAGGGCATGGCCCTGTAGCAGTAAGCTCCTTTGGGAGTGATGAACGATGTCTTCTCCTGGTCCAGGGGGTACATGCTAATCTGGTTATACCCAGAGTACGCATTCAGGAAGGTGAGCAACTCATGCCCTGTAGTGGCATCAATGAGAAGGTCGATCCGTGGTAGAGGGTAGCTATCTTTTGGGCACACCTTATTGAGCTCTATGAAGTCAACACAGAGGTGCCACTTCCCATTAGCTTTAGTGACCATTACCACGTTGGAGAGCCATTGTGGATATGCTACTTCTCTAACCGCTCCATTATCTATTAACTTTTTAACTTCCTCGTCCATGGCTTGGGCCCTTGTAGTGGAGGCACCCCTTAGCTTTTGGTGAACTGGCTTGTAGCGAGGGTCAACATTGAGACGGTGTGTGGCTACTTCTGGGTCGATGCCCTCCAAGTCTGCACGTGACCATGCAAAAACATCCATATTATTTTTGAGAAAGTCTATTAGTTGGTGAACTAGATCTTAATTGAGGGGAGAACCAATGTACACCCTTCTGTTTAGGTGTTCCTTGTCCAAGACTACAAGGGTGAACTCTTCGACGGGCTCTCCTATTTCTATGGTGGAGTCATCCCTTGGGTCAAGGACCTCGACCTGTAATGCTTCTTTCGGCTTCCTGGTCTTCATGGAGGAGACATAGAACTCCCTTGCTGCTACCTGGTCTCCTCTGACTTCTCCGACTCCATTTAGGGTTGGAAAACAAAGGATACGATGATAAGTGGAGGGGACGACCCTCAATTTATTAAGAGTTGGTCACCCCAATATGATGTTATAGGTTGATGGGCAGTCTGTAACTAAGAAATTTACCATCACTGTAGATCTTCTTGGTGTCACTCCGGCTATGATTGGCAGGGTAATGGACCCTAGGGGATATACTTTCTCCCTTGAGAACCCCATGAGGGGGACCTAATAGGCTGCAATCTCTCCCTGCCCAGGTTGAGTTTGTCGTAAGCTTCTATGAACAAGATATCGGCAGAGCTGCCACTGTCTACTAGTATTCTACGTACTTAAAAATTGGCCACGGTCATGGTGAGCACCAGAGGGTCATCGTGCGGGTGATGAATCCCCTTCAAATCCTCATCTGAGAAGGATATGACTTCATTAGCATGTTGCCTGGGCATCTTGGACGGGCGCCCCTCTTCGGGGTGCCTTGCTTTTCTGGCATGTGCCTTCATGGCAGACATCGACTCTCCCCCTCCTCCGAATCTTCCCGAGATGGTGTGAATCTCCCCAACTAGATTTTGATCTTCCTGGTTGTGAGTTGGTGATGGGGCATGTATTCTACCAGCAACATACTGGCGTAGTTGACCACGTTGAATGAGATCTTCAATTTGTTTCTTGAGTTCATAGTAGTCGTCAGTGTCATGAACGTGGTCGCGATGAAAACGGCAGTACTTGTTCGAGTTCCTGCGGTTTGGAGGAGACTTCATTCTCGCTGGCCACTTTATGGTGGGGTCATCCTGGATCTGTAAAAGAATGTGCCCGACAGTCTCATTGAGGGGAGTGAATGGTCGTCGATCTTTTTGAGGAGCAGGACCGAGTCTATCTTTGGCGGATACCCTCTCTGTCCTACTTGATTTGTTGTCAGTCTCCTTCTTGTCATCCCTGTCTCTTCATTTTCTCTTCTCTCCTACTCTAGAGGATTCACCTCATCAGGCCCTTGTGACGTCCTCAGCATTCATGTATTTCTGGGCCTTTGCTAGTAGCTCAGTCATGTTCTTTGGTGGACGTTTCATCACTGAGAAAAGAAAACTTAACTAGCGGAGGCCTCCCAAAAAGGCAGTCATGGTTACCTTATCATCAGGTTCTTCTACTTGAAAAACCTCCTTGTTAAAAAGAGTGAGGCAGTCCCTCAGGCTCTCGTCTTGTTTTATGCTGAGAAGATGTGTGACAGGCTTTTGATGATGTCGCCCCCCAATAAAGTGGGACACAAAAGACCTGCTCAACTTAGCAAAGGTTGAGATGGAGGCTGGAGAGAGCTTGGCAAACCACTGTCGAGCAGAGCCCCTCAAGGTGGTTGGGAACTCCCTGCACATGATTTCATCAGGGATGTTATGGAGCTGCATCATGGTTTTGTATGTTTTGAGGTGATCTAACGGATCTTTTGTTCCGTCAAAGGTCTCCACGGATGGCATTTTGAACTTTTGAGGGAGTGGATAGTTCATCACGTCAAGCTTAAAAGGCGTGTCTGTTCGCCCTACAAGATAATCCACGGTTTCTGGTCCTCGGGCCTTCAAGGCGTTGAAGACATCACCTAGTTGGTTTTGTACTTCCTTAATTTTCTCATCCTAGTGGTTAGGGGCTCCCCTGGAATGATCATGGGGATGACTTCCATGTTCCACGCTCTAGTTCTCACCCTCATCTTCTTGGAGATGAGGAACTCCACTTTGGGAAGCAGGAGGAGGAGGTGGATCATGATGGGCTCCCCTGTGTGGGGCTCCTTGATGTCCAGTGGTTGGAGCTCCTTGATGTCCAGGGGTTGGAGCTCCTTGTTGCATTCCTCCTTCTTGTCTGGCGAGCAAGAGTTGTAGTATATAATGGTTCTGGATAGCCAACTGTTGCATGGTTTCCAGCATCTGCTGTGGATTTGGAGCTGAAGTATTTGAGACGGGGTTGGTGGGCGGAGGAGCACCCTCCTCTGGTCGTGGATTGTCTTCAGGTTGGTTCATTGACCTGGTTGTAATCGCCATTGGTTTAGATGTTTGAAGGTGAAAATCTTTTCGATTCCCACAGACGATGCTAAACTGATGATGCACAAAATGAACTTTGTACACACCTGTAAAGTAATAATAAATGTGATAATTAAACTAAGAAAATAAGACAAATATTAAAGTGGTTCGATCAAGTTGAACTAGTCTATTGTTGAATGGCTCTAGTCACCTGTCACTTTATATGTCAAGTGTGTTGGAATGAGTACAGAGAGTACAAGCTTAAAGACACAAAAGTTAGTTTCCCCCCAATGATGGTGAGGCATTCCATTTATAGAGACCCGTGATAGTTTTGGGGTGAGCATGTAACCACTACTTTACTGGAGCTCGCAACCTCTTCCTAACGTGCAAGATGGTTGACGTGCTCTCCGTGAGGTCCGGAGACGAGGCTCGACCACTTCTGGACCTCATGGAGAGCACCTCAACCATCTTGCACGTTAGGAAGAGGTTGGGAGCTCCACCAAAGTAGTGGTTACATGCTTTCCCCAAAACTGTCACGGGTCTCTATAAATGGAACGCCTCACCATCACTGGGGGAAAACTGACTTTTGTGTCTTTAAGCTTGTACTCTCTGTACTCATTCCAACACACTTGACATATTATAAAGTGTCAGGTGACTAGAGTCATTCAACAGTGGACTAGGTCAATTTGACTGAACCACCTTAATATTTGTCTTATTTTCTTACTTTAATTACCGCATTTATTATTACTTGACAGGTGTGTACAAGATTTATTTTGTGCATCATCAATAGTAATAATAATAATAATAATAATAATAATAATAATAATAATAATAATAATAATAATAATAATAATTGCAACTAGTCATAAACATGCTAATACTTAACTTTTAAGCGCATAAAATATTTTCAAAATAAAATATGAAATGCTAACTACTTTTATAAATTGAAAGAAGTAAAAAAGACCCCAACTTTTATGAATAAAGATGAATTTTCTATAAATATCATTTTTTTGAATATTATGGAATGAATTTGATATAATGTTATAGTTGTGGGTAATATTTATAAATTTTGCAAAAGTACGCAAGTTGTTATATAATATTCGATTGGCCTGGGAATATTCGCTTTTAACAGTGAAATATTCGTATAACTAACACAATCATCAGGTGGACCCCACAACGGAATTATTATTTTTGATCGAGAAAACGACAAAAATACTTTTATGAAAATAACTACGAAAGTTTTACCGTTAACTCGTCAAACACCCTTGTTAAAAGTACAAGAATACGCCAGAGTCGCACAAAGAGTACACTGTGATTGATTATCGATGCTTACGTGAGAAGTCACCAGCTTTTGTTCAATTATTGTTACAAAGAATTGCGATAAGATCTCACGTTATTTGATTCAATTATTGTCAATATTTTATAATCAATAATCGAGATGACAAAGTTATTAATATTATTATTTGCAATATTAACGATGTCTCTAAGTTCTCTGCGAGAGGTTTGGTCACCTAATCATGCGCCACCAATGGGAGAAATCCTTATCGAAAGCCCCTCTTTCTCGGGAAACGACCTCGGTCGATTAATATTGTGAATTATAATAATGATGATGAGTTTTGTTTTATTAGTATTATTAATGTAATAAAATGTAAAAGTTTTTATATATAAAAAATAATACTTTTATAAAGTTATTCGCTTTATTAGACTAATAGTAAATCTTTTTATATAAAATGTAATACTTTTTTTTAAAGTTATCTCGCTTTTATTAGATAATAATTAGAATATATTATATTTTATTATTATATATTTATATCATATAAGGTTCGTGATAAGTTTTTTATGATAGTAAAATAATTTTTTATATAAAATATAATACTTTTATAAAGTTATTCGCTTTTATTAGATTATAAATATAATATATTATATTTTATTGTAAACCAATCTGACCGTCTGCTTAAAGTAAATCAATCTGGACCGCTCATGAATTAGTTACTATGCAAAATTCATTCTTCTATAAATAAGCTCATTCCTTCATTATTTCTTACTTAATTCAATCAAAACTCTAGAGAGAGAAACTATAGAGAGAGTTCTTCTTCTATAATCTTGAGCGTATTTCTTTAGAGTTTAAGAAAGCTTTGAGCGTAGTAGGTAAGTTTTCTTTCGAGTATATCCTCGCCTCTACCAAATAAAAATACTCTTCTTTACTTGTAGAAGGATATTATTTGTTGTACTCGTTAGGGTATTCTTCTTCTTTCTTATCGGTGAAATTCTTTTGTTATTCCATTCTTTATTATTCTCGTTGAATAACCTGATACGCGGATACCCTATACTTGGTGAAATTCTTCTTATTCGTTATTCCATTATTTATTATTCTCGTTGAACATCCCGTCCGTCTCATTATTCTATTGCTTACGCACGACCGGTTCCGTTCCATTTATTATTCTCGTTGAATATCCCGCGTCTGCAGCGCTTTACGCACGACCGTTCCATTATTTATTATTCTCGTTGAATATCCTCGCTCGCAAGCGCTTTACGCACGACCGGTTCCATTATTTATTATTCTCGTTGAATATCCTCGCTTGCATTTTTTACGCATTTACGACCGTTCCATTATTTATTATTCTTCTGTTGAATAACCTCGTCTGCGCGGCCTATCGCATGCCCGGTGATTTCTTTTGTTATTCCATTCTTTATTATACTCAAATAAGTTAAAGTTTTGACTTCTATACTCCATGAAATTAGTGGAATATCCTCGATATTTGCGCTTCATCCAAAGATCTTTTCATGGAAATATTCTTCCGAGCATTCTTGAGTGTTACTCTACAAAGAAGTATCATGTCGATAATTTGGACATTATTAGTTCCTCGGATAAATTAATTTTGAACTTGTTTTATTGAATTTTTATCATTGTCATCATCCTCATGTTTATATTATGTTGAAAGTCATCTGTGGCCCCAGTAGTGTATGTAGATGGACTTGGTATGATTATGACCACTGTGATTATTCTTGTAAAATCACGACCGTAATGTTACAAATGATGTGGAAAAAGTCCTCATCAATTCGTAGTAGTATCATCGATGGACAAATTGTTGGCATGATCATGACCATCATCGATGAATACACACGAATATCCTCGCCGTGTGCATGGATAATTTGTGGTGGATACTAATGAATATCCTCGGTCAGAAAAGTGTGGATGATGTGGATTATTTATTGTCGAGTCTCAAATGATAAAAGTCATGAAAACCTTTTAAATCATAAAGATAGTAGATTTTATTCTCTACTCGACTTTTCTAATGGATCGCTTGTTCTCACCGCAGCTAAACTTGATGTTTGTTATATTTTATCGCTTTAACACTGTCAAGGCTAATGATAATTTATTCTCGCATTATCTTAGTCATAATATTTCTTATCGGGCTAGTTGAGCTCACCCTTTTTTTTCTTTCATTGTTCTCTTCAGAAATGAGAACGTAGCAGGACTAGTTTGGGAACAGAGTGATGGTCCGTATAATAGCATTAGAGTCCTCACTATTCTATGAAATAGTGTGATAATAAATGTAATGAGGACCCCATTGAGTTTGTATATTGTCTAGATGACAATATTTGTATTAAAACTCACAAAGATATGTTTAGTCGTATTTTACACGACATCGTCAGATAATTAAGTTGTATTTGAATTTTGTACCATGTATTCGGCACTCGTAATAGGTGATGTATACCGATTTTGGGGGCGCCACAACTGGTATCAAAGCTTAGGATACGATCCCGCTAAGATGTGAGAATAGAACTAGAGGGGAGAGACGGGAATTCTTTCGCTAAGTATGACCTACCTAAGTTTATTTGGTATTTAATTGGCTCACCGTAATATAGGGATAATATGTTATATGTCAATTAACCTTTGTTTTGTGGCAAGATTCAAAAAATGACATCCGAGAATGTTGAGAATAAAGAATGGAGCACAAAGCACCGCTGATTCACCACATATCAATAATCGTGATAATGTGCATCGTGAAGGCGATAAAATCCTCATGCAAACAACAACACCGACCAAATGATGAATGATGGAATGTTCAGAGGCTTTATGCAATTCATGCAACAAAGAAAGTAGAGCGGCTCCTCGCCCAAAATGTAGGTGGAAACACCGAAACTCTCTGACGGGCACCGCTAAATGCTTCAAGGAGCCGACCACCGAGTTTATCGAGAGCCAAAACCACTTAAGGCGAAGCATGGATAAAGCAGATCACCAAGATATTTGATGTCTTGGATGCTCCGAGAGCAAAAGGTTCCTTTGCCGCCTTTTATGTTGCGAGGAGAGGCAGACACATCGTGGGAATCCAGAAAGCGACTCAACCCGCCAGACCAAGATGTCTTGGGAGAAGTTCCAAGAACTATTCAACGACAAGTACTTTCCCAAAAGTATTCATCACATAAAAGAGGTAGAGTTCATCAAGTCGAGCAATAATAATACGACCGTGTCGCAAAAGACGGCTAAGTTTGCCGAAGTTGTCTCTTTGCAAGGCCCCCCCACTTGGTGGATAATGAAGAGAGAATGACGCGATGTTTTTAAGAGGTTTAAAGTCGAGATACGCCAACATCTTATTTCTCATAAACCGTGTTTGTATTCGAGATGTTGTAAATAGGCTCGCTTAGTAGAGAGCGCGATAACGAGTCAACGCGAACCAAAAGAGAGCAAAATGAAAATGATAATACCAAAGAGAGCAACATCGGGCTTGACAACAACAAGCGAGGGAATCAATGTGCCGTAAGTGGTAACCACTTCTATGGGTAATCGTACAAAAAAATAAGAATGGACATTTCAAGAAGAGGAGATTCAACAATGATGGAAAGACGCAAAGACCAAAGACCCGCAGTTAAGGAAGGAGAACGACCACCCATCATATGCTTCAAATGCGAGGGGAGGGACACATCACCAAAACGCATGCGATGCCATCCAAAGCATGTTATAATTGTGGAAGAGAAGGTCACTTAGCCCGATTTTGTCGCTCACCAAAGCAAAGTTCAATAGGATGGAGGCACCAAAGGTCATTCCCCGTAAAAGTCAAAGCCAGAGTGCAAGGGAGAGCGCTTTGTCAGTGACCTCCCCAAAAGCAAGGAACCCGAATGAGGTCATCACGGTAAGCTTATCATAAACTCTAGCTAAGTCTATACTTTATTTGATACCGGCTCTACCCATTCTTTTATTTCTCCTACTACGCCAACGATTAAATTTGACTCCTGAGAAATTAGACTTCGACTTATCTCGTGGAAACTCCGCTGGGAGAAACTTTCATTACATCCACTCGCTTATAAGTCTTGTTTGGTTCAAATTCGGCACCTCACATTACCCGTCGATCTTATTTCATTGAAAATACTTGCATTTGATGTGATTCTAGGATCGATCGTTAACTACTCATCATGCTAAAATTGATTGTTTTCGTAAGGTTGTTAGCTTTCATATTCCTAATCAACCTATTATGCTAATTCAAGCCACCAAACCATTAAAATCAATCACTACCATCTCAAGCCATAAAGCTATTCGCTTATTGAAAAATGGATGTCAAGCTTTCTTAGCTCATGTCACTGATCTAAACAAAAATACGCCGCTTTTGAATGATATTTCTATTGTTAATAAATTCCCGACGATTCCCCAAGAACTTCCCGCCCTACCCCCAGAGCGTGAAATTGAAATTTTGTATCGACTTTTGAACCCCAGAGAAAAAACCATTTCCAAAGCCCCATATCGAATGGCTCCTATCAACTTCGTGAGTTAAAGACCCAATTGCAAGAATTGTTAGACATTGGTTTCATTCGTCCCAAGACGCCTCCTCGGGGTGCTCCTCGCTCTATTCGTGAAGAAGAAAGATGGGAGTATGCGATTTTGTATTGATTATCTGGAGTCAATCATGTCACCATCAAAAATAGGTACCCATTGCCACGTATTGATGACCTGTTTGACCAAATAAAGGAGCCAAATTCTTTTCAAAGATCGATCTTCGCTCCGATATCACCAATTGAAGATTAGTAACCGATGACATTCCAAAGACGGCTTTCGTAACTCTAGACGGCATTATGAATTCCTAGTCATGTCCTTTTTGATCGACTAATGCCCCGCCGCCTTCATGGATATGATGAACCGAGTATTCAAGGAATATTTGATCACTTTGTGGTCGCCTTTATCGATGACATCCTTATTTATTCCAAAAGCCGTGAAGATCATGAGCAACACTTGAGGTCGACACTCCAAAAGCTTCGTGAATACAAGCTTTATGCCAAGTTGAAGAAATGTGAGTTCGCTTCGAGGAAGTAGCATTCCTCGGGCACGTAGTATCAAGTCATGGAATATCCGCTGACCCGAAGAAAGATCAAGCAATTCAAAGTCGGGAGCAACCTAAATCAAATGATCAAGCACGAGCTTTCTCTTACTTAGTCGGTTATTATCGAGAGATTCGTGGAAGGATTTTCTCGAATAGCTACTCCATTAACTCAAATTGACTTTGAAAAGATACAAAGTTCGGCTTGAGCGAAGAATGTGAGAAGAGTTTTCAAGAACTCAAGAGGAGACTCATTTCAAAGACTGCTCGACAATACCATCCGCCTTGAGGGATTTGTCATCTACAAAGGATGCTTCTGCAAAGGGTCGGGATGTGTTCTCATGCAACATGGGAAAGTCATAGCCTATGCCTCAAGACAACTCAAAGAATATGAGAGGAATTATCCTACTCATGACCTAGAGTTAGCAAATGTTGTTTTCACACTTAAAATTTGGAGGCATTACTCAGATGGGGAGAAGGTGGAGATCTTTACTTGATCATAAAAGCCTCAAATATTTCTTCACTCAAAAGGAACTCAACATGCGACAACGACGCTGGCTTGAACTGCTGAAAGATTATGATCATACCATCCAATACCATCCTCGAAAAGCTTAACGGTAGCCGACGATCGAGTAGTAAGATCATATGCAAGCACGAAAAGCGATATTGTCAACACAAAGGCCCATTTTGTGTGACTTGCAAAGGATGGAGATAGAGTTAAAGACTCTGTGGACCCATGTGATGATGGCGAATATACGAGTAGAACCGACTTTTAATTGATAAAGTTAAAGTCGCCAAGCTACGCACTGAGCCGATGCGCGCGATGAGGAAGAAAGTGCAAGAAGGTGCTACGCCGCCAAGCAAGAATCGATGAAGAAGGAATACTTCGAGTCAACTCCAGCACTTTGTGTTCCTAACGACCCCGATTTAAAGTATAAAATCATGATGGAGGCGCACAACACACCGCTTGCAATCCATCTCGGGAGTACCAAAATGTATCATGATATTCGCCATACATTTTGGTGGAGCAATACGAAGAGAGAGATAATAATGCTTTATCTCAAGGTGTCTAACTTGTCAACGAAGTTAAAGCGAGCATCAAGTACCAAAAGGTCCATCAGAACCACTTGAAATTCCGTAATGGAAGTGGGAGCACATTACCATGGATTTCAAGCATCGGCCTTCCTAAGGTTTTTCTCAAGGTATAGATGCGATTTGGGTCATTGTTGATAGATCGACCAAGTCCGCTTCATTTCTTACCGATACGAGAAACTTATACACTTGAACGCCTTGCTCAGATGTACATAAACGAGATTGTAAGATCGCATGGTATGCCAAGATCCATAGTTTCGATCGAGACCCAAGATTCACTTCACGATTTTGGGTTAGTTTGCAAAAGCTATGGGCACAGATTTACGATTTAGCTCTAAGATATCATCCTCGCATTTGACGGGCAATGGAGAGAGACTATTCAAACTCTTGAAGATTTATTAAGACTCGTGTCCTCGACTTCAAGGGAAGTTGATAAGTTCTTACCATCGTGGAGTTTTCCTACAACAACAGCTTATCAAGCAAGTATCGCATACGGCTCCATTCGAGGCGCTAGATGGAAGAAAGTGTCGCTCTCCAAAGATGCCGGATGAGGTGGGTGAAGCAACGTTGTTGGGACCGAGTTGGTACGTATGACTACTTACTAAAAAAGATTCAAACGATCCGACAACGATAAAAAACCTCACAAGATCGATAAAAGAGTTATGCCGATCTTCATCGAAAGGACGGGAATTCGATATAGAGATCATGTGTTGTTACGTGTCGCTTCCATGGAAAGGAGTTACGAGATTTGGAAAGAGAGGAAAGCTCAATCCTCGATTCATCTACCCATTTTTAATCCTCGATCGAGTAGGAACCGTGGCCTATAGACTCGCTTTTACCGCCAAGTAGTGTCTCGTGTTCATAACGCTTTTCACATATCCATGTTACGTAAATATGTGAAGACCCAACCACATTATCGAAGTTAGAACCGATTTAAATAGCGAAGATTTGACGTATGAAGAGGTTCCCTGCTCAAATCTTGATAAGAAGGAACATATTCTACGCCCCAAGGTTATACCTCAAGTCAAAGTTTTGTGGAGAAACCACGATGTCGAGGAAATGACTGGGAGTTAGAATCAAATGAAATCAAGGTATCCTTACCTTTCGACATACCGTAATGCACTTCTAATTTCGAGGGCAAAATTTCATAAGAAGGGAGGTCAGAAGACCCCAACTTTTATGAATAAAGATGAATTTTCTATAAATATCATTTTTGAATATTATGGAATGAATTTGATATAATGTTATAGTTGTGGGTAATATTTATAAATTTTGCAAAGTACGCAAGTTGTTATATAATATTCGATTGGCTCTGGGAATATTCGCTTTTATAGGAATATTCGTATAACTAAGACAATCATCAGTGGACCCTACAACGGAATTATTGTTTGATCGAGAAAACGACAAAAAATACTTTTTATGAAAATAACGGCGAAGTTTTACCGTTAACTCGCTGAAACACCCTTGCGTTTAAAAGTACAAGAATACGCCAGAGTCGCACAAAAGACACACTGTATTGATTATCGATGCTTACGTGAGAAGTCACCACTTTTTTGTTCAATTATTGTTACAAAGAATTGCGTGATAAGATCTCACGTTATTTTTGATCAATTATTGTCAATATTTTATAATCAATAATTGAGATGACAAAGTTATTAATATTATTATTATTATTATTCGCAATATTAACGATGTCTAGAAGTTCTCACAAGGAGAGGTTTGGTCACCTAATCATGCCACCAATGGGGAGAAATCTTTATCGAAAGCCCCTCTTCCTCGGAAACGACCTTCGGTCGATTAATATTGTGAATTATAATAATGATGATGAGTTTTGTTTTATTAGTATTATTAATGTAATAAAATGTAAAAAAGTTTTTATATAAAAAAAATGTAATACTTTTATAAAGTTATTCGCTTTATTAGTACTAATAGTAAAATTTTTTATATAAAATTTTGTAATACTTTTTATAAAGTTATCTAAAAAGTTATTTTTATTAGACAATAATTAGAATATATTATATTTTATTATTATATAGTATTGATAAGTGTTTATAGATAAGTATAAGGTTTTTATAGTAAAATCTTTTATATAAAAAAAAAATACTTTTTATAAAGTTATTCGCTTTATTAGATTATAAATAGATATATATTATATTTTATTGTAAACCAATCTAACCGTCTGCTTAAAAGTAAATCAATCTGGACCGCTCATGAATTAGTTACTATGCAAATCCATTCTTCTATAAATAAGCTCATTCCTTCATTATTTCTTACTTAATTCACCAAACTCTAGAGAGAGAAACTATAGAGAGAGTTCTTCTTCTATAATCTCGAGCGATTTCTTTAGAGTTTAAGAAAGCTTTGAGCGTAGTGCAAGTTTTCTTTGAGTATATCCTCGCCTACCAACAAAAAAATACTCTTCTTTTACTTGTAGGGATATTATTTGTTGTACTCGTTAGGGGGTATTCTTTCTTTTTATCTTATCGGTGAAATTCTTTTGTTATTCCATTCTTTATTATTCTCGTTGAATAACTCAGATACGCTGGATACCCTATACTTGGTGAAATTCTTCTTCGTTATTCCATTATTTATTATTCTTCGTTGAACATCCCGTCTGCTGCGCTTTACGCGCATTTTAATTCCGGTTCCGTTCCATTATTTATTATTCGTCTGAACATCCTCGTCAACATCCCGCTTATTTACGACATTTTCCATTATTTATTATTCTGTTGAATATCCTATCTCATAGCATTTTACGCATGACCGTTCCATTATTTATTATTCTCGTTGAATATCCCGCTTGGCAAGCTTACGCACGATTCGTTCCATTATTTATTATTCTCGTTGAATAACTCGTCTGCCGTGGCTCATCGCATGCCCGGTGATTTCTTTTTTTATTCCATTCTTTATTATACTCAAATAAGTTAAAGTTTTCACTTTCTATACTCCATGAAATTAGTGGAATATCCTCGATATTTGCGCTTCATCCAAAGATCTTTTCATGGAAATATTCTTCCGAGCATTCTCGAAAGTGTTACTCTCACAAAGAAGTATCATGTCGACAATTTGACATTATTAGTTCCTCGGATAAATTAATTCTTGAACTTGTTTTTATCAATTCTTTTATATCATCATCATCATCCTCATGTTTATATTATGTTGAAAGTCATCTCGTGGCCCAGAAGTATATGATGGACTTGGTATGATTACGACTGTGGATTATTCTAAGTAATCATGACCGTAATGTTACAAATGATGTGGAAAAAGTCCTCATCGATTCGTAGAGTATCGATGGACAAATTGTTGGCATGATCATGACCATCGATGAATACACGAATATCCTCGGGTCAGGTGCATGGATAATTTGTGGTCAGTGATACTAATGAATATCCTCGTCAGAAAAGTGGATGATGATGGATTATTTATTGTCGAGTCTCAAATGATAAAAGTCATGAAAACCTTTTAAATCATGTAGATAGTAGATTTTATTCTCTACTGACTTTCTAATGGATCGCTTGTTCCGCCGCAGCTAAACTTGATGTTTGTTATATTTTATCGCTTAACACTCGTCAAGGCTAATGATAATTTATTCTCGCATTATCTTAGTCATAATATTTCTTATCGGGCTAGTTGAGCTCACCCTTTTTTCTTTCATTGTTCTCTTCAAAATGAGAACGTAGTGGACTAGCTCTGGGAAACAGAGTGATGGGGTCCGTATAATATAGATTAGTAGTCCTCACTATTCTATGAAATAGTGTGATAATAAATGTAATGAGGACCCCATTGAGTTTGTATATCGTCTAGATGACAATATTTGTATTAAAACTCACAAAGATATGTTTAGTCGTATTTTACACGAATCGTCAGATAATTAAGTTGTATTTGAATTTCTATCCTTGTTGATCTTACAAGACTTAGTGGGAACCTTTTACCGCTTATTAAATTGTGGGAATAACCTGTATATACGGAATATCGCATACCTGGTAAATATCTATTGTATTCATTTCTTATTAACTTGTGGGAATAACCTGACTATGCGAACTACCGCATACTCGGTGAATATCCTTTCGTATTAATTCCTTATTAACATTTTGTGGAAATAATCTGTCTATGCGAACTACCGCATGTCGGGTGAAGATCCATTTGTAGTTTTGTATATATATATATATATATATATATATATATATATATATTATTGTGAACTATAATACTTGTATATACATTAACGATTGCATATTCTTTTTACTAAAATAATATGCTAATGACATAAATATATGAATATTTATATTTACATTTTATCACCACTTGAGGTCGTGACTTAGTTTATTTTTCTATTTCATACATGCAATTATTTATTATTTTAATAAATAATAAAATTGTGTTTTAACCTGCAATAGATGGCAAACTTGGCAAAAATAGATTTTTCTATTTTGAAAATCTCTGAGACAACTATTCGGCTTGGGCACTTGATCCGTAATCGCACCTTAGTGCAAAATGAGTTAAAAAAGACCATCAATCGAGAAATACACCTACTTCTAAGACAAAATGCAAAAGCCATAATTTTTCTTCATCACCATATTAATGAAGTGTGACGCCCCCAAAATAGGTATACATCACCCATCTTAAGTCGCCAAATACATGGTACAAAATTCAAATACAACTTAATAATACAACTGTCGTGACATACGACAAAACATAAACTGAGAGTTTTAATACGAATATTGTCTTCTAGACAGTATTCAACTCAAATGGAGTACTCAATACATTTATTATCACACTATTTCATAGAATAGTGAGGACTACTAATGCTACCATTTGGACCGTCACTCCATTCCCCGACTAGTCCCGCTACGCTTCTCATTTCAAGAGGACAATGAAAGTAAAAGGTGAGCTCAAATAGCCCAAGAAGAAATATTACGACTAAGATAATGCGTAATAATTTATCATTAGCCTTCAACAAAGTTAAACCGATAAAATATAATGTACATCAAGTTTAATCACAATGTGAACAAGCAATCCATTGTAAGAGTCAAGTAGAGAATAAAATCTACTATCTTCTATGATTTAAAAGGTTTTTCATCACTTTAATCGTTGAGACTCAGCTTAATAAATAATCCACATCATCCCTGCACTACGACAAAGGATATTCATTAGTATCACGACCACAAATTATCCATGCACTACGGGCTAAGGATATTCGTGTATTCATCAATGGTCATGATCATGCCAACAACTGTCCATCAATGCACTACGGGCCAATAAAGACTTTTACCACATCATTTGTAACATTACGGTCATGATTATACCGAATAATTCCTGGTCATAATCATATCAAGTTCATCTATGCACTACAAGCCACAGATGACTTTCAACATATTATAAACATGAGGATGATGACAATGATATAAGAATTCAATAAAACAAGTTCAAGAATAACTTTTTAAAGATTTATAATTTAATTTATCTAGAAATCAATAACGTCCAAATTGTCAACATGATACTTCTTTGTGGAGTAAAATTCAAGAATAATGATCAAAATATGGATACAATCAAAGCTAGTAACAAAAATAGACATCTGGGACAAAGAAGAAAAAATTTCATTTTTCTATGAATAATGGTCGATTTGGGAATAAAGTCGATATCGTGAATATTGTCAGATATATGCTTAGTAAGAATCTCACACACAAAAAGACAAGAATTTCACAATAAAACTCTTCCCAATATTCTCAAGATAATGATATTGAAAGAATTAATATCATTTATAAAAAATAACATCCACTTCACCTCGAAAAGAATAAGACTTCTTTGCCGGAATATCGGATATAACGTTGAAAGAAACTTGCACCGTATAGCAACACTCAAAGTATCAAAATACTCACAAGAATACACTCGATAATATAGAGAGAAGATTTGATTTACGGTGTGATTTTCAATTCTAACTTTAAGCACCGTATTTATAGGAAAATGCTTAGAACACCAAAGTAGAAAATTTAATAAAATAATATTATTTATTAAAAAAATTCCTACGCACACACCAACTGAATTCAAAATAATTATATCACATGTGGGGCCCACCCAATTGCAAAAAACGTTTTTATAAAAAAATATTTCAAATTTCAAAAATCAATTATTCCAGAACTTCAATAATTCAAAATAAATAGCCCATTTATCAGAAAAATACGAATCTTATGTCCTTCCATAGGAAATTCAATTCTCTACAACTTTGTAAGTGTAAGTTTTTCCAAATTCCAAACAGAAATTGACCGAAATTCACATACGGACGATTTTACAAGCTAAAATCAAATTTCAGTCAAAATTGAGCCCACCGACACACAAAACATGTGTTAAACATTTTTTGTAAAAAAAATATTCTTCCTCATTTACTCATATATCACACATTCATTGTAAAAATATCACCATTATTATATTATTATAATATAATAATATATTTAAATAAATTATTTTATTAGAAATGATAAAATATCAATTTTTAAAGAATTGTCACATTAAAAAATTTTCTCCATCTATATCCACATAAAATGAATATTTTCCTTATCATATAAATCGATAATTAATTATTCACAAATAATATTACAGAATCACAATAATCTTGTGACGGGATGTTCCCGGAAAGAGGGGTTTTCGATAAGGATTTCTCACTTCTTGGCCAGCGCAATTTAGGTGATCAAACCTCTCCTTGGCGAAACTTTCTAGACATTGCAAATAATTACATCTAATAATATTATTCAAATAATATGAATGATTGATTTGATAATGGAAAATCTTGTGAAATGACAATTATTGAAACAACGATAATATAAAAACATATTGAATCGTAGAAATTATTGAATCAATAAAATAAAATATTGAGCAGTAATTACTCGTAACAATTATTGAGTAGTGCCTTCTTACGTAAGAATCAATTTGCAAAAAATCTTGTGTTTTAACCATTTCCAGCAGTATTATAACCGTTATTTATAAATTTATAATTGTCGTTTCTTCATGGGGCCCACTTTTGTTATTTGGGGCCATAAAAATACGAATATTTCAATTACTAAAAATTTTCGAAAGCGAATATTTCATAAAAAGAGGAAATTATAACCACTTTCTTTATAAGATAATTCGGGATTTACATAATTAATCACATTCGAATCGACCCTTTACTATTTCAAAAATAATAAAAAGAGGAAATTCAATTTTATTTATAATAAGTTGGGATCTTACATGAAGGATTAAAAGATCGGTATTTAACGGTCAAAGATCCTTTATTTTATGGACACAATCAAGGAAAAATTTTGACCACCAAAATGGTTTGTTCTCCCTAATGCCAAATTTGAGTGGCTTAATTTAAGGCTACAAGATTACAAATCAATTACTTAATATATAGTTCCAATGTTTATAGAATAACCTCTACTTTGGCTTTGTGCGAAGATCCAGCTTCAAACCCAAATGTTAGAGAAAACGCTCAACTTTTAATCTCACTAATATGATTCATCACAAATAATATGTATTGAATGTAGTAATGTAAGACCCCAAATTATTAATAAATGAAATTTATTTTCTCTATTTATTATTTTGAAATAGTAAGGGTTGATTTGATTAATGTGGATAGTTATGGGTAAAATACGCAAATATTTTGAATAAGCAAGTGGTTATAAAATATTCATTATCATTTTGGGAATATTCGTTTGGTCGTGGAATATTCGTTCGTCGGGGAATATTCGTACGACGTCGCAGCTTTTGTGGGCCCCATAACTAAAGCGATTGGATGAAGAAAACGACAAATATAAGTTGTTTATAAATAACTACAGAAGTTGTTACTATTAATATCGCTTGAATACCCAAAGGGTTAAAACACACTAATACGCATTGTTGAACAAGAAGAGATACCAGATTGCACCAATTATTGATTCTTACGTAAGAAGGCACTACTCAATAATTGTTACAGTAATTACTGCTCAAGATTTTATTTTATCGATTCAATAATCACGATCGATATTTTATATTACCGTTGTTTCAATAAATTGTCATTACACAAATTTTTCCATTATCTGAGCAATAATTCATATTATCCTAATAATATTATTGATAACATTATTGGAAATGTCTAGAAAGTTCTCGCTCAAGGAGAGGTTTGGTCACCTAATCAAGCACCAAGAAGTGAGAGATCCTTATCGAAAGCCCCCTTTCCTGAAACTACCGTCACAAGATTGCGATTCTCAGAATATTATTTGTGAATAATTAATTATTGATTTATATGATGAGGAAAATATTGATTTTATGTGGATATAGATGGAGAAAATTTTTAAAATGACAATTGTTGAAAATTAAAATTTTATCTTTTTCTCGATAAAATAATTCATTTAAATATATTATTATTTTTAATAATATAATAATGGTGATATTTTTTATAATGAATGTGGGATATATGAGTATATGAGGAGGAAGAGTATTTTGTGGCATTAAATGTTTAACACATATTTTGTGTGTCAGTGGACACAATTATCGATCCGAAATTTGATTATACCGTAAAATCGTCTGCTTGTGGATTTCTATCAATTTTTGCTTGGAATTTAGAAAAACTTTCTTCTCGCAAAATTGTAGAGAATTGAATTTCCTATAAAAAAGTAGCGAGATTCAATTTTTCGATAAAAGGGCTATTTATTATGAATTATTGAAGTTTCAAGTTCAAATAATTGATTTTTGGAAGTTTAAAATATTTTAAAGAAAAAACGCGTTTTAAATGTTTGTGGGCATCTTTAATATGTGTTGATGGTTGAGATCAGATTGTCTAGATGGGCGAGAGAATTTATTAAATATATTAATATTATATTAAATTTTCTACTTTTGTGTTCTAAGCATTTTCCTATAAATAAGTGCTTAGGTTAGAATTGAAAATCACACCGTAAACTCAAGTTTTCTCTCTATATTATCGAGCGTATTCTTGTGAGTATTTTGAGTATACTTTGAGTATTGCTATACTATGGCAAGTTCAAGTCATAACCTATATCCTGTGTTTCAACTAAGAAGATCACCTTTTCGAGGTAAGGATATTATTTTATTCGAAAATGATATTATTTCTTCAATATCATTATGCCGAAATATTGTTTGGAAATTTTTATCAAATTTGAAACTTTTTCATGTCGGGTTACTATTCATGAGTTACTATTCACGAAGTACTATTCATGAAGTTACTATGATGATTTTTTTTGTGAAATTTCTATCTTTTGGTGTATTTTGAATTAGTTATTATTCACGATACTTAGACTATTCATTCACGATACATATTCACTATTCATTCAAAAAAAATAAAATTTCTTCTTTTTGTCCAAAATATCTATTATGGATACTAGCTTTAATTGTATCCATGTTTTGATCATTCTTGAATTTTACTCCACTCGATTACTTATGAAGTATTTTTGAACTTGGATTGTTTAAAATACGAATCCTTAATATTTGTTCTTTGTTTCACCGGATTCGCTTTCTTTGAAATATTTTTCATCATCCTCACCCTAAATGATGATATTATTGAATATCTTTGGCCCAGTAGTTCAAAGATGAATGATTTCTTGATGAATATCTTTGGCCCAGAAAGGCAAAGATGAACAGTGTTGAGATGAACATACGACTCATCGATTAATATCTTTGGCCAGTAGTGCAAAGATGAATAATAGTGTTTAGATGAACATGACTAATCGATGAATATCTTTGGCTCAGAGTGCAAAGATGAATGTTTGATTCCAAATATATATTGATTGATGTTACAGGATAAAATATCGACGATGAACTTTTTAAATTCATATATGAAGATAGTAGTTTGCATTCTCTACTTAACTCTTCTAATGAATTGTTGTTTCCACCGCAAAGATTGTTGATTTAAAACCGGTTGTCTATCAGATTCTATTAGATTTTTCCTGCTGAGACTAACGATAATTTGTTGTATATTATCTTAGTCATAATATTCTTTATCGGGCTAGTTGAGCTCACCCTTTTCCTTTTTGTTCCATTTTTCTTCTCGTGAGGCGAGAATGTAATGAGTACTAGCTCTGGGTTTGGAATGAAGGTTCTAGAGAGTTGTTTAGTAGTCCTCACCATTTTTGTAAAATAATATATCAATAATTATGATGGGGATTTATTTGCGTGTGGATATTGTCTAGATGGCAATATCTCAGATTTAAACTCACAGCTTATATGTTGTTGTAATAAAGTTTTAGTTATTTCGCACTCATGTATTTGGCGACTCGTAATGGGTTGGATGGAATGGACCTATTTTGGGGCGCCACAATGTATCGTAGCTTAGGATATGATCTCCAAGCGAGATCTGAGAATAGAACTAGGAGGAGAGACGAGTAAATCCTTCGCTAAAGTGTGTCCTACCTAAGCTTATTTGTTAGTTGGTCAAGATATAGGGTATTATGTGATTTTGTTAATTTGTTTAAATAACCCTTGTTTTATGGCAAGATTTAAGATGGCAAAAATTGAAAATGTCAACAATGGAGTGAATGAGACCGTGGATATACCTCTAATCACCAACCGTGATAATGTAATATCAAGCGAAGAAGGAATTAGAGATATCCATGTGGTGAGGGAAGAATTAATAGTTGCACCTTTAGCTAGTCGCAGAGGTAGCAAATGAGAGTGAGGAAGAAGAGGAACCCGAGGAGAATTTATTAGAAGAAATTTTTGATCAAAATGTAGAACTACGAGATCGTATTCGTGAGCTAGAAGAATAGTTGAAGAACTGCAAGCAATCAGGAACAAAGAGATACAACAATTCAAAATTGTGTTACCCGATATGTGATGCTCGAACAAAATCACGCTTTGGAGAGGGTAAGATATTAAAGTTGAATCGAGAATTCAAATATCAAGGATCACCGAAAAGAAGAAACAACCGAACGAGTAAGAATGAAGGATGCGGGGGTAAAAGCCGCATCGACATGTTGATATTGTAGAAAGAGACGTCCGATCCAAAAAGGCTAAAATAGATGATATACATTTCTTTTTTTGACAAAGAATTGAAGAACCCAACATCGAAGTTTTAAATTACCTCAGACAGAGAGCGGCCAATCTCAATTCGATATGAATCAAGATTGATGATTCAGATCATGAATCGAGAGTACGATGAAGCAATTGAAGGTGGAATATGCCCTATAGAAAAGTCAATTCCAACGATAGTAACGACACCAAATGCTACCCCTGCATAAGTCAAAGCCGTAGTTCAAAGGAGAGCGGTTGTCACGACTTCCCAACAAGTGAGGAACCCGAACGGTTAGCACGGTTAGTTAATTATAAATTCTTGCGAAGTTTATACCTTACTAGATACCGCCTCTACCCATTCTTTTATCTCTCTTGCTTATACTCAACGCTTGAACTTGACTACGAGAAATTAGACTTTGACCTATTTATGGAGACTCCAGCTTAGAGAAACTTTCATTACATCCGTTGTTTAGAAATCTTGCTTGATTCAGTCAGCACTATCACATTACTTCGTTAACCTTATTTCTATAGAGATATTTGCTTTTGATGTGATTTTAAGGTTAACTACTCATCACGCCGAAATTGATTACTTTCGTAGGGTTGTTAGTTTTCATATTCCTAAGCAACCTCGTTATTCAATTCAAGAAATCAAACCATCAGAGTCAAACATTTTCATATCAAGCCATGAAGTCATTCGCTTATTACTTGATGTCAAGTTTTCTTAGTCCATGTTATGGATTTGAATAAAGACACGCCGATTTGAATAATATTCCGTTGTTATTGATTTTTCCCGACGATTTCTGAAGAATTTCTCGCTTACTCCCAAAGCTCGATATTAAATTTTGTATCGACTTTGAACCCCAGACAAAACTCATTTCTAAAATCTCATATCGAATGGCTCTATTGAACTTCGTGAGTTAAAAATTCAACTATAGAATTTGGTACCGAGCCTTTATCCGGTGACTTCCTTTGTGGAATGCACCGCCGCATTCTCCGTAGGGGACACCATATTCGTATGCGATAGTAAATCGATAGGTGTCATTGTAACGCATATCCAAGGTTGGATATGAGTCACAATTGAGAACAACCTAAGCTTCAGAATCAAAATACGTAGCTTTCTAGGCTTAGTTGGTTATTATCGAGATTCGTTGAAGGATATTCTCGAATCGCTATTCCATTAACGCAAATTGACTCAGTAGAGATACAAAATTTGAATGGAGCAAGGAATGTGGAAAGAGCTCAAGAACTCAAGAGGAGACCCATTTCAAAGACATGTTCACCATGCCATCCCGAAAAAAGCGAACGTAGTAGTGACGTGTTGAGTAGAAGATCGTATACAAGTACGAAAACGATATTGTCAAAGACTCATTTCAGATAATTTATAAATAATAGAGATGGAGATGAAAACTCTAGGTACCCACGTGATGATATACGAGTATAATCGACTTTAATCGATAAAGTTAAAGTTGTTCAAGCTACACACATCGGAGTCGATGAATTTGAAGAAGGAGGAGGCAAGAAGTTGTTATTTCAAAAGCGAGAATCTGGAGGTGAGGAAAGCTCAAACCTTCGATTTATTAATCCATTTAAAATTCTCGATCGAATAGGAACTGTGGCCTATAGACTTGTTTTACCGCCAAGTACGACGCGCGTGTTCATAACGCTTTTCACGATCGATGTTACGTAAATATGTGGATGACTCAACCACGCTATCGAAGTTAGAACCGATTTAGATAGCCAAGACTTAACGTACGAGGAGGTACCGCCAAGATCTTGGATAGAAAGAACATGTCCCCATGTACCGAGGTTATACCACAAGTTAAAGTTTTGTGGAGAAACCATGCTATTGAGGAAATGACCGGGAGTTGGAAACGAAATGAAAGCGAGGTATTCTCATCTTTTAAAACACCAGTATCGTACGCCAATTTCGAGGACTAAATTTCATAAGGAGGGAGGTCAGAAGAGCCCAATTATTAATAAATGAAATTTATTTTCCTCTATTTATTATTTTGAAATAGTAAGGGTTGATTTGATTAATGTGGATAGTTATGGGTAAAATACGCAAATATTTTGAATAAGCAAGTGGTTATAAAATATTCATTATTATTTGGGAATATTCGTTTGGTCGTGGAATATTCGTATCGTCTAGAATATTCGATTTACGGTGCAGCGATCTTTTGTGGGCCCCATAACTAAAAAGCGATTGGATGAAGAAAACGACAAATATAAGTTGTTTATAAATAACTACGTAGTTGTTACCAAGCTATACTCGTTGGAATACCCGGTGGTTAAAACACACTAATACGCTATTGTTGAACAAGAAGACACCAGATTGCACCAATTATTGATTCTTACGTAAGAAGGCACTACTCAATAATTGTTATAGTAATTACTGCTCAAAGATTTTATTTTATCGATTCAATAATTGTCGATTTGATATTTTATATTACCGTTGTTTCAATAAATTGTCATTTCACAAGATTTTCCATTATCTAAGCAATAATTCATATTATCCTAATAATATTATTGGATAACATTATTGGCAATGTCTAGAAAGTTCTCGCCTAAGGAGAGGTTTGGTCACCTAATCATGCCAACAAGAGAGAGATCCTTATTAAAAAGCCTCTTTCTTTGGAACTACCTGGTTGCCAAAGATCATCGTGATTCTCAGTAATATTATTTGTGAATAATTAATTATTGATTTATATGATGAGGAAAATATTAATTTTATGTGGATATAGATGGAGAAAATTTTTAAAATGACAATTGTTGAAAATTAAAATTTTATCTTTTTCGATAAAATAATTTATTTAAATATATTATTATATTTTAATAATATAATAATGGTGATATTATTTTACAATGAATGTGGGATATATGAGTATATGAGGAAAAAGAGTATTTTTGTGGCATTAAATGTTTAACACATATTTTGTGTGTTGGTGGACACAATTATCGACCAAATTTGATTATAAATTGTAAAATCGTCTGCTTTGGGATTTTGGTCAATTTCTATTTGGAATTTGGAAAACTTTCTTCTCGCAAAGTTGTAGAGAATTGAATTTTCTATAAAAAAAAAGCGAGATTCAATTTTTCTGATAAAAGGGCTATTTATTATGAATTATTGAAGTTTCAAGTTCAAATAATTGATTTTTGAAGTTTAAAATAAGAAAAATTATTTTTAAATGTTTTTTGTGGCATCTTTAACATGTGTTGATGGTCGAGATCAGATTGTCTAGATGGGCGTGAGAAATTTATTAAATATATTAATATTATATATTAAATTTTCTACTTTGGTGTTCTAAAGATTTTCCTATAAATAAGGTGCTTAGGTTAGAATTGAAAATCACACCGTAAATCAAGTTTTCTCTCTATATTATCGAGCGTATTCTTGTGAGTATTTTGAGTATACTTTGAGTATTGCTATACTAGGCAAGTTCAAGTCATAACCTATATCCTGTTTCAACTAGAAGTATCTGCCTTTTCGAGGTAAGGATGTTATTTTATTCAAAATGATATTATTTCTTCAATATCATTATGCCAAAATATTGGTTGGAATTTTTATCAAATTTGGAATTTTTTCATGCATGTATTCATGAGTTACTATTCACGAGTTACTATTCACGAGTTACTATTCACGAAGTTACTATTCATGAGTTTCACTATTCATTCATGAGTACTATTCACAAAGCGTGATGATGTTTTTTTGTGAAATTTCTATCTTTTGGTGTCGAGTTACTATTCACGATACTTAAGACTATTCACGATACTAAGACTATTCACGAATACTAAAGACTATTCAATCGAAAAATGAAATTTCTTCTTTTTGTCCAAAATATCTATTATGGATACTAGCTTTGATTGTATCCATGTTTTGATCATCATTGTTTGAATTTTACTCCACTACGATTACTTATGAAGTATTTTTGAACTTGGATTGTTTAAAATACTAATCCTTAATATTTGTTCTTTTGTTTCAATCGATTCGCTTTTTTTTTAAAATATTTTTCATCATCCTCACCCTAAATGATGATATTACTTGAATATCTTTAGCCCGTAGTTCAAAGATGAATGATTTCTTGATGAATATCTTTGGCCCATAGTGCAAAGATGAACAGTGTGTTGAGATGAATACGACTCACTGATTAATATCTTTGCCCGTAGTGTAAAGATGAACAATGTTTTTGATTTAACACGACTAATCGATGAATATCTTCGCCTCAGAAGTGCAAAGATGAATATTTGATTCCGTATATATATCGATTGATGTTACAGGATAAAATATCGATGATGAACTTTTAAATTCATATATAGAAGATAGTAGTTTGCATTCTCTACTTAACTCTTCTAATGAATTGTTGTTTCACATTGCAGCTTGTTGATTTAAAACCGGTTGTCTATCAGTATTCTATTAGATTTTTCCCCTCGTTGGAGACTAACGATAATTTGTTGTATATTATCTTAGTCATAATATTCTTTACCGGGCTAGTTGAGCTCACCCTTTTCCTTTTTGTTCCATTTTTCTTCTCGTGAGGCGAGAATGTAATGAGTACTAGTTTGGGGGTATGGAATGAAGGTTCTATAGAGAGAGTTGTTTAGTATCCTCACCATTTTTGTAAAATAATGTATCAATAATTATGATGGGGATTTATTTGCGTGTGGATATTGTCTAGATGGCAATATCTGTATTTAAACTCACAGTTTATATGTTGTAATAATAAAGTTGTAGTTATTTCTGTACCATGTATTTGGCGACTCAGAATGGGTTGGATGGAATGGACCTATTTTGGGGGCGTCACAAGTAAGTTCACAAAATTCAGTGACTTGTTGTCTATCCTCCTTGTTGCAGAAAAGAATAATGAATTGTTATTGAAAAACCGTCAAGTACGGCCTATGGGTGCAACTCCATTGCCAGATATTAACAGCACGTCATTCCAGCAGAATAAACGTGACAAAAGATGGTCATATAATAAGAAGTCTTGGGGAGGAAAGAACAAACGAGGCCATCATAACAATAAATTCTAGAACCGCGACAATTCAGTGAAATGGAGCAGAAGTGGCAAGTGTCTGGGTCGAGTAAAAATAAAGAAAATGCAGCACCGATAAAGAACAAACCCGGATGTTTGTTTTTAGGTGTGCATGAAAGGGCATTAATCGCGTGACACAGCCGATGCCGAGGCATCTGATTAATTTATTCCAGTAGTCTCAAAAGAACAAAGAAATGGAGGCAAAAACAAACTTTGTTAATCATCAATTGAATATTGTTGATGTTCCGCCAATGACCAACATTGAAGAAAAGGTGGTTGATTTTACTGAACCTTCTGAAAGTATCTTTTGGGATATCGTTTAATTTCTTGTTTTAATTAAACACCCTGCATGTATAATATTATTAGCTTTCATTCTATATGTGGTATGTGTTTCTCATGAATAAAATTATATTTGAAATGTAACTTTTCTTATTTATGTTTTTATATGTGTCAGACCATTTTTAATGGATATGGAGAATATATGTTTAGCAGATAGTGCAACAAATCATACAATCCTTCAAAATGAGAAATATTTTTCACAACTGATCAAAGCTAAGGGAAATGTTGGAACTATCTCTGGCATATCAAATTTAATCGAGGGATTTGGAAAAGCTAGTTTCTTGCTACCAAATGAGACACAAGTTTTTATCAAAGATGCTCTATATTTTAGTAAATCAAGAAGAAATTTGCTTAGTTTTAAAGATATTCGACTGAATGGTTTTCACATTGAAACAACTAATGAAAATGATAATGAATATCTTCTCATCACTTCTACTTTTTTTTGGAAAAAAGAATATCCTAGAAAAACTTCATTCAAATTCTTTTAGTTTATATACTATGAAAATTAGAGCAATTGAGTCTCATAATATTATGATTCCAAAAATCATAGATCCCAAATCCTTTATGCTTTGGCATGAAAGACTCGGTCATCCAGGTACTTCTATGATGCGTCGTATTATTGAAATTTCTACTGGTCATCCTCTCAAAGATATGAAGGTTTTTCCTAGTAGTGAATTTCCTTGTGCTGCGTGTTCTCGAGGAAAATTAGTTGTTCGACCATCACTAGTAAAAGTTTATAAAGAAGCCCCAAAATTCTTAGAGAGAATTCAAGGAAACATTTGTGGACATATTCACCCATTGTCTGGCCCATTTCGATATTTCATGGTTTTAATAGATGCTTCAACTAAATGGTCTAATGCTTGTCTTCTCTCTTCTCAAAATTTTGCCTTCTCAAAACTTCTTGCTCAAATAATTAAGTTACGGGCTCAGTTCTCGGGTCATCCAATCAAGTCAATTCGACTTGATAACGCAGCTAAATTTTCATCAATAACTTTTAATGATTTTTGTATGACTATTGGAATCTCCATTGAGCATTCTGTTCCTCATATTCATACACAAAATGATTTAGCTGAATCTTTAATAAAAAGAATTCAACTAATTGCACGACCATTAATGTTAAGGGCTAACTTACCTACCTCAGTTTGGGGTCATGCAATTCTTTATACTGCAGCTCTTCATAAATTTTTTCCTCTATAATTAGTTCTTGGACAGATACCCAACATATCACACTTTCGAGTTTTTGGAAGTGCAGTATATGTTCCAATTGCACCTCCACAAAGAACTAAGATGGGAGCCCAACAAAGAATAGGTATTTATGTTGGTTTTGATTCTCCTTCTATTATCAGATATCTTGAGCCTTTAACTGGAGATGTTTTTGTGAGACCCGAATTTTATGAAATAAAAGTATTCAATTTTCTTATAATTATTCTATTTAGTAAATGGTTAAATTGATAAAAGGTTAAAGTTTAAGGTGATATTTGAAAAAAGTTCAAAGTAAGTAAGTTGTCATAAAATAATCGGTGGTAAAAGTATAGTAATACGCGTGGTTACATAGTAGCACACGGTATTGATTATTGATGCTTACGTGAGAAGTCACCCAGTTATACTCAATTATTGCTACAGTAATTGCTGCATCATATCTCTCATATTATTGATTCAATTATTGTCACAGTATCATCTGTATAATATGTTATATTATTAAATCAATAATTGAGACGACAAAGTTATTCATATTATTATTTGCAATATTGATAATGTCTAGAAGTTCTGTCAAGGAGAGGTTAGATAATCTAATTGTGCGCCAATAGGGAGAAATCCTTATCGGAAAGCCCCCTCTTTCCTAGGAACGACCTGGTTGTTAAATATTGTGAGTTATAATATTAATGATGAATAAGTTCATGTTGATTAAAGATGAAATTGATAGTTCCATTGTGTGAGAATTATTAGTGTTAGTGAAAATCGACATTTATTTCGATAATAATTAATGTTTGGAGGTTATATTGACCAATCGGGTAATTAATCGGATAAATGAGCAATTAATTGCTATTAATTCACATTCTTATAACTATGTGTTCACATGTGTGTACTATTGATTCACATGATTTACTATTAGGGGAGTTGGTGCAAGATTGATAATACTTGCATGACTAAATTAAAAATAGAGGTATAGATGAAGGTATTATACTGTAATTGTTTTTTTCACATTGAGTCACATGATTTACTATTGATTCACATGATTTACTATTAGGGGAGGTGGTGCAAGTTTGATAATACTTGCAGGACTAAATTAAAAATGAAGAAAAAGAGGAAGGTATTATACTGTAATATTTCAAGCCCCAAAATGTGCAATTATTGAAACTATATTTTCCTATAAATAAAAGCTCATTCTTCCTTCATTTCTCATCAATTCACTAAAGTTATAGAGCAATTATTATAGAGAAATTATAGAGAGAAAGAAGAAGAGAAGTCTGCTATCTCACTATTCCAGTATCCAGTTTTCATCTAAGATATTAAGAGTGTAGTTGGGTCGAGCGAGGGTAATAGGTGTGACGCCCCCAAAACAGGTATACATCACCCATCTTGAGTCGCCGAATATATAGTACAGAACTTAAATACAAACATAAATATACAACATGAGCTGTGAGTTTTAATACTAATATTGTCTTCTAGACAGTATTCAAACTCAAAATAAGTCATCAATACATTTATTATCAAACTATTTCACAGAATAGTGAGGACTACTAATGCAACCATCTGGACCGTCAATCCATTCCCCGACTAGTCCCACCTATATTCTCATTTCCTGAAGAGAACAGTGAAAGAAAGGGTGAGCTCAACTAGCCCAGTAAGAAATATTATGACTAAGATAATGCAGAATAAATTATCGTTAGCCTTCAACAAAGATAACAACCGATAAAATATAATAGACAACAAGTTTTAGATCAACAATCGCAATGAATAAACAATCCATTAGAAGAGTGAAGTAGAGCGTAAAATCTACTATCTTCTATGATTTAAAAGATTTATCATCAATTTTATCGCTGAGACTCAGCTTAATAAATAATCCACATCATCGAATCATCTCTGCACTACGGGCCAAGGATATTCATTAGTATCACGACTACGAATTATCCTTGCACTACGAGCCAAAGATAATCGTGTTTTCATTAACGGTCAGAATCATGCCATAAAACAATTCATCTTTGCACCCTTGGCCGAAGAGAATCCATGACCATAATCATACCAAAAATTGTCCATCAATGCACTACGGGCCAATGAGGACTTTTATCACATCATTTGTAACATTACAGTCATGATTATACCGAATAATCCCTTGTCATAATCATACCAAGTCCATCTATGCACTACGGGCCAAAGATAACTTTCATAACAATATAAGCATGAGGATGATGACAATGACATAATAATTCAATAAAACAAGTTTAAGGATAAATTTTAAAGATTTATAATTTAATTTATCCAGAAATCAATAACGTTCAAATTGTCAACATGATACTGCTTTGTGGAGTAAAATTCAAGAATAATATTGTACCAAAAATGATTTGACCGAAACGAATCAATTTTTATCATGAATAAGACTCGGTGAATAGTACTTTCGTGAATAAGACCCTAGTGAATAGTACTTTGTGAATAATAACCCGTGAATAGTACTCCAACATTAATAAGTTAAACTTTATCAAGAATGCTCAGAATAATATTTCCATGAAAAGATACTGGATGAAGCGCAAAATATCAAGAATATTCTACTAATTTCATGAAATATAGAAGCCAAAACTTTAACCAAATGAGTATAGAATGAAGATCAAAACATGGATACAATGAATGATAGTAACCATAATAGAAATCTAGGACGAAAAAGAGAAAATTTCATTTTTTTCTAAATGAATAAGTCGTTTGTGAATAAAGGTCGATATAATAGTATCGTATACATGAATAGTAACTCTGACACAAAAAGGTAGAAATTTCACAATAAAATTTATATCAATATTTCAGCATAATGATATTGAAGAAAATAATATCATTTACGAAGAAAATAACATCCCTTACCTCAAAATAACAGTAGTTCTAATCGAAATATCTGATGTAAAGCGAAGGAAACTTGCACTGAATAGCAACTCTCAAAGTATCTAAATACTCACAAAAATACGCTCGATAATATAGAGAGAAAGAAAACTATTTTCTAGTGTGATCTTCAATTCTAACTTAAACGCCTATTTATAGGAAAATGCTAGAACGCCAAAGGAGACTAAATAATAAAATAATATTATTATTTATACAAAATTTCTACGCATGCCAAGCTAGACCAAAAATTCAGCCACCACAAGTGGGGCCCACCAATTCAGCACATGTTTTCTACACCAACCAAAAGTGGGTCCCACCCATAATTTTAATAAAATATTTTATTTTTCAAAAATTCAATAATTCATAATAAATAGCCCTTTTATCAAAAAAAATACAAATTTTATATTCATTCCACACGAAATCGAATTCTCTACTACTTTGCAGAAGAAAGTTTTTCCAAATTTCAGACATAAAATATTCGAAATTCACAAACGGATGATTTTTAACACCTTTTAAAATTCATAACAAATCATGCGTTAATTTTTAATGGTTCAAAATTTGTGGACATATACTCAACTTATATATGCATAACATATCCAAAAATCACAACGATCCAACGGTCGGATTAAAATTATAACTCACGCAATAGAGCTTTAAGAACACCAATTTGAGTTTTTAATACCTCCAATCTGACAAAAATACTGATAAAATACCCCAACATTAATTCCTTCATTTATAACCACATAAAACAAATATTTTCCTATCCATCATTTATGTCAACATAAAATAAATATTTCCTTATCATATAAATCAATAATTAATTATGCACAAATAATATTACAGAATCACAATTATGACAATCAGGTCGTTCCCAGGGAAGATGGGGCTTTCCGATAAGAATTTCTCCTTACTGGTGCGCAATTAGGTGACCAAACCTCTCCTTGACAGAACTTTTTATACATTGCCAATAATGATATCTAATAATATTATTCAAATAATATAAATTATTGATTTGATAATGGGAAATACTGTGCAGTGACAATTATTGAAACAACAAAATATAAAATATCAACGCAACAATTATTGAACCAATAAAATAAATATTGAATAGTAATTACTGTAATAATTATTGAGTAAAACTGAGTAACTTCTCACGTAAGCACCAATAATTAATATTGTGTGCTACTATGCAACCACGCCAGACATCGTATATTACTACCGGTAGTTTTACAAGCTAATGGTAAAACTTCCGCCGTTATTTTCATAAAAAGATATTTCTATCGTTTTCTCAATCCGACAATAATTTCGTTGTGGGATCCACCAATGATTGTGTCGTCGTACGGATATTCCCTGACAAAAAGAATATTCTCCGACCAATCGAATATTTTATAACCACTTGCTTACTTTTCAAAATTTATAAATATTACCCATAACTATAACATTATCTCAAATCTACACCATAATAAAAATATATATTTCGAGAAAATTAAATATTTATTCATAAAATTTGGGGTCTCACAATCTCCCCTCCTTATGAAATTTCGCCTTAAATATTATGTATGCATACTGTATGCCGAATGTATGAGGACACTTCGTCAGATTCTAACTTTTGAGGTATAACCTTTGAGCGTAGAATATATTCCTTCTTATCCAAGATTTTAATAGATATTTCCTCATACGTTTAATCTTCCGCTATCTCATCCGGTTCTAAATCAATAATGTGGTTCGGGTCATCCACATATTTACATAACATCGATATGTGAAAAACGTTATGAACACGCGACATACTTGGCGGTAAAGCGAGTCTATAGGCCACAGTTCCTACTCGATCAAGGATTTCAAATGGGCCATTTAAATCGAGGGTTGAGATTTCCTCCCTTCATCGACTCTTGTTTCTAGAATAACGCTCTCTTGAACCTTCTTTTTCGTATTCATCAGCTCCGGGTGTGAAGCTTGAGCAACTTTAACTTTATCGATTAACGTCGGTTCTAATCGTATATTCGCTATCTTCACGTAGATTCGTATATTCGCACTCGTAACCGCATACGATCTTCTACTCAACACGTCGGCTACCACGTTCGCTTTTCCCACGATGGTATTGAATGGTATAATCGTAATCTTCAACAAATTTCGAGCCAACGCTTTCAAATAGATGTTACGCTCGTTTTTTGGGTGAAAAAATATTTAAGGGTTTTAGAAATGGGTTTTGTCTCGGGGTCAATACAAAATTTACTTTCACGCCTGGGGTAGGTCAAGAAGTCTTCAGGGAATACGTCAGGAAATTTATTAACGCTAGAAATATCATTTAAAAACTGTGACTCTCATACAAGACTTGGATAACACATGAAATGAAGGTTTCTCCTAACGAAGTTTCAACAGATAAGTCAAAGTTTAATTTCTCCGGAGTTAAATTTAAACGTTGAGCGCAAATAGGAGAAATAAAAGAGTGGGTAGAACCGGTATCGAATACCTATGCAAGAGTTTATGATTAACTTACCCGTGATAATTTTGTTCGGGTTTCTCGACAAACGCTCTCATTTAAACTACCAGCTTTGACTTGTCTGGGACATCCTTTAGCATCACTATCCCAGCTGAACTTGACTTCACTACACGACAAAATCGAGCTATGTGACCTTCTCTTCCGCAATTAAAACACGCTTTGGGTTGCTGCGTACAGTGTGGATGGATGTGTCCCTACTGTCCGCATTTGAAACATACGACCGGTGGTCGTTCTTCTTCCTTTGAAACGGGGTCTTTGTGTCACGCCTTCCATTATTATTGAACCTTCTCTTCTTAAAATGTCCATTCTTATTATCTTGCCATGATTACCACCGAAATGGTTACCATTCTTGGCATGATAATATCCCCACGATGGTTATCGTTGTTCGATGGCCGCTACACCCGGTATGATTATTATCGTGTTGTTGGTCGTTGCCTTTTGGTTGTCTTTGACTCATTATCGCGCTCAATAATCGAGCCCTATTCACAACATCCGAATATAAACAAAGTTTGTGAGAAATGAGGTATTGACGTATATCGGGTTTCAAACCTCGCAAAAACATTCACGCCATTCGCTCCCTCATTATCGACCAAATGGGATGCAAACCGGGATAACTCCGCAAACTTAGCCTCGCATCGCGACACGGTCATATTGTTTTGCTCCAACTTGATGAATTCTACCTCCTTTTTATGTGATGAATACTTTCGAAAGTAGTACTTGTCGTTGAATAATTCTTTGAACTTCTCCCAAGACATCTTGAAAAGCGTCAGTCGGGTAATGCTTTTACTGATTCCCACCAATGATCGCTTCTTCACGCAACATAAAGGTGGCGAAGGGAACCTTTTTCTCCTCTGAGCATTCCAAGACATCAAATATCTTGGTAATCTGCTTTATCCATGTCTCTACCTTAAGTGGTTCTGGTTTTCCCAAAAACTCTGGTGGTCCCAGCTCCTTGAACTGTTTAGCAGTGACTGACCGTGGGATGCCATTGTTTCTACCTACATTATGAACATGAGTCTCTCTCGTTTGCATGAATTCTAAAAAACTCCTAAACATACCATCGTTCGTGATTTGATCAGTGTTGTTGTTTACAGGAGGATTATTGCCTTCTTGATGCACATTATCCTAATTGTTGATCCGTGGAGACTCAACGATCTCCTGTGCTCCATTGCTATTCTAAAAATTCTCATATGTCATTTTCAAATACTGCCACAAAACAAGGGTTAATTGACATGTCACATATTATCCCTATACTCTGACCGACCAATTAAATACCAAATAAACTTAGATAGGTCATACCAGCGAAGAAATTCCCCGTCTCTCCCCTCCTAGTTCTTGTCTCACATCTCAGCCAGGGATCATATCCCTAAGCTTTGATACCAACTGTGATGCCCCCAAAACAGGTATACATCACCCATCTTGAGTCGCCAAATACATAGTACAGAACTTAAATACAAACTTAAATATACAACATGAGCTGTGAGTTTTAAAACAAATATTGTCTTCTAGACAATATTCAAACTCAAAATAAGTCCTCAATACATTTATTATCACACTATTTCACAGAATAGTGAGGACTACTAATGCAACCATCTGGACCGTCAATCCATTCCCCGACTAGTCCCAACTATAATCTCATTTTCTGAAGAGAACAGTGAAAGAAAGGGTGAGCTCAACTAGCCCAGTAAGAAATATTATGAATAAGATAATGCAGAATAAATTATCATTAGCCTTTAATAGTATAACAACTGATAGAATATAATAGACAACAAGTTTTAGATCAACAACTGCAGCGGAATAAGCAATCCATTAGAAGAGTCAAGTAGAGCGTAAAATCTACTATCTTCTATGATTTAAAAGATTAATCATCAATTTTATCGCTGAGACTCAGCTTAATAAATAATCCACATCATTGAATCATCCCTGAACTACGGGCTAAGGATATTCTTTAGTATCACGACCACGAATTATCCTTGCACTACGGGCCAAAGATAATCGTGTTTTTATCAACGGTCATAATCATGCCATAAAACAATTCATCTTTGCACCCTTGGCCGAAGAGAATCCATGACCATAATCATACCAAAAATTGTCCATCAATGCACTTCGGGCCAATGAGGACTTTTATCACATCATTTGTAACATTACGGTCATGATTATACCGAATAATCTCTGGTCATAATCATACCAAGTCCATCTATGCACTACGGGCCAAAGATAACTTTCATAACAATATAAGCATGAGGATGATGACAATGACATAATAATTCAATAAAACGAGTTCAAGGATAAATTTTAAAGATTTATAATTTAATTTATCCAAAAATCAATAACATTCAAATTGTCAACATGATACTGCTTTGTGGAGTAAAATTCAAGAATAATATTGTACCAAAAATGATTTGAACTGAAAACGAATCAATTTTTATCATGAATAGTACCACGGGTGAATAGTACTCTAGTGAATAGTACCCTGTGAATAGTACTTCGTGAATAATAACCCGTGAATAGTACTCTAGCATGAATAAGTTAAACTTTATCAAGAATGCTCAGAATAATATTTTCATGAAAAGATACTGGATGAAGCGCAAATATCAAGGATATTCTACTAATTTCATGAAATATAGAAGCCAAAACTTTAACCAAATGAGTATAGAATGAAGATCAAAACATGGATACAATGAATGATAGTAACCATAATAGACATCTGGGACGAAAAAGAGAAAATTTCATTTTTCGGTGAATAGTGTCGTATTTGTGAATAGTGTCGTATACGTGAATAATGTCGTATACGTGAATAGTAACCCCGACATAAAAAGGTAGAAATTTCACAGTAAAATTTATATCAATATTTCAGCATAATGATATTAAAGAAAATAATATCATTTACGATGAAAATAACATCCCTTACCTCAAAATAACAGTAGTTCTGATCGGAATATCGGATGTAAAGCCGAAGGAAACTTGCACTGAATAGAAACTCTGAAAGTCTGAAAGTATCTAAATACTCACAAAAATACGCTCGATAATATAGAGAGAACGAAAACTTGTTTCTGGTGTGATTTTCAATTCTAACTTAAGCGCCTATTTATAGGAAAATGCTAGTACGCCAAAGGAGACTAAATAATAAAATAATATTATTATTTATACAAAATTTCTACGCATGCGAAGCTAGACCAAAAATTCATCCACCACAAGTGGGGCACACCAATTCAGCACATGTTTTCTACACCAACCAAAAGTGGGTCCCACCCATAATTTTAATAAAAATATTTGATTTTCTAAAAATTAAATAATGCATAATAAATAGCCCTTTTATCAGAAAAATATGAATTTTATGTCCATTCCACACGAAATCCAATTCTTTACAACTTTGCAGAAGAAAGTTTTTCCAAATTCCAAACAGAAAATATCTGAAATTCACAAACGGATGATTTTTAACACCTTTTAAAATTCATAACAAATCATGTGTTAATTTTTAAAGTTTAAAATTTGTGGACATATACTCAACTTATATATGCATAACATATCCAAATATCACAACGATCCAACGATCGGATTAAAATTATAACTCACGCAATAGAGCTTTAAGAACCCCGATTTGAGTTTTTAATACCTCCAATCAGACAAAATACTGATAAAATACCCCAACATTAATTCATTCATTTATAACCACATAAAACAAATATTTTCCTTATCATATAAATCAATAATTAATTATTCGCAAATAATATTACAGAATCATAATTATGACAATCAGGTCATGATTCCCAGGGAAGAGGTGGCTTTCCGATAAGGATTTCTCCTTACTGGCGCGCAATTAGGTGACCAAACCTCTCATTGACAGAACTTTTTAGACATTGCCAATAATGTTATCTAATAATATTATTCAAATAATATGAATTATTGATTTGATAATGGGAAATACTGTGCAGTGACAATTATTGAAACAACAATAATATAAAATATCAACGCAACAATTATTGAACCAATAAAATAAATATTGAACAGTAATTACTGTAACAATTATTGAGTAAAACTGAGTGACTTCTCACGTAAGCACCAATAATCAATATCGTGTGCTACTATGCAACCACGCGTATTACTGTACTTTTACTACCGGGTAGTTCAACAGTTAACGGTAAAACTTTCGCCGTTATTTTCATAAAAAGATATTTCTATCGTTTTCTCAATCCGACAATAATTCCGTTGTGGGGTCCACCAATGATTGTGTCGTCGTACAGATATTTTTTGACAAAAAGGATATTCCCCGACCAATCGAATATTTTATAACCACTTGCTTACTTTTCAAAATTTACAAATATTACCCACAACTATAACATTATCTCAAATCCACACCATAATAAAAAAATATTTCGAGAAAATTAAATATTTATTCATAAAATTTGGGGTCTCACAACAGGGGATTAGAACGGTGGTCTATAGCTATTGAGGTTTCCCTTAAAACAGTATGGAAGTAATTTTATTGAGAATTATAGATAGTGTGTCGTATTTTATACGTCATTTTAACCGTTGATTTTGGTGAACCAAATAGGGTGAGGTGAACCCAACTTTGGAAGGGCATTTTTGCCACTATCATACAAGATGTCTAATGTGATACCCCCAAATCCGGGTACTTCAATTTTCACATGATTTGGTGTTCACTATTCAAACTTCATATATCTATCTACCCATAATAAATGAAAGCATAAATAGATAGAAATAAATCCTCTCCTTAAGGAGTTACATCAACTGAAATAATTACATAGATCCCAGGTCATACTAACCTTAATTCTTAACTGGGGAAACATAAACAATTTATAGTCTTACACAACATCAATATAAGTCTAAAACATAAATTCAATATCACATAAAACAACAAGTCTTCGTCACTTGTTAATCTTGCCCTTACCTTTGCTAGTCGAAGGCTCTTCGAACCATTTGTTCTTAACTGCAATGTTATTATTACGCAAGAGTGAGCACGATTGCCCACAAGTATAAAAATGAAATAACAATATATAATAACATGCGAGTGAATCAAAGACTTCTGGAATAAAACTCAACTTTTGAATCAATAATGAATAATAAGAATCAAAAGATTTCTGAGGGTCATAAGACCTTGAACTATGTCCTAGGTTATCAAGGGTTATACTTGAAACCTTTAACAGTCATAAGACTATGGACTCTTCTACTCGTACTTAGGGGGATCAGCCCTTAGTACCATATTGTGCACAATATCTTAACGCTAACGCATAAGAAATCCTATTTAGGGTTGTTCATCTCAGTTTGACATTAGAGTCCGCACCAAAGGAAGTTTGGTTTGGATAAATCAATAAGGGTTCTGAAATTTAGAACGTTCATCAACTATGGACTAGTCGAATCAATAAGGGTTCACTAGTTAAATAAGGTTCAACAATAAATGATATTTAAATTGAATAACAATCTCAAGAGGTATACAATAAAACAAGTATTGTATAACAGAATCATACTTTGAAAAGATAAATAATCTTTAATATAACAAATTGAACTTGATTAATAGTAACGAGAATTTGCTCAAGGTAATTTATAAACTTGAATAATGATAACAAGTAGGGTTAGAAAACTTGCCTCGTGCGTAGATTACACGTTAATAATACATGTTCCTTGATTTAATCCTACATATCATTTCATTCGCAATACCAGTCAATGATAACGTAACTAGTCATCACAAGTTCATTGTTTTGTATAACTTATGGTTATAACTATACTTAGTCAAATTACTACACTTATTGTCACATAATTCACACTTCACGAATAATAAGCTAACTATTCGTTTAATAATTCAACCCACACGTGAATGCGTTATTGACATATTAAGAATTTATTTTAACATCTCATTATATGTCTAACATATTTTTGTGTTCATTAGATTAGGTTACTAGCACATTTCTAAACTTGAACAACTAGATAATTTCATTTCAAATATTCTGCAGAGAGGTAAGTCTGCATTTCACTTTTATGCTTGTTCTCGTGACTGCGACTGGGACTTTAGTATTGCGTACGGTATCGTCATTGATGACGCTTCTGGCCATGCGGCCTTAAGGCGTGGATTGGCTCATGGCCACGCAGAATCGAAGATTAGCTTCGAATTGAAAAAAATTGAAGAACATGGCCAACACCTCCAATTAATTTATTCTTACACGAAATTAGCCATACCCAAACACTGTAATACACATATACTTACTACTCCACCCTTCTAGCATGATTTTAACATGTTATAACACATAATTTGCAGAATCAAAACATATAATTTACTGTTCTTGATATTTTTGAAAGTTTTGAATACAAAACATGAAAATCAACACTACGGTTTATTATAACACCAAATCTATTCATTTAAAGTTTGATTCCTTAGTTTTTAACATGTATAATTATATACAAGTATAAATTTATGATATAACATATGATTGACGTATCAAATTTGGTACGTAAGGCCATATGGCCATATTTTCATACTCTGTAATTTTGAATAAACCATCTACTACATATATTTTATGAAACTGATGTTATGGTTCATACAACATAGTAAAAACATACTATGTTAACATATTAACACATATATGTATAAATTTATAATACAACTTATGATTATCGTGTTAAATTTGGTACGTAAGGCCATATGGCCATATTTTCATACTCTGTAATTTAGAAAAAATCTACGACATATATTTTTATGAAACTGATGATATAGAATTATACGATATATAGTAAAACATGTTATACTAAACATAATAACACAAAATCTTTACTCCTTTTTCCAATTACAAAGATTATACAGAACTTGAAAGCCATTTTCTTGAAAAACATAAACAATGTAAATAAAATTGGGTTGGAGAAATTACCCAAAGCGTAGTGTAGGTTAGTTGGGATGATCCTTTCTCCTTTCTCAGACACTTCTTAAATCAAACAACTCTCAATTTTCTCTTTGTGATTGCTTTGTTCCAGACTTAGAAAAATAAAGAAGAAGACGTATTTAATAATAAACTGACGCGTTGTGGGGGTCAGTTAACCCATCATGGGTTAACTGCTATTAACTTCTCTTAGGGTCTCGTTTGGCTGGCAATAATAGGTTCCAAAACCATTTAATTTAATTATTCTTTTATACTATAGTTTAATAGTGTCACACCCCTTTATAAAATAATCAAATATCTTATTTACTTTAATTAAATAAATATAATAATTTCTCATTAATTCACATAGTTACAAAATTAAATTTCTCATTTATTAATTTTGTCAAATTATTAATTCTCTAATTAATTATTAAATTAATTAAAATAATAGTATGCTTATTAAATATTTCATTAATTCAATAAGCTCACATAATTACATAATTTGAATAATAAAACTCTCCACATTAATTTAATAAATATAACACATATAATTAAATTAATCTACCACAATTTTATCAATTAATTATTTAATCCAATAATTAAATCATTGAACAACATTTATTTAATTTAATAAATATTAAAATTAAATTACAAAATCTCGTTCGTTACATCTAATGACAGACAACTTCGTGTTATCATAAGACATGGTTGTACACATCCACTTGCTGAGTATATCTACGAGCACTACCTATTTAATCTTGGAGTTTGTTTGAATTATGATTCTCAATTGGAGAAAATGGAGATAATTATAAGTCAAGAGAAGACTCACCATTAGAAAGAAGAAGATAGCAATCTTCTTGTTTTTCTTTGGGAACTATTGGTTCAACCAAGGATAATTCTGTGGACATATGATATCTATCATAAACTAGATGCATGGTCTCCCATGTACGAAGGTTTCCTTGAGTATTTTTCAAATATTTTAATTTTTAAAACAGTTATTGACTGTACCTTTATGTAAGGTATTATTGTAAGGTCTTCTGGTCAAGGCACCACGAGAGTTATATATATTTGTATTAAAACTCACAGTTTAACTGTGGTCGTTTTCTGCACGACAGTTGTATAAATGGAGTTGTTAGTAATGTATTTTCTGGCAACTCAAGATGAGTGATGTATACCTATTTTGGGGGCGTCACATTTTTACTGCACGTTATGTAGATTGTCATTTTGATGAATCTGTTTTTCCACCATTAGGAAAAGGAAAAGATTTAAATAAAAAACCCTCTGAAATATCATGGAATGCATCCGATTTAAATTCACTTGATCCTCGTGCAGGAAAATGTGAAATTGAAGTTCAAAGAATTATTCATTTACAAAATATTGCAAATCAAATGCCAGATGCATTTAATGATGCTAGAAAAGTGATAAAGTCACATACACCTGCAGAGAATACTCCAGCAAGGATATAAATACCTATTGAAAAATCAATTCCTGGAGAATTGACAAATAAGTTAATAGAAGAATCTAAACCACGCCAAAAGCGTGGAAGACCGGTTGGTGCAAAAGACAATGTACCATGAAAATCAAAAGCAAATAAGGGAATCCCAGAAGGAATACCCGCTCCAGAAGTAGCACTTATTCCAAGAGTAGGAATAGCCCCAGAAGAGATACAAATTGCTCCAGAAGTAGCACTTATTCCAAGAGTGGGAATAGCCCCAGAAGAGGTTCAAAATCTCAGTAAAGGGATAAGAGATAAACACCAAGAGATCTCAATAAATTATGTACATGATGAGAAAATATGGGATCGAAGCAAAGTCATAATTGATGATATATTTGCTTTCTCTATAGCATCAGATATTACTTTGATTCCTAACACGGATCTTGAACCACGAAACGTGAAAGAATGTCGAAAAAGAAAAGATTGACCAAAATGGAAAGATGCTATTCAAACTGAGCTACAATCTCTATTAAAAAGAGAAGTATGTAGATCAGTAGTCCAAACATCGCTGGGTGTAATCCCGGTTGGAAACAAATGGGTATTTGTACGTAAGCAAAATGAAAAAAATGAAATTATGAGATACAAAGCCCGACTTGTAGCTCAAGGGTTTTCACAAAAACCTGGTATTGATTATCAGGATACATACTCTCCAGTAATGGATGGAGTCACTTTTCGCTTTCTGATAGGTATGGCAACCATGGAAGGTTTGGAAACACGTCTGATTGATGTTGTAACAACATACCTATATGGCTCACTTGACAGTGAGATTTATATGAGAATCCCTGAAGGATTAAAAATGGCTGAATCACAAAGGCCCCGTCACATATATTCAATCAAGTTACAATGCTCGTTGTATGGGTTGAAACAGTCTGGTCGTATGTGGTATAATCGACTTAGTGATTATTTAATAAAAGATGGATATATAAATGATCAAGTATGTCCATGTGTTTTTATTAAGAAATCACAAAGTGAATTTTCCATCATTATTGTATATGTGGATGATTTGAATCTTTTAGGTACTCCTAAAGAACTCATAAGAACTGCTACTTATTTAAAAGATGAATTTGAAATGAAAGATCTTGGAAAGACAAAATTCTGTTTGGGAATACAAGTGGATCATTTAGCATCTGGAATTTTTGTTCATCAATCCACATATCTTTGAAAAGATTACGAGTCGTTTTCATATGGATAAAGCTCATCCTTTGACTACTCAGATGGTTGTTCGATCTTTAGAAGTTGATAAAAGATCCATTTCGCCTCTCTAAAGTGGGAAAGAAGTTCTTAGACACGAAGTTCCATACCTAAGTGCAATAGGTGCTCTTATGTATCTTGCAAAACTGTATACACGACTCGATATTACTTTTGTTGTCAACTTGTTAGCAAGATACGCTTCTTCTCTACTACTAAGAGACATTGGGATGGGATCAAACACATTTTTAGATACCTCCGTGGAAGTATAGATCTTGGGTTATTTTATCCAAGAGATTCAACGTCATGATTGGTTGGATATGCCAATGCGGGGATATTTATCGATTCACACAATGGAAGATCACAAACAAAGGTTATGTATTTACATATTGTGACACGGCTATATCCTGGAAATCCACAAAGCAAACCATGACAGCTACATCTTCAAATCACTCCGAGATTCTCGCTATATATACATGAAGCAAGTAGAGAGTGTGTTTGGTTGAGATCAATTATTCAGCATATTCAAAAGTCATGTGAATTACCATCAATCAAAGACATTCCTACAATTCTGTATGAGGATAACACTGCATGCATTGCTCAACTTAGAGGAGGGTACATCAAGGGAGATAGAACAAAGCACATTTCACCTAAATTCTTCTTCACACATGAGCTACAAAAGGTGATATAGATGTGCATCAAATTCGATCATGTGATAATCTAGCCGACTTATTCACAAAGTTGCTACCAAATGCAATGTTTGCAAAACTTCGAAAAAAGATCGGAATGTGTCGACTGAAAGACTTGTGACAACATTTCATCAAGAAGTAATGAATTCCTTTTGAGGGGAAGACTGTACTCTTTTTCCTTAGTCACGGTTTTTATCCCAATGGGTTTTTTCTGTCAAGGTTTTAACAAGTCAGTCAATTAAAAGATATTTATGTAAAAGATATGTACTTTTTTTTCCTTCGTTAAGTTTTTACCACTGGGTTTTCTTAACAAGGTTTTTAATGAGACATAATCTTCTATTGTAGGAAATCAGGGAAAGTATTATGATGTGATTCCCTAGCTCCTCTCCGTGACTCCCTCCTCCCCGTGACTCCCTTTTTCCTTTCTTCTTTCCTTCTTCACTCGTGAACCTCCTCCTCTTCTGCTTGCCTATATAAGGATTGATCCTGAAGAAAATGAATAAGAAACTTCTAAAGAATTTCTCTCTTTATCTCTTACTTATTCTCTCTAAATACATGCAATTATAAGAGTATCTTTCTATACTTTGCTAAAGTTTTATAACAATAATGAGTATCTTCCAACCAATATTCGGACAAACCACCTCAAAAGATTGAGTTAATTTTACTAACCCGTAATACCGAATTACGACCGGACAAAACATAAGAGAAGCAAATGTAATTAAAAAAATGAAGTCAATTTCTCCATGTTTTCCCAAGGTTAGATTTGTGCCTAAATTATTGTTTTAAAACCCGGATCGACGGTCGGCCGATAAAAATCGAAATCGGTCCGCTTTTCGGTCCAATTTGGACTAATGACCCGATTTTGGTCAAGACCCGGATTGGCCCGTTACCGGTAAACCCGGTTAATTGACTCAATTTTTATTTTTTACCAACAAAAATTTTAATATTAAAATTAACCACTTTTATTAATATTATAACTCATCTTTATTATGTTTTAGTTCATAAAAAATGAGATTTTTAAATTTTTTATTAATTACTAATAATATAATTTTATATATTAATGATGTCACTGAGTCAATAACAGTTCGCCCACTGGTTGAACTAGTGACTCATTCACTCGATACCTTTTCTGATTGGTTGAACGGTCCGATTCTGAGAACCTTGGCCTAAATGAGACCATGAATGTACTATGGAGGGTTCTAAAATGTTTTTAAATTCAAGGGTTTCTTTTATTTTATGGAACAATTACATATTCTATTACATTTTTAAAAATAATTATAACAATAGTTCACTCATAAAATATTTACATAATTAATACACTTTTATATTTATTTACAATATTAGTGCAATTAGGATTCCTTAATTTAGGGAATTAGTATGCAATTAGGATTCCTTAATTTAGGGGATTAATATTGATTTACTTATTAAATTAAGTAATTAATAAGTAAATTATATAGCACACCTTTTCTTTCCTTAATAAAAATCACGCTTCCTTCGCCCTTGTCAGTCTTCTCCTCCTCCACCATTAACAGTCTCAACTTGTTAACGCCATCCTCCGCCCTCCTCCACCATCCTCCGCCCTCCTTCACCATTAACGCCCTTCTCCTCCGCCCTCCTCCACCATTAACGTCATTCTCCTCCGCCCTCCTCCACCATTAACCTAGACAGTCCCAACTTGTTAACTCCATCCTCCACCTGCGATTTTTTCATAATACAGTTGTTGCGATTTTTTATAAAATGCAATTGGTAGCCAAACATTCATACCAAGTAAACCAATTCAAAGTTTATTAGGTTTCTAATTTATTTTAAAAAATCTATTATAGATTTTTTTTTTTATTTAATAGTGCGGTTGGTAGCTAACACTTTTATACAAATATAACCAATTCGGTTTTATTGGGTTTGCAATTAATTAAATAAAATCTATTGTAGATTTTTTATAATGCGATTAGTAGCCAAAACTTAATCTGAAAGGTAACCAATTCGGTTTTATTGGGTTACCAATTAATTATAAAAATCTATTATAGATTTTTTTTTTCATAAATCTTGATTGGTAAAACCTTAATACAAATGTAACCAACAAAAATTAAAATTGTTACCTTTGAAAGTTTTGGTTACAAATTTGACCTAAATTTCTTGGTTATCCACAAAAACTAAAATGGTTACCTTTGTATAAATATTTGGATACCAACCGCACTAAAATTTATCTTTTTCTCCTTTTAATTTACGGACTAAATCAATCAACCTTAATAATAATGGCATTTGTGGTAGAATGGATGAGGAGATCGGCGTCCGTGGTGTTGAAATGCGCCGAAGGGAGGAGGAAGATAGCGTTAAAAACTGAATATTTGAATTTTAATTATTATTTTTGAATTTGAATTTGTTGTTAGATCCGAGATATTTGAATTTGAATTATTAATTATGGTAGTTGTTTCTCCTTGATTTTAGGTTTCTATGAATTGAATCCTAATTGCATACTAATTCCCTAAATTAAGGAATCCTAATTGCACTAATATTGTAAATAAATATAGAAAGTATATTAATTGTGTAATTATTTTATGAGTGCACTAATAGTGTAATTACTTTCTAAATGTTGTATATAATTGTAAAGGACCCTTCTTTTATTTTTTGTAGTCCTTGTCTACATGTAAACCAACTTGGACAACCAAGCCCATTTTAAAGCCTGGACAGTCCTGAGAATTGCATTGGTCGGCCATTCATATTCATGTTGCCTTAGCTTGGAAGTTGGATTAAATCATTGGGCTCCGTAATTGATAGTGGCCCATACCTGATTAGGACAAGATTGCCCAACTTGGGCCCACTATTAACTAGTTGTTGAACTCAACATAACTCTAGCAAGTAATATCACTTTCAAATCCCTAGATTTGATGAAAGCATTAGATCTTGCCACCTTAAAAGTTTGAGGTCATTAGTGGGTTCATATGCATTTGCAGCATTTGGGTCCACTATACTTGATTCACTTCCAAAATTAGAAATATATTTTTATTTTTTAAATTAATTTTAAAATTCAAAATTTAAAAATTTATAGATTCAAATTTAAAAAAAATATTGTACTTAGTAGTATTATATAAATAATTTAAAATATTTATAATTGTATTAATTAAAAACCAAATTAATTTATTTCGAATTCAAATTTTGAAAGCTTACTTCAAAAAGATAAAATGACAGTATTAAATATTATCTCAATTTCAAAATATAAAATTACTTGTCTTTTACAAAGACAGATAATCAAAAAGGTAGAGAAATAGAAACTAACCACTTTTCATTTTAAAAAAATGTTCAGAATATTATGTCACTTATTTGTTCTTATTTATATATTTGATTATTTAAGACAAGAGAAAGCTCATTTTAGGGCTTAAGAAAAAAGAATTGTGGACCATTTGTATTAGCATTTTTTTGCCACTTGTAGAACTATAACTCTTTACCATTAATCTTGAAGAATTTGCCATCTATTTGAACTTTGTACTAGCACTATTCTATGGCCACTAAACAATATAAAAGGATCCGGTTACTAAGAAAAATTAATTTCATTGGTAGAAATTAATTAATTGACAAATCTCATTTAATATTGCGAGAAGAGATCATTTTCCGCCTCATATTAACACCTCATTGTATTGGTTAAAATTAACTTCATGTCAGTATTTGAGAAGCGTTAAAGCGAAGCCACATATAGTTAATAAAGTCAATCGATTCATTTTGGGAAAAAAAATTTGTTTTATAATGTAAGGTAAATTTTAAAATTTTGAAGTATTATATATAAATTGACCCCATTAAAATTTTGTAAATTTTCTATTATACGGGGTCAAATTGAAAATTTATAACTTTGTCAATCAAATTTTAATCACATATGACTCATATCCTCTTAATATATGTATATCTCTATAATATTTTAAACTAAATAATAATCTAATTTATATTATTTTTAAAAATAAATAATGAATTACTTACTTATGAGCAGTTGTGATTAAAAAAATCTAGTATGAAATCAAGATAGTGTATATATACCATATATTATTACTCATTATATTTTTATTGTAATATAGTATATATATATATATAGTGCCTCCATCCACAAAGAACCAAATGGGTTGTTGAAAGCAATACTTTTACCAAATTATGACAACTCAGAGCGCCTTAAAAAAAAAGTATGAAAGTATTAAAAAAAAAATTAGGCGCCGGCTCTAACTCCCGCCAAATTATTATTTATAGCTTCAAGAATAATTTTGTGCCCCATTAAAAATTCTACTGGCTTCGCCACTGTTTGAGAGTACTTTTAGAACCAAGAACTCACGGGAGTCCCATGTTTCTGAAAACTCATTTTTCTTTCATACTTTATTTCAGATTATCCCATGTTTCTGAATCAGTTCATGCACTTTTTGAAAATCAATTCACACAATCAGACAAAACCCTCTGATCGAAGAACATCCCCTTCATCTAATGAGAACGTTATGGAAAGAAAGAGATTTGATAGTTTGGACTCATGGTCTATGATTTTGGATTCTGAGAATGTGGAGACTTGGGAAGTATCTCAAGAGGATTGGACAGCTGATCTTTCTCAGTTATTTGTTGGGAACAAGTTTGCTTCTGGCGGGGAATTTACAAGCAGAGGGTAGTTGCTGTGAAAATGGTGAGAATTCCAACTCATAAGGACGAGACGAGCTCAATTCAACTCAGAATTTGCTTTGCTTTCGAGGCTTTATCATCCCAACATTGTGTTGGATTTTTAATTAGCAGTGCATGTTATGTGTTTGATTTTAGCTCCCTACAATTTATCCCAATATAGTGCAACTTTTTTTTTTTTAATTTTAGAACTGTTAGTAATTGATCCGGGTCGGATCCGTGGATCATGGACATCCACTCGGGTATGAATATTGGATAACCCAATTAGAATTGGAAGAGTCCCTTCGTATTTTAGATAATACTTGATATGACTAAGACTCTATATGAGATAATTCTCCTGATTTAGACAGTTGTAAACTTATCCCATATTAATTTGTTTAAATACTGATTTGTGCAAAGTGTAGGGCTAAGGAAAAATAACGAATTATTTTTTTTTAGATAGTTTTCTCTCTAAATACTCTTTCTAGTATTTCCAAGCTTTCATCAATAGGCTTGGGTGTACTTGGTGTGAATACCTGAGTTCGTTCGCATCGTTGCTAGTAACATCTCCATATTGACGAGAAATTTTTGTACAAAGGATCGTAGTAACTGTGTTCGTGACATTGCTTGTAGATTTGGCATTCTGATTCAACCGCTTTTGTTTTGTGGATACTAACCGATTTTTATATGTATTTACATGTTAACATTGGTGTCAAAGTCATTTTTCATGATATGCTTAATCTTGCATAAATGTTAGTCATTTTTTTATTTGCTAGAAAGCTTGAAATAGGACATTAATGGCATAATTTGCTAGAGTACATATTACAGGCTGAAAATATAGTATGATGTTGTAGTCCATATGCATGTTAAGACACGTGCAAAATATTGTTTCAATCAGATTTGAATTTTGAGAGAAAATGCAAACCCTAATTCACTTTTACTTTTTTTCAAATGAAAATATGTTTTTTTTGCAGAAGTCAAATTATATTTTCTTTACATAATAAAATAGTACACGTCGTAACGATTCCAGAAATATAAAGTTTGTATTTTTTAGACATTTATATAATTAACTATAATTTTTTGAAACAAGGGTACCAAAATATAATTTTGCTTTTGGTTTGCTGAGGAAGAAGGTGACGTTGGCGTCAGCGCGCGTGGGGGCCACGCGCCTCTTAAAAAAAGAGTTAACTTATAATATACATTTCGCCTCATTGTTTTTCAATTCCGTATAACTTTGATCAGGTATATAGTGGAAAAAAATAACATCACCTGCAAACCCCAATTCTATCCCCATTTTATGCAATGACAACAAACTCATCTCTTTCCATTCACATAATCAAAATATCTGAACTTCCCATTATGATAGCCATGTGTACTGAACATTCCATCATACAACATTTTTATAGTAAATACAACATCATCTTCAGTGAGTTCTGAATACAAACAAGACACAATAACTATAGACCAAAAAATTTACAAAGTTAATGAAACTTCATAAAAACAGAGTACCCATGACTTTATTTGATTTTAAATATCCATTACTATACATATATGTATGCGTGTGTGTAATATATATATATATATATATATATATATATAGAAAATTCATCAAGTAATACGTTTTCTAAAAATCTTTGTCGTGAATGACGCGAGTTAATGATCGTTGATCTGGACAATGGAAGGCTGTGATTAAAATAAAAAAAACTACTGCGCTTCTGACATAGCGCAATGATCGATTAATTCTAAAATCGTTGCTAATTTACCTTCTTTTGCCTTTACTTTTTTTATTTCACCTATGGCATGAGCTAGTAGCGGCGATTCACAATACTTCTTCTGACACCATTAGTTGCATTACAATTATTATTATTATTATTATTATTATTATTATTATTATTATTATTATTATTATTATTATTATTAACAGGTCTAATAATAAAATAAAAATATTAATATCAAACATAATGATGAAAAATATTAGTATTAAACATAATAATAAAAACATAATATTAAACATATTAATATTACAATTATTATTGTAAACATACAAATATTAATATTTTTTCACCATTATGTTTGATATTAATATTTTTATTTTTATTATTAGACCTGTTAATAATAATAATAATAATAATAATAATAATAATATTAGAATAATAATTGTAATGCAACTAATGGTGTTGTAAGAAAAGGGTGAAGCCTGCTGCTACTAGCTCATGCGGCAGGGGTGAAATAAAAGCAAGGGGGGCAACAAGGTAAATTAGCACGATTTTGAATTAATCGATCATCGCTATGTCAGATTTCGGCAGCTTTTTTTTTATTTTAATCACAACCTTCCATCATTCTGCATCAACGATCACTAACTCGTTTGTTGCAGATAAAGATTTTTAACAAACGTCATTACTTGATGAATTCTCATATATATATATATATATATATATATATATATATATATATATATATATGTAAGACCCCAAATTATTAATAAATAAAATTTTATTTCCTCTATTTATCAATTTGAAATAGTAAGTGTTGATGTGGTTAGTTATGGGTAAAATGCGTAAATATTTTAAAATAAGCAGGTGGTTATAAAATATTCATTGTTGTCGGGGAATATTCGTTTGGTCATGGAATATTCTTTCTTTGTCGGGGAATATTAAATGCATTTACTAGCAAGCTTTTATGGGCCCCATAACTGAAAGCGATTGGATAAAGAAAACGACAAGTATAAGTTGTTTATAAATAACTTGGTAGCGATTGTTCATAATTATCTTTGTTGGAATGTCCGGTTGGTTAAAAACACGAAATGTCTGGCGTTGTTGACAAGAAGACACAGTATTGCACCAATTATTGATTCTTACGTAAGAAGGCACTACTCAATAATTGTTACAGTAATTACTGTTCAGTATTTTATTTTATTAATTCAATAATTGTTGCATTGATATTTTATATTACTGTTGTTTCAATAATTATCACTACACAGTATTTTCCATTATCGAAGCAATAATTCATATTATTTGAATAATATTATTAGATAACATTACTGACAATGTCTAGAAAGTTCTGTCTAAGGAGAGGTTTGGTCACCTAATTGCGCGCCAGTAAGGAGAAATTCTTATTGGAAAGCCTCCTCTTTCCTGAGAACTGCCTGGTTGTCAGTATTGTGATTCTGTAATATTATTTGTGAATAATTAATTATTGATTTATATGATGAGGAAAATATTCATTTTATGTGGATATAGATGGAGAAAATTTTTAAAGTGACAATTATTGAAAATTGATATTTTATCTTTTCTGATAAAATAATATTTATAATATTATTATAATATAATAATGATGATATTTTTACAATGAATGTGGAATATATGAGTATATGAGGAGGAAGAGTATTTTTGTTGCAAAAGTTGTTTAAAACATCTTAAACATGTCTGTGGGCCCATTTCTTGATTGAAATTTGATTATAGCCTATAAAATCGTCCATTTATGGATTTCGGTCAATTTCTGTTTGGAATTTGGAAAAATTTTCTTCTGCAAAGTTGTAGAGAATTGAATTTCCTATAAAAAGTCGCAAGATTCGAATTTTCTGAAAAAGGGCTATTTATTATGAATTATTAAAGTTTCGGATTAATTAATTATTAATTGTTGGAAGTTTTAAATATTTATAATTAGAAAAACGTTTTTTTTTGTTTTTGTTGGGTGAGTGGCTGATGTTGTGGACTAAGTTTGTGTGCGTAGGAAATTTAATAAATTATACTAATATTATATTAAATCTTTTTCTTTGGTGTACTAAGCATTTTCCTATAAATAGGGTGCTTAGGTTAGAATTGAAAATCACACCAGAAACTAAAGATTTCTCTCTCTTTCTCTTTCGATATATTGAGCGTATTTTTGTGAGTATTTTAGTACTTTGAGTATTGCTATACGATGCAAGTTCTTTCAGCACTATATCTAGTCAGAAGTACTATCCTTTTGAGGTAAGGGATATTATTTTTTTTAAAAAAATGATATTATTTCTTCAATATCATTATGCCGAGATATTGGTTGGAACTTTTTATCAAATTTGGAACTTTTTCATGTCGGGGTTACTATTCATGGGTTACTATTCATGAGTTACTATTCACGAGTTACTATTTACGAGTTACTATTCACGAGTTACTATTCACGAGTACTATTCACGGCTACGTGATGATATTTTTGTGAAATTTCTATCTTTTGGTGTCTGAGTTACTATTCACGATATCTGGCACTATTCACGAGAAAAATTAAATTTTCTTTTCTCGTGTCCAAGATTGTCATTATGATTCCTATCTTTGATTGGATCTATGTTTTGTCTTCATTCTTGAATTTTACTCCACTCTGATTATTTATGAAGTATTTTCGAACTTGAGTTATTGAAAGTATAAATCCTTAATACTTGTTCTTTTGTTTCACTGGATTCGTTTTCTTTAAAATATTTTTCATTATCCTCAGTCCTAAATGATGATATTACTGAATATCTTTGGCCTGTAGTTCAAAGATGAATGATTTCTGATGAATATCTTTGGCCTGTAGTGCAAAGATGAACAGGTGTTTAGATGAACATGACCAACTGATGAGTATCTTTGGCATGTAGTGCAAAGATGAATATTTTATTCCAGATATATATTGATTGATGTTACAAGGATAAAAGATAGACGATGAACTTTTATATTCATATATAGAAGATAGTAGATTACATTCTCTACTTAACTCTTCTAATGAATTATTATTTTCGCTGCGAATATTGATTTAAAACTTATTGTCTATTGTATTCTATTAGATTTTTCCCTGTTGAAGACTAACGATAATTTGTTCTGTATTATCTTAGTCATAATGTTCTTTACTGGGCTAGTTGAGCTCACCCTTTTCCTTTTATTCCATTTTTCTTCTCAGGAGGCAAGAATTTAGCGAGTACTAGTCGGGGTATGGAATGAAGGTTCTAGAAGTTATTTTAGTAGTCCTCACTGTGAAACCCCAGATTTTATGAATAAAGAATTAATTTTCTCGAAATAATTTTTTTTATATTATGGTGTGAATTTGAGATAATGTTATAGTTGTGGGTAATATTTATAAATTTTGCAAAGTATGCAAGTTGTCATATTATATTCGATTAGTCGGAGAATATTCGTTTTAAACAGAAATATTCGTATTTACTGGACAATCATTAGTGGACCCCACAACGTAATTATTGTCGATTGAGAAAAACGACAAAAATATTTTATTAAAAATAACGGCGGAAGTTTTACTGGTTGATCTTGTTGAACTACTCGGTAGTAAAAAAGTACAATGTCTGCCGTTGTTGCATAGTAGCACCAGTATTGATTATTGATATTTATGTGAGAAGTCACTCGGTTTTTGTTCAATAGTTGCTTGATAGTTCTGTGATAAGATCTCACATTATTTGATTCAATTATTGTTGATTTAGAAGTTTTGTTTTATTCACGTAATAAAATAGAAACATCTTTTTATATAAAATGTATTACTTTATTAAAGTTATTCTATAAATAGAATATATTATATTTTATTATGATAGTGCTGCGATAGTAAAAATCTTTTATATAAATAGAATATATTATATTTTATTTAAAAGATTTTTCTTTAAATATGGACCGTCGATTAAAGTAAATCAATCTGGACCGCTCATGGATTAGTTACTATGCATTCCATTTTCCTATAAATAAAGCTCATTCCTTCATTATTTTCTTACGAATTCAATTTGAACTCTGTAGAGAGAAACTATAGAGAGATAGAAGAAAAGTTTTTTGCTACTTCACTACTCTTATATCAAGTATTATTTTACGGTAGAAGGGATATTATTCTTTTGTATTCAAGAAGAGAACTTCATTATTCCATTTCTTTATTGTTACATTGGAATAACTTTGTATGTACGAGCTACCCTATACTTGGTGACATTCTTCTATTATTCTCGTTTAATATCACATGCATGTTATACACCGACACGGTTCCATTTTTTATTATTCCGTCTTTATTATTACGTTTAATATCACATGCATCTTTATCTGTAATTCTGGTTCCATCATTTATTATTCCGCATTTATTATTACATTTGGAACATCCCGCTTGGTGTGAATTTCACCGACCGGTTCCGTTATTATTATTCTGTTGAAATAACCGTTATGTCTGAAGTACCGCATGCATGGTGATATCTTTTGTTATTCCATTCGGTATTATACTCAACGATTAAACTTTTGACTTCTATACTCCATGAAATTAGTGGAATATCCTTGATATTTGCGCTTCATCCAAAGATATCTTTCGTGGAAATATTCTTCCGAGCATTCTTGAATTTTACTCTACAAAGCGAAGATCATGTTGACAATTTGGGCGTTATTGTTTCTGGACAAATTAATTCTTGAACTTGTTTAATTGAATTCTTATATCATTATCATCATCCTCATGTTTATGTTATGTTGAAAGTCATTTGTGGCACAGTAGTGCATAGATGGACTTGGTATGATTATGACCGTGATTATTCGGTATAATCATGGCCCATCGTAATGTTACAAATGATGTGAAAATTAAAAGTCATCATTGGCGTAGTGCATTGATGGGCGCTTTTTGGTATGATTATGGCTATGGATTCTCTTGACGAAGGGAGCAAAGATGAATTGTTTTATGGCATGATCAGGACCGTTGATGAAAACACGATTATCTTTGGCCCGTAGTGCATGGATAATTCGTGGTCGTGATACTAAAGAATATCCTTGGCCTATAGTGCATGGATGATTTAATGATGTGGATTATTTATTGAGCTGAGTCTTAGCGATATAAGTGATGAAAAACTTTTTAAATCATAAAAGATAGTAGATTATATTCTCTACTTGACTCTTTTAATGGATTGCTTATTCCGCTGCAGTTAAACTTGATGTCTATTGTATTTTATCAATTTAACATTGTTGGAGGCTAATGATAATTTATTCCGCATTATCTAAGTCATAATATTTCTTACTGGGCTAGTTGAGCTCACCCTTTCTTTCACTGTTCTCTTCAGGAAATGAGAATATAAATTTGGTATGAGTCCTGGGAACGGAGTGATGGTCCAGAGCATAGCATTAGTAGTCCTCACTATTTTGTGAAATAGTGTGATAGTAATTGTAATGAGGACTCCTTTTGAGTTTGTATAATCTCTAGAAGACAATAATTATATTCAAACTCACAGTTTATGTTTTGTCGTATTGTACACGACAGTTGTATTAGTAAGTTGTATTTGAATTCTGTACCATGTATCTGGCGACCCAAGATGGGTGATGTATACCTAATTTTGGGGGCGTCACACTCACCATTTTTGTAAAATAATGTATCAATAATTGAAATGAGGACTTATTTGAGTGTGGATATTGTCTAGATGACAATATTTGTATTTAAACTCACAGTTTTTATGTTGTATTAATAAAGTTGTAGTTATTTCTGTACCATGTATTTTGACGACTCAGAATGGGTGTTGTATACTTGTTTTGGGGGCGTCACAGTTGGTATCAGAGCTTAGGGATATGGTCTCTGGCGGAGATCGGGGAATCGTACTAGGAGGGGAGAGACGAGTAATCCTTCGCTAGTATGTCATACCTAAGCTTATTTGTTGGTCAGTTGAAGTATATGGTTAGTATGTGATATGTTAATTTGTTTAATTAACCCTTGTTTTATGGCAGTATTTAAGAATGACAGCTGAGAATATTAACGGTGGAGTTAATGAGATCGTGGAAACACCTTTAATCACCACCTAGGGGAACGTGCAACAGGAAGGCAATATTCCTCCTGTAAACAACACCACTGAGCAGACGATGAACGACGGGATGTTTAGGAGCTTTTTGCAGTTCATGCAAAACCAGACGAGGGAGACTCGTGTACAGAATACGGGTGGAAATGATAGCAACGCGCGACTTGTCACGGCCAAGCAGTTTAAAGAGTTGGGACCACCAGAATTTAAGGGAAAGCGAGATCCGATCATGGCGGAAACGTGGATCAAACAAATTACCAAGATATTCGATGTCTTGGGATGCATGGAGGAACAAAAGGTTCCATTCGCCACCTTTATGTTCCGGCGAAAAGGCATTCATGGTGGGAGTCTGTGAAACGGACCAAACTGCCGCAGACGGCAAATGTCTTGGGAAGCGTTTGAAAACTTTTCAATAAAAATACTTTCACGAAAGTATTCGCTATATGAAGGAGGTAGAGTTTATTAGACTAGAACAAAACAATATGACGGTGTCCCAATACGAGGCGAAGTTCGCAGAGTTATCCAGGTTTACACCTCATTTGGTAGAGAATGAGGAACGAATGACGAGGATGTTTCTGAGAGGTTTAAAACCCGAGATTTGGCAATATCTTATCTCTCATAAATTTTCTTTATATTCAGATGTTGTCAGCGGGGCTCAATTATTAGAGCGAGATAATGAAAATACGTTCAACCAAGGGACCGCAATCAGGTCATCTGGATGGCGGCGAAATCATCGAACAATGAAAACCAATGGGGAGGAAAATATTCAGACAAAAGTGGTAACCACTCTGGTGGTAATCGTGGCCATGAAAATAGAAGAAACGAGTCGGGGGGAGATTTTAAAAAGAGGAGATTCAACAATGACAATGTGAAGACGTCAGCACCAGCAGCAACTGGTTCCAAGGGAGGAGAACGACCACCGGTCATATGCTATAAGTGCGGAAAAGAAGGACATATCAGTCATATGCTATAAGGTATGTTATAACTGCGGAAAGGAAGGACATATCGCTCGAGATTGCACTGTAGCGAAATCAAGTCCAGCGGGGATGGTGACTCAAAAGGCTGTCCCAAAAAAGTCAAAGTTTACGGTTCTTGGAAGAGCGTTTGTCGTGACTGGTCAACATGCGAAGAACCCAAACGAAGTGATCACGGGTAAGCTAATCATAAATTCATGCGAAGTTTATACATTACTTGATCTGGGGTGCTACCCATTCATTTATCTCTCTACTTGTGCTCAACGTTTAAACTTGACTCGGAGAAATTAGACTTTGATTTATCTCGGGAGACTCCGTTAGGAGAAACTTTCATCACATCCATCGCTTATAAATCTTGTTTGATCCAAGTTGGCACCATCACATTACCGTTGACCTTATCTCTTTAAAGATACTTGCTTTTGATGTGATTTTAGGGATTGATTGGTTAACTACTCATCATGCCAAAATTGATTGTTTTCGTAAGGTTGTTAGTTTTCATATTCCTAATCAACACCGTTGTTCAATTCAAGCAACTAAACCATTAAAATCAATCACCGCTATCAAGTCATAAAGCTATTCATTTATTGAAAAAGCGGATGTCGAGCTTTCTTAACCCATGTTATGGATTTGAATAAAGACACGTCGATTTGAATAATATTCCTGTTGTTATTGACTTTCCGACGTATTTCTGAAGAACTTCCCGGTCTGCCCCGAACGTGAAGTTGAATTCTTTATTGACCTTGAACACGTACAAAGCTCATTTCTAAAACCCATATCGAATGGCTTCTATTGAACTTGAGAGTTAAAGGTCCAACTACGGGAGTTGTTGGACATCTGTTTCATTAGTCCTAGTACATCTCATTGGGGTGCTCTGTTTTATTTGTAAAGAAGAAAGACGGGAGTATGCGACTTTGTATCGATTAAAGGAATTAAACTATGTCACTATCGAAGAATAGGTATCCGCTACCTCGTATTGATGACTGTTTGACCCGATTGCAGAAGGAGCACAATTCTTTTCAAAATCGATCTTCGCTTACGGATATCATCAAATGAAGGTTAAAAGCGAGGATATTCAAAAGGCGCCTTGAGAACTTCGATGCGGGCATTATGAATTCCTAGTCATGTCCTTTGGATTAACTAAAGCTCCTGCGGCTTTCATGGATATGATGAACCGAGTATTCAAGGATTATTTGGATCAGTTTGTTGTTGTCTTTATTGATGACATCCTCATATATTCCAAAAGCCGTGAAGATCATGAGCGCCATTTGAAGCTGGTACTGTGAAGGCTTCGTGATAACAAGCTATATGCCAAGCTGAAGAAATGCGAGTTCTGGCTTGAGGAAGTAGCATTCCTTGGGCACGTGGTGTCAAAACATGGAGTATCTGTTGACCCGGCGAAGATTGAAGCAATACAAAGTTGGGAGCAACCAAAGACGATGAATCGAAAGTCGTAGCTTTTGGGCTTAAATGGTTATTATCGGAGATTTGTGGAAGGATTTTCTAGAATCGCTATTCCGTTAACTTCGGTGACTCGTAAAGATACAAAATTCAGTATGGAGCGAGGAATGCGAGAAGAGTTTCCAAGATCTCGAGAGGAGACTCATTTCGCACTGCTGTTACGACAATACCATCTGATACGGATGGATTTGTTATCTCAACGATGCTTGAGCAAAGGGTTAGGATGTGTTCTCATGCAACGTGGGAAAGTCATAGCCTATGCCTCATGACAACTTAAAGAATATGAGAGGAATTATCCTACTCATGATCTAGAGTTAGCGGCGATCGTTCGTTTCACGCTTAAAGATTTGGAGGCACTATCTATATGGGGAAAAAGTGGAGATATATTCGGACCATAAAAAGCCTCAAATATTTCTTCACCCAAAAGAACTTAACATGCAAGCGGCGACGTTGGCTCGAGCTATTGAAAGATTACGACCACACTATTCAATACCATCCTCGGAAAAGCGAACGTGGTAGGTACGCATTGAGTAGAAGATCATATCACGCGGAACAAATGTGATGTTGTTAAAACAAAGGTCCATTTTGTGTGATTTACAAAAGATGAATATAGAATTCAAGACTCGGGGACCCATGCAATGATGTCAAGTATCGTATAGAACCAACTTTAATCGAGAAAGTTAAATTTGCTCGAGCCACGCAATCTTGAGGGCGATGATTATGAAGAAGAAAGTACAAGAAGGTGCTATTCGAAGCGAGAATCGATGAAGAAGGAATACTTGAGTCCACCGGACTTTGTGTTCTAAAAATTACGATTTGAAGTACAAGATCATGATGGAGGCACACAATACACCATTTGCAATCCATCTTGGAAGTACCAAAATGTATCGTGATCTTGACATACATTTTGGTGGAACAATACATGAGAGAGATTACAAAGTTTATCTCGATGTGTTTAACTTGTCAACGTGTAAAGGCAGAACATCAAGTACCAAAGGGTCCATTGCAACCACTTGAGATTCCGAAATGGAAGTGGGAACACATTACCATGGATTTCGTTACGGGTCTTCCCAAGGTTTCTCAAGGCATATATGCGATTTGGGTTATTGTTGATAGATTAACCAAGTCAGCCCATTTCTTGCCTATACGTGAGACTTATTCCCTTGAACGTCTTGCTAGTATGTACGTAAATGAGATTGTAAGATTGCATGGCATGCCAGTATCCATAGTTTCGGATCGTGACCCAAGATTCACTTCAAGATTTTGGGTTAGCTTGCAAAAAGCTATGGGCACGGATTTACGATTTAGTTCAGCATACCATCCTCAAACGGAAGGACAATCAGAGAGGACTATTCAAACTCTTGAAGATCTATTAAGACTTTGTGTCCTAGATTTCAAAGAAAGTTGGGATAAGTACCTACCATTGGTGGAATTCTCCTACAACAACAGTTATCAAGCAAGTATAGGTGTGGCTCCATTTGAAGCATTATATGGACGAAAGTGTCACTCTCCAATATGTTGGGATGAGGTGGGTGAAGCAACATTTTTGGGACCCGAGTTGGTACGTATGACTACAGAAAAGATCCAAATGATTCGACAACGTATACAAACGGCACAAGATCGACAAAAGAGTTATGCGGATCTTCATCGAAAGGACGTGAAATTTGACATTGGGGATCATGTATTGTTGCGTGTGGCTCCATGGAAGGGAGTTACAAGATTTGGGAAGAGAGGAAAGCTCAATCCACGATTTATTGGTCCATTTTAGATTCTTGACCGAATAGGAAATGTGGCCTATAGACTCGTGTTACCTCCAAGTATGTCTCGTGTTCATAATGTTTTTCATATATCTGTGCTTCGTAAATATGTGAAAGACCCGAACCACGTCAGTGAGTTAGAACCGGACGAGATAGCCGAAGACTTAACGTCACGAAGAGGTACCACAAGATCTTGGATAGAAGGAGCATGTCCTACGACGAAGGTCATACCACAAGTTAAAGTTTTGTGGAGAAACTATGCTATTGAGGAAATGACCTGGGAGTTGGAAACGAAAATGAAAGCGAGGTATCCTCATCTTTTCGAAACACCAGGTACGTCAATTTCGAGGACGAAATTTCATAAGGAAGGGAGGTTGTAAGACCCCAAATTATTAATAAATGAAATTTAATTTCTCTATTTATCATTTTGAAATAGTAAGGGTTGATGTGGTTAGTTATGGGTAAAATGCATAAATATTTTAAAATAAGCGGTGGTTATAAAATATTCATTGTTGTTGGGAATATTCGTTTGGTCGTGGAATATTCTTCATTGTCGAGGAATATTAAATGACGACGGTAGCGATCTTTTGTGAGCCCCATAACTTGAAAGCGATTGGATGAAAAAAACGACAAGTATAAGTTGTTTATAAATAACTGCGCGATTATTACTGAATTAATAGTGTTGGAATACCCGTTGGTTAAAAACACGAGTAAAAACGCGTTGTTGCACAAGAAGATACCGGTATTGCACCAATTATTGATTCTTACGTGAAGGCACTACTCAATAATCATTACGATGAATTCTTTATTCGTTCATTTTATTTTATTGATTCAATAATTGTTGCATTGATATTCTATATTACCGTTGTTTCAATAATTATCACTACACAATATTTTCCATTATCGAAGCAATAATTCATATTATCTGAATAATATTATTAGATAACATTATTGGAAATGTCTAGAAAGTTACATCTGGGAGAGATTTGGTCACCTAATTGCGGCGTCGAGGAGAAATTCTTATTGAAAGCCCCTCTTTCTCGGGAACCGCCATCGGTTGTCGATTATTGTGATTCATAATATTATTTGTGAATAATTAATTATTAATTTATATGATGAGGAAAATATTTATTTTATGTGGATATAGATGGAAAAAAATTTTAAAGTGACAATTGTTGAAAATTGATATTTTATCTTTTCTGATAAAATAATATTTTATTATATTATTATAATATAATAATGATGATATTTTTACAATGAATGTGGGATATATGAGTATATGAGGAGGAAGAGTATTTTTGTTGTAAAAATTGTTTAAAACATGTTAAACATGTCTGTGGGCCCATTTCTTGACTGAAATTTGATTATAGCCTATAAAATCGTCCGTTTATGGATTTCGGTCAATTTCTGTTTGAAATTTGGAAAAACTTTCTTCTGCAAAGTTGTAGAGAATTGAATTTCCTATAAAAAATCGTAAGATTCGAATTTTCTGATAAAAGGGCTATTTATTATGAATTATTGAAGTTCCGGATTAATTAATTATTAATTGTTGGAAATTTTAAATATTTATAATTAGAAAAATATTTTTTTTTGTTTTTGTTGGGTGAGTGGCTGATGTTGTGGACTAAGTTTGTGTGTGTAGGAAATTTAATAAATTATATTAATATTATATTAAATCTTCTGCTTTAGTGTTCTAAGTATTTTCCTATAAATAGAGTGCTTAGGTTAGAATTGAAAATCACACCAGAAACTAAAGATTTCTCTCTCTTTCTCTCTCGATATATTGAGCGTATTTTTGTGAGTATTTTAGTACTTTGAGTATTGCTATACGGTGCAAGTTCTTTCAGCACTATATCCAGTCAGAAGTACTATCCTTTTTAAGTAAGGGATATTTTTATTTTTTTTTAAAATGATATTATTTCTTCAATATCATTATGCCGAAATATTGGTTGGAACTTTTTATTAAATTTGGAACTTTTTCATGTCGGGGTTACTATTCATGGGTTACTATTCATGAGTTACTATTCACGAGTTACTATTCACGAGTACTATTCACGAAGTATGATGATGTTTTTTGTGAAATTTCTATCTTTTGTGTTGGAGTTACTATTCACGATACTGACCTTTCATTCACGAATCGACACTTATTCACGTAAAAATTAAATTTTCTTTTCTGTGTCCAAGATTGTCTGTTATGATTCCTATCTTTGATTGGATTTATGTTTTGGTCTTCATTCTTGAATTTTACTCCACTCTGATTATTTATGAAGTATTTTCGAACTTGAGTTATTGAAAGTATAAATCCTTAATACTTGTTCTTTTATTTCACTGGATTCGTTTTCTTTAAAATATTTTTCATCATCCTCAGTCCTAAATGATGATATTACTGAATATCTTTGGCCTGTAGTGCAAAGATGAACAGGTGTTTAGATGAACATGACCAACTGATGAATATCTTTGGCCTGTAGTGCAAAGATGAATACTTTATTCCAGATATATATTGATTGATGTTACAGGGATAAAAGATAGGCGATGAACTTTTATATTCATATATAGAAAGTAGTAGATTACATTCTCTACTTAACTCTTCTAATGAATTATTATTTCCGCTGCGAATATTGATTTAAAACTTGTTGTCTATTGTATTCTATTAGATTTTTCCCTGTTGAAGACTAACGATAATTTGTTCTGTATTATCTTAGTCATAATGTTCTTTACTGGGCTAGTTGAGCTCACCCTTTTCCTTTTGTTCCATTTTTCTTCTCAGGAGGTGAGAATTTAGCGGGTACTAGTCGGGGTATGGAATGAAGGTTCTAGAAGTTATTTTAGTAGTCCTCACCATTTTTGTAAAATAATGTATCAATAATTGAAATGAGGACTTATTTGAGTGTGGATATTGTCTAGATAACAATATTTGTATTTAAACTCACAATTTTTATGTTGTATTAATAAAGTTGTAGTTGTTTCTATACCATGTATTTTGATGACTCAGAATGGGTGTTGTATACCTGTTTTGGGGGCGTCACACACACACTCACACACACACACACACACACACACACACACATATATATATATATATATACACACACACACACACAACAAGGATCAGGCCTGGGAGTCCGGACCTGTTCAAAAACGGACCAATTTTTTATTTATTTTTTTTACTTTTTTTTTAAAACAACTAAATTTTTTTTAATATTTTTTGGAATTGAATTTTTTTCATAATACAATGTTTTGGGCGTGATTTGGATACATATACCAAAAATATATATGATTTGTCTCAAGACAGATGCATGCAGACATGTTTTGTTATATGTATCCAAATCACACCCAAAACACTGTATTATGTAAAAATTCAAGTTTCATAATTATTTTATTTTTTTTAGTTTTTTGAAAAAAAAAAGCAAAAAACAAAAAACAAATGTCCGGATTTTGGTCCGGTCCGGGAGTCCGGACCTGATCCGCCCTCTATATATATATATATATGAGGACGGATCTAAAACATATCTCTCAAATAATATACTTTTTTAAATAACATATCCTTATTAAAACTACGTCGTTTTGGAGATTCTTTTAAAAAAACAAGTGGGGCTGCTGGTGGCATTTTTGTAAATAAAAGGAAAGCAAATGGGATCACTCTCTTTTAATATTATTTTGTTGTTTAAAAGAATCTCTAAAGCGACGTAATTTTGTGTGACACTATAATGCACACAGATAATTATTGTGTGATTATAGAGGAATACACCATTAAAATACATTTTACATATAAAAGCATGATGTAAAGTTCATCACACAAAATCCTAGACTTACTAAACAAAGAAAATGCACAACATACCTCCATATAAAGGGGTTCCTAAGGCTGCATTTGTGAGTTTGGAGGAAAGGGAGGGGAAGGGATTATAATTTTCTCTTGCCAGGTTTGTGAGTTTTAGAAAGAAAGGGAAGGGATGAGATTAGGGGTGAACATTCGGTTATTATCCGAATCGAACAAGAATTTCAGTTATAACCGAAAACCGAAATTACACTATTTTTGGTATCCGAACAATTAACCGAAATCTATAATAACCGAATAATCGAATAGGTTATTCGGTTATTCGGTTAATAACCGAATTTATAAAACTTAATTAATAGCAGAAACAACAAACATATTACCAAGAGAGAACAACAGCAACAGAATAGTACATGATTAACACTATGTAGCCTACATATTGATATTACAAAAGAGGCCAATACATATTACAAAAACATACAATAGATACATAACATCTTACACCAGAGGCCAATATGTCTACTTGCCTACTCTGCCAAACTTCGTCGAAAAATGGCCGAAAGCGCTTCGAAGAGATGGTAAGCAGTTAGCTTCATGGAAAAGCTCATCATCGGCTCTACTTAAAATCACGGCCGAAGCTCACCGTCGAAGATCGGAACCTCCTCTCCATCGCCTACAAGAACGTCATCGATCTGCTCACTCCGAGCCACTTGGCGAATCGTATCGTCGATTTAGCAGAAGGAGGAGGGTCTGTGATTTCGCAATGATCGGAGACTGGGATTCGCTGGAGAGGATAAGGTTCACTGGTTCAGGTGGGAAGATGAGGACAGGGAAGGGTTAATTGAGATTGTTTTGGATGGGAATGGAAGAAGTCCAGTTTTTTAGTATTGAAGAAGATAGTCTGATTGAAATAAATGATGTGGTTTCCGAGGAGAGTTGGATACAGTTAACCTTGATTAATAAAAATATAAGAATTAAGATAGGGAGTAACAAAAAAGAGATTTTGGTATTTGGGTTGGGTGTTTTTCGGGTATTCGGTTAAATCGAATAGCTCAAAAATAAAACTCGTACAAACTAATCGAAACTGTACAAAAATTCGGATATAACCGAAATATTAAAAATAACCGAATTTTTAGAAAATTTTGGTTAAATTATTTCGGTTCGGTTATAACCGTTTTTTGCTCAGTCCTAGATGAGATAATTATTATATTCTCTTGTTTGTGAGTTTAGAATGAGGGAAGGGAAGGAAAAATAATTTTATTTTTAAACTACACTATTACTATATTACCCTTATATATAAATAAGCTTAAATATACTTTACTACCTTAAACTATAGACCATATTCCACTTCGGTGATTCACCTTTCAATAATATTTTTTAATTACACATAAACATTAGTTTGTCTAGTCAGCAGGCCACGTTAGTAATTTCTGACGTAGCAGCCTCAATTGAATGAAATTAAAAAAAAATTAATAGTTCAATCATCTAATTGATAAAATTGAAAGGTGAATCACCGAAGTGGAATATGACATATAGTTTAAGGTAGTAAATTATATTTAAATCATATAAATATAATAAATGTATGATTTAACAATGTCTAGCTATTGAATTATTTTGTTCAACTTTTTTTTATGTTCATATATATATATATATATATATATATATATATATATATATATATATACGGTCCCCTTCTCCAGCGAACCTTAAATAACAAGTAAAAAATGAACCAACTATAACGATGGTTTTCTGAGCTATAGTGACGATTCGAACGGTCGACGTAGCTATGTCCTCGGCTTTGTATGATATAGCGACGAAAAAACTCGTCGCTATAGTCGGTTCATTTTTTGTTCGTTGATTAAGGTTCGCTAGAGAAGGGGACCGTATATATATATATATACACACACACACACACAGAGGAAATCCAGTCCGGACGCCCGGACTGGAGTAAGATACGGACCCCAAATTTTATTTTATTTTTTGCTTTTTTTTAAACAACTAAAAAAATGTTTAATATTTTATGGAACTGAAATTTTTTCATAAACCCAAAACACTGTATTATGAAAAAATTTCAATTCCATAAAATATTAATTATTATTTTTTAGTTGTTTTTTTTTAAAAAAAAAAAGAGAAAAAGTCCGGACAAGACTAAAACCTGGGCGTCTGGACTGGAACCTGACTCTCTATATAAATATATATAATCAGGATCAGGTCCGGACTCCCGGACTTGACTAAAATCCGAACCCTTTTTTTTTTTATAAAACAACTAAAAAAGTCTATACAGGCATGTTTTGTTATATGTATCCAAATCACACCCAAAACACTGTATTATATAAAAATTCCAGTTCCATAAAATATTAAACTTTTTTTTAGTTGTTTTAAAATAAAAAAAAATGTCCGTATTTTTATAAAGCCCGGGATCCCGGACTGGATTCGGACTCTCTCTCTCTCTATATATATATATATGGGATGACGTCAATATATATGTCATATATATATGGGATGGGATGGGGTGGGGTGGGGTGGGGTGGGGTACTGGGATGGGTGGAGTGGCTAGGGTGGGGGAGTTGGGGAAAAAAGAAAAAGTGTATTTTAAAATTTTGAGAGTTATAATAATTAAGGATAATATTGTCACATTATTTATTTTGAAAGGTTCTTTTTGGTAATGTAAAATATTTCATTTTCCCATATTTTTCCATCCCTCCAAATCCTCCCAATTTTGAGGGGGGAAGTTTTGAGTCAAAAATAAAATTAATTTTACCTCTAAATCCCTTCTCTTTCTCCCTAAAAAAACTCACAAACATGGGATTGGAGGAATTTTAATTATTTTTCCTTACCTTCTCTTCCTTTCCCCTCAAATAAAAACTTACAAACACGGTGCAAGTCATCAAACACTTACAATCTCAACATCCACATGACAACAAATCTAAGATTTTGTTGAGATTTGCTTACTCAGACAAAGCTGAAAAGGGTGATTGATATATGGAAACGGAAAGTTAAGGAAATGTGAAAGAATTATCAAAGGTAATTTGATAATTTATACCATATTTAAAACATATACGGTATTAGTTAGTTTTTTAAAAAAAAATTAAGTGGATTCTTATATTTCTACAGTTAAACGGTACAAAACAACTAAAAGACCTAATCTGAATTTGAGTGTTAAAATTAGGTACTTTATGTAGTAAATTGTAAGTCCAAATACTTTGGGGGCCGAATTATGAATTTAATAGTAATTGGTGTAACATAGGTGGTTCAGTTTACATAATTAGTTTTTCATTAACTTATTGGAGTGCTTCTCAGAAGAGACCTACTCGGTTTAATAGTACCACTACCGGTGCTTGCTGAGCATGCATCTCTTGCAAGTTCAGTTTACATAATTAGTTCATTTATATATTTTCAAACTTCTATTTATCTTTTGATTATATATTTATAGTGTTCCAAATTCATAATTCATTAGTTCACAATCAAACTTAATTAAGAAAATATATGAACTCCATAAATATTCACTTTAAATAACAATGTCTTATAGTATAGATCATAATAGTATATCAAAATTAATTCACTTAAAACAATCTGGATCTATGATGATAAAACCACACGAAAATTCCAACCTTTCATGAAGAACTCTGTAAACGAGGCTTTATCCATGATTCTAAGTAGCGGAGCTCCTCGCTGCTTATTGAATGAGCAAGACCTGGGTACGCCTGTGATTCGTGACAAACCAAATTTTGTTAGCAATATATATAAATCATGACGTTGTTTTAAGGAATAGTAACAAGAAACCCAAGTAGTTGGCTCAGTGGTTCAAGGTCGCCCTGAGATAAGCCGTAAACCCGGACATCTTAGGTTCGACACTCACCAACAACAATTTATCAAGGCCAGAAATGGTTAATGGGACCACGGGGACGCGGGCGTAAGCCCATATGAAAAGGCTGACCCGGGTTCGTGGAGATTAGTCTAACTGCGGTTAGGAAACTCCCGGTTATCAAAAAAAGAGTAACAAGATATTACCTTGAACTCGCAGCTTATGCCGGCTTTCTCAAGAAAAGGTGGACCTGCATGTCCAGCTTCAAACAATACCGTCTTGTCGGCCATACCATGATTCCACAGTATAGGTGTCTGCACATGTGTTCAGATATCAGATACTTGTCAAGAGTAAACGAAAAACGTCAAACAACATAATGAATTTCTTAGCATTAGAATCATTATAATGGTATAACAATTGACCTGCCTAATAAAATTTAATAACGAGGGTCTCATGCTATAGTAAGTGAAAGTGTATTATTACACTCGCAAGATACAAAAATTAGAAGAAAAGAAAAAGGGATCGTTATAATAGTAACACACCAACACAACATTGAGCATTGGGATTTAGAAAAATAAAATTTATCCTCTAAATTTGACGCCAGTTTTACGAGATAAGTTTCAATAGTTGCCGACCCAAATTGAGATGTAACATTGTATGCACTGGATTAAAAATAGGGTTCATATCACAACTGTTGAAGTCCAAATGTAGCTTTTGATTCATCATATACTATACAAAACCATTCACCTTTATCTGAATTCCAAGCATGCAATATCTACTGCAGTAGCGTATATATGGAGTGCAAGGGGGGGCATGATGCCCAAAATATTTTGGTGATTTCTAAAATTTACATGGTTATTTAGTTTATCTCTAAACAAAGTCCCTATATTTTTAGACTTGTCCCCACAATACTATTTCCATTACAATAACACCACCCCCTAGTACCCTACATGTATACTTTTAGTCGCCCAAGTCCAAATCCTAGATCAACCACTGGATCTACAACTCTCAAAATGCCCCATTTCATGTTTCCTGCCCCAGAACCCCGAGGACAAAGGTTACATGTTACAACTTTTTTAGTTTGTTAAAAATAAAACATGTACAAACAAGGTTGAAAGACGGGCTTAAAGTTGGACTTCGCTTCGCACTCGAGTCCACTCTCTTTACATGCCACCTTACCAACATGCTACTGGCTGATCATCCATCTATTAGACATAGTGTTACCATTTAAGCATAGGAAGAACAGGTCAACAAACAACCACATTCACGTGCCAAAAGATATTGAAGATTGTTTAAAGGAAAGACCAGACACCATTAGTGTGTTAGAAGATACCTTCTTTGCGTCTGGGGTAATTCGTTCTACCAAAGAAGAATTAAAAGGTACCCATCCACTAAATATGGCACCTCCTCCTAAAGTTTTTGGGTACAGTAAAACACTTGCCAAGGTCAAGGCACCTGCAAAACTCATTGCAATTTAACAATAAGAATGAACACAAAGGATAAGTGTGTTTTCAAGTGTAGCCAGAGACAACGTGAGAAAGGGAGACCTCCTTGACTAAATCCACACACAAATATGTTATTCGGATTTGTGCCAGCAGCTACCTCCTTGTCTATCATCGCATGCACATTTTGAACTGCTTTGAGCACTACACTTTCATTTTTTGGAGAATCCTGATATGTTTTAGAAAACAGATTGCAAAATGAAAATGTGTATGAAATCAGCATGGTGATGTAATAACATAGCAAATGGGCACAAAAAGAAATCCACACAAAACAAAATAAATTGATGGTACTGAGTTGAGCATTCCTTTTTTTATGCATTATAATCTCTTACTTTCCGTAACATTACAGAAGTTGGATAAATTTTGTTGTGCCATTCTGAAACAGTAGACGTGATTCCAAAAAAGTCACAAATAAAAAAGACCGACATACAGCTGTGAACCATGTAAAGTACTGTAAAGTATTTTTATACACTCAACTGTAAAAGACTCTTGTGTGTCCAGTTGTTAATACATCGTAGCATGGGGTAATAAGTTAGTCAATCAGTTATGGTTATCAAAGCATGCCTTCATTATATTTTGGAAGGACAATCACTTGAAGCTTCCAAAACATGTTGCAGGCATATTTTGACAACCATAACTAATTGATTAACTTATTATATCATGCTACAATCTAAAAGGTTTGTATATCTGATAAGAAGGTTGCACTACTAGAATTCAGCCACAGTACCTTTTCTCCTAGGCTATTTATTCGTGCCATCTGAGAATGAATATACACAAGCTGAGATAGTAGAACAATTTTTTTGGTATCGAGATGGTAGAACATATTATATTGGCCGAATTACAAACGTGCCCTCCAAGTTGCCAGTCGAAAAATTTTATACGTTGGACTAGTCCACAGCCGGTCCGCTGACAGCTCCACTATCTTTATTTCGTACATCTTACGATTGCAGGATCCCCTCCTTATATAACATAATATAAGAAACCCTAATTCAACCTGAAAGTACAAAACTACTGGCCTTTCGCTCTAGGAACATGCCCAATTACCTTTTGGGTAGCTTTACAATCACCCAATTAAGGGCTCAATTTTTTATACCTAGAAGAATAAAATTGTCAGAGAACACCAAATTTAAGTTTAAAAATAAAAAAAAAGATAAAACTATATTTGTTCGTCTTCCCCACCTACAAATCCAAATACACACATTGACACACCAAGAACACACACATATACCAAGAACAAATTCATCACTATTTGTTTGTTTCCCCCACCTGCAAATCCACCATCACCACCTGCAACATCAAGTCCCTAATTTCGCAACCAATCCTATACTGATTTAAACCAACATTCAGATCTGAATTAACGTTATCAGGTTCGATATGGTACGTGGAACAAAAACGGGAACGAGAAACGTGACATGTTTTGGTATGGAGTACAGTAGGGGTAGGTTCTTGAGGTTATTTTGGTAAGAAATACGTGACATGTTTTGGATATTTCTTAGATATAGTTAAATATAGTAGGTTCTTGGGGTTATTTTGGTAAGAAATACATTTAATTGAAACCAGATACATTAGGATAATTTCTTAAAGATATAGTTAAATATGGTTAAGTATATCTTATGTGATAACATGCGGTGTTTGTTTATTTTCAAGAGGCTACACCACATTACCCTTATTAGATGCCCACAAGGTGTTCACTTGGTGATAGTAAAATTTTGATATATTTTTAGAGTCATCTTGTAAATATTAGGGTTTAATATTAAATAAATTACAACAATTTTAAATTTTTAGATTTATCTTATGTGATAACTAAGTTGAAAGATATTCTAGATATTTTGGAGGAATGTTATAGATGGGCGATCTTAATCTTCTATTAGATTTGATCCTAGCCATTGTAAGGCCTAGTGACTATATAAAGATGTCCGTAGTTTGCAAAATCATAAATATAGTTGTAATCATTCTTGTGGAATAAAAATTTCAGTCACTTGTTACTAAATAGGAAAAGAAGTTCTGAATTGCTCAATTTAATGTTTTGGAATGAAAGTGTTCCATGTTTTGGAAAGTTCGTACCTAAACAAACTGCGCTAACATGTTAATGTATTTTGGCAACATTATTGGACCCGCTACACACACTAACACACCAAGAACTCACACCAACCCCCAACCAAGATCCAATCTATTCTTCACCTAAATCCCAACTCAAACTTCTCCGATGATTGCACTGAAATAAAACCTGACCCATCACTGGGGCTAGGTTTTTTATCCAAATTTACTGCTCTCTCTCATAGGTCCTCTCTCCGATTCTAAAAGCCCAAACACCTGTCTCCACATCCTCCATGACCGAAACACAGAATCGTGCTGTTGAGAACTGATCAGTTGTAGAAAGCAACTCGACGCAGAACAGAATTGTGTTTTCTCTCTCTTCATTTCAATTTCCTCTCTCTAGAATCTCTCTTCGCAATTTCATTTTCTGCATTTAATTTTCAGTTATTCATCCAAACTTTGTGATTCATTTTTCTGTTGAAATTCTCTTTCATCCTTCTTTAATTCGTCAATCAATTACTAGCAAGGGTTAATGTTTGTATGATCTACTATTTCCTTTAAGATCGATAATTATAAGCTTCTGAATATTGGATGTGCATTATTTTAATGTGTACTATATATATTCGTCATGAATTATGTTAGCAGAAGCAATAACTCTACCATGGCTGATTAAATGAGTTTCACGGCTACAATTGCACCTAATCACCTTTTTTGTCCAAATCTATATCACACCTAATTAATCAGCCCAAACTTCAATCAACAATAGATCCACAAAGGGTTATTAATAATTTTTAAAATGGATTTAATTAATTAAAAAGGATTTTAGTTTAAAATGATTTCCGGGTCAGACTTAATTAATTTTCATGTTCTTTTGAGATTTATTTTTTAAGTTTTTTGTTTTATTTTTAATTATACTAGGTTTTATTTTTGAGATTTATTATTTTTTGTTTTATTTTTAAACATAGATTTAGTGTTGTATGACAATTTTACCCTTCTGGTTATAAAAAATTAAGTTGAAGTCAACGTTTGGAGTTAATTGAACCATGCTAACTTGAATGACTAAATTGAGATTTTTTGCGACTTAAAGGGCCAAATCGAAATTGGGTGACAACTTGGGTAGCCAATCTTCTATATCAAGAAAGAATTGGGCACCTGCATTTTGACCCAAATTTGGTCTTCTTAAACCATGGGAAAGCTCCGGCATACAAATGCGTATTGGGCCTCCTATAGATTCCCCCAACTCAATGAATGAAGGGAGGAGTACGAGGAATTGAAAATTTATATGAAGATTCAAACAAAAAGGAAAAAGGAACCATATATTACTAAAGAATCTAACTGAATGAGGAAGAGCTCTTTTTGTGTGGGAGGGGGATAGCTCTTAATTAAGTAACTAAACCACAAGGCTAGCGAAGAAAAAGAAAATAGGGCAACAACTCTTGAGTCGAGGGTGAGAATTGGATTTTAGCAGCTTTTTCTGCCCTTCTTTCTCATCATAATACGAGAAAGATTCGCCTTAACAGCTACCACTTCTTGTGCTTTGTCTCTCTTCTTTCTCCTCAATAGCATACTCTCTCTTTTTTTTTCACCGAGTGGCTGGTCATGGATAGATCACCCAGGTTCGGGGATCCCCCATTCCGAAAGGTTACTGGGCTGGCTGTCAGATCCAAAGTTGCATGTCACCACTATGGTGCCGATAGATTCAGTACTTCAGCGCCGTTATCAGACAGGAGCTGAATATGCAACAGCAATCCAAGGTCGCATACCAAGACGAAAACTAAGTTCCCACTCACGACCCATGTAACAAGCTACACCAGGGGATGTTTTGTTAATAGGAACAAGAAAGTGCTTATAGTCGTAGCGATATAAACAATAATACTCATCCGAACCGCAGGAACATGTACATATGGAATACGAGAATTTCCACCTTGTTGAAGATCTAGTGGTGCTACCCGAAGACTTAAATGAATATCATTATGAGCAAATAAACCTTTCCTTTCTACAATGTCCATAGACAAAGTGCCTCACCCCTAGTGGCATAGTATAGTTCTTAGGGGCATCAGTGACAGTGAGAAGCTTCTCACAGAGAGAGATAACTCACATATGAAAGAAAGGATGCTTCGCTTGCCAAGAGCAGTGAATTCCTCAGCCATGGCAGCTGCTATTGGGGGTACTTTAGAACCTGAGTTGAATTGGAAGGCTCCAGAGAAGCTGGAAGTTGGTGTTTGGTAGTATGATGTAGTTGTTCGACTTGCATGTGTTAAGCATATAGCTAACGTTCTTTCTGAGCTAGGATCAAATTTTTTTTTGAGTATGAAAAAATATGGGCCTTTCGAAGCACTTTCTAGAGTTTGTTTTAGGAATCATGAGAAGCAGTACTGCTTGAAGGATCGGCAGAAATATCTGTATGTGCTGAGAAGTTTCTTGGGACACTATTGCAATTTGACCTTTATATTTTATTTTTAGTACGTAGCGTGTTGTTAATACAATGGAAATAGAAACCTACAGTCTGCACAAATTTATGCTTTTTCCACTGGTGTAGTTACTTCGTAGAACCAAGATTATTACAGCACAGTTCAGTTTTGCAAATCACGCCAGCATAGATGGTTAAATCAATAACAAGATAGACTGCTCTCTGTTTAGTGAGTCTCCATATTCAATTATAAAGCAACATTTAAGTTTCCAGAATCATGACACCTGAAAATCTGTAAGTTCCATAAAATGAGCTTTTTATAATATCTTTCAGACTGATAGATTTGGAAAGTGATACATCAAGAGCCGGCTACAATTGACAAGAATAAAGCATGAATGAGAACCCCTACTGAATGGAAATTTTAAATACTGCAAATATATCAACATTTTTTTTCAAATAAGCAATTTTTTTAAGACACTGGAACCCTGGGGTTGCAACCAACCACCATTAGATTATGACTTTCTTTTTTTCTTTTTAAATGAACATTATTATATTACTACACCCTTTTACATGTGGCCAGCGATATCTCGATCATAATACACAAAATCCAATAACTAAAGAACTACACAAACAAATATCACTGAGCAAGGATAATGGAAGGAGATGTTGAGAAATAGAGAAGTTGAAGCAAAACTTACTGCTGTTACAGGTATTTCGTGAATGTCGAACCATGAAGGCATCACATGACCATCTAGAAAAAAGAAAAGTTAGTATGTAGCACACAGAACAAATAGGGAAACCAGAATACATCACAATTGTGAAAGTATCAAGATGGACATGCAATGACTAACATTGTAATATGATGGGTAACCTTCCACAGAATTGTGTTCACGACGAGATTATTACATATCAGAGGAACATGCAAGGTCAATGATTATAATCAATAGTAAGAGCTCTGAAGTTGATTTCCATGGTATAAATATGACACCCCTCTCACCAACAGATTTTCTTGTTCCTACGAGTTTATTCGACATCCTACTACTAATCTGAATGCTTACTGTGTAAGAAATCTAGGCTGAATGGTAGTTGTTGCTATACGAAAAGCCTAAAAGCATAATAAGTTTTCCCACTCCATAGTAGATTAGTATTTTTATCCTCTGCTTGGTCTAGGAGAATTAACAATCAGATTCTTGACGACTTTTTTAGTTTTTAGGATTTTATTTTTATTATTATTGATAAATAGTTTTTAGGAATTGCTCACATTTGATCTCCTACTATAAGTGTTTTTACACTATTTGGGTAAGATAATTTCAAAACCACCTCACTTGTGGTTTGCTTTTATCTGGTGAGAAAGGACATGAAGGATTAACCGTGTATTAGCCGAATATGGTGTCCATGCCAAATATACATGATAAGACCAAATTGCATCAAGGTTATTTTATCCACTCATTCAATATAGCAAAATAAAAGAGGCCTACTGTCTTCATTTTCCTCCTGTCCAGATTAACCATTATCCCCACACTAGTCTTTTATGATCTTACAGAATTCATCCCCAAAAGCTAGCTGTTAGAGAGGGAGAGCCCAAGACAATATCAACCCACACCAATTTGCCCATACAGCCGATGTGAGACTAGTCCCCATAAGCTAGTAATGGAATCATAACAGGCCACCACACTTCCATATCGACGTCCACGGCTGCTCCACTCTAGCGACACTGGCCTACCGTATACCTACCAGTATTCTAATCTAGGCTCTAGGTAGCCCTTTCCTTTACTCTAGAAAAACTAGCCCGCCATAACCTACTAGTATTTTAATCCAACCTCTAGGTAGCCCTTTTTCATTTAGAAGGCAGTCCACGGATTGCACTATTCTAATACCACTTATTATGATCTTAGGAGAACCCATCCCAAAAAGGTAGCTGTTAGAGACCCATACAAGTACAACCAATGTGGGACTAGCCCCATAAGCTAGTAATGGAATCATAACATTGTCCTACATCAAAATAGACAACAATGCAACAACCATGATGTAGATCTTTTAAACGTAAATATGAGCTTCTAGTTATAGTGTCCTCTCCTCAAAGAAGCTTCTACTATTTATGATGTTTAACTTGCTAGATTTTGTTTATTCTTATTAAAAGGCCTCCTACTTTATTGTTCCTTTAGGCCATGTTTGTTTGCAAGGATTATAATCCTGGGACTATATTTCTATGGATTAAATAGTCCTAGTTAAATGTTTGTTTAGAATGGGATTATTCATGGATAACATAAAATAATCTGATGTTATGTTTATTTTGTCCAAGATTATTTAAAGAACTAGATAAAAACTTATTGTTTGGACATTATACCCTTACTTGTAATAACAAAGATATTGTATTCTCAGTATTGTGAGTGTAGATGGATAGAATAGGATACACCGATTACTTTAAACAAAAGTAAAGGTTAATTTTGTTCACAAATTTTTAATCCCAAATGGTAGGGATTGTAATATCTAGTTGTACATGGTATTAAATAGACTTCCATTCTAAGTCATTTTGTTATCACAGTTCTAAGTCTAATTTTTAAAACAAACAAGAGACCTGGGATTAGTAGTCTAATCCCAAGTGTTATCCATGGAAACAAACATGGCGTTAATGTCCCTCAATCAAGTAGCAAGTTGCATAATGTTTGAACTCAAAATCCATTTTTAGAAGGTTTAACATCCATGCAATATCAACATAATTTAAGAGCAAAATAAGAAAAGGTGAATGTAAAGTTGAACAGCGCTTGGTGCTAAGATTAGAACATAAAAAGGTGTAAGGTTTATGGAGGGGAAGGATTTTGTTAAAATAAAAAAAAAAAAAAAAATCAGTGTTGTAAATAAGATCAGATCATGAGATAAAAAACCATATATGACAAAACTAGGCAATATGGAGATCTTTGGGTTTTTAATAGGAAACCGATATTTCCACATCATTTTTTGATATATCCACACGTGGGACCCACATATTAGCTGATGTGTTGAATTTTTATTAGCTACTATGTGGGTCCTACGTGTGAAAATAACAAAAAATAATGTGAAAATATCAGTTCCCTTTTCATATCCCTACAAATATAGGCCCCTTTCAGAAGTCAAAATAATATTATGCAAATGAACCATAATGATAATGATGTGATGTGTGAATTTTTTTCTAAGTGTGTGTGTGTGTGTATATATATATATATATATATATATATATATATATATATATATATATTTATACACGTGTGTATATATACATATACACATGTATATGTGTGTGTATAATAGCACAAAATGGTCCTTCAACTGTAAAATTTAGGAAAAGAATACATTATATATTTAAAATCACAAGAATATTTTATTTTCATAGGAAAAAAATTTACTCAACTATTTTTTCATCCTCTATTCGATTTCAAAATCTTTCTATCTATATTCTTACTATCATAATTATGTATTTTCCATTGTCTCTTATTTTCATACGTTTTTTAATTTACTTAGTGTTCTTTAAAATTCATATTCTTACTATCAATAATATTTAATTATATAATAACTTTTTTTTTATCAAATTCTATAAGTATAGCTATTTGAGTTTATATAATAACTTTTTATTATTAAATTCTATAAGTATAGTTATTTGAGTTTAAATAAGATTTTACAGTTACATAAATAAATGAATATATAAACAAAAATTAATTTAAAGACGAATACTACTATTTAAATTATATGAATAGATGAATTATTATTAATATCAAAATTTTAAATTTATTTAATTTTTAATTTAATTATATAATAACTTTTTTATTATTAAATTCTATAAGTATAGTTATTTGAGTTTAAATAAGATTTTACAGATTACATAAATAAATGAATATATAAACAAATGAATCATTAATTTAAAGAATAATACTACTATTTAAATTATATGAATAGATGAATTATTATTAATATCAAAATTTTAAATTTATTTAATTTTTAATTAATGATTAGTTATACGTTATTAGTTAAATAATATATTTTAATAGGATTTTTTTTCATATAAAAATCATTTTACACAATCTTAATCTATTATTACTATAATTAATATATTAGTAGTATAATACATACAGTATACCAATACAATAATTCTATAATAAAATTCGTGTTTTGCACAGAATCATGAGCTAGTTATATATATATATATATATATATATATATATATATATATGGATCCATAGTCAACGCTGTAAGATTAAGAATATCCTTATAAAAGATCGTGATAATATCATATCCACACTTTAATATGGGGGAGTCCGCAGAACTAAAGTGTGGACCCACTATATTAATGTACAAAAATATCCCTTTTAAAAAAAATCATTGTCCGCACAATTAAAGTGCGGACGAAGAGTTTTTTTTTACGCGGAAGAACAGAAGGCTTTACAACCCCGCTGCACTATATTCTTCAATTCTTCATGTTTTCTTCAATTCTTTTTTGCATACATGTTGGATCTTCTTCGATTTGTGCATATATACTTTCTAACAATCTTCGTGAATCTCCGGCAATTTCAGGCACCAACAGAGACACCCAAAAGCTCTACCACTCTAATTTCAGTTTCTTTGAGAATTGTACTTTGATTGATTTTTAAATTTGAAGAATTGGCGGAAAAGGTGAAGGTTGGCGACTGGAATTGATTTAGGATTGAAACCGTGGTATATTGATTTCACTAAATACAAGGATGTTTAGCTGGGCTGCTGCTAAGAATGGATGGACCACAGTAAACAGTGATTGTGCGGACGGTATCAGCAGCTTCTTACCCATGTTCGTTGTTAAGAATCCAATTACTATTTTTGGTTGGACTTGCAGCTTCTTACCCATATTTGCTGTTAAGTATCCAATTACTATGTTTGGTTGGACTTGCAACTTCTTATGCGTGAATAGATGTACCAAGAGTCGCACCAACCATAAAAAAAAAACTCTTCGCCAACACTTTAATTGTGCGGATGGTAAATTTTTTTTAAAAGGGGTATTTTTGTACATTGATATAGTGTCTCCGTCTGCACTTCAGTTCTGCGGACTCCCCCATATTAAAGTGTGGGTGAATGTTATTTTTCACCATTAGATCTGTCATTGGACGACCATGATTTGTTATGAGGATAATCTTAATTTTACAACGTTAGCTATTGATCGGTCACCATATATATATATATATATATATATATATATATATATATACACACACACACACACACACACACATAGAGACACACAGAAGTTGGTCCTTCAACATGAATTTTTAGGAAAATGATTTACTACTATTATCTAAGTAATTAATTAAAATAAAAAAAGATTCCATTTTAGACACCCATTCCGAAAGAATCAGAGAAAGATTCACTTGGCTATTTTTCCATGATTCATTCTACTTCAAAACTCTTTTCATCCATAATCTTACTACAATAATTATCTTCTTACCATCATATCCTATTTTCATATAAATTTTGATTTAGTTAGTATTATACTGCAATTCATACTCTTACTATTAATAATATCTAATCATGCAAGTATAACTATTTGAATTTAGTAATGTTTTATTATTACATAAATAGATGAATATATGAATATATATATATATATAGATGAATTATTAAGTTAAAAAAAAGATGAATAATCTATTTTTTGTTATACAAATAAATAAATTATTATTGTAAAATTTTCAAATTTATTAACAACTAATTATATCGAATTTATTATTAGTTAAATAATATAGTTTTAGAATAAATAAATTTTCTTATGAAAATCATCTAATACAATATTAATATTAATTTAATTTATGAGAATCTTCGACAGCCTTCAGTTTAGCAATCAATTAGATCCCGACTAACTTGGCTTGAAGCATACAATGCAAGCAAAAGTTTCTAGATTCATGGAGATATAAAACAGCATATAAGTTATCATGCTTGCATATGCCAGGAAGAGGCACCGAGGGAAAACAAGAACTTACTATAATATTACACAATCATCAACCATATTATTTAGTTATAATTTATAAAAGAGACAATAATTAGTTCACAACCGTGAGTCGAATGGAATCCGATACATAAATCAGTTAATAAAAGAATAGAAAAAACTTTTTTCAAAATAAAAATCAATTACTCTATTTATTAAAATGTATTTATAAGAATATTAACAATATAATAATTTTACAACAAGTCTCGCGCAAAGCACGAGATTATAAGAGTGTTATTGTGAAAACCCCAAAGGGACCCTTGGAGGACGGAGGAAGTATATTTGCAAAAATAGCATAAATTATTTGGTTGTTCCCCCACAAATGAAAGTCGTTCAAATTCAATGTTTATCCTTTTGGTTAATAGTGTTGAAATTATGGAAGAGGATATAATTTTGAGAGGAAGTAGAGACGTAAGAAGAAATGTTTCACTTCAATTTAATTCCACTAGTATTTCACTTACAAAACTATTTATAGGACCTTTAGGACATTTCTAGAGTCACTCTAATAATTACTACTTGCCCAAGAACTTGTGCATGAACGTAGTCATACATGTACCAATACACTTCTAAATACATTCATGTACATACATGTACCATTAACTTAGGCATTTACCCATTCATGTACTAACACAAATCACTAGAACAACTTAATCATGTTTACATTTTCAACACCCCCTCTTAAACTTTGATTTAATCCATAAACTTGAAAACACCTAAATTGAAGGGCCATCTTGAAAATCTTCATAATGCCGTAAAGCCTTTTGATCTTTCGATGCCTTCAAACGCAAGAACCTCTTTTGCTATCTCCATTCATGTAAATGGCTTGAACTTATGACAACGATCATCCAAGTTTTTTGTACTTGGAAAAACTTCTACATTCCTTGATATTTCTAAAAATGTGAGGAGCCTTTTTCTTTTCTTCCCTAAATGAACATAAATCCAACGTTTATATATGTTGAATTAGGGTTTCTTTACACAGATGAATCTGATGTTTGAATTTCCCAAATTTGGCTTGCTTCATCTTCAAGCATCTTGTAAAATTACTTACAACAAATCCAAAGATCTGTCTTTGCATTCACTTAAAACACAAACTTTTCTTACATTCTCTATATATTTAGGTAGCCCTTCATTTATATTTCCCGAATGCAATTCAAATTGATTGAATGACACAACTTTAGCTTCAACACTCAGAGCCATGCAATTCAATGCACTATCATGCTTAACAATTCTGTGTTTCATGTCTAATCCTTCGAGCAAATTTGTTTTCAGTAGCTTCATAGGAATCTTCTTCACAACAATCTTTTCCAACAATGTCTTTAAACACAATTTCATAGGAATTCTCATCAATTACTTCTAAAAATTTTTGATTACCTCCTCTTTTTTCTTCTTCCTCAAAAGATTCTTCAAATGTTGTCTCTTCAAACTCACCGCTTTTGGTGTTGTAACTTTCTTCTTCAAGTTGGTACTCTCTTCAAAATCTTCCTTTTCATTTTCTTCTTCCTCAACTTCATCAATTTCTTCAAGAGGTATCTCATCTTCCTCATAATTTTGCACCCAATGCTCTTTAGGTAAAGTTGGACCTTTGTAATTAAAAGAAATAATCTCCAGCTCTTTCCATAACTGAGGAAGAGATTCAATTTTCTCAACATTCTTCCAAACTACTTCATGCATTGCTCTTTGCAAAATCTCCCTTATTCTTTCTTCTTTCATATTTCAAACCCTATTTGAAATACACTTTCCTGGGTTTGTAATGACATCCCGCCATAAATTGCAAGCTCCAAGATATGTTCTAGTTCTGATACTCCAAACATTGTAATTTCTAAACACTAATTTTTCAGCAAACATAGGAAGCAACATTTTTCTATATTTTACCTCTTCAAAATGCTATCAACACGACGACCATTGTGACATGCATCAACTCACAAAAAAAATTTCAAAACTTTCTTCACAACTAGCACTTTCACTAGATCGTCTTCCAGAGACGCGCACACTTGGCACTCGCCCTAGTAGAACAATTCGATAGCACCAAGTCACCTCAATTTGGTCATCTACACGAACTTGATACCTTGTCAAAACCTTGCCTATGATGCCACTTTGTTGAAAAATATGGAAGAGGATACAATGTGGAGATGCCGGAAGAAATGTTTCACTTCAACTTAATTCCACTAGTATTTCACTTGTCTCCCACATACATAAAATGACTCAATTATAAAACTATTTATAGGACTCTTAGGACATTTCTAGAGTCACTCTAATAATAACTACTTGCCCAAATACATGTACATGAACTTGTAAATACATTCATGCACCTACATGACCATTTACTTAGATATTCACCCATTCATGAACTGATAAAAATTACTAAAACTACTAAACTATGAAGCACCGACTCGGACACGGACACAACACGATACGCAACACGGGAAACAACATTTTTCAAAAAAAAAAAGGACACGATGCGTCGGGGACACGTTCAATTATATATATACATATATTTAATAATATAAATGTACTTTTTTCAATAAATAAATTTAATTATTAATAAAGTATGATAAAAACTTGAACAAATTTATAAAATACCCATTTTAGGCAACCCACATGGTCCATATACAAATTTATAACATATACAACCTACACCATATGGTCCATTCAAAGGTACCGATTTGAAGGAATTTTGGTTTAAAAGGTACCAATTGCATATGGGTACCCTCAATTAACTTTTATCTTGCAATTTAAGTACTGAAATTTTTATTTTTATTTTAAATTTTTTTACCCTAGGCGTGTCCCTTGCCTGTCCAAGCGAGTCAAGTAGTGTCCAAGGAGTGTCTGAGTTTAAAAAAAGAAAAGAAAAAAGGGAAGCTCACGGATACGTGTCGAAGCGAATTCGTGTCCTATCCGACACGAATTCTTGGGTTTCCAGGCAAGCTACTAAATCATGTTTACATTTTCAACAATACCACTAAGTACGTGCAATCTAAATCAGTATCAAGTGATGATCTATGCAGCTGAACACTTTTAGAATGGTGTTGGCGAAACAGAATTTTCCTCTAAAAGTTTTTTTTCTTCTCTCTAGCCACATTATGCATAAAAAATAACTCCTAGATTCCTATTTTTTATAAGTAGATTCCTAATAAATTCTTAATACTTATATTAAAATGCAAACCAACAAATGACCTATTTAAATCTCAGACATGTTTTCCCCCATGCTGTGTGCACTCCGAGTGTATGTCAATTCACCCTCCCCCTCCTTTTTGGTGCTTTCTCATGAGAATATTTATTTATCAAATAAAAAAATAAAATAAAATCTTTAGGCGTGTCACGTGTGAGTTACCAACAAATGTCATGTGTAACATCTCCATGGACAAACCGTTAGTGCTAGTCCATTTTAGTAGACCTAAATACCTATGTGAGTTCCGCATGAGCAAATAGCAAAGTGACAACTGAATCACCCACAAAGAAATTTTGGAATCAACAATAATTTTCAAAATTGATTGCTTAGTATCAAAGATTACGTGAACGGCATGAAATTTTCTGCCTTTGACCAGATTCTGGTGAGTGTGAACAAAGCCACATAAGAAATTTTTTTATATATAAAAAAACAGATAAAGAAAAAGAAGATCAAGTGAACGGTCTAGATGATTGCTTATCTATTTCTAGAATTTTGAAATGTCACAAAATCTAGACGACTTTTGGGGCATGAAAGTGGTCACTACACTACTCGAGAATGCTAACACTTGCCACAATCATAACATACTAACGAATAGTATGATTTAAGCAACTCATTAATGTTTAGTAGATGACAAATACACTTGGTCACTTACTTTACATCATTTACACTTTACTAAAACTAAATAAAATTTATTCTATAGTTAAATAAAACTAATAAAATGTAAAGTGACACAACAATCTAATGTTAACCTTTTCTTATTTTTAACTTTTACTCTTTCCTAATGGGAGAAGTGAGAAGTCTGACCAAGAAAATAATAGCATAGACTTCATAGGGAGAGAGAGAGAGAGAAAGAGAGAGCCAACAAAATAAAATCAGCATTGTTGGCTAATATCTTTATAACCTCTTTCAATTCAAGTCAGCAATACTAATTATTGGATCAAACTTCTCTTACTAGGGAAAGATAAAAATCTAAAAATAATGGAAGGTTAACATTTGACAATGGTTGCACTTCATATTTATCAGTAGCATTTCAGTATAGAATAAATTCGCTCAATTTTAATAAATTGTAAATGATAAAAAGTTATGTGTATTTATCATCCCTTCAACATTAATGAGTTGCTTAAATCATATTAGTAGTTAGTATGCTATAATTATTGATTGTGCTAGGTGTCAGGATTCTCAGACAATCTAGGAGATCGCTTTGATGCCTGAATAGTCACCAAAATTTTGTGACATTTCAAGCTGCAATGTAGTCTCATTCTCCTTTATTCTTATGTGGCTTTGTCTTCACTCACCACATTCTAATCAATGACGGACATTTTTGCACATCTATTTGCGTCGTGTGCTAACACTAAGGAATCTAAATTTAAAAAAATTATTGTTGCTTCCAGAAACCCTTTTGTGAGTGGCTGATCCAACTGTTAGTTTGCTAGCCCTTGGGCGATACACGCATTTTCTTTTTTGACCTCATCCATTGCCAAATGCAGTCCAGAACAATCCCTCCTTTCATTAATCTTTTGTTTACTATCAATTTTATCTATTTGCGCTTTGATTCAGATAAATTCTACTAGGGAGTAGAATGGTGCTTATCAAAGTACACAAAAGTGGGATTTCCTTGTTGTAGAGGTGCACGATCTTGGAGGATTAGCAGCTTCTTTGAGGTGTGGTGTGGGACTACTGACTTGGTCTTCTCTTAGGGGTACCCATAAAAGTGAAGCTATTTGGGAGACAATGGTGGAGATAAGATATGAGAGGAGGTTGGCGGGGTGGAGACGCTTGTAGTATCTACCTGGTAAAAGGGTGGCATACCGACTTTGACTAAAAGGACCCTTTTCGGTCTAGTGATCTACTGTATGTCAATCTTGCCGCTTTTAGCAGGATTGATGGTGTAGACAGCACCCCTTTTGAGAGTAAGGTCTTGACTTCATCACATTTCCAGCACAGAATCATGATGTGTGCTGAGTTAGTGACTATGTTGGGGATAACTTGGTGCAGAACCCCTATTTCTTAGGAATTGGGAGCACGAGATGGTTGAATCCATCTTCGCTCTTTAGTATTATCCATTCCGCATATTTATCTCGAGCGCAGGCGGATGGTTGGAGATGGAACGGCCATTGGAATGTTTTTTTTCTTCTGTTAAGGGTTACTACACTTTAATTTTAGGTCAGTTATCTAGTGCATTCCCCAATGAAGCTTAAAGCAGAAACTAAAAACAGTTTTTTCATATGGTGCGAAGGGGCAATTTTTTTAATAAAACTAGGAAGTGAGGATAATTTCTGGTGAACTTGTGACTTTTGATTACTTGCTTATCGATTGCCTTACGGATATAGAGTATGGAATACATAGTTTGTGAACTTCGATGTGTGTTGGGTAGTGTTCTAAAAAATCCTGTCTAGGCGAAACTAGTCCTCTACCACATTTTTTTAGTGAAGGCTTTGAAGATCTACAATGGTTAAAATGAATTCGTTATAAGATATTATTTTTTGGTAATTTTTCACGTAAAAATTTAGAATATTTACATCTACTATAAGTTTTATATAGTATATATAGATATAAAATAAAAAGAGAGATGTTGAGAAAAAAAGAATTTGATGTTTCACCATATTGCATTATAGGGTGGTTGATTTGGGGGGAGAATAATAGGAGATGTTTTGAAGGAGGTGAGACTTGAGAATTCAACTGGTAGAGTGCAGTCACTAATGTTAAGCTTATTTTATTTTTGGTTCCATGAGCTTTTCATACGAGCCTTAATTCATCCTTTATTGGAGTTTTTGAAGGCACTAGTAATTCAATAATATTAGTTTCCTAGTGCCTGGTTGTATATATATACATTTTTGTAAGGGCAGATATCCTGATCCCCTTGTGGTAAGGGACTTTTGAGGTGAAAAGTGTACAAGTTCTTGTGCCCTTGTCTTGGGGGTCTTTGGCACTGGTTTCTTGCCCTTTTTCCCACATCAGTTCAGCCCCTCTGGCATTTTATTCTTAGAATCGGTGACAAGCTTCCAGATCAAAATGCATTTTTTAATGCTTTGCTATCAGTCTTCTCATATGTTGTTTTTTATTGATTGGAAAAGTCTTCTCATGTATAATCTTAATCCTAAAGGCAATAGCTCCGGCAGCCCCGGCACATGTAAGTTAATCCTTATTGGTAACTATTTCATGCTTAACAGCTAAAAAGGTACATTTAACTTCCTCTATAGAGTAAAATGCAAAAGTGACCCTTGTACTATAAGGGTATTTGGATATTGCGCTCCTTTTTTTTAGTCAATGCAAAACAAACCCTTTACTATCTGAAAATTTGGATTGTGAACCCTGTTGTGTCATGTGGCGTTGACTTGTGCACATGACACGTTGACATGTCAATTTAATACATTTGGGCTAAAAATACCTATTCTCTCAAGATTTGAGACTAAAACCTCATACTCTCAAAACTAACAAAACATTTGATTACCAACTAAGTTATGAATATTAATGTTATCTCTTAAAAAATTATTAATAACAGTAATAGTATTAATACAACTTATTAGTTATTAGTAATATTATTAATAAGTTGTTAGTAATTACTTATTAGTTATTAGTAATTCTCTTTAACATGATTTTACTTCTTAGGTAAATATAAAATATATTATCTTAATAATATTACTTATTAGATATTAAGATATATATGTTATTAATAATATCAATATCCTTACAATATTATTGTTATTAATATACATTAATGCTAATGCAAAAATAAGATAATTTTGACAAAAAGAAGAGATAAATTCAATTTTTCTTTCTCTCTGTTTAGTTTCTCATGTAGGAACGAGTGAGAAGAGTCAAAACCGTAAATAAGAGTTATCTTAGGGTTTTTATTATTTGTTTTTTTTATTTTTTATTCTATTAATTCTACCTCTTCAACTTGGTTATTTATTGCAAAAGATGAAATCTAAAAAATAACTTAAATATATTGAATAAATAAAGTACTTATTATTTTTATAAAATATGCGATCACAAGATTAAATTATTTATTTATTATAACTATTATATTATTGTTATTATGATAAATTATTCTTATTAGCATACATTACTTCAATTATTATTTTTGTTAAAAAAAAAAAAAAATAAAATAAAATAAAATAAAACAAGGTTCATTTTTTAACATTAATGTAGATTATAACAATAATGCTATTAAAATGTTAATGTTACTAATACCATTAATATATACTAATGTCTAATAAGTAATGTTATTAAGATAATACTCCTCTCGCTCCATATTAAATGTCCTAATTTCTTTTTTATGATGTTCCAAAATAAATGTCATATTTCTATATTAGTAACTATATTTATCATATTCTTCATCTTATACCCTCATAATCTATTTAATATACTTATTGGGAATGTGAGAGTTACAAAAAAAATGTATCTAGAGAATTAAATGACATAAGAAAGAGTAATTATTAGGGTCATATAAAAGTGAAAAAGCAATTATTGGGGTCATAGAAAAGTGAAAAATTAATTATTGGGGTCATAGAAAAGTGAAAAAATACTTTAATTAATAAATAGTAATCAAAAAGGGTAATTTAGGTAAAAGAAAACTTTATTAATCAAATGTGTCAAACTAATTAAGACGTTTATTTTGGAAACGAAGGGAGTATATTATAAGTATTTATTCAAGTAACATCATGTTAAAGAGAATTATTAATAACTAATAATTAATTACTAACAACTTATTAATAATATTACTAATAACTAATAAAGTTGTACTATTATTATTAGTGTTAGTAATAATTTTCTAAAAAGTAATATTAATTCTTAGCTTAGTTGGTAATCAATGTTTTGTAAGTACTGAAAGTATGAGATGTTAAGTTCAAATTGTCATGTGTACAAGTCAACGTCACATGACATAATAGGGTTCACAATCCAATTTTTAGATAGTAAAGGGTTTGTTTTGCATCGACTAAAAAAAAGGGGCGCAATATCCAAATACCACTATAGTCCAAGGGTCACTTTTGCATTTTACTCTCCTCTATATGTCATGTTTCTCTGGTCTTCTCATTAGTTTCATTCAATCATTAATACAATACAATAAAATAAAAAGTAATTGTTTCTATTAACATAATTTATTCCACCAATCAAGCATTGCACAGATTTTGTATATATTTTGCCTACAATCAAGTTCCTTAGATTAAGCTCAGATTAAAGAACTGATCTGGTGATTCTCTCCCATAACAAGCATCTCCTCAATCCTCAAAATTCATTCAAGGGTTTAATATTCAACAACCACAGTCAAATCACATTCATCAATAACATGTAAAATTATCTAAGGATTCACAACAATGCCATCAAATAAAGTGATACTTATTTACACCATAATCATCAAAAACCCATATCAAACAAATTCCACAATAAAAAAAAACATTTGCTTAATTTCCATTTAATCATCAAAACATAATCCAAAAACAAAACCCCATAAAGAAGAAATAACATATTTACATAAGACTTACAATTGCAGGTGACTGGATTGGAAGGAGCAGAAGGGAAAGACCATAAAGTATTTTTGAACTGAGGAGAAGTGAAGAGGGTCTTGATGGGTTCGTTAGCAGGGCCTGAATCGCCTAATCCATGAAGCCATAAGATAAAGCTCCGAGCCATTGAATTGGGTTTTGGAGAAGAAATTGGATTTGAATTTTGGTGGGTGGGTAGTAGTATGAAGGCAACGGTGATACTGAAGGTGACTGCAAGCACAGCAATTGGTTTGGCTAACAATATGCACTTCATGTCTGATCTTCCATGACAGAATCTCTTTTCTGCAATTTTTCCAACAAGTTTGGCAACATGTGATATGTACCAAAAGACTTAAATTACCCCTAACATTTGCCTAATTCCAAATAGGGATAACCTTCAGACCTCCCTGAACTTATCTTCCTTTTCACATTTAGTCCCCAAATATTTTTTCCCACATACTTGGTCTACAAAATTTTTAATTCCTTAAATATTAGTACGGGTGTAAATGAATATATATGGATACGGATACAATGGTATTCATATACACAAAATTAATTTACTATCCATATTCGTATTCGATATTCGGCAGATTTTAAAAATGTTATCTGTATCCGGTATTCGAAATAATATCCGAATAGGGATAATATTCGTTTCCATTTATTTTATTCGAATAACAAGAATATTTGAATATTCGGGTATCCGAATTCGTTTATCAATCACCTAATATAAAATTCATTCAAATTATTTATAAAAAAATAAAGAAAAAATTGAATAATTACTCATCACCATTCACAATTTAAAGTTTAAATTAATCATACATATTAATTAAACATCTTCATCAAAAAGTGGAGGAAAATATCAAACACATCATCATACACCATTGATCATAAAAATCAAAATTTAAACATCCTAGACAAAGTATCAAATTAACATCATTGAAAAGATGTAAAACTATTGTTCTTCTTTGCAATCATCCTTTATTAATTTGCATCCTAACTAATTGCAGTTGTAAGAGAAAAATAAATAATACATATTAGTATAATGTTAATCTAAAATAATTAATATAATGTTAAGAATTAACTTTTACAAGATTTAATGTAAAAGTTTATGGCATCATTATTACAATAATTAGTATAATGTTATGGCATCATATTCTTAATAAAGTAATACTTAAATATTCAATCCAACTGTTGGGCCATGATACTTTTCATTATTGGGCCGGATCTAATGAGTTCATCCCTTAGATTATGTTGCATTTGTTTTGTTGGGCCGAATGGTTTGGACCCAGTTAGTTGACTATTCTATTGGGTCATTCCGGTTAGATGGGTCATCCTTATTGCATTGGGCTAAGTCATTGGATCGGCCCATTATACAAATTATCTTTTATCTCATCTTTGACCGGTAATCATCACAAAAGATAACAGTTGACTGTTATCTGCCACCTTTCTGCATGGCATTAATGAGGATGGGACTCAGATGACCGACGGTGTCAAACAGTGGCAGCAGATAGTGGGTGAGCTGCACGCTTTCGGCTAAGAGGACTAGCGCGGGAGATGGCTGTGTCAGGCAGTAATGGGTGGCATGGTAAACCGGGTTTGGAGTACATATGGGAACGATCACACAAGGAATACAGGTAATTGAACAAATCACTTAACCAAATTATTATTCTCTCTCAAGAAACTAGACATATTTTCCTCCATTGTTAACCTTGTGATCGCCGATACTGGCTCTCATGCCGGAGCTATCCCCCGACGGTCAAGCCGTCAAGCTTTTGGTGTTGACTTGTTAAACTGTGCAGGATATCGGACACGTCTTGGTGATTGGGACATGAGAAAAGATCTTGGCGTTAACATTGGCGCTAGAAGGAGGACGTTCTAGTGTCTTGAGTATTTTCAATCACAAACTGTGTTCGTTCTACGTTGGAATCCATGGGGAAGAGTAGAACGCCTACACCTGAAGGACAGCCGATGGCTGCAAGTGAATCCGCACCACGAATATCCGTCAAAGATCGTTTGGGACCCGCAGTAAGTGCTCATGCTAGCACAGCTTCCAAACGACCATCAGAAGAGTTTCGTCCGAAGGTCGTGGGTAACGCTAAGCAAAAGCTGGTCTTCACGGCTGAAAAAGGATCTGGTCATGATCGGAAACGGGTAGAAGGCACCTCACCTAGAACTCGATACCGAGATGACCAGGATGATAAGGCCTGTAAGCTGGCTAAGATAGCCGACGAAGTAGATAGGGCCATGGAGGTACTTTTGAAGCAACGACAAGATATAGCTGAGCAGATGTCTCAGATGGCAGAGTTAAGAGACGAAGCTTCCAGTTATGTTTAGTCCGAAGAACGTGGACATCAGAGTAGGAAGGAACCTGCCCATTCAGGTCGTCAGTCTCAGAGCCAACCTCGAGATCGAAGAAGATCCAGAAGCCCTACTCCTCAAAGATCGAAGAGGGTACCTCACCCTGTCGGTTCTAAGGAGCAGGGTCGAAGCAAACAGAGAGGCCAATCCAGAGAGTACACTCCCGAGAACACCAAGAAAGCGATCTGCCTTGCACATTCTCACCACAGTAGTCAAGTTCAAGGACGAAGTAGATCCAGAGCTCACACTCCTGAGAGTCCACTGAGGGTACTCCGCCCTGTGGATTCTCAACATCGGAAAAGTCCCTCCAATGTTGGAGGTTCTATGGTAAAAGGACGGTCTACTCAGAAGAGGAAGGATTCGCTGGAGAAAGAAGCATCATCTCAACCAGAAGGAGTGGAGTATCTGGTTAAAGAATTGAAGGAACTTCGGAAGCAGCTCGTCGAAGTCCAGCAAACAAAAGATACTTCAAGAAAGAAGGCATCTCCTTTTTCCACGGAGATTCTTAAAGAAAAAGCTGACCCCACCAAGAAGTTGCCCCACATAGAAAGCTATGATGGATCCGGGATCCTATATGACCACAAATCGACGCTCGAATCCGATCGATGGATTATTATGACTTTAGCGATGCTGCTAAATGTCATACCTTTGTCACAACACTCCAAAAGATGCCAGGTAGTGGATGGGAAATTTGCCTTCGGATTCAATATCATCTTGGACAGACATGTGCGGTAAGTTCCATTCTCGCTTCGGGAGCAACAAAAGGAGGGGAAAACCAACCGGCTCATTGGCTCAGGTTCGACAATATTCAAATGAGTGTTTGGGCCAATATGTAAAACGGTTCCGTGAAGCAGTTGGCCAAGTGACAGACCTGAACGATTTACAAGCCGTTGGACTGTTTCAGAACGGATTGGATCTGGTTAAATCAGAAAAGTTGGTGAAGAAGTTGATGTTTCACCATCCGAAAAGTCTCGCTGAAGCCTTCGACAAAGCAGAAGGCTATATCGTGGTAGAGGAGGCCATGAATAGTCTCAAACGTCCTTCTTCTGATCGACTTAAGGAGATGAGAGATCGATGTAATGTAAGGGATCAAAAGAAGAATGAAGGGAATAAAGACCGCTATGATGGTGGGTCGAACAAGTATAATAACAACTGGAGACAAGGAGGAGGTCGTTCGTCCGCTCCTGTCCAAAGAGTTAATAGGACGTATGTAAGACCCCAGCTTTTATAAATAAAGATGAATTTTCTATAAATATTATTTTTGAATATTATGGAATAAATTTGATATAATGTTATAGTTGTGGGTAATATTTATAAATTTTGCAAAGTAAGCAAGTTGTTATAAAATATTCGTTTGGTCGGGGAATATTCTTTTTGTCGGGGAATATTCGTGATGCGACGGCTCAATCATTAGTGGACCCTATTAACGGAAGTATTGTCGTAGTTAAAAACGACAAAATTATCTTTCTATAAAAATAACGGCGGAGGGGTTACTGTTAAAACCTGTTGAACTACCCGGTGGTAAAAGTACAAGATGTCTGGCGTGGTTGCATAGTAGCACACGGTATTGATTATTGATGCTTACGTGAGAAGTCACTTAGCTATACTCAATTATTCACTACGATAATTCTTTGCATCATATCTCTTATATTATTGATTCAATTATTGTCACGGTATCATCTATATAATATATTATATTATTAATTGAGACGACAAGTTATAAATGATTAATAATTGTTGAAAGATTAAAATGTGTTGATTAAAAATAAAATGATTTGTGGTAATATTTATTCAATCCTTGATGTATATAAAGAGTCCATTATGAGACGTTTGTGGTAAGTTTGATTATTTTATGGGGGCCCATATGTCATCATCTAGAGTCTCTTCAATCGATAGTAATTACCTTTGTGAATAGTAATTACCTTTGTGAATAGTAATTACCTTCGTCGATAGTATTTTACTTCACAATAGTAATTACCTTCGTCGATAGTATTTACCTTCGTCAATAGTAATTACCTTCTTCAATAGTATTTACCTTCGTCGATAGTAATTACCCTTCATGAAATAGTAGTTGTCCTTCAATATTACGAAGAGTTAACTCGCCTCTTGATTGTTCCAAAGGTTAATTACCCCTTCATGAAATAGTAGTTGTCTCTTGATATTACCAAGAGTCATTTTGACCCTTCGTTAAGACCAAAGCCACCCTCACTTTTTTCTATAAATAGAAAGCTCATTCCTTCTTTATTTCTTACGAATTCATTGAAACTCTGAGAGAGAAACTATAGAGAGAAAGAAGGAAAGTATTCTCGCTACTTCACTTTTCCAATATTCAGGTTCTTCTAAGGTAGGGAATATTATTTGTTGTACTAAGTAAAGTGTGTTATTCTTTCTTATTCATGAAGAGAACTGTTGTTATTCCATTGCTTATTATTCTATTGGAATAACTCAGTATACGCTTGTTTACCCTATACTTGGTGACATTCTTCAATTATTCTGTTGGAACATCCTGCGTCATGCATGTGTTTTACACCGGACTGGTTCCGCCTTTATTAATTTTCATTGGAACATCCTCATGCATGTGTTTTACCCTCGACTGGTTCCGCCTTTTTATTATTATTACATTGGAACATCCTGTCTGCATGTGTTTTTACCGGACCGGTTCCGTTTATTATTCATTGGAATAACCTACTGTCAAGGCCTATCGCATGCACGGTGATTTCTTTTGTTATTCCATTCTTTATTATACCCAATTGGTTAAAACTTTGACTTATATACTCCATGAAATTTGTAGAATATCCTTGATATTTGCGTTTCATCCAAAGATATCTTTTCATGGAAATATTCTTCCGATCATTCTTGAATTTTACTCTACAAAACAAAACATCATGTTGACAATTTGGGCGTTAATAATTCTGGATAAAATAATTCTTGAACTTGTTTTATTGAATTCTTATATCATTGTCATCATCCTCATGTTTATATTATGTTGAAAGTCATCCGTGGCACGTAGTGCATAGATGGACTTGGTATGATTATGACCGAGAGACTATTCGATTATGTAATCATGGCCGTAATGTTACAAATGATGTGATAAAAATCCTCGAAGGGTCAGTAGTGCATTGATGGATGATTGTTGGCATGATCATGACCATTAATGAATACAAAACTATTCTTGGCCCGTAGTGCATGAATAATTGTGGTCGTGATACTTAAAGAATATCCTCGGCAGAAGTAGTCAAGGGTGATTCGATGATGTGAAATATTTATTAAAGTTTGAGTCTCGGATATAACAAAAGATGAAAAAACCTTTAAATCATAAAAGATAGTAGATTTTATTTTCTACTTGACTCTTTTAATGGATTCTTTGGTTTCATTTGTAGTTAAACTTGATGTTCATTATATTTTATCGGTTTAACATCATTGTTGTAGGCTAATGATAATTTATTCGCATTATCTTAGTCATAATATTTCTTCTTGAGCTAGTTGAGCTCACCCTTTCTTTCACCGTTTCTTCGTGAAATGAGAATATAGTTTGGGACGAGTAGCCTGAGAACCAGAGTAATGGTCCGAGAAGATAGCATTAGTAGTCCTCACTATTCTCGTGAAATAAAGTGATAATAATTGTAATGAGGACTCTTTTTGAGTTTGTATAATATCTAGTAGACAATATTTGTATTCAAACTCACGCTTTATGTCGTATTGTATACATAGCAGTTTATATTAGTAAGTTGTATTTAAATTACATACCATGTATCCGACTACCCAATATGGGTGATGTATACCCTAATTTTGGGGCGTCAACGTATAATCGCACTTAATCTTTGATAGGCGGTCATTCTAGACCAAATCAAAAATCAACCTATTTACGAACCACCTCGAGATAACATTAAGCCCGAAAAAGGTAACTCTCGTAAATATTGCGATTATCATCAGGCTTCGGGTCACGATACAAATGACTGTGCTAATCTGAAGGACTTCATAGAGAGGAAGGTTCAAAGTGGGGCCTTAGTTTAGTATGTAGTCGCCGTAACGACTCAAAGAAGCTCAAGCAGAGGATAGAGAGCTCATTTAGTGCAATCGGCCCGATTCAAAGATGCATTGCCGGCTTTCGGGACGACTGCGAGGCATGTGGTAGATGTTATCACTAGGGGCACTTCTGGCAAGCTCGTTGGAAAGAAACGCCAAAGTCACTTGGATTCAGTCATATCGGTGGCGGGTATCCTCCCGAAGACTGATAGACCTTATCCAGGTACGGTAATCTCCTTTACTGACGAGGATTACCCTTCGGAAACCATCGAACCGCATGAGGGATCATTGGTGCTGACTGCGCAAGTGGGTTCGGTAGATATGAAGCGAATGATGGTCGACAACGGGTCTTCTGTAGATATTTTGTATGCCCATGCTTATTAAAGGATGCACCTGGATGGGCAAAAGATGGAGATCGGACAGGAAGCCCCTTTGTACGGTTTTAGCAACGATCCAGTCAAAGTGGCTGAAACTATTGAGCTGCCGGTCATCTTTGGAACGGCTCCCCAACAGGTAGAAATAACTTGAAAATTTTACGTTGTGCATGTAGATTCTGCTTATAATGCCATTTTGGGGAGGCCTACTTTAACTGCTTTACAAGCTATGACTTCGATCCCTCATTTCAAAATCAAATTTCCTACGGCTCATGGAGTTGGAGCTGTGAAGGGAGATCTGGATCTGGCCAGACGATGTTATAGGAATGTTGTGATCACTTCGGGAGTGGGGGTATCGAAGCAGAAACATACCATAACGATAGAGATCGAGCCCTTCACTGAGAGCAATTCAGAGCCATTCTTGGCAAGGCGAACAAGACAGTAAAAATAGGTTCGGGTCTGCCAGAACCTCTCCAAACGAACCTCATGGAACTCCTACGCTGCTATGTTGACATCTTTGCGTGGGAACCTCAAAATATGCCGGGGGTGAGCAGGAAGATTGCTAAGCACCGATTAGAAGTGGACCTGTCAAAGAAGTCGGTTCTGCAGAAGAAGAGGATCTTTGCGCCCGAGCGCCAACGAATCATTGATGAAGAGATTGCCAAGCTGTTAGCTACTGACTTCATCTTTGAGATCGACTACCCGCGATAGATGCCAAATGTGGTGCTGGTCCAGAAATAGAATGGGAAATGGCGAGTCTGCATCGACTATACAGATCTGAATAAAGCTTGTCCTAAGGATTTCTACCACGCCTTACATCGACCAAATTTCATCGATCGACTTACGGTATGCTTTATTGAGTTTCATGGATGCATTCTCTGGGTATCATCAAATCTCCATGTGTAAAGAGGATATACCGAAGACGACGTTTGGTATATACCTACAAGAAAATGACCTTTGGCCTAATCAATGCCGGGGCCACGTACCAGAGGATGATGAATTACTTCTTCAAATATCAATTGGGCAAGAATATGGAGGTGTATGTTGATGACATGATTGTCAAAAGTATGCAGGTACAGAAACACTTGGACGATTTAGAAGAATGCTTTCAGACAGTTCGTCAACACAATTTAAGACTGAATCCTACTAAATGCACCTTCGATTCCTCTCTTGTCAGTCAGAGAGGAATCGAAGCCAACCTAGAGAAGATCCAAGTAATTTTGAACATGAAGACTCCTCAGTCATTCAAAGATGTCCAACGTTTGACTGGAAGGATTGTAGCTTTGCGGAGGTTCATATCCAGGTCGGCAGAAAGATGTTTGCCGTTTTTCGATACGTTGAAAGGGCTGAAGAATGCAAAGATGTTCCAATGGACTTCAGAATGTGAGGACGCCTTTCAAAGCATCAAATCCTATTTGTCTTCGGCACCTTTGTTGGTGAAGCCCGCTCCTGCAGAGCCTCTGTATTTGTACTTGGCAGCTAGTTTGTTGGCTGTAGGAGCAGTTTTGGTGCGAGAAGTTGGGGGTAAACAGCACCCGGTTTACTACGTAAGCCATGTCCTTCGGGATGCTGAAACTAGGTACCCAAACATTGAAAAGTTTGCTTTTGTTTTAATAATTGCTAGTCGAAAGCTTAGGCAATACTTCCAGGGTAGGTTGTTAGTAGTATACACAGATCAGCCTTTGAAGAAAATTATGGGCAAACCTGAGGTCTCAAGGAGATTAGCTACATGAACTATGGAGTTGTCCCAATTTTTTATTGAATATCATCCCCGAACTGTCATCAAGGGACAGGCCTTGGCTGATTTTGTGGTCGAGTGTTCGTTCTCTGAAGCGGATGAAGCTATGATAGAAGCTGAGGGGTCTGACAGAGCAGTTGTAGTTCTTCAGCATAGGCAGAGCTCGTGGACGCTGTACGCAGATGGGTCTTCTACTTTGGACATCAGTGGAGCAGGGATCATTTTGACAAGTCCAGAGGGGTTCAAAGTGCAACATGGCATCAGATTCGGGTTCAGGGCAACGAACAATGAAGCAGAATATGAGGCGGTATTAGCGGGGCTACGATTGGCTAAGAGTCTCGAAGTGCAGAGAATAGTCATCTTCAGCGATTCTCAGTTGGTCGTCAAACAAGCCTTAGGGGAGTATGAAGCTCGAGGTCCAAGGATGGTCAAATACCTGGCAGAATTGAAAGATCGGCTTCAGTATTTCTAGTCCTACGAGTTTCAGGGAGTTGATCGTAACGATAATTCCATTGCCGATGCACTTTCGAAGCTGGCCACTACGGATGCTAATATTTTTTATGGATCCGTTTACTTGGAAATTTTGCAGCATCCTAGTGTTCATCATGAATCAGTAATGTGCGTTGATCGTACTAACTGCTGGTTAACCCCATATCTGGAGTATCTAGCAGATGGTGTCCTTCCTTCGGATCAGATGCTGGCCAAAAAAATTAAATATAAGAGTGCTAACTTCATTTTGATAGATGGAGATCTTTTTCGAAAGGCTTTCTCATCTCCATTGCTGAAATGTTTGACTCTGTCTGAAGCTGAGTATGCTCTCCGCGAAGTTCATGAAGGCATCTGTGGCGACCATATGACTGCTAATTCATTAGCCTATAAAGTACTTCGTCAGGGATACTACTGGCCCACTATCTTCAAGGAAGCAACGAAGTATGTCAAGAAGTGCGAAAAGTGTCAACTCAATAGTCCGATCCCACATTAGCCACCAGAAGAGCTATACTCAATCTTATCTCCTATACCCTTTGCTGTCTGGGGGGTTGATATACTGGGTCCATTACCGAAAGCTAAAGGTCAGGTCAGTTTTGTTATAGTTGCTATCGACTATATGACCAAATGGGTAGAAGCGAAACCACTTAGGTTAATAACGGAATAGGAATGCTTGAAGTTCATTAAGGAGTCAGTAGTGTTTCGTTTTGGAATTCCTAAAGTGGTGATATCGGACAACGGACGCCAGTTTGTGGGTTCAAAATTTGATGTATTTTTGAAGGAGTTGGGAGTTCAGCACAGAAAGACTTCAATAGCTCATCCTCAGTTGAATGGACAAGTCGAAGTGACCAACAAAACGCTGCTAAATGGGATCAAGCGTAGATTGGATGAAGCTAAGGGAAGATGGCTAGAGGAGCTATTTAGCATGTTATGGGCATATCGGACTACTCCGAGAACTACAACAGGGGATTCACCTTTCAGACTGGCCTATGGCACTGATGCTTTAACCCCAGTTGAAATTGGATCTCCAAGTCTTCGGGTCAGTCAATTCAAAGAGATCTACAACGAAGAAGGGCTAAAGGTTAATCTTGATTTGATTGAAGAAATCAGAGAAACGGCCTTCATCAGATTGACAGCCTATCAGCGAAGAGTGGCTAAACATTATAATAAGGGGGTAAAGCTTCGCAGATTCGAAGTAGGAGATTTTGTTCTCAGAGAAGTCGAAACATCTATGCCTCAGAATTTGGGAAAACTGATGCCAAACTGGGAAGGACCGTATGAAGTTGTAGAAGTACCAAAGTCGGGAACTTATCGGTTGAGGACATTGGACGGATCAGAAATTAAAAATATTTGGCATGCGGGTAGACTTCGGAAATACTTTCAGTAGATACAGTGTTAGTGCACCGAAAGTCTGTAAATGTTTAAGTCCTCATCAATAAAAGTTCCTTTTTTCTCAACAATTTTTGTCTTCGTTGCTGTTCACTTCATTGGTGTAAGGAGGTTCGGGTGGACTCGCTGACCATTCGATGGTAGCCTTTATGGCAGGTGGTCCTTATGAGTTTGTCAGGCCCTTCGTGGTAGGTAAACATCATTGGTGTAAGGAGGTTCAGTTGGACTCGCTGACCATTCGATGGTAGCCTTTATGGCAGGTGGTCCTTATGAGTTTGTCAGGCCCTTCGTGGTAGGCAAACGTCATTGGTGTAAGGAGGTTCGGGTGGACTCGCTGACCATTCGATGGTAGCCTTTATGGCAGGTGGTCCTTATGAGTTTGTCAGGCCCTTTGTGGTAGGCAAACGTCATTGGTGTAAGGAGGTTCGGGTGGACTCGCTGACCATTCGATGGTAGCCTTATTGGCAGGTGGTCCTCATGACGTTGTCAGGCCCTTCGGGGTAGGCAACTGTCGTTCTTTAGACTTTGTCAGGCCCTTCGTGGTAGGAAAAATTCATCTTGTGGTTTTGTTAAGCCTTTCGGGGTAAAAAAACTCCCTATGAAGCAGATCTATCTCACACTTCGGTAACGAATAAGTATTCCTTTACTTTATTACCTACATTTTTCTAAGTGTTGAGTTCGGATTGCCTCATTACTTATCTTCATCTTATCTATTATATAACTTGTTTAGTTACTTATTAACAGTTTAAGTTAAGGGTTCATACATTTTTTTTAAGATACTATCGACAGAAATTAATAACAAAGGAGTAATAAGGAAAAAGACTAATATTCCATTAATATATTGTCAATTACAAGAAGAACAAGAAGACATTAAATTTTTACAGGAATCTTATAAGATAAAAAAGATAGGTATTCATCTTCAGGCGTCAGCTTCGTCTTCAGAAGAATCGAGTATGGTCGGATCAACCTTAGTTGTGATAAGTTTTGCCTTGTCCTTGCCTCGGCATTCATAGTACCCATCAGAAAACATCTGGACCACCTTCTCATTTAGCTCATTTGACTTCCGGTATTCGTCCTGGACGTCTGGCGAAGCTCTTCATCGAGGGGGACCTAAATCTTCCAAGGCTTTCACTTTTATTCTCGCAATTTCGAGGCGTATGTTTAAATGTCTCTCTTTGTCCTCACGAGCCTGCTCCTGAAGATTGTCAACTTGTATAGCCAAACTCTGATTGGCTATGCAAAGTTCTTCATTTCTGAGCCTCAGAGCATGGTTCTGAGTGTCAAGATCAACGTTCAGACTCATCATCTCCCTGGCCGGGTGGCCTTCGCTCTTTTCAAATTCCTCGCTGCAGATCTTCAACTCCTCCATTCTTTGAGTTAAATCCCTCTGGAGGTTTTCATTGTTAAAGAGGGCAGTACCGAGGTCACCTCTTTCTTTAGTTAAAGCTGACTTCAGAATGATGTTCTCCCGTCTGGCTGCATCCTCTTTGGCTTCAGCTTCTTGATAGCGTGGAAGAAGACGCTCGAAAATAGCATTCGCCTATAGATGTTCATAGACAATCCATCAGTCAATTCAAAGAGATACATATAAATTCAAATGAACAGACAGATAAATATTTACCTTGGCGTGATAGCTCATGCCTTCCTTGATAAGGTCCATTATTGAACTGTTGCCAAACCGATGTTCATCGGTCTCCCTAACAAAGGAGTTGAAGAGTTGGAAAGGGAAATTGGCATTAAATCGGGGCCACACAGTCAGAGACCCCATCGCATCATTCTGGAACTCATTAACAGACGACCTTGAAAGAAAGGGCGTACGTTCTTCATGGGGAGGTGATGGGGAAGGATCCAGGTATATGTTCTCGGGAGATGGAGAACAGACAGGAGTAGGTTCCCGAGTTGGCGAAGGGATAGATGATGAATGTGGTTGATCTGGAGTCGGTTCTTCAGATGGTGGTGGTTGATCATCTGAGGGTTGTTTTCTTTTCCGAGAGGGAATTGAAGTCTCAGGTTGTTCTTCATGATCCTCTTCGAAAACCTGAATTTCCACTGGGCCAGTGGGAACCCGAAGCTCATCGGCAGACAGAGGAGTTACCTTGACTCACCTTTTCTTGATCCGAAGGGCCTGCATTCGTTCGTTTGCAGGCATATCGATCAAGCTGGAGGTATTGATCAGTTGGGATTCTTGGGAAATACCTCTTTACTTTCGAACAACTCTCTTCTTCTTGCGAGGTCGGAGAGTCTCTTCGGCAGCTTCTGGTTCTACAGGAAGATCTTCGGCATCTGGGGCGTCAGAGGCCGGAATCTCTTCTTGGGGGGTTTCGGTAGTAGGAGATGATGGGGGTTTGCTCGAAAGGAGTTTTTCTAAGTCCCTTCGGTCCATCGATGAGGGTTTGATCAAAGACATTGCAACAGGAAAATACATTCTGTTAGATCTGTTTACAATAATAAACTCAGAAATTTTATTTCGGTAAAAATTTGAGACTTATATTTGTGGTCATACAACCAAGCTTGTTTGGTAAGAAGATTATAACTCCACTCCTTCTTCGGGAAGTTGTCCAGGAGTTCAATCATCTCTTTCACACGCTCCTCGGCTATATCCCCAAAGTCGGCAAATACTTTGTCCAACGTAGTCCAGTCTGGCAGAGAGGCAATTTCTGGCCCTTTGACGAAGAGCCATTGCTCATGCCATCCTCGGTTGCTGGAGGGAGTGTTGATCAGAGACCGTCTCTCCAAGTTCTCTCCAGCTTTTGCAGGAATTTTGCTCAGAACCTTGAACCCCTTCTCTCTGGACTTGGTGATCTTCAGATATGGAGAAGAAGAAGTCGAGAGTGGGGCGGCGCCACTTACGTGGCGGCGCGACAAACGCCAAGATGTGAATATAGGAGTTCGGGACCAACTGGGCGAATCCGATGCCAATGAACCCCAGGAGGGTGACCAAGAAAACGTCCAAGGGGAATCGAACCCCTTTTTCTAAGAATGTCAGAGGCATGGCGGTCCAGCCGTCCGGGCACTGGTACATCTTTTCTGTGGCGGTGGGACGACAGAATTGGTGGGTCGCTGGAACCTGGTACCGTTCATATGCATTCTGAACGTCCTTCTCAGTTAACGTTGATACAGTGTTGGCGTGAATGAAATGCGTTGCACTCTGGAAGAAGATGGAAGGGTTGGGAAGAGGCTTTTTTGGTGTGCTTTTGATTGGGGTACCAGTGGGGTTAGGGTTTGATCCCGAAGTGGCCTTACTAGGGCTGGGTGTAGGAGGAATAGTGGTAAGAGGAATGGCCTGGATTGGAGTGGCGTTAGCAGAACCAGAAGACGCCATTGTTGTTAGTTTGCAAAGAAGAGTAAGAAATCTGAGAAAGAAGGAAGTCTAAAGCTCGAAAAGACGTCTGAAATTTGAAATGGCAAGTAAAGTTGTTAATTTGGGGAAAATTACCTTTTATACTGACGGTTACATGGTACACGGGGGTGACACATTTAATGAGCAGCAATGATGGTGAATGCGAAGGGATAGCGTCCGGTTTTGGGTTTAATGTCTTAACCGGAGTGGGCTTTTCTCTTTCAGGCCTCATTTTATTTGAATTATTGATTGGCATTCATCAGTTGGGCCTCAGCAGGTTTCAAATTGGACCCCTTATGACTTATTACAATTCATTATATCATGGGCCTATATTATTTACAGTCTTCCATTAAACACCTGCTTAATAAAAAGACCAAAAGCAATGTTGGGCCATGATACTTTTCATTATTAGTAGGATCTAATGAGTTCATCCTTGGATTATGTTGCATTTGTTCTGTTGGGCCGAATGGTTTGGACCCAGTTAGTTGACTATTCTATTGGGTCATTCCGGTCAGATGGGTCATCTTTATAGCATTGGGCTAAGTCATTGGATCGGCCCATTATACAAATTATCTTTTATCTCTTCTTTGACCGGTAATCATCACAAAAGATAACAGTTGACTGTTATCTGCCACCTTTCTGCATGACATTAATGAGGATGGGACTCAGATGACCAGCGGTGTCAAACAGTGGCAGCAGATAATGGGTGAGCTGCACGCTTTACCGAGAGGACTAAGCGCGGAGATGGGTCATGTCAGTCAGCGATGAAGGGTGGCACGTGGAAACCGAAGTTTTAGAGTACATATGGGAACGATCACACAAGGAATACAGGTAATTGAACAAATCACTTAACCAAATTATTATTCTCTCTCGAGAAACTAGACATATTTTCCTCCATTGTTAACCTTGTGATCGCCGATACTGACTCTCACGCCGGAGTTATCCCCCGACGGTCAAGCCGCCAAGCTTTTGGTGTTGACTTGTTGAACTGTGCAGGATATCGGACACATCTTGGTGATTGGGACGTGAGGAAAGATCTTGGCGTTAACACCAACTATTTGGTAATAAACGTACATATTTCAGCATTCAAACCAAAAAATAAAAGAAGTACAGAGACCGAATTACTTATAAAAGAAGTACATGTTTACAGTTTTCATAAGTTTGAAAATATAAATAAATATGCTAAGTTTTTAGTTCAAAAATTAGCCAATTTGACTAAAAAAGTTAATATAAACCAGTTTTTGAGGGATGATGAGAATGACAATATTATTTCATTCTTATTTTTTGGTAAATTTCAATAGGTGGGATTTGGGAAATGGGATAATGAATGATGCTATGGATAACAAAGGAAGTTTTGATTATATGTGAAGCCATGAAATGATTTATGTCTAAACATATCAATGACTTGTGCAATAAGTCACTACCTCAAACTGTTTTGAAGAATGAATGGAAAAAGGATATATATATATATATATAGGGGTTCCATCAACAGCAACCGATTGTTGTGGAGCAACCCCTTTTTTGGCCTGTGAAATTTCGACTGGAGCAAAAAAAAATTAAAAAAATTCACAAGCCAAAAAAGGGGTTGCTCCACAGCAATTGGTTGTTGTGGATGGAACCCCATATATATATATATATATATATATATATATATATATATATATATGGTTAAATGCTTTCTAGGTCACTGTACTATAGATCGACTTATAAATGGGTCATTAAATTTTTTTTTCTTACAGTCAACTCACTGAACTTTAGTTTACTAACAAAAAGTTTAATACTCCCTCCGTCCCATAGTTATAGGCTGATTTCTTTTGGCACATAGTGTGAGACCCCAAATTTTATGAAATAAAAGTATTCAATTTTTCTATTTTGGTAAATAGTTAAATTGATAAAAGTTTAAAGTTAAGGGTAATATGTGAATTTTTTTTTTTTTGCAAAGTAAGCAAGTTGATATAAAATATTCGTTGTGTCAGGGAATATCCGTACGATGGTACAATCATTGGTGGACCCCACAACGGAATTATTGTCGGATTGAGAAAATGACAAAATATTTTTATGAAAATAACTACGGAAGTTTTACCGTTAACTGTTGAAACACCCTTGTGTTAAAAAATGCGATGTCTGGCGTAAGCGTAGTAAGACACCAGGTATTGATTATTGATATTTATGTGATAAGTCACCGGTTTTGTTTTATTGGTATTATTAATGTAATAAAACGAAAAAGCTTTTATAAAAAACAAAATACTTTTATAAAGTTATTCGTTTTATTAGGCTAATAGTAAAATCTTTTTATATAAAAAATGAATACTTTTATAAAGTTATCTGCTTTATTAGACAATAATTATAATATATTATATTTTATTATGCATAGTGTTTGTATAAAGGTACTCAGCATAGTGTTTTGCGTAGTAAAATCTTTTATAAAGTTATTCGTTTTATTAGATTATAAATAGAATATATTATATTTTATTTAAAAGATTTTGCTTTAAATATGGACCGTCAGATTAAAGTAAATCAATCTGGACCGTTTCACGAGTTAATTACTTATGCGGTCCATTTTTCTATAAATAGAAGCTCATTCCTTCATTATTTCTTACGAATTCACTTTGAAACTCTGAGAGATAAACTATAGAGAGAAAGAAGAAAAGTATTCTGCTACTTCACTACTCATATATCCAGTACTCTTCTTCTTAAGGTAGGGGATATTATTTGTTGTACTCATAAGGGGTATTATTTCTTTTGTATTCATGAAGAGAACTTCTGTTATTCCATTATTTATTATTTTGTTGGAATAACCTGTATACGTGGGCTACCCTATACTTGGTGAAATTCTTTTGTTATTCCATTCTTTATTATTACATTTGGAATATCTTATGCATGCGTTTTACTGCTTAACTCGGTTCCATTCTTTATTATTCTGTTGGAATATCATGTCTGTGCGTTTTACGCTGGACCTGGTTCTGTTATTTATTATTCGGTTGGAATATCCTGTCAGTGCGTTCCATTCTTTATTATTCTGTTGGAACATCCTGTAGGTGCGAATTTTGCCTGACCTGGTTCCGTTATTATTATTCTGTTGGAATAACCTGTCTATGCGAATTACCGCATGCATGGTGATTTCTTTTGTTATTCCATTCTTTATTAGACTCAGTTGGTTAAAATTTTGACTTCTATACCCATGAAATTAGTGGAATATCCTTGATATTTGCGCTTCATCCAGTATCTTTTCATGGAAATATTTTTCTGAGCATTCTTGAATTTTACTCCACAAAGAAGTATCATGTTGATAATTTGGACGTTATTAGTTCCTGGATAAATTAATTGTTGAACTTGTTTTATTGAATTCTTATATCATTGTCATCATCATCATGTTTATATTATGTTGAAAGTCATCTGTGGCTTGTAGTGCATAGATAGACTTGGTATGATTATGACCAGGGATTATTCGGTATAATCATGACCGTAATATTACAAATGATGTGGAAAAAGCCATATGTGGCCTGTAGTGCATAGATGGACTTGGTATGATTACGACCAGGGATTATTCGGTATAATCATGACCGTAATGTTACAAATGATGTGGAAAAAAATCCTCATTGTCCCGTAGTGCATTGATGGACAGTTTTTGGTATGATTATGGCTATGGATTCTCTTCGGCCAAAGGTGCAAAGATGAATTGTTTTATGGCATGATCAGGACCGTTGATGAAAACACGATTATCTTTGGCCCGTAGTGCATGGATAATTCGTGGTCATGATACTAATGAATATCCTTGGCCTGTAGTGCAGGGATGATTCGATGATGTGGATTAATTATTGAGCTGAGTCTCAACGATGAAATATTAATTCATGGATGTGATAATAATGAATATCTTTGGCCGAAGTGCATGGATAATTCATGGATGTAATACTAACGAATATCCTTGGCCGTAGTGCATGGATAAAATATTGGTTATACACTTTTTATTTGTAGAAGATAGTAGATATCGTGCTCTAGTTGACTTTTTTAAAATACAGTTGTATGTCTTTGGCTTGTAGTGCAAAGATGAATTGTTAATGAATATCTTTGGCCGTAGTGCAAAGATGAATTTATTAGTATGATTATGAACAAGAATTGTGATTTGGTATAACCATGATTTTTGATGTTTCAGGTGAAGATAGGTGATGAAAATTATCTTCGTCCTGGGTGAGAAGAAGAATTTAGAATCACAATTATGATTATGAGTTATTCATATGATTGTGGACAGGAATTGTTGATTGATGTTACAGGGATAAAATATTATTGGTGGACTTTTAACATGGAGAAGATAATAGACCTGATGATCTATTTGACTCTTCTAATGGATTGCTCGTTCCGCTGCAACTATGGTTGAAAACTTTTATCATATACCATATGTTCTAAATCTCTGATTTATTGATGATGAAGGCTATTGATAGCGTAAATTAGCTTTAGTCATGATATTCTTTCTTCGGGCTAGTTGTGCTCACCTTTTCTCGCTTCACAATTCCTTTCGGTAATAAGAGTGTTCTTGAATTCGAGTGGGGATAACGAGGAATAGAACAGTGGTCTCTAGTCATGGAGGTTCTCCTAAACAATGATCGAAAAAGTGTGTTGTATTCTATACATCATTTAGTAGTAATATTTGGTGAATCAAATAGGGTGACGCGAACCCAACTTTGGAAGGGTGTTTTGCCACTATCATACAAGATGTCTAATGACATACAACCTTGTGTTCTCATAAGACATGGTTGTGCACATCCACTTACTGAATATATCTACGAGCACTACCTATATGATCTTGGGTTTTATGTGAAATATAATTTTCACTTAGAGACAACGGAGATATTTATATGTCAAGAGAAGACTCACCATTGGAAAGAAGATGATAGTAATCTTCTTGTTTTTCTTTGGGGGACTTTTGGGTCAACCAAGGATAATTCTGTGAACATATGATATCTATCATAACCTAGACGCATTGCCTCATATGTATGAAGGTTTCCTTGAACATGTGACGAACGAAATTTTTGTAATTTAATTTAATATTTATTGAATTGAATAAATATTTTTCGATGAATTAATTATTAGATTAAATATTAATTGATGAAATTGTGGTAGATTAATTTAATTATATGTGTTACATTTATTAAATTAATGTGGAGAATTTTATTATTCAAGTATGTAATTATGTGAGCTTATTATGTAATTATGTGACCTTATTGAATTAAATGAAATATTTAATAAGCCTAATGTTATTTAATTAATGTAATAATTAATTAGAGATTTAGTAATTGGATATAATTAATTAATGAGAAAATTAATTATGTGACTATGTGAATTTATGAGAAATTATTATAATTAGTTTATATTAAATTAAATAATATAATTGAGCTATTATATAATTGGGTGTGACATGAATTAAACTATATTGTAGAGGTTTTATTAAATTAAGTGGTTTTGTAATATATTATTGCTAAGCCAAACAAGGCCCTATGTGGAGTTGGAAGCAGTTGCCCATTATTGGGTTAACTGACCACTCAGTGCGTCAGTTCCTTTCTTATATGCGTCTTCTCATTATTTCTTATTTTACCAAGTTTGATAAAACATCACAGAGAGAAATTCGAGAGAGGTTTGAGAACTGCCGAGAGAATTAAGATATTGTGAAAGAGATTGAAAGAGGAGAATTTAAGAAAACATCCCAGTCTTCTAATCTATACCTTACACTCGTGGTAATCTCCTCCTTCCCAAAATTTTAAAGTTACGTTGTTTAAGTTTTATGAAAATGGCTTTCAAGTTTTCTCAGAAAGTCTCTCAGATTTATAAAGGGTATGGATTATGTGTTGTATATGTGTTAAATGTTACCATATTGTATTTAATTATATATATTTCACAAACCATATCATCTCGTTTATAATACGATGAATTTTTATTTCAAAAATTTACTGAGTTTGGGTTTTGGCCATATGGCCTTATACGTGATATTTCATGTGTTGATCATATATTATCCCTAAAATTTATACTCAGTATATTATTATGCATGTTAATATGAAGAGACCAAACTTTAATTGAATCGGATTCTTGTTATAACGAATCAGAGTGTTGAAATTATGTTTTATGTTCAAAACATTCAAGAACATCAAAACGGTGGAAGTAAATGTGTTGATTTTGCAAATTATGTGTTGTAACTTGTTAAAAATCATGCTAGATGGGTTAAGTAATGATTATTTATGTATTACAATGATTGAGTAAGTCTAAATTAGTGTAAAAATAACTAATTGGAAGTTATGACCATATTCACGTATAATTTTACATGATTGATTTTTTGGCCTAATTTGGCCTTATTATGTTCATGGAATCACAGAATCGCAGAAATTGCGAAAAAATGAGCACAGGTAACCCATTTCCAAGAAGACGTTACCAAACTAAATTACCACTACCGAAGTCCAAAAAATAAATAAATAAATAAAAAAATAATAATAAAAAAAATAAAAAAATAAATATTTGATGAAAATTATTATTAAAATATTTATAAAATAAATTAAATATTTTAATTGAGATATTTATGGAATAAAATAAATATTTGATGAAAATTATTATTAAAATATTTATAAAATAAATTAAATATTTTAATTGAGATATTTATGGAATAAAATAAATATTCGATGAAAATTATTATTAAAATATTTATAAAATAAATTAAATATTTTAATTGAGATATTATGGAATAAAATAAATATTCGATAAAAATTATTATTAAAATATTTATAAAATAAATTAAATATTTTAATTGAGATATTTATGGAATAAAATAAATATTCGATGAAAATTATTATTAAAATATTTATAAATAAAGTAAATATTTTAATTGAGATATTTATGGAATAAAATAAATATTCGATGGAAATTATTATGAAATAATTTATTCGAGTGTAATAATAGTAAGAGAATGTAAATATTCTAATTTAATTAAGTAATTAAATTAGAAGGGTAATGATTTGTTAAATAAAGTGGAGTTTATATTAAATAATTAAGTGAAAATGTAACTAATGAATGTCGTGAATACATATGGTATGTGTGTAGGATTTGTGGTGAGCTAAGTAGTAATCGCTTAGCCTACGCTTGACGACGAGGCAAAGTTTCCTAACCCTATTTGTCATTATTGCTCAAGTTTATTATTTACCCGAGTAAATTATCATTACTATTATTCAAGTTCAAATGTTATATTAAAGATTTATTATCTTTTCAAAGCATGATTCAGTTTATACAATAATTGTTCTATTGATACTTCTTGAGATTATTATTCGAATTGAATATCATTATTGTTGAACCTTATTAGACTAGTGAACTTTATTGATTCAATTAGTCCTTAGTTGATGGACGTTCTAAATTTCAGAACCCTTATTGAATTATCTAAACCAAACTTCCTTTGGTACGGACTCGAATGTTAAACTGAGATGAACAACCTCAGTAAAGGGATTTACTTATCGTTAATAAGTAAGATATTGTGCGATGATGGTACTAAGGGTCGATCCCCAAGAATGCGAGTAGAAAGGTCCATAGTCTTATGATCATTAAAGGTTTCAAGTATAACCCTTGATAACCTGGGACATAGTTCAAGGTCTTATGACCCTCGTAATTCTTTTGTTTCTTGTTATTCATTCTTGATTCAAAAGTTGAGCTTTTATTCATATGTCTTTGATTTACTCGCATGTTATTATACCGTTATTTCATTATTATACTTGTGGGCATTAGTGCTCACTCTTGCTAATAATAACATTGCGATTAAGAACGAAAAGAACGATGAACCTTCCACTAGTAAAGGCAAGGGCAAAGTTAGCAAGTGATGAAGACTTGTTATTTTATTTGATGATGTATTTATGTTAGACTTGAGTTAATGATATTGTTTAAGACTTATTGTTTATATTTTCGCACAGATGTTTAAGGTTAGTTTAACCTGGGATTATGTTTATGATTCAGACGTTGTAACCCTATAAAGGGAAGATTTATTTCTATCTATTACATGGTTTGTATTTATTATGGGTAGATAGATAGATGATATTTGTACAGTGAACACCAAATCCCGTGGAATTGAAGTACCCGAATTTGGGGGTGTCACAGAGCACTTCCCAAAGATTTTAATTTCTAAAACAGTTTTTGACTATACTTTTATGTAAAGTATCATTGTTAGGTTGTGGTCGAGGTACCATGAGAGTTACATACATTTGTATTAAAACTCATAGTTAACTGTGGTCGTATTCTATACATCTGACATGACAATGATTAGTATAAATGAAGTTGTATTTGAATTTTGTACTATGTATCTGGTGACTCAGAATAGGTGATGTATACCTAATTTTGGGGGCGTCACACATAGTTTAAGAAAATCAGTTTAAGTGGCAATTTTTAACATAATTTTCCACATATTCCCCTTAAAATAGAATTAATGAATAAGTTAATTACTCCTTACTTATCACATTGAAACTCTCAACTTCATTGATTGACGTGTACGGACCATTAAAGTCCATAACCATAGAACTTTAACCAAAAAGAATACAACAACATTAAATGTGGTGATAAAAATAATGACATTGAATGTTGTTTCTTCAAAAAAAGAGTAATGATTGAATATTTATTATAAGGGCATAAAAGTAAAACAATGAACCAACTAAATTTTATAAATAATAAGTAGCCTATATATTGGGACATCTCAAAATGAAAAATCAGCCTATAACTATGGAACGGAGGGAGTATTCCGTTAAGTATGTTGACTTTGAACGGAATTTGCCACGTAAGCTGCTAACGTGTAAAAATTTTCTGATGTGGCACAGATCAGTTCCATGTGACTTTCACGATGTGGAAATGGAGAAAAATTTACAAATGTAATAATATAAATGTACATAAAACGCAATTTTTTTATAATAATAAAAAAACGGAGTTTTTTTTAATAAAAATAAAAAAAGCACATCTTTTTTTTAATGAAAATAAAAAAATAATTATTTTTATTAAAAAAATAAAAAACCCAAACAACGCTCTCTCTCTCATTCTCCTTCTCCTTCTCCTTCTCCGTCACAACAACGCAGTTTGGTTTTTAAAAAATAAAACACAGGTTTTTTAATAAAAATAATTATGTTTAATAAAAATAAAAAGACACTTTTTTAATAAAAAAAAATAAAACGCGATTTTTTTAATAAAAATTAAAAAACACAATTTTTAATAAAAATAAAACTCAGCTTTATTTAATAAAAATAAAAAATACGCATTTTGTTTTAATAAAAATAAAAAACATAGTTTTATTTAATAATAAAAAATAAAAGCGCAATTTTTAATAAAAAAATAAAAGCTGTGTTTTTTTATTTTTATTAAAAAAAGTTATGCTTTTTATTTTTATTAAAAATAATTATTTTTATTAAAAAAAGCTGCGTTTAATTTTTTTTTATTAAAAAATTATGTTTTTTTTTTTTTATTAAAAAAACTGCGTGCTTTTTTTATTTTTATTAAACAAAATTGCGTTTTATTTTTATTAAACATACTAATTTTTATTAAAAAAAATTGCGTTTTTTTTATTTTTATTAAAAAAACTGTGTTTTATTTTTTGAAAACTAAACTGCGTTATTGTGACGGAGAAGGAGAGAGAGAGAGAGTTATTTGGTTGTTTTTTTTGACTAAAAATGTGAGACCCCGAATTTTTATGAAATAAAAGTATTTAATTTTTCTATTTTGGTAAATAGTTAAATTAATAAAAGTTTAAAGTTAAGGGTAATATGTGATTTTTTTTCTTGCAAAGTAAGCAAGTTGATATAAAATATTCGTTGTGTCGGGGAATATTCGATTAGTCAGGGAATATCCGTACGATGGTACAATCATTGGTGGATCCCACAACGGAATTATTGTCGGATTGAAAAAACGACAAAAATATTTTTATGAAAATAACGACGGAAGTTTTACCGTTAACTGTTGAAACACCCTGTTAAAAGTAAGATACGCTGTGATTGCATAAGAAGACCTGTATTGATTATTGATACATATGTGATAAGTCACCGGTTTTGTTTTATTGGTATTATTAATGTAATAAAACAAAAAGTTTTTATATAAAATGAATACTTTTATAAAGTTATTCATTTTATTAGGCTAATAGTAAAATCTTTTTATATAAAATGAATACTTTTATAAAGTTATCTGCTTTATTGTATAATAATTAAAATATATTATATTTTATTATGCATAGTGTTTGCATAGTAAAATCTTTTATAAAGTTATTCGTTTTATTAGATTATAAATAGAATATATTATATTTTATTTAAAAGATTTTGCTTTAAATATGGATGAGTCGATTAAAGTAAATCAATCTGACCGCTTCATGAGTTAGTTACTATGGTCCATTTTTCTATAAATAGAAGCTCATTCCTTCATTATTTCTTACGAATTCACCAAAACTCTAGAGATAAACTATAGAGAGAAAGAAGAAAAGTATTCTGCTACTTCACTACTCATATATCCAAAGATTTTCTTCTTAAGGTAGGGATATTATTTGTTGTACTCATAAAGGGTATTATTTCTTTTGTATTCATGAAGAGAACTTCATTATTCAATTATTTATTATTACATTGGAATAACTCAGATATCGCTGCTACCCTTACTATACTTGGTGAAATTCTTACATTATTCCATTCTTTATTATTCGCTTTAATATCTTGTCGGTGCGTCTTCACGCCTCGACACAGTTCCATTATTTATTATTACTTGCTGGAATAACTCGTCTGCATGCGGCCTATCGCATGCATGGTGATTTACATTCTTATTCCATTCTTTATTATTTTGTTGGAATATCCTCGCTGCTATGTAATTTGGTGACCTAGTTCCGCTTTACTTTTACTATTCTGGAAATATCCTGCTGCATGCTTTTACGCGGACACAGTTCCGCTTTTTTATTATTTTGTTAGAATAACTTTTATGCATGCGGTCTCTATCTCATGCATGGTGAATCCTTCATTATTCCATTCTTTATTATTCATTTGAATAACATGCATATGTGGATTACCACACGCATGGTGAATGATCCTTTGTATTTCATTCCTTGTTAAATTATGGAAATAATCTATTTACGTGGATTATGATGAAAGTCATAATAAAAGCATTGGACTAATGAAAATCACGGGTATATGTGGTATTAGTAAGTGTTATGATAAGTTATGTTGATTATTATGTGAAAACATGAAAGTTTCTTAGAAATCACAAAGGGTTGAAAAATCAGATTTTGGTAAAAATAGAACATGAAATTCAATTGACCATATCTCCTATTATATTTCGAATTTTGGAGTGTGGTCAAGTTCTAGAGTTAGATCTATGAGTTTCCTAAATTATCCAAGTGGAATCACTGTAAAAGGTGTTGTAGATTTTCGTGTGGAATGATTTTAGCAAAGGAGTCAAAAGCTGCAAAAACCGAAAATAACTATTGTCCAGATTTTAAAAGGGCTGTTTCCGCCACTTAATTTGTGAGAAAAATTCCAGCCTTTTGGGACATGAAAGTATATGGTATAAAGTACCTCCTGTCCAAAAATGAGCTAATTCCGACTTAAAATGAGCAAGTTATGACCATTTCAATATTTAGGTTTTTCCGACGAAAAACGCTATAACCGGAGTTTTATAACTCTGATGACCATGAAATTTAAACTGGAAGCTCACGTTAACATGTGTAAGATCCTGCCAAAATTTGAGAATTTCTGGAGTTAACCTTAAGGTAGCTAATTTCTTAAGGAATTAATTAGAAATTAATTTTTGAAAAATAGTAAATGAATTTTCAAAATTTCGAGAAAAATATATGTTCAATGTGGGACTATATTATGATAAATTTCAGAAAATAATAATTTTTGGGACTGATTTGGTATTTTTCATAAAAACAGTTTAGTTACGAACATATGAATTAAATATGTTATGTGAAGTTAAAAAATTGGTAAATAGGATTTTATGGCTTGAAATTCCTATATAAGGTATGTGTAGATTTTTGAGGAGTGAGTTGATCATTGGTGATGAAATCTTATGAGTTTGACATTTGTGAATGATTAAATGCATTATTTGGTAAAGTGTAAACAATTGAAATAAATTGTTTATAAGTTTAAGAAGTAATTAAAATATTGTTATCATATTAACAATATTAGATCATAAGTTTATTAAATGATGGATAATATTTGGATAAATTTAAAGTTTTTAATATTTATCCTTGATTTCGTTTGATTAATGCTTATAATATTGTCATCATCCTCATGTTTATATTATGTTGAAAGTCATCTGTGGCATGTAGTGCATAGATGGACTTGGTATGATTATGACCAGGGATTATTCGGTATAATCATAACCGTAATGTTACAAATGATGTGGTAAAAGTCATCTTTGGCCCGTAGTGCATAGATGGACTTGGCGTGATTATGACCAGGGATTATTCGGTATAATCATGACCGTAATATGACGAATGATGTGGTAAAAATCCTCATTTACCGTAGTGCATTGATGGACAGTTTTTGGTATGATTATGGCTATGGATTCTCTTCAGCCAAGGGTGCAAAGATGAATTATTTTATGGCACGATTAGGACCATTGATGAAAACACAATTATCTTTGGCCCGTAGTGCATGGATAATTTGTGGTCGTGATACTAATGAATATCCTTGGCCTGTAGTGCAGGGATGATTCGATGATGTGGATTAATTATTGAGCTGAGTCTCAGCGATGAAATATTAATTCATGGATGTGATATTAACGAATATCATTGGCCGTAGTGCAGGGGTGATTCGATGATGTGGATTATTTATTAAGCTGAGTCTCATCGATATAATATTTATTATACACTTTTAATTCATAGAAGATAGTAGATATCATGCTCTACTTGACTCTTCTAAAATACAGTTGTATGTCTTTGGCATGTAGTGCAAAGATGAATTGTTAATGAATATCTTTGGCCGTAGTGCAAAGACGAATTTATTAGTATGATTATGAGCTGGAATTCTGATTTGGTATAACCTTGATTTTTGATGTTTCAGGTGAAGATAGGTGATGAAAATTATCTTCGTCCTGGTTGCGAAGAGGAATTTAGAACCACAATTATGATTATGAGTTATTCATATGATTGTGGACAAGAACTTTTGATTTATTGTATATGGATAAAACATTATTGGTGGACTTTTAACATAGAGAAGATAATAGACCTTATGGTCTATTTGACTCTTCTAATGGATTGCTTCGTCTACCGCACCTTCCATGGTTGAAAAGTTTTATCATCTACCATATGTTCTAAATCTCTCGATTTATTATTGATGAAAGCTATTGATAATTTAATTATCTTTAGTCATGATATTCTTTATTGGGCTAGTTGTGCTCACCCTTTCTGCTTCACAATTCCTTTCAGGTAATAAGAGTTTTGCCATAAGAGTGTTGCCAGGTTGAGCGGGGATAACAAGGGAATAGAATGGTGGTCTCTAGCTGTGGAGGTTCTCCCTAAACAGTATAGAAAAGTGTGTTGTATTCTATATATCATTTAGTAGTTATATTTGGTGAATCATATAGGGTGAGGCGAACCCAACTTTGGAAAGGTGTTTTGCCACTATCATACAAAATGTCTAATGACATACAACCTCGTGTTCTCATAAGACATGGTTGTGCACATCCACTTACTGAATATATCTACGAGCACTACCTATATGATCTTGGGGTTTATGTGAAATATAATTTTCACTTGGAGACAACGGAGATATTTATATGTCAAGAGAAGACTCACCATTGGAAAGAAGATGATAATAATCTTCTTGTTTTTCTTTGGGGACTTTTGGGTCAACCAAGGATAATTCTGTGGACATATGATATCTATCATAACCTAGACGCATGGCCTCCCATGTACGAAGGTTTTCTTGAGCATTTCCCAAAGATTTTAATTTCTAAAATAGTTTTTGACTATACTTTTATGTAAAGTATCATTGTAAGGTTGTGGTCGAGGTACAATGAGAGTTACATACATTTGTATTAAAACTCATAGTTAACTGTGGTCGTATTCTATACGACAGCTCAACAGTTGTATAAATGAAGTTGTATTTGAATTTTATACCATGTATCTAGCGACTCAGAATGGGTGATGTATACCTAATTTTGAGGGCGTCACAGTTGGTATCAGATCTTAGGGATATGGTCGCTGACGGAGATAAGAGTCTAGAACTAGGAGGGGAGAGACGAGTTATATACTTCGCTAGTGTATGACTTACCTAAGCTAAAATTGTTTACTTGATATGTTGACAAATTATGATATGTCAATTAACCTTTGTTTTGAAGATATATTCTAGAATGATATCTGAAATATAGGAGATGAGCAATGGAAAAATCATGATATAGAGGATATAACCGGGAAGGTACAATTCGAAAAGAAAGAAATGTATTCTCATCTCTTCGAATATCAGGTACGTACGTAAATTTCGAGGGCGAAATTTCATAAGGAGGGGTGATTGTGAGACCCCGAATTTTTATGAAATAAAAGTATTCAATTTTTCTATTTTGGTAAATAGTTAAATTGATAAAAGTTTAAAGTTAAGGGTAATATGTGATTTTTTTTTTTTTCAAAGTAAGCAAGTTGATATAAAATATTCGTTGTGTTTGGGAATATTCGATTAGTGGGGGGAATATCCGATGCGATGGTACAATCATTAGTGGACCCCACAATGGAATTATTGTTTGATTGAGAAAATGATAAAAATATTTTTATAAAAATAACGGCGGAAGTTTTACCGTTAATCGTTGAAACACCCCGTGTTAAAAGTACAAAGAATACGCACGGTCAGTTGCAAGAGTAGCACCAGATTGATTATTGATGCTTATATGATAAGTCACTCGGTTTTGTTTTATTGGTATTATTAATGTAATAAAACAGAAAAGCTTTTTATATAAAACAAAATACTTTTATAAAGTTATTCGCTTTTATTAGGCTAATAGTAAAATCTTTTTATATAAAAATGTAATACTTTTATAAAGTTATCTGCTTTATTAGACAATAATTAAAATATATTATATTTTATTATGCATAGTGTTTGCATAGTGCTGCATAGTGTTTGTATAGTAAAATCTTTTATAAAGTTATTCGTTTTATTAGATTATAAATAGAATATATTATATTTTATTTAAAAGATTTTGCTTTTAAATATGGACCTTCGTGATTAAAGTAAATCAATCTGGACCGTTCATGAGTTAGTTACTATGCAAATCCATTTTTCTATAAATAAAGCTCATTCCTTCATTATTTCTTACGAATTCAATTGAAACTCTGTAGAGATAAACTATAGAGAGAAAGAAGAAAAGTATTCTGCTACTTCACTACTCATATATCCAGTACTCTTCTTCTTAAGGTAGGGGATATTATTTGTTGTACTCATAAAGGGTATTATTTCTTTTGTATTCATGAAGAGAACTTCTGTTATTCAATTATTTATTATTCTGTTGGAATAACCTGTATACGTGGGCTACCCTATACTTGGTGAAATTCTTCTGTTATTCCATTCTTTATTATTCTGTCGGAATATCTTGTCGGTGCATACTACGCCTGACCTGGTTCCATAATTTATTATTCTGTTGGAATAACCTGTCTGTGCGGTTTATCGCATGCATGGTGATTTCTGTTCTTATTCCATTCTTTATTATTTTGTTGGAATATCCTGCCGGTCTGTAATTTCGTACCGACCTAGTTCCGCTTTTTACTATTCTCGTTGAATATCCTCGTCACAAGGCGTTTACGCCGCACTGGTTTCCGCTCTTTATTATTTTGTTAGGAATAACCTGTCTGTGCGGTCTCTATCTCATGCATGGTGAATCCTTCATTATTCCATTCTTTATTATTCGTTGGAATAACTCATATGTGGATTACCACATGCATGGTGAATGATCCTTTGTATTTCATTCCTTGTTAAATTATGGAAATAATCTATTTACGTGGATTATGATGAAAGTCATAATAAAAGCATTGGACTAATGAAAATCATGGGTATATGTGGTATTAGTAAGTGTTATGATAAGTTATGTTGGTTATTATGTGAAAACATGAAAGTTTCTTAGAAATCACAAAGGGTTGAAAAATCAAATTTTGGTAAAAATGGAACATGAAATTCAATTGACCATATCTCCTATTATATTTCGAATTTTGGAGTGTGGTCAAGTTCTAGAGTTAGATCTATGAGTATCCTAAATTATCCAAGTGGAATCACTGTAAAAGGTGTTGTAGATTTTTGTGTGGACTGATTTTAGCAAAGGAGTCAAAAGCTGCAAAAACCTAAAATAGCTATTGTCCAGATTTTAAAAGGGCTATTTCCGTCACTTAATTTGTGAAAAAAATTCCAGCCTTTTGGGAAATGAAAGTATATGGTATAAAGTACCTCCTGTCCAAAAATGAGCTAATTCTGACTTAAAATGAGCAAGTTATGACCATTTCAATATTTAGATTTTTCCGACAAAAAACGCTATAACCGGAGTTTTATAACTCCGATGACCATGAAATTTAAATTGGAAGCTCACGTTAACATGTGTAAGATCCTGCCAAGATTTGGGAATTTCTGGAGTTAACCTTGAGGTAGCTAATTTCTTAAGGAATTAATTAGAAATTGATTTTTGAAAAATAGTAAATGAATTTTAAAAATTTCGAGAAAAATATATGTTCAATGTGGGACTATATTATGCTAAATTTCAGAAAAGAATAAGTTTTGGGACTGATTTGGTATTTTTCATGAAAATAGTATAGTTAGGAACAAATGAATAAAATATGTTATATGAAGTTGAAAAATTTGTAAATAGGATTTTATGGCTTGAAATTCCTATATAAGGTATGTGTAGATTTTTGAGGAGTGATTTGATCATTGGTGATGAAATCTAATGAGTTTGACATTTGTGAATGATTAAATGCATTATTTGGTAAAGTGTAAACAATTGAAATAAATTGTTTATAAGTTTAAGAAGTAATTAAAATATTGTTATCATATTAACAATATTAGATCATAAGTTTATTAAATGATGGATAATATTTGGATAAATTTAAAGTTTTTAATATTTATCCTTGATTTCGCTTGATTAATGCTTATAATATTGTCATCATCCTCATGTTTATATTATGTTGAAAGTCATCAATGGCACCTTGTAGTGCATAGATGGACTTGGTATGATTATGACTGAGGATTATTCTTATAATCATAACCGTAATGTTACAAATGATGTGGTAAAAGTCATCTTTGGCCGTAGTGCATAGATGGACTTGGCGTGATTATGACCGAGGATTATTCGGTATAATCATAATCGTAATATGATTTAATGATGTGGTAAAACCTCATTTGCCGTAGTGCATTGATGGTCGGGTTTTGGTATGATTATGGCTATGGATTCTTCTGACCAAGGGTGCAAAGATGAATTGTCTTATGGCATGATCAAGACCATTGATGAAAACACGATTATCTTTGGCCCGTAGTGCATGGATAATTCGTGGTCGTGATACTAATGAATATGCAGGCACTATGCAAACACTATGCATAATAGAATATAATATATTCTAATTATTGTCTAATAAAACAGATAGCTTTATAAAAGTATTCATTTTTATATAAAAAGATTTTACTATGCAAAACACTATGCGATACTATGCAACACTATGCATAATAGAATATAATATATTTTATTTATAGAATAACTTTATAAAAGTATTCTGTTTTATATAAAAAGATTTTATGTATTATTACATTAATAATACCAACAAAACTGAGTGACTTATCACGTAAGCATCAATAATCAATACCGTGTGCTACTATGCAACCACGCCAGACATCTTACTTTTTAACACCGGTGTTTCAACAGCTTAATGGTAAAACTTCCCAGTTATTTTCATAAAAAGTATTTTTGTCGTTTTCTCGATCCGATAATAATTCCGTTAGGGGTCCACCAATGATTGTCTTGGTTATGCGAATATTCTCTCGTTAAAACGAATATTCCCCACCAATCGAATATTATATAACAACTCATGCATTTTGCAAAATTTATAAATATTACCCACAACTATAACATTATATCAATTTCACTCCATAATATTCAAAAATAATATTTATAGAAAATTCATCTTTATCCAAAAAGTTGGGGTTTTACAACTTTCAACATAATATAAACATGAGGATGACGACAATGATATAAGAATTCAATAAAACAAGTTCAAGGATAAATTTTAAAGATTTATAATTTAATTTATCTAGAATTCAATATTGTCCAAATTATCAACACGATCTTTGCTTTGTGGAGTAAAATTCAAGAATGATAATGTATCAAAAATGATTTGGATGAAAAAGAAATAATTTTTTTGTTATGAATAGTACTCTGGGTGAATATTACCCGAGTGAATAGTACCAAATGAATAGTACTTGAGAATAGTACTCAGAAATAATACTTTATGAATAGTACTTTCATGAATAGTACTTTTGTGAATAATCTTAGATAAATGAATAGTACTCATGGGCCGATTACTGCATGAAAAACTTAAAATTTAACAAGAATGTGCAGAATATAACCTTGTGAAGCGATACTAGATGAAGCGCAAATTTCAAGGATATTCTACTAATTTCACGGAGTATAAAAGCAATACTTTAACTGAATGATGGTATAATCAGGAATACGAGATGAAATAATATTACTCACATACTATAGAGTATAAAAGAAAATATTATTTATTATGAATCTTTGAATCGAAATAATATCCTTTACCTCGTAAGAAGAAATGGATCTTTGGAATAGTGAGGTAGCAGACTTCTCTTCTACTTTCTCTCAAAGCTTCTCTCTCTACAATTGCTCTTGTGAGTCTTAGTGAATTGGTGAGAATGAAGGAAGAATGAGCTTCTATTTATAGGAAACATAGTTTTGATAATTGCATGTTTTGGGGCTCAAAATATTACGGTATAATACCTTCATCTTTTCCTTTATTTTTAATTTAGTCCTGCAAGTATTATCAAACTTGCACCACCTCCCCTAATAGTACATCTTGTAAATCAATAGTACAATCATGTGAATCAATAGTATAATCATGTGAAAAAAATAATTACAGTATAGTACCTTCATCTATACCTCTATTTTTAATTTAGTCATGTAAGTATTATCAATCTTGCACCACCTCCCCTAATAGTACATGCACGTGAATCAATAGTACACACATGTGAATAAATAGTTATAAGCATGAGAATTAATAGCAATTAATTGCTTATTTATCCGATGAATTACCTGATTAGTCAATACAACCTCCAGACATCTATTATTATTGAAATAGATGTCCATTTCTACTAACACTACTAATCCCAACACAATGGAGCTATCAATTCCATCTTTAATTAACACGAATTTATTCATCATTAATATTATAACTCACAATATTTAACAACCAGATCATTCTTAGGAAAGAGGGGGCTTTCCGATAAGGATTTCTCCTTATTGACGCACAATTAGGTGACCAAACCTCTCCTTGACAGAACTTCTAGACATTGTCAATATTGTAAATAATAATATGAATAACTTTGTCGTCTCAATTATTGATTTAGTAATATAAAATATTATGCAGATGATACTGTGACAAAAATTGAATCAATAATATGAAAGATATTCTGCAGCAATTACTGTAGCAATAATTGAGTATAACTGAGTGACTTCTCACGTAAGCATCAATAATCAATACCGTGTGCTACTATCCAACCACGCGTATTACTGTACTTTTACCACCGGGTAGTTCAACAATTTAACGGTAAAACTTTCGCCGTTATTTTTATAAAAAGATAATTCTATCGTTTTCTAACTACGACAATACTTTCGTTGTGGGGTCCACCAATGATTGTGTCGTCGTACGAATATTCCCTATTAAAACGAATATTGCCCGACCAATCGAATATTATATAACCACTTGCATACTTTGCAAAATTTGTAAATAATACCCACAACTATAACATTATATCAAATCCATACCATAATATTCAAAAATATATTTCGAGAAAATTAATCTTTATTCATAAAAGTTGGGGTCTTACAGGTTTGGTCACCTAACTGAGCGCCAATAGGGAGAAATCCTTATCGGAAAGCCCCTCTTTCTTGGGAATGATCTGGTTATTAAATATTGTGAGTTATAATATTAATGATGAATAAGTTCGCGTTGATTAAAGATGAAATTTATATTTTCATTGTGTTGGAATTATTAGTGTTAATGGAAATCGACATCTATTCCGATAATAATTGATGTCTGGAGGTTATATTGACCAATCAGGTAATTAATCGGATAAATGAGCAATTAATTGCTATTAATTCACATGATTATAACTATTTGTTCACATGTGTGTACTATTGATTCAAATGCATGTACTATTAGGGGAGGTGGTGCAAGATTGATAATACTTGCATGACTAAATTAAAATGGAGGTATAGATGAAAGTACTATACTGTAATTATTTTTTTCACATGACTATTGAGTCACATGATTGTACTGTTGATTTACATGATATACTATTAAGGGAGGTGGTGCAAGTTTGATAATACTTGCAGGACTAAATTAAAAATTAAGGAAAAGATGAATGTATTATATTGTAATATTTCGAGCCCCAAAATGTGCAATTATCAAAACTATATTTTTCTATAAATAGAAGCTCATTCTTCCTTCATTCTCACCAATTCACTAAGACTCACAAGAGCATTTATAGAGAGAGAAGTTATAGAGAGAAAGAAGAAGAGTATTTTGCTACTTCACTATTCTAGTATTCAGTCTTCTTCTGAGGTAAAGACAGGTGATGAAAATTATCTTCATCCTGGATGCGAAGAAGAATTTAGAACCACAATTATGATTATAAGTAATTCACATGATTGTGGACATGAATTGTTGTTTGATGTCACATGAATAAAATATTGTTGGTGGACTTTTAACATGGAGAAGATAATAGACTTTATGGTCTATTTGACTCTTCTAATGGATTGCTCGTTCCGATGAAACTATGGTTAAAAAGATTTATCATCTAACATATGTTCTAAATCTCTGATTTATTATTGACGAATGCTATTGATAATTTAATTATCTTTAGTCATGATATTTTTTACTGGGCTAGTTGTGCTCACCCTTTTGCTTCATAATTCCTTTAAGGTAATAAGAGTGTAGCTGGGTCGAGCGGGGGTAACAGGGGATTAGAACGGTGGTCTATAGCTGTTGAGGTTCTCCCTAAACAGTATGGAAATAATTTTTATTGAGAATTTTAGATAAGTGTGTCGTATTTTATACGTCATTTTAACCGTTAATTTTGGTGAACCGAATAGGGTGAGGTGAACCCAACTTTGGAAAGGTGTTTTGTCACTATCATACGAGATGTCTAATGACATACGATGTGACGCCCCCAAAATAGGTATACATCACCCATCTTAAGTCGCCAAATACATGGTACAAAATTCAAATACAACTAAATTATACAACAGTCGTGTAAAATACGACAAAACATAATCTAAGAGTTTTTAATAAGAATATTGTCATCTAGACAATATCCACACTCAATGGAGTCTTCATTACATTTATTGTCACACTATTTTAGAGAATAGTGAGCACTACTAAAACAACCGTCTGGACCATCAATCCGTTCCCCGACTCGTCCCAACTATATTCTCATTTCCTGAAGAGAACAGTGAAAGAAAGGGTGAGGTCAACTAGCCTAGTAAGAAATATTATGACTAAGATAATGCAGAATAAATTATCATTAGCCTTCAATAGTATAACAACTGACAGAATATAATAGACAACAAGTTTTAGATCAACAACTGCAGCGGAATAAGCAATCCATTAGAAGAGTCAAGTAGAGCATAAAATCTACCATCTTCTATGATTTAAAAAGTTTTTCATCAACTTTATCGCTGAGACTCAGCTTAATAAATAAAATCAAATCATCCCTGCATCACGGCCAAGGATATTCATGTAATCATCAACGGTCATGATTATACCGAATAATTCCTGGTCATAATCATACCAACAATTGTCCATCAATGAACTACAGTCCAATGAGGACTTTCACCACATCATTCATCACATTACCGTCATGATTATACCGAATAATCCCTGGTCATAATCATACCAAGTCCATCTATGCACGTAAGCCAAAGATGACTTTCATCACAATATAAGCATGAGGATGATGACAATGACATAATAATTCAATAAAATAAGTTCAAGATAAATTTTAAAGATTTATAATTTAATTTGTCCAGAAATCAATAACGTCCAAATTGTCAACATGATACTGCTTTGTGGAGTAAAATTCAAGAATGCTCAGAAGAATATTTCCATGAAAAGATCTTTGGATGAAGCGCAAATATCCGGGATATTCTACTAATTTCATGGAGTATAGAAGCCAAAACTTTAACCAACCGAGTATAATAGAATATATGAAACTATGAATGAATTTTTGCCGCCATGCGGTAATCCACGTAGATGGATCATTTCCACAATTTAATAAGGAATAAATACGAAGGATCATTCACCATGCATGTGGTAGTCCACATGAGCGAGTTATTCTAACGTAATAATAAAGAATGGAATAACGTAAGAATTCACCACGCATGCAGTTGCGCATAGATAAACGGAGTTATTTCAACAGAATAATAAAGAATGGAATAACAAAAGAATTCACCAGGCATGCGATAGACCGCACAGACAGGTTATTCCAACAGAATAATAAAGAATGGAATAACAACCCTTACGAGTATTGACAGAAAATAACTCTCTTCATGAATACGAAAGAAATAATACCCCTTACCTTAGAAGAAACTAGATACTGGAATAGTGAGGTAGCAGACTTCTCTTCTTCTTTCTCTCTATAATTTCTCTCTATAATAATTGTACTTGTGAGACTTAGTGAATTGATGAGAATGAAAGAAGAATGAGCTTCTATTTATAGGAAAATATAGTTTCGATAATTACACGTTTTGGAGCTCGAAATATTACAGTATAATACCTTCCTCTTTTTCTTCATTTTTAATTTAGTCCTGCAAGTATTATCAAACTTGCACCACCTCCCCTAATAGTAAATAATGTGAATTAATAGTTCATTCATATGACTTAATAGTATAATCATGTGAAAAAACAAATTACAGTATAGTACCTTCATCTATACCTCTATTTTTAATTTAGTCATGCAAGTATTATCAATCTTGCACCAATTCCCCTAATAGTAAATCATGTGAATCAATAGTACACACATGTGAACACATAGTTATAAGCATTTGAATTAATAGCAATTAATTACTGATTTATCCGATTAATTACCCGATTGGTCAATATAACTTGCAGACATCAATTATTATCGAAATAAATGTCGATTTCCACCAACTCTAATAATCTCAACATAATAGAACTATCAATTTCATCTTTAATCAACACGAACTTATTCAACATTAATATTATAACTCATAATATTTAACAACCAGGTCGTTCCCAGAAAAGAGGGGGCTTTCCGATAAGGATTTCTCCTTATCATGCGCGCAATTAGGTGACCAAACCTCTCCTCGATGTAACTTCTGTACATTGTCAATATTGTAAATAATAATATGAATAACTTTATAGTCTCAATTATTGATTTAATAATATAAAATATTATGTAGATAATACTGTGATAATAATTGAATCAATAATATGAGAGATATGATGCAGCAATTACTGTAGCAATAATTGAGTATAACTGAGTGACTTCTCACGTAAGCATCAATAATCAATACCTTGTGCTACTATGCAACCACGTGTATTATTGTACTTTTACCACATGGTAGTTCAATAGTTTAACGTTAAAACTTTCGCCGTTATTTTTATAAAAAGATAATTTTGTCGTTTTCTAAATACGACAATACTTTCGTTGTGGGGTCCACCAATGATTGTGCCGTCATACGAATATTCTCTGATAAAATGAATATTCCTCGACAAATCGAATATTATATAACCATTTTCTTACTTTGCAAATTTTGTAAATATTACCCACAACTATAACATTATATCAAATCCAGCCCATAATATTAAAAATATATTTCGAAAAAAATTAATCTTTATTCATAAAAGTTGGGGATCTTACAACCTCCCTTTCTTATGAAATTTCGTCCTCGAAATTAGGATGCGTACCTGGTATGTCGAAGAGGTGAGGACGCCTTGACTTCATTTCTGATTCTAACTCTCAGGTCATTTCCTCAACATCGTGGTTTCTCCACAAAACTTTGACTTGAGGTATAACCTTGGAGCGTAGAATATGATCATTCTTATCCAAGATTTTAACAGGTACCTCTTCATACGTTAAATTTTTCGTTATCTCATCCGGTTCTAATTCAATAATGTGGTTCGGGTCTTTCACATATTTACGTAACATAGATATGTGAAAAATGTTATGAACACGAGACATACTTGGCGGTAAGGCGAGTCTATAGGCCATAGTTCCTACTCGATCGAGGATTATAAATGGGCCAATGAATCGAGGATTGATCTTTCCTCTCTTTCCAAATCTCGTAACTCCTTTCCATGGAGCAACACATAACAACACATGATCTCCAATATTGAATTCCACGTCTTTTCGATGAAGATCAGCATAACTCTTTTGTCGATCTTGTGAGGTTTTTATACGTTGTCGGATCGTTTGAATCTTTTCCATAGTCATACGTACCAAATCTGGTCCCAACAACGTTGCTTCACCCACCTCATCCCAAAGATACCGAGAACGACACTTTCTTCCATACAACGCCTCAAATGGAGCCATGCCAATACTTGTTTGATAACTATTGTTGTAGGAAAACTCCACCAATGGTAAGAACTTGTCCCAACTTCCCTTGAAGTCAAGGACACAAAGTCTTAATAAATCTTCAAGAGTTTGAATAGTCCTCTCCAACTGCCCGTCCATTTGAGGATGATATGCCAAAATAAATCGTAAATTCGTGCCCATAGCTTTTTGCAAACTAACCCAAAATTGTGAAGTGAATCTTGGGTCTCGATCAGAAACAATGGATACTGGCATACCATGCAATCTTATAATCTCGTTTATGTACATACGAGCAAGACGTTTAAGTGTATAAGTTTCTCATATCGATAAGAAATGAGCAGACTTGGTCAATCTATCAACAATGACCCAAATCGCATCTATGCCTTGAGAAACCTTAGGAAGACCAGTAACGAAATCCATGGTAATGTGTTCTCACTTCCATTCTAGAATTTCAAGTGGTTGCAATGGACCTTTTGGCACTTGATGCTCCGCCTAGACTCGTTGATAAGTTAGACACCTTGAGATAAACCCCGCTATCTCTCTATTCATATTGCTCCACCAAAATATATGTCAAAGATCACGATGCATTTTGGTACTCCCAAGATGGATTGTAAACGGTGTGTTGTGCGTCTCCATCATGATTTTATACTTCAAGTCAGAATCATTAGGAACACAAAGTCTGAAGTTGACTCGAAGTATTCCTTCTTCATCGATTCTTGCTTCCGGAATAGCACCTTCTTGCACTTTCTCCCTCATATGCATCAGCTCCAGGTCTATAGCTTGAGAAGCTTTAACTTTATCGATTAAAGTCGGTTCAACTCGTATATTCGTCATCATCACATGGGTCCCTGGAGTCTTTAACTCTATCTCCATCCTTCGTAAGTCATACAAAATGGGTCTTTGCGTTGAAAATATTACACTAGTACCCGCATATGATCTTCTACTCAATGCATTAGCTACTATGTTTGCTTTTCCAGGATGGTATTGGATGGTATAATCATAATCTTTCAATAGCTCAAGCCATCGTCGTTGCTTCATGTTGAGTTCCTTTTGAGTGAAGAAATATTTGAGGCTTTTATGATCCGTATAGATCTCCACTTTCTCTCCATACAGGTAATGCCTCCAAATCTTAAACGCAAAAATGACTGCTGCCAACTCTAGATCATGAGTAGGATAATTCCTCTCATATTCTTTGAGTTGTCGTGAGGCATAGGCTATGACTTTCCCATGTTGCATGAGAACACACCCTAAACCTTTGCCTGAAGCATCGCTATATATGACAAATCCCTCCGAACCAGCTGGTATTGTCTAAACAGGTAATGAAATGAGCCTCCTCTTGAGTTCTTGAGAACACTTCTCGCATTCCTCGCTCCAACCGAATTTTGTATCTTTCCGAGTCAGTTGAGTTAATGGAGTAGAGATTCGAGAAAAGCCTTCCACGAACCTCCGATAATAACCAGCTAAGCCGAGAAAGCTACGTACTTCGGTCACTGACTTAGGTTGCTCCTAGCTTTGAATTAATTTAATCTTTGCCTGGTCAACAGATATTCCGTGATTTGATATTACGTGCCCAAGGAATGCTACTTCCTCAAGCCAGAACTCTCATTTCTTCAACTTGGCATATAACTTGTTTTCACGAAGCTTTTGGAGTATCAGCCTCAAGTGTTGCTCATGATCTTCACAACTTTTGGAGTAAATGAGGATGTCATCAATAAAGACGACCACAAAGTGATCCAAATATTCCTTGAATACTCGGTTCATCATATCCATGAAGGTAGCAGGAGCATTAGTCAATCTAAAAGACATAACTAAGAATTCATAATGCCCGTATCGATTTCTGAAAGCAGTCTTTGGAATGTCATCAGTTTTAATCTTCAACTGATAATATCCAGAACGAAGATCGATCTTTGAAAAGAATTTGACGCCTTGCAACTGGTAAAACAGGTCATCAATGCGAGGCAACGGGTACCTATTTTTAATGGTGACATGATTCAACTCCCGATAATCAATAAAATGTCGCATACTTCCATCTTACTTCTTCATGAATAGAACAGGAGCACCCCAAGGAGACGTACTAGGACGAATGAAACCGATGTCTAATAATTCCTGCAGTTGGGTTTTTAACTCCTGAAGTTCAATAGGAGCCATTCGATATGGGGCTTTGGAAATGGGTTTTGTACCGAGTTAAAGGTCAATACCAAACTCGATTTCACGCTCTGGGGGTAGGCCAGAAAGTTCTTCGGGGAATACGTCAGGAAATTTATTAACAATAGAAATATCATTCAAATCTGACGTTTTTTTGTTTAAATCTGTGATATGAGCTAAGAAAGCTTGACATCCATTTTTCAATAAGTGAATAGCTTTATGGCTTGAGATGACCGTGATTGATTTTAATGGTTTGGTGGCTTGAATTTGCATAATAGGTTGATTAGGAATATGAAAGCTAACAACCTTACGAAAATAATCAATTTTAGCATGATGAGTAGTTAACCAATCAATCCCTAGAATTACGTCAAATGTAAGTAGTTTTTAGGAGATAAGATCGACAGGTAACGTGCGGTTACCGATTTGAATCAAACAAGACTTATAAACAGTGGATGTGATGAAGGTTTCTCCTAACGGAGTTTCAACAGATAAATCAAAGTCTAATTTCTCTGGAGTTAAATTTAAACGTTGAGTGCAAGTAGGAGAAATAAAAGAATGGGTAGAACCGGTATCAAATAAGGTATATACTTCCCTAGAGTTTATGATAAGCTTACCCGTGATGGCCTCGTTCGGGTTCCTTGCTTTCTGGGAGGTTACGACAAACGCTCTCTGTGACACCCCCAAAATAGGTAGGTATACATCACCCATCTTGAGTTGCCAAATGCATGGTACAAAATTCAAATACAACTTAATTATACATCAGTCGTGTAAAATACGACAAAACATAATCTAAGAGTTTTAATAAGAATATTGTCATCTAGACAATATTCACACTCAATGGAGTCCTCATTACATTTATTGTCACACTATTTAACAGAATAGTGAGGAATACTAATGCTATCATCTGGATCGTCACTCCGTTCCTCGACTAGTCCCATTCGTTCTCATTTCTCAAGAGAACAAAGGTGAAAGAGAAAGGTGAGCTCAACTAGCCCAATAAGAAATATTTTGACTAAGATAATGCAGAATAAATTATCATTAGCATTCAACAGTGTTAAACTGATAAAATATAATAACATCAAGTTTAACTGCAGCGGAACAAGCAATCCATTAGAAGAGACAAGTAGAGAATAAAATCTAATATCTTCTATGATTTAAAAGGTTTTTCTCACTTTTATCGCTGCGACTCAGATTAATAAATAAACCACATCATCCCTGCACTACGGCCAAGGATATTCATTAGTATCACGACCACAAATTATCCATGCACTACGGGCCAAGGATATTCGTGTATTCATCAATGGTCATGATCATGCCAACAACTGTCCATCAATGCACTACGGCCAATGAGGACTTTTACCACATCATTTATAACATTACAGTCATGATTATACCGAATAATCCCTGGTCATAATCATATCAAGTCCATCTATGCACTACAGGCCACAGATAACTTTCAACATATTATAAACATGAGGATGATGACAATGATATAAGAATTCAATAAAACAGGTTCAAGGATAACATAAGAATTCACCAAAGCGTGATGCGTGTCCAGATAGTACAAAGTTATTCCAATGTAATAATAAAGAATGGAACCAGGTCATGCGTAATCCGCACAGACAGGATGTTCCAACAAAATAATAAAGAATGAAATATGTGACGCCCCCAAAATTAGGTATACATCACCCATCTTGGGTAGTCAGATACATGGTACAGAATTTAAATACAACTTACTAATATAACTGTCGTGTACATTACGACATAAACTGTGAGTTTGAATACAAATATTGTCTACTAGAAATCATACAAACTCAAAAGGAGTCTTCATTACAATTATTATCACACTATTTCACAGAATAGTGAGGACTACTAATGCTATCCTCTGGACCATTACTCCGCTTCCCAGACTCGTCCCAAATATATATCTCATTTCAAGAGAAACGGTGAAAGAAAGGGTGAGCTCAACTAGCTCAGTAAGAAATATTATGACTAAGATAATGCAGAATAAATTATCATTAGCCTCCAACAATGTTAAACTGATAAAATATAATAGACATCAAGTTTAACTGCAGCGGAATAAGTAATCCATTAAAAGAGTCAAGTAGAAAATAAAATCTACTAACTTTTATGATTTAAAAGGTTTTTCATCAAGTTATAAATTTGAGACTCGACTTTAATAAATATTTCACATCATCGAATCACCCCGCACACTACTACCAAGGATATTCTTTAGTATCACGACCACAATTATTCATGCACTACGGGCCAAGAATAGTTGTGTATTCATTAATGGTCATGATCATGCCAACAACTATCCATCAATGCACTACTACTGACCGAGGATTTTATCACATCATTTATAACATTACGGTCATGATTACAATCAATAGTCTCTCGGTCATAATCATACCAAGTCCATCTATGCACTACAGATACGGATGACTTTCATCACATCATTTGTAACATTACGGTCATGATTACACCGAATAGTCTCTCGTCATAATCATACCAAGTCCATCTATGCACTACGGCCACGAGATGACTTTCAACATAATATAAACATGAGGATGATGACAATGATATAAGAATTCAATAAAACAAGTTCAAGAATTATTTTATCCAGAATTATTAACGTCCAAATTGTCAACATGATAATCGCTTTTGTAGAGTAAAATTCAAGAATGATCGGAAGAATATTTCCATGAAAAGATCTTTGGATGAAACGCAAATATCAAGGATATTCTACTAATTTCATGGAGTATAGAAGTCAAAGTTTTAACCAACCGGGTATAATAAAGAATGGAATAACAAAAGAAATCACCATGCATGCGATAGACCGCCACGTGCAAAAGTTATTCCAATGTAATAATAATAACGGAACCAGTCGTGAAATTCACACAAGCGTGGATGTTTCAATGTAATAATAAATGCGGAATAATAAATGATGGAACCAGTCCAAATATATAGCAAGATGCATGTGATATTCACGTGTAATAATAAAAATGGAACCAGTGTCCGTGTAAAACACATAGGCAGATATTCCAAATGAATAATAATAAAGATTTTAACCAGTCGTGTAAAACACACGCATGGGATGTTCCAACAGAATAATAAGAAATGGAATAACAACAGTTTCTCTTCATGAATAAGAAAGAATAACACCCTTACGGTTACAACAAATAATATTTCCTACCTTAGAAGAACCTGAATATTGGAAAAGTGAAGTAGCGAATATTTTTTCTTCTCTCTATAGTTTCTCTCTAGAGTTTCAATGAATTAAGTGAAATAATGAAGGAATGAGCTTTCTATTTATAGAAAAATTGAGGGTGGCTCTTGGTCTTAACGAATGGTCAAAATGACTCTTGGTAATATTGAAGAGACAACTACTATTTGCGAAGGGGTAATTAACCTTTGGAACACCGAAGAGGCAGTTAACTCTTGGTAATATTGAAGGGACAACTACTATTTGCGAAGGGGTAATTACTATTGACGAAGGTAAATACTATTGAAGAAGGTAATTACTATTCACAAAGGTAATTACTATTGACGAAGAGACTCTTAGATGATGACATATGGGCCCCCATAAAATAATCAAACTTACCACAAACGTCTCATAACAATGAACTCTTTATATACATCAAGGATTGAATAAATATTACCACAAATTATTTTATTTTTAATCAACACATTTTAATCTTTCAACAATTATTAATCATTTATAACTTGTCGTCTCAATTAATTATATAACATATTATACAGATGATACTGTGACAATAAGAGATATGATGCATGCACCATTACATAGCAATAATTGAGTATAGCTAAGTGACTTCTCACGTAAACATCAATAATCAATACCGGTATAGCTACTATGCAACCACGCCAGATTCTTTGTACTTTTACCACCGGGTAGTTCAATGAGCTTTTAACGGTAACACCTCCGCCGTTATTTTTATAGAAAGATAATTTTGTCGCTTTTCTAACTACGACAATACTTCCGTTAATAGGGTCCACCAATGATTGAGCCGTCGTCTTTAATATTCCCGATAAAAAGAATATTCCCCACCAAACGAATATTTTATAAAGAACTTGCTTACTTTGCAAAATTTATAAATATTACCCACAACTATAACATTATATCAAATTTATTCCATAATATTCAAAAATAATATTTATAGAAAATTCATCTTTATTTATAAAAGCTGGGGTCTTCTGAATAACAACGAAATTCACGTACATGAGATAGATCAAGATGCATGTGTTATTCCAATGTAATAATATAGAATGGAATAATGTAAGAATTTCACCATGTATGCGGTATTGGCGATGATAAAGTTTATTCCAACATAATAATAAAGAATGGAATAACAACCCTTACGAGTATTGAAAGAAAATAACTCTCTTCATGAATACGAAAGAATAATACCCTTACCTTAGTAAAACTCGATACTTCTCTTCTTCTTTTACTTCTTCTTCTTTCTATAATTTCTCTCTATAATAATTGCTTCTAAAGCTTTTGTGAATTGGTGAGAAATGAAGGAAGAATGAGTTTCTATTTATAGGAAAATATAATTTCGATAATTGCACGTTTTGGGGCTCAAAATATTACAGTATAATACCTTCCTCTTTTTCTTTATTTTTAATTTAATCCTGCAAGTATTATCAAACTTGCACCACCTCCCCTAATAGTAAATAATGTGAATTAATAGTTCATTCATGTGAAACAATAGTATAATCATGTGGAAAAAACTAATTACAGTATAGTACCTTCAACTATACCTCCATTTTTAATTTAGTCATGCAAGTATTATCAATCTTACACCACCTCCCCTAATAGTACATGAATGTGAATCAATAGTACACACATGTGAACAAATAGTTATAAGCATGTGAAATAATAGCAATTAATTACTCATTTATCCGATTAATTACCCGATCGGTCAATATAACCTCCAGACATCAATTATTATCGAAATAAATGTCAATTTTCACTAACACTAATAATCCCAACACAATGGAACTATCAATTTCATCTTTAATCAACACAACTTATTCATTATTAATATTATAACTCACAATATTTAACAACCAAAGCTCCCTGTGAAAGAGGGGCTTTCCGATAAAGATTTCTCCTTATCATGCGCAAATTAGGTGACCAAACCTCTCCTCGATGTAACTTCTAGACATCATTAATATTGCAAATAATAATATGAATAACTTTGTCGCCTCAATTATTGATTTAATAATAATAAATATTATGCAGATGATACTTGACAATAATTGAATCAATAATACGAGAGATATGATGCAACAATTATCGTAGAGCAATAATTGAGTATAACCGAGTGACTTCTCACGTAAGCATCAATAATCAATACCGTGCAGCTACTATGCAACCACGCCAGACATCGCATTTTTTTACTAAACGGGTAGTTCAACAGCTTTTAATTCAGTAACACTTTCACGTTATTATTTTTATAAAAGATAATTCGCATCTTTTCTAACTACTACAATACTTCCTTTGTGGGGTCCACTAATGATTGTGCCATCGCATTTAATATTCCTCATTAAAACGAATATTCCCCACCAATCGAATATTATATAACCACTTGCTTACTTTGCAAAATTTGTAAATATTACCTACAACTATAACATTATATCAAATCCACACCATAATATTCAAAAATATATTTCGAGAAAATTATTCTTTATTCATAAAAGTTGGGTTCTTACAACCTCCCTTCTTATGAAATTTCATCCTCGAAATTAGGGTACGTACCTAGTATATCAAAGAGGTGAGGATACCTTGATTTCATTTCAGATTCTAACTCCCAGGTCATTTCCTCAACATCGTTGTTTCTCCACAAAACTTTGACTTGAGGTATAACTTTAGAGCGTAGAATATGATCCTTCTTATCCAAGATTTTAACAGGTAACTCTTCATACGTTAAATCTTCCTCTATCTCCTCTGGTTCTAATTCAATAATGTGGTTCGAGTCTTTTACATATTTGCGTAACATAGATATGTGAAAAACGTTATGAACACGAGACATACTTGGCGGTAAGGCGAGTCTATAGGCCATAGTTCCTACTCGATCGAGGATTAAAAATGGGCCAATGAATCGAGGGTTGAGCTTTCCTCTCTTTCCAAATCTCGTAACTCCCTTCCATGGAGCAACACGTAACAACACATGATCTCCAATATCTAATTCCACGTCCTTTCGATGAAGATCAACATAACTCTTTTGTCGATCTTGTGAGATTTTTATACGTTGTTGGATCATTTGAATCTTTTCCGTAGTCATACGTACCAACTCTGGTCCCAATAATGTTGTTTCACCCACCTCATCCCAGCATACTAGAGAACGACACTTTCTTCCATACAATGCCTCAAATGGAGCCATGCCAATATTTGCTTGATAACTGTTGTTATAATAAAACTCCACCAATGGTAAGAACTTGTCCCAACTTCCTTTGAAGTCAAGGACACAGAGTCTTAATAAATCTTCAAGAGTTTGAATAGTCCTCTCCGATCGCCCATCCGTCTTCAAGGATGATATGCCGAGCTAAATCGATATCCGCGCTCATAGGTTTTTGCAAACTAACCCAAAATCTTGAAGTGAATCTTGGGTCTCGATCAGAAACTATTGATACCGGCATACCATGCAGTCTTACAATCTCGTTTATGTACATACGAGCAAGATGTTCAAGTGTATAAGTTTTTTGTATAGGTAGAAAATGAGCAGACTTGGTCAATCTATCAACAATGACCCAAATTGCATCTATGCCTTGATAAACCTTGGGAAGACTAGTAACGAAATCCATGGTAATGTGCTCCCACTTCCATTCTGAAATTTCAAGTGGTTGCAATGGACCTTTTGGTACTTGATACTCCGCCTTGACTCGTTGACAAGTTAAACACCTTGAGATAAACTCCGCTATCTCTCTCTTCATATTGCTCCACCAAAATGTATGTCGAAGATCACGATACATTTTGGTACTCCCAGGATGGATTGCAAATGGTGTGTTGTGCACCTCTATCATGATTTTATACTTTAAATCAGGGTTGTTAGGAACACAATTATAGAATTGAATCGAAGTATTCCTTCTTCATCGATTCTTTCTTCCGGCATAGCTCTTTCTTGCACTTTCTTCCTCATACACATCACTCCAGTGTCCAGAATTTGAGCAGCTTTTAACTTTATCGATTAAAGTCTGCTTCTACTCAGATATTCGCCATCATCACATGGGTCCCTGGAGTCTTTAACTCTATCTCCATCCTTTGTAAGTCATATAAAATGGGCCTTTACGCTGACAATAATGCACTCGCACCGCATATGATCTTTACTCAATGCATCAACTACTACGCTTCGCTTTTCCAGATGGTATTAAATGGTATGATCGTAATCTTTCAACAACTCAAGCCATCGTCATTGCTTTCGCATGTCGAGTTCCTTTTGAGTGAAGAAATATTTGAGGCTTTTATGATCCGTATAGATCTCCACCTTCTCTCCATACGTAATGCCTCCAAATCTTAAGCGCAAAAACGATCGCCGCTAACTCTAGATCATGAGTAGGATAATTCCTCTCATATTCTTTGAGTTGTCGTGAGGCATAGGCTATGACTTTCCCATGTTGCATGAGAGAACACATCCTAACCCTTTTTGCTCAAGCATCATCAGAGATGACAAATCCTCCGAGCCAGATGGTATTGTCGTAAAAAAATAAATGAGTCTCCTCTCGAAGTTCTTGAAAACTCTTCTCACATTCCTCGCCTCCAACCAAATTTTGTATCTTTTTCGAGTCAGTTGAGTTAATGGAGTAGCGATTCGAGAAAACCTTCTACGAATCTCCGATAATAACCAAATAAGCCGAGAAAGCTACGATTTTGGCCATCGATTTAGGTTGCTCCCACTTTGAATTGCTTTAATCTTTGTCGGTCAATAGATATCCCATGATTTGATATCACGTGCCCAAGGAATGCAACTTCCTCAAGCCGTAACTCACATTTTTTCAACTCGGTATATAGCTTATTTTCACGGCTTTTTGGAGTATCAAATTCAAGTGTTGCTTTCATGGTCTTCACGGGTTTTGGAGTATATGAGGATGTCATCAATAAAGACGCAACACAAAGTGATCCAAATATTCCTTGAATACTCTGGTTCATCATATCCATGAAGGCAAAGAGAGCATTAGTCAATCCAAAAGACATGACTAAGAATTCATAATGCCCGCATTGAGTTCTCGAAGCGCTTTTGAATGTCATCGCTTTTAATCTTCAACCGATGATATCCGAACGAAGATCAATCTTTGAAAAGAATTTGGCGCCTTGCAACCGGTCAAACAGTCATCAATGCGAGGCAACGGGTACCTATTTTTGATGGTGACATGATTCAACTCCCGATAATCAATACAAAGTCGATACTTCCATCTTTCTTCTTCACGAATAGAATGAAGCACCCCAAGGAGACGTATTTAGATGAATGAAACCAATGTCTAACAATTCTCGCAATTGGGTCTTTAACTCCTCAAGTTCAATAGAGCCATTCGATATGGGGCTTTGGAAATGGGTTTTGTACCGGGTTCAAGGTCGATAAAAAAATTTAATTTCACGCCTGGGGTAGCTGTGAAGTTCTTCGTGGAATACGTCAGAAATTTATTAACAATAGAAATATCTTTCAAATCGATTTATTTTGTTTAAATCAGATATGAGCTAAGAAAGCTTGACATCCGCTTTTCAATAAACGAATAGCTTTATGGCTTGAGATGACCGTGATTGATTTTAATGGTTTGTTCGCTTGAATTCGCATAATAGGTTGATTAGAATATGAAAGCTAACAACCTTACGAAAACAATCAATTTTAGCATGATGAGTAGTTAACCAATCAATCCCTAGAATCACGCCAAATGCAAGTATTTTTAAAGAAATAAGATCGACAGTAACGTATGTGTTACCGATTTGAATCAAACAAGACTTATAAACAAAGGATGTAATGAAGGTTTCTCCCAACGGAGTTTCAACCGATAAGTCAAAGTCTAATTTCTCCTGAGTCAAATTTAAACGTTGAGCACAAGTAGAGAAATAAAAGAATGGGTAGAACCGTATCAAATAAGGTATAGACTTCGCTAGAGTTTATGATAAGCTTACCCGTGATGACCTCGCTCGTTCCTTGCTTTCTCCGGGAGGTTACGACAAACGCTCTCCTTGAATTACCGGGCTTTGACTTTTTCCGGGACGGCCTTTGGTGCCTCCATCCCAAATGGACTTGTATTTGGTGCACGACAAAAATCGGGCCAGTGACCTTCTTCCATAATTATAACACGCTTTGGATCGCATCACGCAGCTTGACCGATATGTCCTCCCTCCGCATTTGAAGCATATGATAGGTGGTCGTTTCTCCTTCCTTAACAACGGGTGTCAGCCGACGCTTTCCATCATTGTTGAATCTCCTTTTCTTGAAATGTCCATTTTATTATCTTCGCCATGATTACCACCAAGTGGTTACCATTTCGCATGTTGATTCCTCCACGCTTGTTGTCACCGCTCATGATCGCTACCACCGGTATTATCATTTTGCCGGGTGCTTTCATTGGTCGAGTTGACTCAAGTTATCGCGCTCCAATAATCGAGCCCTATTAACAACATCCAATACAAACACAGCTTTGTGAGAAATTAAGTATCGACGATCTCGAAGTTTCAAACCTCTTAGAAACATCCGCGTCATTCTCTCCTCATTATCAACCAAGAGACGCAAAACCGGATAACTCGGCAAACTTAGCTTCAGATCGCGACACGATCATATTGTTCTCGCTCCAACTTGATGAACTCTACCTCTTTCATGTGACAAATACTTTCGAAAGTACTTGTCGTTGAATAGTTCTTGAACTTCTCCCAAGACATCTTCAAAGGCGGCAGTTGAGTACGCTTTTACCGATTCCCACCAAGAATCACCTCTCCTCGCAACATAAAGGTGGCAATGGAACCTTTTGCTCCTGAGAGCATCCCAAAACATCAAATATCTTGGTGATCTCGCTTTATCCACGCTCCGCCTTTTAAGTGGTTTTGGCTCTCCAATAAACTCCAAAGTGGTCCCAGCTCTCCTCGAATCGCTTAGCGGTGACCGTCCGAGAGTTTCCAAAGTGTTTCCACCTATATTTTGGACAGAGTCGCTCACTCGATGTCGCATGAATTGCATAAAGCCTCCTAACATTCCATCGCTCATCATTTGTCAAAGTTGTTGTTTGCATGAGGATTGTCGCCTTCCGATGCACATTATCCTAATTATTGATCTATGGAGACTCAACGGTCTCCTGGTGCTCCATTGCTATTCTCAACATTCTCGGATGTCATTTTCAAATACTGCCACAAAACAAGGGTTAATTGACATGTCACATATTATCCCTATACTCTGACCGACCAAATAAATACCAAATAAACTTAGGTAGGTCATACTAGCGAAGGAATTCCTCATCTCTCCCCTCCTAGTTCTTGTCTCACATCTCAGCCAGGGATCATATCCCTAAGCTTTGATACCAACTGTGACGCCCCCAAAATAGGTATACATCACCCATCTTGAGTCGCCAAATACATGGTACAAAATTCAAATACAACTTAATTATACAACAAATGTGTAAAATACTGACAAAAACATAATCTAAGAGTTTTAATAAGAATATTGTCATCTAGACAATATCCACACTCAATGGAGTCCTCATTATTTTTATTGTCACACTATTTAATGTAATAGTGAGGACTACTAATGCTATCATCTCGACCGCCACTCCGCTCCCCGACTAGTCCCTGCCACGCTCTCATTTCCTCAAGAGAACAAAGAAAGAAAAGGTGAGCTCAACTAGCCCAAAGAAGAAATATTATGACTAAGATAATGCGTAATAAAATTATCATTAGCCTTCAACAATGTTAAACCGATAAAATATAATAAACATCAAGTTTAACTGCAATGAAACAAGCAATCCATTAAAGAGTCAAGTAGAGAATAAAATCTACTATCTTCTATGATTTAAAAGGTTTTTCATCACTTTTATCGCTAGACTCAAATTTTTAATAAATAAACCACATCATCCCCGCATCTACTACTACCAAGGATATTCATTAAGTATCACGACCACAAATTATCCATTATCCATGCACTACAAGCCATATATTCGTGTATTCATCAATGGTCATAATCATGCCAACAATCGTCCATCAATGCACTACTACCAATGAGGACTTTTACCACATCATTTGTAACATTACGGTCATGATTATAACAAATAATCCCTGGTCATAATCATACCAAGTCCATCTATGCACTATAGGCCACAGATGACTTTCAACATATTATAAACATGAAGATGATGACAATGATATAAGAATTCAATAAAATAAGTTCAAGGATAAATTTGTAAAGATTTATAATTTAATTTATCCAGAAATCAATAACGTCTAAATTGTCAACATGATACTGCTTTGTGGAGTAAAATTCAAGAATGCTCAGAATAATATTTTCATGAAAAGATACTGGATGAAGCGCAAATATCAAGGATATTCCACTAATTTCTTGGAGTATAAAAGCCAAAACTTTAATCAACTAAGTATAATAGAATATATGAAACCGCAAATGGATTTTTGCCGCCATGCGGTAATCCACGTAGACAAATTATTCCAACAGAATAATAAAGAATGGAATAACATAAGAATTCACCAAAGCGCATGCGTAATCCGCATGCATATGTGTTATTCCAACATAATAATAAAGAATGGAACCAGATCATGCATAATCCGCATGCATGTGATGTTCCAATAGAATAATAAAGAATGGAACCAGTCATGCGTAATCCGCATGATGATATTCCAAATAATAATAAAGAAGGAAACCAGTCATGCGTAATCCGCATGCATGTGATGTTCCAAATGTAATAATAAAGAATGGAATAACAACAGAATTCACTGTACGCGATAGATCAATGATAGACATGTTATTCCAATGTAATAATAAAGAATGGAATAATGTAAGAATTTCACCATGTATGCGGTATTTATGATGATGCAGTTATTCCAACATAATAATAAAGAATGGAATAACAACCCTTACGAGTATTAAAAGAAAATAACTCTCTTCATGTATACGAAAGAATAATTCTCCTTACCTTAGAAAAATTGGATACTGGAATATTGAGGTAGCAGACTTCTCTTCTTCTTTCTCTCTATAATTTCTCTCTATAATAATTGCTCAAAAGCTTTTGTGAATTGGTGAGAAATGAAGGAAGAATGAGCTTCTATTTATAGGAAAATATAGTTTCGATAATTGCACGCGCTTTGGGGCTCAAAATATTACAAGATAATACCTTCCTCTTTTCTTCATTTTTAATTTAGTCCTCGCAAGTATTATCAAACTTGCACCACCTCCCCTAATAGTAAATAATGTGAATTAATAGTTCATTCATGTGACTCAATAGTATAATCATGTGAAAAACTAATTACAAATAAGTACCTTCAACTATACCTCCATTTTTAATTTAGTCATACAAGTATTATCAATCTTGCACCACCTCCCTTAGTAGTACATGAATGTGAATCAATAGTACAGACATGTGAAAAAATAGTTATAAGCATGTGAAATAATAGCAATTAATTGCTCATTTATCCGGTTAATTACCCGATTGGTCAATATAACCTCCAGACATCAATTATTATCGAAATAAATGTCGATTTCCACTAACACTAATAATCCCAACACAAATGGAACTATCAATTTCATCTTTAATCAACACAACTTATTCATCATTAATATTATAACTCACAATATTTAACAACCAAAGTCGCTCCTGTGAAAAAGGGGGCTTTTCGATAAGGATTTCTCCTTATCAAGCGCCAAGCAATTAGGTGACCAAACCTCTCCTCGATGTAACTTCTAGACATTGTCAATATTGCAAATAATAATATGAATAACTTTGTCGCCTCAATTATTGATTTAATAATAATAAATATTATGCAGATGATACTTGACAATAATTGAATCAATAATATGAGATATATGATGCAAAGAATTACTATAGCAATAATTGAGTATAACCGAGTGACTTCTCACGTAAGCATCAATAATCAATACCGTGTGCTACTACTACAAACCACGCCAGACATCGTACTTTTTACTATCGGGTAGTTCAATGCTTTAAATCTGTAACATTTTCACCAAGTTATTTTTATAAAAAGATAATTTCGCTGCTTTCTAACTACAATAATACTTCCGTTGTAGGGTCCACCAATGATTGTGCTGTCGTCATTTAATATTCTTCCTCGTTAAAATGAATATTCCCCACCAATCGAATATTATATCACCACTTGCTTACTTTTTTAAAATTTGTAAATATTACCCACAACTATAATATTATATCAAATCCACAACATAATATTCAAAAATATATTTCGAGAAAATTATTCTTTATTCATAAAAGTAGAAACATCCGCGTCATTCTCTCCTCATTATCAACCAAGTGGCACGTAAATCGGGATAACTCGACAAACTTAGCTTCGTACTGTGACACGGTCATATTGTTTTGCTCCATCTTGATAAACTATACCTCCTTCATGTGACGAATACTTTCGGGAAAGTACTTGTCGTTGAACAGCTCTTGGAACTTCTCCCAAAACATCTTCGATCACGGTAGGTTGAGTACGCTTTACTGATTCCCACCAATGTCACCTCTACTGCAATAACATGAAGGTGGCAAAGGAACCTTTTGCTCCTCGGAGCATCCCAAGACATCAAATATATTGGTGATCTTTTTTATCCATGTCTCTGCCTTAAGTGGTTTTGGCTCTCCAAAAAACTCCGGTGGTCCCAGCTCCTTGAACTGTTTAGCGGTGACAGTCCGAGAGTTGCCAGTGTTTCCACCTGCATTTTGAATAGGAGCCGCTCTCGCCTGATGTTGCATGAATTACATAAAGCCTCTTAACATCCCATCGTTCACCATTTCATCGGTGTTATTGTTTACCTGAGAATTATTGTCTTCCTCGTGCACATTATCCTGGGTATTGATCGTTGGTGACTCAACGGTCTCATGTGCTTCATTGCTTATCTCAATATTTTCGGATGCCATTTTCAACTACTGCCACAAAATAAGGGTTAATTAACATATCATATACTATCCATATACTTTGACCGACCAATTAAATACCAAATAAACTTAGGTAGATCATCTAATGTAAAGAATTCCCATCTCTCCCCTCCTAGTTCTTGTCTCACATCTCGGCCGGGGATCATATCCCTAAGCTTTGATACCAACTGTGACGCCCCGAAAATAGGTATACATCACCCATCTTGAGTCGCCAAATACATGGTACAAAATTCAAATACAACTTAATTATACAACAGTCGTGTAAAATACGACAAAACATAATCTAAGAGTTTTTAATAAGAATATTGTCATCTAGACAATATCCACACTCAATGGAGTCATCATTATATTTATTATCACACTATTTTATAGAGTAGTGAGGACTACTAAAACAACCATTTGGACCGTCAATCCGTTCCCCGACTCGTCCCAGCTATATTCTCATTTCTTGAAGAGAACAGTGAAAGAAAGGGTGAGCTCAACTAGCCCAATAAGAAATATTATGAATAAGATAATGCAAAATAAATTATCATTAGCCTTCAACAGTATAACAACTGACATAATATAATAGACAACAAGTTTTAGATCAACAACTGCAGCGGAATAAGCAATCAATTAAAAGAGTCAAGTAGAGCATAAAATCTACCATCTTCTATTATTAAAAAAGTTTTTCATCAACTTTATCGCTGAGACTCAGCTTAATAAATAAAATCGAAACATCCCTACATCACGGCCAAGGATATTCATGTAACCATCAACGGTCATGATTATACCGAATAATCCCTGGTCATAATCATACCAACAATTGTCCATCAATGAACTACAAGACAATGAGTACTTTCACCACATCATTCGTCACATTACAGTCATGATTATACCGAATAATCCATGGTCATAATCATACCAAGTCCATCTATGCACGTAAGCCAAAGATAACTTTCATCACAATATAAGCATGAGGATGATGACAATGACATAATAATTCAATAAAATAAGTTCAAGATAAATTTTAAAGATTTATAATTTAATTTGTCCGTAAATCAATAACGTCCCAAATTGTCGACATAATCTTTGCTTTGTGGAGTAAAATTCAAGAATGCTCGTAAGAATATTTCCATGAAAAGATCTTTGGATGAAGCGCAAATATCCGAGGATATTCTACTAATTTCATGGAGTATAGAAGCCAAAACTTTAACCAACCGAGTATAATAGAATATATGAAATCTATGCAATGAATTTTTGCATACCATGCGCAGAATCCACGTAGACAAATCATTTCCACAATTTAATAAGGAATAAATACGAAGGATCATTCACCATGCATGTGGTAGTCCACATAGACAGGTTATTCTAACAGAATAATAAAGAATGGAATAACAAAAGAATTCACCATGCATGCATGCGGTAGCAGCATGACGAGTTATTTCAACGAATAATAAAGAATGGAATAACAAAAGAATTCACGGTGCATGCGATAGATCATAGAGCACGGGTTATTCCAACGAATAATAAAGAATGGAATAACAACCCTTACAGTATATCGATGAAAAATAACTCTCTTCATGAATACGAAAGAAATAATACCCCTTACCTTAGAAGAAACTAGATACTGGAATAGTGAGGTAGCAGACTTCTCTTCTTCTTTCTCTCTATAATTTCTCTCTATAATAATTGCACTTGTGAGACTTAGTGAATTGATGAGAATGAAAGAAGAATGAGCTTCTATTTATAGGAAAATATAGTTTCGATAATTGCACGTTTTGGAGCTCGAAATATTACAGTATAATACCTTCCTCTTTTTCTTCATTTTTAATTTAGTCCTGCAAGTATTATCAAACTTGCACCACCTCCCCTAATAGTAAATAATGTGAATTAATAGTTCATTCATGTGACTTAATAGTATAATCATGTGAAAAAACTAATTACAGTATAGTACCTTCATCTATACCTCCATTTTTAATTTAGTCATGCAAATATTATCAATCTTGCACCAATTTTCCTAATAGTAAATCATGTGAATCAATAGTACACACATGTGAACACATAGTTATAAGCATGTGAATTAATAGCAATTAATTGCTGATTTATCCGATTAATTACCCGATTGGTCAATATAACTTCCAAACATCAATTATTATCGAAATAAATATCGATTTCCACCAACAATAATAATCCCAACATAATGGAACTATCAATTTCATCTTTAATCAACATGAACTTATTCATCATTAATATTATAACTCACAATATTTAACAACCAGATCATTCCCAGGAAAGAGGGGGCTTTCCGATAAGGATTTCTCCTTATTGGCGCGCAATTAGGTGACCAAACCTCTCCTTGACAGAATTTCTAGACATTGTCAATATTGTAAATAATAACATGAATAACTTTGTCGTCTCAATTATTGATTTAATAATATAAAATATTATGCAGATGATACTGTGACAATAATTGAATCAATAATATGAGAGATATGATGCAACAATTACAGTAGCAATAATTGAGTATAACTGAGTGACTTCTCATGTAAGCATCAATAATCAATACCGTGTGCTACTATGAAATCACGCGTATTACTGTACTTTTACCACCGGGTAGTTCAACAGTTTAACTGTAAAACTTTCGCCGTTATTTTTATAAAAAGATAATTCTGTTGTTTAATAACTACGACAATACTTTCTTTGTGGGGTCCACCAATGATTGTGCTGTCGTACGAATATTCCCTGTTAAAATGAATATTCCTCGACCAATCGAATATTATATAACCACTTGCTTACTTTGTAAAATTTGTAAATATTACCCACAACTATAACATTATATCAAATCCACCCCATAATATTCAAAATATATTTCGAGAAAAATTAATCTTTATTCACAAAAGTTGGGGATCTTACATACGACTTCGTGTTATCATAAGACATGGTTGTGCACATCCACTTGCTAAATATATCTACGAGCACCACCTATATAATCTCGGAGTTTGGTTGAAGTATAATTCTCAATTGGAGACAATGGAGATAATTATATATCAAGAGAAGACTCACCATTGGAAAGAACATGATAGTAATCTGCTCGTTTTTCTTTAGGGACTATTGGGTCAACCAAGGATAATTCTCGAGTCATGTGATATCTATCATAACTTAGATGCATGGCCTCCCATGTACGAAGGTTTCCTCGAGTATTTTCCAAAGATTTTAATTTTTAAAATAATTATTGATTATACTTTTATGTAAAGTACCATTGTAAGGTGTTGTGGTCGAGGCACCATGAGATTTAAATATATTTGTATTAAAACTCACAGATAATTAATTGTGGTCGTATTCTGCACGACAGTTCAACAGTTGTATAAATGAAGTTTGTATTTGATTTCTGTAGTGTGATATCTGGCGACTTAGAATGGGTCGTGTCGACCTATTTTGGGGGCATTTCAAATGGTATCAGAGCTTAGGGATATGGTCGCTGGCGGAGATATGAGTCTAGAACTAGGAGGGGAGAGACGAGTAATATACTTCGCTAGTGTGTGACTTACCTAAGCTGAAATTGTTTACTTGATAAGTTGATAAATTGTGATATGTCAATTAACCTTTATTTTGAAGATGTATTCTAGAACGATATCTGAAATACAGGAGATGAGCAATGGGAAAATCATGATATAGAGGAAATAACTGGGAAGGTACAATCCGAAAAGAAAGCAAGGTATTCTCATCTCTTCGAACTACCAGGTACGTAAATTTTGAGGGCGAAATTTCATAAGGAGGGGAGATTATAAGACCCTGAATTTTATGAAATGAAAGTATTCAATTTTCTGATCATTGTTATTCTATTTAGTAAATGGTTAAATTGATAAAAGGTTAAAGTTAAGGGTGATATTTGAAAATTTTTCAAAGTAAGCAAGTTGATATAAAATATTCGTTGTGTCGGAGAATATTCGTTTGGTCGGGGGATATTCTTTTTATCAGGGAATATCCGTACGAAGGCACCATCATTGGTGGACCCCACAAAGGAATAACTGTCAGAGTTAGAAAACGACATAATTATCTTTTTATAAAAATAACGGCAAAAGGTTTACCGTTAAACTGTTGAACTACCTAGTAGTAAAGTAAATACGATGTCTGGCGTGGTTGCGTAGTAGCACACGCAATTTGATTATTGATGCTTATGTGAGAAGTCATTCAGTTATACTCAATTATTGCTACAGTAATTGCTGCATAATATCTCTCATATTATTGATTCAATTATTGTCACAGTATCAATATTTTATATTAATAAATCAATAATTGAGACGACAAAGTTATTCATATTATTATTTGTAATATTGACAATGTCTAGAAAGTTCTATCGAGGAAAGGGGTTTGGTTACTTAATTGCGCGCCAATAGGGAGAAATCCTTATCGGAAAGCCCCCTCTTTCCTGTGAATGATCTGGTTGTTAAATATTGTGAGTTATAATATTAATGATGAATAAGTTTGTGTTGATTAAAGATGAAATTGATATTTCCATTGTGTTGGGATTATTAATGTTAATGGAAATCGACATTTATTCCGATAATAATTGATGTCTGGAGGTTATATTGACCAATCGGGTAATTAATCGGATAAATAAGCAATTAATTGCTATTAATTCACATGCTTATAACTATTTGTTCACATGTGTGTACTATTGATTCACATGCATGTACTATTAGGGGAGGTGGTGCAAGATTGATAATACTTGCATGACTAAATTAAAAATGGAGGTATAGATGAAAGTATTATACTGTAATTATTTTTTTTACATGATTGTACTATTGAGTCACATGATTGTACTATTGATTCACATGATATACTATTAGGGGAGGTGGTGCAAGTTTGATAATACTTGCAGGACTAAATTAAAAATGAAAGAAAAGATAAAGGTATTATACTGTAATATTTCGAGTCCCAAAACGTGCAATTATCGAAACTATATTTTCCTATAAATAGAAGCTCATTCTTCTTTCATTCTCACAAATTCACTAAGACTCACAAGAGCATTTATAGAGACAAAAGCTATAGAGAAAAAGAAAAAGAGTATTCTGCTACTTCACTATTCTAGTATCCAGTCTTCTTCTGAGGTAAAGACAGGTGATGAAAATTATCTTCGTCCTGGATGTGAAGAGGAATTTAGAGCCACAATTATGATTTTAAGTTATTCACATGATTGTGGACAAGAATTATTGATTGATGTCACAGGGATAAAACATTTTTGGTGGACTTTTAACATGGAGAAGATAATAGACTTTATGGTCTATTTGACTCTTCTAATGGATTGCTCGTTCCGCTGCAACTATGGTTGAAAAGTTTTATCATCTACCATATGTTCTAAATCTCTGATTTATTATTGACGAAGGCTATTGATAATTTAATTATCTTTAGTCATGATATTCTTTCTTTGGACTAGTTGTGTCACCCCTTTTGCTACACAATTCCTTTCGAGGTAATAAGAGTGTAGGCTGGTCGAGAAAGAAGGGGTAACGAGGATTAGAGCGGTGGTCTATAAATTGTTGAGGTTCTCCCTAAAACAAGATGGAAATAATTTTTATTGAGAATTTTAGATACGTGTGTCGTATTTTATACGTCATTTTTACCGTTGATTTTGGTAAATATAATAGGGTGAGGTGAACCCAACTTTGGAAGGGTGTTTTGCCACTATCATACGAGATGTCTAATGACATACGACTTCGTGTTATCATAAGACAGGGTTGTGCAAATTCACTTGCTAAGTATATCTACGAGCACTACCTATATAATCTTGGAGTTTGGTTGAAGTATAATTCTCAATTGGAGACAATGGAGATAATTATATGTCAAGAGAAGACTCACCATTGGAAAGAACATGATAGTAATCTGCTCGTTTTTCTTTGGGGACTATTGGGTCAACCAAGGATAATTCTTGAGTCATATGATATCTATCATAACTTAGATGCATGGCCTCCCATGTACGAAGGTTTCCTTGAGTATTTTCCAAAGATTTTAATTTTTAAAACAATTTTTGACTGTACTTTTATGTATAGTACCATTGTAAGGTGTTGTGGTCGAGGCACCATGAGAGTTACATATATTTGTATTAAAACTCACAGATTAACTGTGGTCATATTCTGCACGACAGTTCAACAGTTGTATAAATGAAGTTTGTATTTGATTTCTATAGTATGATATTTGGCGAATCAAAATGGGTCGTGTGGACCTATTTTGGGGGCGTCTCACCTATATATATAAGATTTATTTGTTGTACACCAAAGATCAAATACAAAAATCAAAATGTCAAGGTTAGTATTTAGTACTATGTCTTTAAGCCAATTATGCTCTCTTTATTAGTGCTTAGAGTTAGCGACACTTGTCTTCCAAAATACAATTACAACGTGTGTTATAGCAGTATTACAAATAACACGTACAACGAACCAAAGAAAATTCTTTGAACTTCTCTCTCAAATAAATTATGAATAACTTGTGTAATAATAGAGACTAGAATGCTTGAATGCTTGGAAATGGAATGAATAAAATTGTTTCCCCCCAACTTATTTATAAGAGGGATTAGTTACCCATCAGATGGGACACAACCACTTGAAAAGGCATGGGATGGTTATGAAAAGGTATGACATGACATCCGTTCGGCAAAAATGACATATTTTTGGGCCTTTTCAGAATGGGCGCGTCTGTTCAGACGAAAAACGACATAGTTTTAGGCTTGCCAGAAAGGGCGCTTCCATAGCACTTCCGTTCGGACAAATGATGCTTTCCAAAACGACGTAGTATAATAATAAATATTGTTTCTCAAAATGACATAGTTTTGATAAAATAAAATTTTAAATAAATTTTCTCGACCCACGAGTCCGAGCTCGACGACGGCCTTAGGTCGATTCGATGATAACAACAGCAGCAGCGCATATGGGTTCAAACCAAGACTTAGCTAGGTCCTCACCTTTCCAGAAAAGTGGGGTGCCCCTTGGGGCCCAAACTAAGAGCAAATTTATTGTATATAAACTCATTCAAACTTTAGTTCTTAACCGATACGGGACTTAGCTTTCCACAAATATTTATTATCATTTCCAATGGTAATCTTTGGGAATTAATATCTTATTCATTATCCCATGGATTTGAGCTTCCAAATACTTAATTTTAATATACTCATGGATTAGAACACATTGATATGTGGATTCATTTCAAATGATTAATGAAACCCACTTCAAATTAGGCTCAAATTCTAACAATCCCCCACATGAATGAAATTGACTGCCAGCCTTATGCAAATGTTATGCAGACTCTAAGAGAGAGACATAATTAAAAATCATATGTATAGAGAGATGTGGCTTTTGGCTTTGAACCTTCCCTTGTGAAAGGCTATCGGGTTTACTGGTTGTCTTGTGAACGTGATGTCTTGAACTGTCCAGTCATTTGTGTAAATCGAGACAATATAAATTCACACAAAATCTTTCCAAACATTGTTTGGTTCTCATGATATTGTTCATTTTGACCCCTAATATTCCCAGATTTATGAGTGCTTTAGAGAAGTATAGCCTTATCATTCTCATATAATCGGCTCAGTTAACACTCACATAGGTTATTCTTAATAAGATTATCCTTCCATACCCCACTTGTTTATTAAGATTTAAGAATAATTAAAAGCATAGTTTATCCTGAAACCACTACATGTATCACTATCTCGTATCATAAGAATAAGTAGAAGAAATAAATTTCTTCATAGTGATTTGGTTGAATCGTTCACAATTTAGTTGTCCCTTTGAACTTAGATCTTGGGATCTCCAGTCAACTAGGTTGGGTTTGCATCATAATGATCCTTATTTATAAGCTTTAAACTCATTCCCCTCGATGTTATTTTTACTTGCTCTTTAATCAAACCTTTAGTCAACGAATCCGTTATATTCTCTTTCAACTTTATGTACTTAATAGACATAGTGTCATTAGAGAGCAATTATTTTATGGAATTGTGTCTACGACACATATGTTTAGACTTACTATTATACATGTGAATTTGTGCCCTCTAAATTGCCGATTGACTATCACAATGGATATAAACATGAGGCACGTGATTAGGCCACATACATGAATATCTTCTAAAAAATGACGAAGCAACTCAGCTTTTTTTCCAGACTTATCTAATGCAATAAACTCATATTCTATTGTTGATCGAGCAATCCATGTTTATTTAGAAGATTTCCATGATACTGCTCCTCCACTTAGTGTAAACACAAAGTCACTTTTGGATTTAGAGTCTTTTGTATCCAATATCCAGTTTGCATCACAATATCCTTCAAGTACTGTTGGATATCTTGAGTAGTGCAATCCAAAGTTTTGAGTGTATTTTAAATACCTTAAAACTCTTACAATCGTTTTCCAGTGATCTTGTCCTAGATTATTTATAAATCTAATCAATTTATTGACAACATATGTTATGTCAGGATGTGTACAATACATTAAGTACATAAGGCTTCCAATTATTTTTGCATACTTGGGTTGTGATATGTTCCCTCCTTTAGACAAATGTATATTTATATCTACCAATGTTCCCACATGATTGCAATTGTATTGATTGAATTTCCTGAGTATTGTTTCAATATAGTGTGATTGTGATAACACTAACCCATCCGATGTTTTAAAATTTTTAATTCTTAATATTACATCGGCAGCACCCGTGTCTTTCATGTCAAACACATTATTTAACATTTTCTTGGTAGTTTTAATGATTTCATTATTACTACTCATAATGAGCATATCATCTACATAACGAAAAATAATGACAAACATTTTCCCAGTATATTTGACTATACACATTTGTCACATTCATTTATCTTGAAACCATTTGAAATCATTGCATTGTCAAATTTCTCATACCATTGTTTAGGTGCTTATTTTAATCTATAAATGGACTTCACAAGCCGAAAAACTTTCTTTTCTTATCCTGGAACAACAAACCCCTCTGATTGTTCCGTGTAGATTTTTTCTTCTAAATCATCATTTAAGAAAGTTTTTTTCACATCTATTTGATGTATCTCCAAATTATATATAGTTGTAATGGCTATTAACATCCTAATTGAGGATATTCTTGTTACAAGAGAATAAGTATAAAAATAATCCAAACCCTCATTTTTCTTGTATCCTTTGATTACAAGTCTCGCTTCATATTTATCTATAGATCCATCTACTTTTTTTTTTCTTGAATATCCACTTGTATCCAAGAGGTTTAGAGCCAAGTGTGAGATCTACTAATTTCCACGTAAGATTATGCAATATGGATTCTATTTCACTATTTATAGCCTCTTTCAAATATGGAGCTTCAGGACTCGACACAAATTCTTTATAAGTTTGAGGCACATTTTCTAACAAATAAGTTATAAAATCTAGACCATAAGATTTTGATATTCTAGCACTCTTACTACATTTAGGTTTATCAATATCTTATAATCCATGATCACTTTCACTAACAGTGTCATAAGTTCTTTTGTTTGAACTTATTTCATGTTCATTAGAACTTGACTCTTGTTCCTTTTTATTAGGAAATAATGTTTCAAAAAATTCAGCATCTTTTGACTCAATAATAATCTATATACACTGCTATTGTTAGTATATATAATCAATGAATATACAATATATTGTTTTTGGTCCTATTTTCATATTTTTGGGCGGAGGAACCATTACTTTTGCTAAGTATCCCCACACTTTTACGTGTTTATAAGATGGCTTTCGTCCTTTTCCATAATTCATAGGGTGATACATTAGACTTCTTTTGAGGTATTCGATTGAGAATATAGTTTGCTGAAAGAATATGAGAGGAATTATCCTACTCATGATCTAAAGTTGGCAGCAGTCGTTTTTGCGCTTAAAATCTGGAGGCATTACCTGTATGGAGAGAAGGTGGAGATCTATACGGATCATAAAAGCCTCAAATATTTCTTCACCTAAAAGGAACTCAACATGCGGCAACGATGTTGGCTCGAGCTATTAAAAGATTACGATCATACCATTCAATACCATCCTGGAAAAGCGAACGTGGTAGCTGACGCGTTGAGTAGAAGATCATATGCGGGTACGAGTTCAATATTGTCAACGTAAAGGCCCATTTGGTATGACTTACAAAAGATGGAGATGGAGATGGAGTTAAAGACTCTAGGGACCCACGTGATGATGTCAAATAAATGAGTAGAATCGACTTTAATTGATAAAGTTAAAGCTGCTCAAGATACAGACCTGGAGCTGATGCGTATGAGGAAGAAAGTATAAGAAGGTGTTATTCTGGAAGCAAAAATCGATGAAGAAGAAATATTTCAAGTCAACTCCAGACTTTGTGTTCCTAACGACTTTGATTTGAAGTATAAAATCATAATGGAGGCGCATAATACACCGTTTGTAATCCATCCTGGGAGTACCAAAGTGTATCGTGATCTTCGACATACATTTTGGTGGAGAAATATGAAGAGAGAGATCGCGGAGTTTATCTCAAGGTGTTTAACTTGTTAATGTGTCAAGGCAAAGCATAAAGTACCAAAAGGTCCATTGCAACCACTTGCAATTTCATAATGGAAGTGGGAGCACATCAACATGGATTTAGTTACTGGTCTTCCAAAGGTTTCTCAAGGCATAGATGCAATTTGGTTCGTTGTCGATAAATTAACCAAGTCTGCTCATTTCTTGCCTATACAAGAAACTTATTCACTTAAACGTCTTGTTCGTATGTACATAAATGAGATTGTGAGATTGCATGGTATGCCAGTATCAATAGTTTCTGATCGAGACCCAAGATTCATTTCACGATTTTCGGTTAGTTTGCATAAAGCTATGGACACGAATTTGCGATTCAGTTCGACATATCATCCTCAGACGGACGGGCAGTCGGAGAGAACTATTCAAACTCTGGAAGATCTATTAAGACTCTATGTCCTTGACTTCAAAGTTAGTTGGGACAAGTTTTTGCCATTAGTGGAATTCTCCTACAACAACAGTTATCAAACAAGTATTGGCATGGCTCCATTCGAGGCGTTGTATGGACAAAAGTGTTGTTCTCCAGTATGCTGGGACGAGTTGGGTGAAGCAACGTTGTTGGGACCGAAATTGGTACACAGGACTACGGAAAAGATTCAAATGATCCGGCAACGTATAAAAACCTCACAAGATCGACAAAAGAGTTATACTGATCTTCATCGAAGGGACATGGAATTCAATGTTGGGGATAATGTGTTGTTACGTGTTGTTCCATGGAAGGGAGTTATGAGATTTGGAAAGAGAGGAAACCTCAATCCTCGATTCATTGGCCCATTTGAAATCCTTGATCGAGTAGGAACTGTGGCCTATAGACTCGCCTTACCGCCAAGTATGTCTCGTGTTCATAACATTTTTAATATATCTATGTTACGTAAATATATGGAAGACCCGAACCACATTATTGAATTAAAACCAGACGAGATATCGGAAGATTTAACGTATGAAGAGGTACCTGTTAAAATCTTTGATAAGAAGGAACATATTCTACGCTCAAAGGTTATACCTCAAGTCAAAGTTTTGTGGAGAAACCACGATATTGAGGAAATGACCTGGGAGTTAGAATCTGAAATGAAATCAAGGTATCCTCACCTCTTCGACATACCAGGTACGTACACCAATTTCAAGGACAAAATTTCATAAGAATGGGAGGTTGTAAGACCCCAACTTTTATGAATAAAGATTACTTTTTCTAAATATCATTTTGAGTATTAAGGTGGGGATTTGATATAATGTTATAGTTGTGGGTAATATTTACAAATTTTGCAAAGTAAGCAAGTTGTCATAAAATATTCGTTTGGTCGGGAAACATTCTTACGACGGCACAATCATTGGTGGACCCTACAACTGTTAGAGTTAGAAAACGACATAAATATCTTTTTATAAAAATAACGGCGAAAGTTTTACCGTTAACTGTTGAAATACCCGGTGATAAAAGTAAAGTAATACGCGTGGTTGAATAGTAGCACACAGTATTTTACAGTATCTTTGATTATTGATGCTTACGTGAGAAGTCACTCAGTTTTATTCAATTATTGCTGCAGTAATTGCTTTGCATAGTATCTCACGTTATTGATTCAATTATTGTCATAATATTTTATATTATTAAATCAATAATTGAGACAACAAAGTTATTCATATTATTATTTGTATTATTGACAATGTCTAGAAAGTTCTGTCGATGAAAGGGGTTTGGTCACCTAATTACGCGCCAATAAAGAGAAATCTTTATCGAAAAGCCCCCTCTTTCCTGGGAATGATCTGGTTGTTAATATTGTGAGTTATAATATTAATGATGAATATTGTTAAAGATGAGTTTTGTGAAGCCAAGTGAATTGAGATAAATAGAGGGGATTTTTATGAAGTATTTGTTGTAAGTTTGGCTTATTACATGGACCCCCACTTACCCATTTTTCAAAATCATCGGTAGAAGTTATCTCAGTTTTTCTCATTACTTATATATATATATATATTATAAATTTTGTTTTTATAAAATAGAGTATATTATATTTTATTTACATAGTACTACATAGTGTTGCATAGTATTGCATAGTGTGTGCATAGTACTGCATAGTAAAATTAAATTTTTTAAAAGTTTTTCGCCGGTTGAGCGCCCGTGATTCCTACACTTTTCACCCGTGATTTTCTAAATTCAAATAGTGCCCTGACATTCTCCTATAAATAGGATGCTTAGTTTAGAATTGAAAATCACACCAGAATAAGAGAATTCTTCTTCTATAATATTGAGCGTATTTCTTTTGAGTTTATGGAAGCTTTGAGCGTAGAAAACAATATAAGTTTTCTTCAAGAATATCCCCGCCATACCAATCAGAAATACTCTCCTTTTAAGGTAAGGGATATTATTTTTGTTCAATATTCGTAAGAAATAATATTTTCTTCCATACTTTGTAGTATGTAAGTAATATTATTTCGTTTCAGATTCCGAATTCTACACTCATTTTGTTAAGTATTGCTTCTATACTCCTTCAAATTAGTAGAATATCCTTGAAATTTGCGTTTCATCTAGTATCATTTCCCAAGGATATTTTTCTGAACATTCTTGTTAAAATTTAATCTTTTCATGCCAGGGTACTATTCACCCGAAAAATTGATTTCTTTTATGTCCAAATTATTTTTGATACATGAATATTATTTTTGAATTTTACTCCACAAAGCAGTTGTTATGTTGATAATTTGGACATTTTTAAAATTTGGATAAATTAAAAATCTTTAATATTTATCCTTGATTTCATTTGATTGATGCTTATATCATTGTCATCATCTTCATGTTTATATTGTGATAAAAGTCATCTTTGGCCCGTAGTGCATAGATGGGCTGTTGATTGGTATGATTATGACTATGTATCGGTATAATCATGATCATTTGTGATAATACGAATATCCTTGGCCCGTAGTGCAAGGATGATTCGTGGATGTGATAATAATGAATATCCTTGGCCCGTAGTACAGGGATAATTCAGTGATGTGGATTATTTATTGAGTTGAGTCTCAGCGATAAAATTGATGATAAACTTTTAAATCATAGAAGATAGTAGATATCATGTTCTACTTGACTCTTCTAATGGATTGTTTGTTCCTCTGCAGTTCAACTTGTTGTCTATTGTATTCTATCAGTTTAACACTGTTGAGGGCTAACGATAATTTATTCTGCACTATCTTAGTTATAATATTCTTTACTGGGCTAGTTGAGCTCACCCTTTGTTTTCATTGTTCTCTTCAGAAAATGAGAATATAGATGTGACTAGTCGAGAAATGGAGTGACGGTCCAGATGGTTGCTTTAATAGTCTTCACTATTTTGTGAAATAGTGTAATAATAATTATAATGAGGACTTCATTTGAGTTTGGATATTGTATAGGAGACAATATTCGTGTTAAAACTCTCAGCTTATGTTACACGATAGTTGTATAATTAAGTTTGTATTTGTATTCTATACCATGTATTTGGCGACTTAGAATGAGTGATGTATACTTATTTTGGGAGAGTCACAAAATTCATAGACATGCCCATGTGCGTTAGAAAGGTGTATCCACAACCGCAACCGCAACCACAAATTAAGGCGTGATTACTAAAAATAAAAATTTCACCTCGTAACTGCAGCGCATCCACATCCCCAATTTTTAATTTTTTATTGCGATGCGGATACAGTTACATTTACAATTTTTTTCTCTCCCTAATGGTGATTATAGTTTTGGTGTGATATAATAGTGGTGTATATTGGTGATTTTTGTGGACCTATTTTTCTTTGTCGTTAATGGTTATGGTTGATGGTGGTGTTGATCGCAAAGTTCATGGCGGATATGCGAGATTGCGTGATCACGAAAAATCTGGGTTTTAGTGATGGTTGTAGAATAATTGTTGTGTTAGAAGTGGTTCTTGTAGTGGCTGGCAGTAGTTGTTGGTAGGGGTGAGCGTGTTGTGGTTTGAAATGATTTGGTGCGATTTGGAGCCCAAATCGCACACGAAACTGCACATGAAACCGCTTAAGTGCGGTTTGACAAATCCAAAATCGCACATGAAACCGCTTGTGATTGGTGCAATGCGGTTTTGAATCGTGCGCTGCAGTTTCATTTGGTGCGACTTCGGTTCCAAAACCAATTGAAACAACAAAATTTATACAATTTAGCATCGCACAATATTAAAGTTGTAAAAGAGATCAAAACAAAGGCACATAAGTTTTTATCCTCGTTTTACACATCCAAGAAGAAAAAGCAAGCAACAATATTCAGTACTACTTCATCCAACACCGAGTTTCAAAAGCACTTTGATAACTCAAGAGAGTTACTTCATGATTTATCTAATTTCAATAACTTTAATTCTTTTAACCATAAAAGAGATTGAATCCAAATAATTATATATATATATATATATATATATATATATATATAATTTATGAAGTATACATATATATGCTCAAGTAGTGTGTAGTCTAATAATTTTCTACAATTAAAAGGATAATTGTATGAGATTTGTATGTTGATGGTGCTCATGTAGATCGATACCATTCAAATTCAGAATTAGTAGCTTAATTTTCATGAGAGGTTCAGTACACAAGGTTAAATGAAACATCTTTCTTGTAATAAAATTATATAATTAATTAATTTTCATGATGCAGTTTGGTTTCGATTTTATGCGTGCGATTTTAAATAGTAACCAAATCGAAATCATAAATTTAATTTTTCAACTCAACTAAAACGCAACATATGTCGAATTCTTTGGTGTGATTTGTACAATTTTTGGTGCGATTTCGATTACAATTTAGTTTTTGTTCAGCCCTAGTTGTTGGGTTTTTGGTGGGTGGATTATGCGGTGTTAATGGTTAATCAGTAATGTAATTCAACTATGCAAGGATGGTGGATTTGATAGTGGTGCTGATTTGATTTGAAATTTTTTAAATAAAAATAATTACAAAACGTTACCGTTTTACATTCCCATTATGTAATTAAGTTTATTATGCCTCATTATGTAATGTATCATAATGTATAATTTATATTATTTTATTGATTTTTAAAAATTATAAATTTTGTGTAACAAACAATTAAGATACTTAAATTGGAAATTAAATAAAAGATAAGTAAAATTAAAATTATAAGAATAAAACAAGAATTACTTAAAAGGTTGAGGATACTTTAGAAAATTCCTCCGACTTTATATATTAGATAAATATTTAATATTTATTTAATACATAAAATCGGAACAAACTTCAATGTTAACAAAATTTTTAAAACCTTTTGACTTTTCTAAAATACCCTTTTACCATTTATAATAATTCCTATTTTATTCGTCAATTTTTTTAAATCCTTTCACTTCTTAAAATGTCTTTACTTGTAATTCCTATTGTATCCTTTTAACTTTAACTTGCTCATCTTTTCAGTAACTAATTATTTGATCTTCAAAAAAATCATTAACATAATATAAATTAGACACCGCAAATAGCATGCCTCATAAATCATACTCCCTTCGATAAAAGTCCTTATTACTATTTTGAATAATCTCATGTTAAATGTCCAATTTTTTTTAATAATCAAACTTTTACACATTTTTTCCTATTATGCTCGTAACATTAAATATCTCATACTTTTCTTATTCTAATTCTCTCTCCATATTTAATGACATTATTATGGACAATTTTGTCATTTTATTCCTCTTTCTAATATGCGTGAAAAGTTCACCAGGACTTTTATCGAGTAATACATTAGGACTCAAGCTACTGGCCCGAATATTTAAAAATAATATTACTATCAAATAAAAATGACTCACATACTGCTCACGTACACTTACATATTTGTGAGTCATACCAATATGTATATTAACATATGTTAACCGTATTTGAGTTATTTTTATGTGATAGTAGACTTATTGACAAGAGTTAAGAAATTCAAAGAATAAACACTGAATTCAAAAAATGAGACCTACTAAAATATAATTTTTAAATACATATAATTCTCCAAAAATATTATTTTATACATTTAAAAATTACTATTTCAATGGTATACATTCCTTAAATTCAATATTCATCCCTTGAATTCCGTATTTTGCATGACCTAAAAAAAGTTTAAAAAAATCCCTAAAAGTAATGACATCCCTATTTTACTCTTAAAATTTTAATTTTTATAAATTACATGGAAAACAACAAGGGTAATGTTTGGTTTTAAATTTTGAATTTCGATGTATCTAAAGTAAAATATCAATAAACGTAAAATAAATGTATTGATGACATGTATATTAAAAAACAATTAAAATTTAAAACTCTAAAATTACCCTAATAATATTAGAGTCCTCTACTTAAGGGGTGAGATGTTTGATAAAAATTGAATGAATCTGAATCTGGACGAGTTAATCTAAATCTGAATGAGTTGAATCTGAATAAAAAAAATTGTTTGATAATTGACATGTCTGAAACATCTGAATGACAAAACTTTTTATTTTACCCTTCTAAAAAAATTCAAAATTATTGTAAATTTATTTAATATTACTTAATATAATAGTTAATATTTTTTTTAATTTTTTTAATTTATTTTATACTTCATTCCGCTACTATTCAAATCTAAATCTAATTTAGCCATTCAGCTAGTCTTAAACACCCCTTAGACCGAAAAAGAAAATAAAAAAATTGAACAGTGAACACTATTTTCTACGAGAAATTCTAGGAGGACATTTTTTGTTGACATTGTTAGTAATATTTTTTTTTTGATTTTTTTTGTAGTACCTCTCAAAAAATGTATAAATGTATAGTATTTATTCAACTGAAATTTTTATAAAAAATTGTAATTTGAATACATCCAAATTACACTAAAAACACAATTTTTTATAAAAAATTCAATTCGAATAAATACTATATATTTTTTGAAAGATGCTACAAAAAAAAATGTCATTAACAATGTAAACAAAAAATATCCCCCTAAAAGGAGTCATTTTCCACTCTTTTTTTCACTTTTCAATCATTTCTTTATTCTCTTTTATCAACTTGATTTTATTTTATTTACATATTTAATATTAATCAATTAAATTTATTTTACTTAATAAAAAAAATTTCAAAAAAATTAGAGAAGATTTTCAATGTTGTAATCTTATTAAACTTTATTTGAAAAAAAAATTAAATAAATAAAAAATAAATATGATAAATTAACAATAAGTAAATAAAATAAAATCTAATTAACAATAATAAAATTTGATATAAATGATAGACATGTAAATTATCATGGGGTAAAAAGAATTATCTCAATTAAAAGAAAGGAAATTTAAAGAAATGAATAAAAATTGCTATATAGATAGGGCGAAAAAAGAGATAAAAAAAGGAGCGAAAAATGAAAAATGTAAAATGAAAAATAAAAAAAAGAGTAAAAGTAAAAGTAACATTATTACAAAAACAAAAATAAAACAGTTAATTATTGTGAAAATAAAGCTGTAGCCTGTAGGCACCAATAGACGCAAACTGCTGGTGAATTCAAAGCAGAATGCCTGGAAAGTGACCCCTTAATTAAAAATAAAATAAAATTTTAATTCAATCGAAGAGATTAATGTACAGAGAAGGGCCTCTAAAAAAGCCTAAATCCTATGCCGTTTCCCTCTTCTCCCCCTTCTCTAATCACAACACCAACAATATAAATAAATATATACATATACATATAAAGCTATAGAGAGAGAGAGAAACAGATCAAGAGATAGAAAATTGAATGTTCGAAGTTCGGTAAGCAGATATGTCGACGGAGATATATACAACAACCGGCCAGATAACTTCTATGAATTTATTTATATAGCTACAGCCTGTTAGGTAATTTCAAGATCAAGGGTATTGTATTAAATCACACCCTTCACTTGGTACATGTAGCCCCTTTATACATCTCTAGAGATGATCAAAATGGAACAGACAGATCAAAATTGAATATACGGACAGATAAAATGGGACGAGATAAGATGGATAAATATAGTACAGAGATAAAAAGGAAGAGATTTGTTTTGATTGAAACCCTAACTCATAAGCTGATATACATAGCAGGGAGAGGGAGAGATATGTTTTGATTGAAACCCTAACTTGTATGCTGATATATATATATATAGCCGAAAGATGAGAGATGAGCCCATATGAACCACCTCTGTGTTTTGAGTTTTCACTAAATCTGGGCCTGTGGGCTTTTTTAAGTTTATTAACCTAATAATCATTTGATTATACCTTACCAGGTTGGTGTATTATTGCATGTTAATACATCTTGATAGTCTATTTTTAATATATTTTAACAGTTCATATATTTGTATTAAGATATTCTCTTAACAGTTTAGATTTATATTTGTATCTTAATGATTTAGAGACATTTAGAAGATTTTTTTTTTTATCTCAATTTCAAATATTAAGATGCATTAAGATGTGACTGTTAAGATACATTAAAAATGCAATCAAACCCACCACATTAGAACTATAAATGATGACCCAAGAATAGAATATTTGTATGTGTTAGTATTTGAAGCATACATATTATCCGTATTCGAATTAAGTGGATATTAATTGTACTCTAATAAAAATATTAATAAATAAATCAATACAAATTGTGAATACATGTGTATTCATTTTTGGGAGTGATAACGTAGAAATTAACTTTTTTCGATCGATTAATAAAATTAATAATGCACTTATAGCGCGTGAGGTGATCTCTCTCTGCGTGTCAACACTATATTGGTCAATTGACAAACTTATCATGAAATTAATTTTATGGTAACCGGATCCTGCATTCACCAATATATACGTGGAATAACGAATTTTTTTTGATATTCAGGATTTGAACAAATTAACAAGGTTTTGAATTATTTTTCTCTTTTTTTTTTTTTTTTTTTTTTAATTTTGTTATTTGCTTAAGATGTTAAATCGGTTTATATTGATGTTTAAAACTTTATCGGGTGGTTGATTTTTTAATTAATTTTTCTAACTTTTAAACTTTTCATTTATTTATTTACTAATGAATGAAAATGGGTACATGCTGTTAATCAAATACGGGTGCTTAATAATCATTCAAATACAGATAATATTTGTATTTGAATAATTTTTCGAATGTCAAATTCGAGCCGTACATTAAGAAATTTAATCATTGAACACGAATATAAATTATACGGATACAAACACCAATATATTCGTCTTCATTTTATTGGTTTGAAACTTGAAGGTTCACAAGTTTACTATGACAATCAACAATGGCTTCATCGTTATCAGTCCATCCCTAATATTATATCAAATTCCCCTGGTTAAATAGAGATTAGATTCGTCAAAAATTTATGTCCAATAATCTCTACGCAATAATTTTTATGTGCATATCTGTCAAGTGACGAGGATCACTTTCCTGGTTAGCAATTTCAATATTCAATGGAGATTCTAACCGTTCACGAGATAAGTTCAACCGACTTGTAAATTCATGAGACACAAAAGAACATGTAGTTCTATAATCAAAAAGTACGTAGACATTTATGGAATTTACTGGATGATACCTGACACCACGTCCATAGATATCACTGCATCTTTAACTGTCATATTGAACGTCGGTCGAACTGATACATGGTACAGGAGGCCCAGTGATCATTGATTGTTATTCTTACTACTTCCTCCTACTTCTATTCTATTCTTCGGACAATTTCGCGCTTGATGATATGAGATACCACACACAAAACACCCATTTTTCTTTTGAAAATTTAGAGCAATGTGGCCCTCCTGTCCACATCTATAGCACAGACTCTCCCCCCTTCAAACACACTCCCGTGTGGTTCTTACCATAGTTCTTGCATGCCTCAACTTTTCTTTTATTGTCCCCCTTCTTTCCTACCCGACTGTTGTTGTTTTTCCACTTTCAGTTATTATTATTATTATTATTATTATTATTATTACCACTTCCACTAGCCCCTTCTATTCTTCATCCTACCTCATTTTTCTTCTTCTTTTATTCTTTGTTAAATTTTATTAGGGCCTCACTTATGCCCTCTGCAATGATCGTCTTCTCCAATATGGTCGCAAAATTGTCTATCTCTAAGACAGAAAATCTATTATACAACCAGGGTTTAAGACCATGTTCAAACCTTCTCGCCTTCCTTTCTTTAGTGTCTACACTACAACAAAAAGGGTTATTTCCGACGGAACAGCACATCTAACATATTTTCATCCAAAATAGTGTTACATCGATCTAACATATCTCTAGCAGCACGAGACATGTCACAGGTCCTCTATAGAATTATTTGATCCACTAATATCACTATTATCTCCTTTTGTGGATCGATCCTACAAATTAATTATCAAGTGAACTTGTTAATGAGCATTTGGAAATGACAATTTCTTCATAAATTCTTTCATGATTGATAATATTTCATCCACTTTCCTTGCAGTATCGTCTCCTTTTTTCCGCACCTTTTTCAACTCAGCTTTCAATTCTTGATTCTCACGTTGTATCTCATTATTTGTGTCGCGAGATCCCCAAGTGTTTGTAGATGTGGCACCAACTCCACCTTGTCGTAGTCTACCATGTCGCTCCGGTCCAAGCACTTGTGCAAGTATATCATTCCGTCCTGTACTGCTTTCACCAGCCGATTCCTGAGTCTTCTTTAACTCGATAATTTTTTCCTGTGAAAATATACAAGGCAAAATATACATAACTTAAATATACAAGGCAGCTCAACATAACTTAAAGAAGAGTAGCAATGTCACTGGAGTTCTAGACATCCATATATATATATATATTATAATTTTATAACATAAGCATCAATCATCATCAGGAAACTTTTGTTGTAGTATGTTCTAGTAGCAACAACAACAGGACAATATAGAATAAATAGTTTAAAAACCCCATTGTTTGAGGATTGATAAATACGTACCACGTTCGAGGATGCTCCCAATAAAATTGATTTATCACTTCGAGTGTGGGACTGTATATACATATTCGCTCGATCAATCTCTTTTTTATTTATTTGGTACTACAAATAAAATAAAAAATAGTACATAATTCAAGAAATACTCTATTCATAGAAGTCTAATACATGATTAACGACAAAAATATTGAAATATCATCAGATATTACCAATTCATGCTTCTTTTTTGGAATCGATTTAGTGCCCAACGTATGACCTACCAACATTTTTTTTCCGATTTTCACAATTTTTTGTTGCTATATCCTGCATTGCATGTATTTATAAATTAATAATAATATATAACAATAAGTAAGAATTGATAATACATAAAATCAGAATAAACACAACCTGTGCATCATCAGTTAGCTAAATAATCAACCAACGCATCCCATTGATTAGGATTTACTCGATCATTATTGATAGTATTCGCTATAGATTTGGCACGGTCACCAGGCACAAAATTATTACTTTTTAAGTTAGACTTCCAATCTCTCCACCTATTGTTCATAATAGCCATCAATTTTCTTTTAGCATTGGGGTGATCTGTGGTAAATCGTTTCTATAACAAACAAATTTACACACATATTGTGACGCCCCTAAAATCGGTATACATCACCTATTCTGAGTCGCCAAATACATGGTACAAAATTCAAATACAACTTAATTATACAACAGTCGTGTAAAATACGACTACACATATGCTGTGAGTTTTAATACAAATATTGTCATCTAGACAATATACAAACTCAATGGGGTGCTCATTACATTTATTATCACAGTATTTCATAGAATAGTAAGGACTACTAATGTTATTATCTGGACCATCACTCTGTTCCCCGACTAGTCCCTGCTACGTTCTCATTTCCTGAAAAGAGAACAATGAAAGCAAAAAGGTGAGCTCAACTAGCCTAGTAAGAAATATTATGACTAAGATAATGCAGAATAAATTATCATTAGCCTTCAACAGTGTTAACCTGATAAAATATAACAAACATCAAGTTTAACTACAAAGAAACAAGCAATCCATTAGAAGAGTCAAGTAGAGAATAAAATCTACTATCTTCTATGATTTAAAAGGTTTTTCATGACTTTTATCAATCGAGACTCGACAATAAATAATCCACATCATCCCCGCACTACTGACGAGGATATTCATTAGTATCACAACCATAAATTATCCATGAACCACGACCCGAGGATATTCGTGTATTCATCAATGGTCACGATCATGCCAACAACTGTCCATCAATGCACTACGGGTCAATGAGGACTTTTTCCACATCATTTGTAACATTACGGTCATGATTACAAGAATAATCCCTAGTCATAATCATACCAAGTCCATCTATGCACTACAGGCCACAGATGACTTTCAACATAATATAAACATGAGGATGATGGCAATGATATAAGAATTCAATAAAACAAGTTCAAGAATTAATTTATCCAGGAACTAATAATGTCCAAATTGTCAACATGATACTTCTTTGTAGAGTAACATTCAAGAATGCTCAGAAGAATATTTTCATGAAAAGATACTGGATGAAGCGCAAATATCAAGGATATTCCACTAATTTCATGGAGTATAGAAGTCAAAACTTTAACCAACTGAGTATAATAAAGAATGGAATAACAAAAGAAATCACCAGACATGTGATAGACCGCACAGACAGGTTATTCAAACAGAATAATAAATAATGGAACCAGGCCATGCGTAAACGCACCGACAGGATATTCCAACAGAATAATAAATAATGGAACCAGGTCATGCTTTAACGCACCGACAGGATGTTCCAACAGAATAATAAACAACGAAACCAGGTCATGCGTAAACGCACAGACAGGATGTTCCAACAGAATAATAAATAATGAAATAACATAAGAATTTCACCAAGTATAGGGTATCCCGCGTATATAGGTTATTCCAACAGAATAATAAAGAATGAAATAACAAAAGAATTTCACCAATAAGAAAGAAGGAATACCCCTAACGAGTACAACGAATAATATACTCAAAGAAAACTTGCACTACGCTCAAAACTTTCTTAAACTCTAAAGAAATACGCTCAAGATTATAGAAAAAGAACTCTCTCTATAGTTTCTCTCTCTAGAGTTTCAGTGAATTCGTAAGAAATAATGAAGGAATGAGCTTCTATTTATAGAAGAATGGAATGCATAGTAACTAATTCCCCGACCAATCGAATATTATATAATAACTTACGTACTTTGCAAAATTTATAAATATTACCCACAACTATAACATTATATCAAATTCATTCCATAATATTCAAAAATGATATTTATAGAAAATTCATCTTTATTCATAAAAGTTGGGGCCTTACAACCTCCCCTTCTTATGAAATTTTGCCCTCGAAATTAGGATACGTACCTGGTATGTCGAAGAGGTAAGGATATCTTAATTTCATTTCAGATTCTAACTCCCAAGTCATTTCCTCAACATCGTGGTTTCTCCACAAAACTTTGACATGAGGTATAACCTTGGAACGTAGAATATGTTCCTTCTTATCCAAGATTTGAACAGGAACCTCTTCATACGTCAAATCTTCGGCTATTTCATCTGGTTCTAACTCAATAATGTGGTTCGGGTCTTCCATATATTTACGTAACATGGATATGTGAAAAACGTTATGAACACGATACATACTTGGTGGTAAAGCGAGTCTATAGGCCACAGTTCCTATTCGATCGAGGATTAAAAATGGGCCGATGAATCGAGGATTAAGCTTTCCTCTCTTTCCAAATCTCGTAACTCCTTTCCATGGAGAAACACGTAACAACACATGATCTCCTATATCGAATTCCACGTCCTTTCGATGAAGATCAACATAACTCTTTTGTCGATCTTGTGAGGTTTTTATACGTTGTCGGATCGTTTAAATCTTTTCCGTAGTCATACGTACCAACTCCGGTCCCAACAACGTTGCTTCACCCACCTCATCACAAAGATATCTTTGGAGAACGACACTTTCTTCCACACAACGCCTCCAAATGGAGCCATGCAAATACTTGCTTGATAAGCCATTGTTGTAGGAAAACTCCACCAATGGTAAGAACTTATCCCAACTTCCTTGAAGTCAAGGACACAGAGTCTTAATAAATCTTCAAGAGTTTGAATAGTCCTCTCCGATTTGCCGTCATCCATTCGTCTCGAGGATGATATCTTAGAAACTAAATCGTAAATCATGCTTATAGCTTTGTGTAAATCCGACCCAAAATCGTGAAGTGAATCTTGGGTCTCGATCGAAACAATGGATCTTGGCATACCATGCGATCTTACAATCTCATTTATGTACATACGAGCAAGACGTTCAAGTGTATAAGTTTATCGTATCAGTAAGAAATGAACAGACTTGGTCAATCTATCAACAATGACCCAAATTGCATCTATACCTTGAGAAACCTTAGGAAGACCGTAACTTGAAATCTATGGTAATGTGCTCCACTTCCATTCGGAATTTCAAGTGGTTGTGAATGGACCTTTTGGTACTTGATGCTCCGCTTTAACTTCGTTGACATGTTAGACACCTTGAGATAAACAACGCTATCTCTCTCTTTATATTGCTCCACCAAAATGTATGATGAATATCATGATACATTTTGGTACTCCCAGGATGGATTGCAAATCGGTGTCTTTGTGTGCCTCCATCATGATTTTATACTTTAAATCGTGGTCGTTAGGAACACAAAGTCCGAGTTGACTCAAAGTATTCCTTCTTCATCGATTCTTGCTTCCGGCATAGCACCTTCTTGCACTTTCTTCCTCATACGCATCAGCTCCAGGTCTGTAGCTTGAGCAACTTTAACTTTATCAATTAATGTCGGTTCTACTCGCATATTCGCAATCATCATATGGGTCCCTGGAGTCTTTAACTCTATCTCCATCCTTTGTAAGTCACACAAAATGGGCCTTTGTATTGACAATATCTCACTCGTACTTGCATATGATCTTCTACTCAATGCGTTAGTTACCACGTTCGCTTTTCCAGGATGGTATTGGATGGTATGATCATAATCTTTCAATAGTTCAAGCCAACGTCGTTGTCGCATGTTGAGTTCCTTTTGAGTGAAGAAATATTTAAGGCTTTTATGATCCGTAAAGATCTCCACCTTCTCCCCATACATGTAATGCCTCCAAATTTTAAGTGCGAAGACAACAACTGCTAACTCTAGGTCATGAGTAGGATAATTCCTCTCATATTATCTGAGTTGTCTTGAGGCATAGGCTATGAATTTCCCATGTTGCATGAGAACACATCCCAACCCTTTGCCCGAAGCATCACTGTAGATGATAAATCCCTCCGAGCGGATGGTATTGTCGTAACAGTCTTTGAAATGAGTCTCCTCTTGAGTTCTTGAAAACTCTTCTCACATTCTTCGCTCCAATCAACTTTGTATCTTTCCGAAATACAAATGAGTTAATGGAGTAGCTATTTGAGAAAATCCTTCCACGAATCTCCGATAATAACCAAATGGCAGAGAAAGCTACGTACTTCGGTCACTAATTTAGGTTGCTCCCAGCTTTGAATTGCTTCAATCTTTGCCGGGTCAACAGATATTCCATGACTTGATACTACGTGCCCAAGGAATACTACTTCCTCAAGCCAGAACTCACATTTTTTCAACTTGGCATAAAGCCTGTATTCACAAAGCTTTTGGAGTGTCAGCCTCAAGTGTTGCTCATGATCTTCATGGCTTTTGGAATAAATATGGATGTCATCAATAAAGACGACCACAAAGTGATCCAAATATTCCTTGAATACTCGGTTCATCATATCCATGAAGGCAGCAGGAGCATTAGTCAATCCAAAGGACATGACTAGGAATTCATAATGCCCGTACCGAGTTTTGAAAGCCGTCTAATTTCTCCGGAGTCAAATTTAATCGTTGAGTGCAAGTAGGAGAAATAAAAGAATGGGTAGAACCGGTATCAAATAAAGTATAGACTTCGCTAGAGTTTATAATAAGCTTACCCGTGATAATCTCATTCGGGTTCCTTACTTTCTGGGAGGTCACAACAAACGCTCTCCCTTGCACTACCAGCTTTGACTTTTCTGGGACGGCCTTTGGTGCCTCCATCCTAGCTGAACTTGTCTTCGGTGAAAGAAAAAATTGGGCTAAGTGACCTTCTCTTTCACAATTATAACATGCTTTGGACAAAGATCATGCTTGGCTTGATGTGTGTCCTCCCCCTCGCATTTGAAGCATATGATAGGTGGTCGTTCTCCTTCCTTAACAACGGGTGCTGGTGCTAACGTATTTCCATCATTGTTGAATCTCCTCTTCTTGAAATGTCCATTCTTATTATTTTGGCCCTGATTACCATCGAAGTGGTTACCACTTCTGGCCTGTTGATTCCCTCCTCGCTTGTTGTCACCGCTTCGATGACTGCTCTCACTAGTATTATCATTTTGCCGACTGCTCTCTTTTGGTTGCGTTGACTCATTATCGTGCTCTACTAACAGAGCCCTATTTACAACATCTGAATACAAACACAGTTTATAAGAAATAAGATGTTGATGTATTTCCGGCTTTAAACCTCTTAAAAACATCCGCGTCATTCTCTCTTCATTATCCACCAAGTGGGACGCAAACCGAGATAACTCGGCAAACTTAGCTTCGTACTGGGACACGGTCATATTATTCTGCTCCAACTTGATGAACTCTACCTCTTTTATGTGATGAATACTTTCGGGAAAGTACTTGTCGTTGAATAGTTCTTGGAACTTCTCCCAAGACATCTTTAGTGCGGCAGGTTGAGTACGCTTTACTGATTCCCACCAGTAATCTGCCTCTCCTCGCAACATAAAGGCGGCAAAGGGAACCTTTTGCTCCTCGGAGCATCCCAAGACATCAAATATCTTGGTGATCTGCTTTATCCATGCTTCTGCCTTAAGTGGTTTTGGCTCTCCAATAAACTCCGATGGTCCCAGCTCCTTAAACTGTTTAGCGGTGACCGTCCGAGAGTTTCCACCTACATTTTGGACAGGAGCCGCTCTCTTCTGTTGTTGCATGAATTACATAAAGCCTCTGAACATTCCATCATTCATCATTTGGTCAGTGTTGTTGTTTGCATGAGGATTGTCTCCTTCCTGATGCACATTATCCTGATTATTGATATGTGGTGAATTAACGGTCGCCTGTGCTCCATTGCTATTCTCAACATTCTTGGATGTCATTTTCAGATACTGCCACAAAACAAAGGTTAATTAATATGTAACATATTATCCTTATATTCTGACCGACCAATTAAATACCAAATAAATTTAGGTAGGTCATACTATCGAAGGAATTCCCCATCTCTCCTCTCCTAGTTCTATTTTCACATCTTAGCCAGGGATCATATCCCTAAGCTTTGATACCAACTGTGACGCCCCCAAAATCGGTATACATCACCTATTCTAAGTCGCAAAATACATGGTACAAAATTCAAATACAACTTAATTATACAACAGTCGTGTAAAATACGACTAAACATATGTTGTGAGTTTTAATACAAATATTGTCATCTAGACAGTATACAAACTCAATGGGGTCCTCATTACATTTATTATCACACTATTTCATAGAATAGTGAGGACTACTAATGCTATTATCTGGACCATCACTCTGTTCCCCGACTAGTCCCTGCTACGTTCTCAATTTCTGAAGAGAACAATGAAAGCAAAAGGGTGAGCTCAACTAGCCCAGTAAGAAATATTATAACTAAGATAATGCAGAATAAATTATCATTAGCCTTCAACAGTGTTAAACTGATAAAATATAACAAACATCAAGTTTAATGCGGAATGAACAAGCAATCCATTAGAAGAGTCAAGAGAGAATAAAATCTACTATCTTCTATGATTTAAAAGGTTTTTCATGACTTTTATCATTTGAGACTCAACAATAAATAATTCACATCATCCCCACTTTACTGCCAAGGATATTCATTAGTATCACAACCACAAATTATCCATGCACCACAACCAAGGATATTCGTGTATTCATCAATGGTCATGATCATGCCAACAACTGTCCATCAATGCACTACGGGTCAATGATGACTTTTTCCACATCATTTGTAACATTACGGTCATGATTACACTGAATATTCCCTGGTCATAATCATATCAAGTCCATCTATACACTACAGGCCACAAATGACTTTCAACATAATATAAACATGAGGATGATGACAATGATATAAGAATTCAATAAAACAAGTTCAAGAATTAATTTATCCAGGAACTAATAATGTCCAAATTGTAAACATGATACTTCTTTGTAGAGTAACATTCAAGAATGCTCAGAAGAATATTTCCATGAAAAGATACTGGATGAAGCGCAAATATCAAGGATATTCCACTAATTTCATGGAGTATAGAAGTCAAAACTTTAACCAACTGAGTATAATAAAGAATGGAATAACAAAAGAAACCACCGAGCATCGATAGATCGCACAGCACGGGTTATTCCAATGTAATAATAAATAATGGAATCAGTCACGCGTAAACGCATTGCGGCGAGATATTCCAATGAATAATAAATAATGGAACCGGTCATAAATGCGAACGCATCAACAAGATATTCCAATGTAATAATAAATAATGGAACCCGGTCATGCGTAAGCGCATACCAAGCGGGATGTTCCAATGTAATAATAAACAACGGAACCAGTCATGCGTAACGCACGGACATGATGTTCCAACCGTAATAATAAATAATGGAATAACGTAAGAATTTCACCAAGTATAGGGTATCCAGCGTATACAAAGTTATTACGATGAATAATAAAGAATGGAATAACAAAAGAATTTCACCAATAAGAAAGAAGGAATACCCTAACGAGTACACCAAATAATATCCCTTACCGTAAAAAAGAAGAGTATTTTTGTGGTAGAAGCGAGGATATACTCAAAGAAAACTTGCACTACGCTCAAAGCTTTCTTAAACTCTAAAGAAATACGCTCAAGATTATAGAAGAAGAACTCTCTATATAGTTTCTCTAGAGAGTTTAGTGAATTCATAAGAAATAATGAAGGAATGAGCTTCTATTTATAGAAAAATGGATCTGCATAAGTAACTAATTCATGAACGGTCCAGTTTGATTTACTTTAAAACAGACGGTCCGTATTTGTTTAAAATAAAATATAATATATTCTATTTATAATATAATAAAACGAATAACTTTATAAAAGTATTCTGTGTTATATAAAAAGATTTTACTATGCAAACACTATGAATGCACTATGCAAATACTATGCATAATAAAATATAATATATTCTAATTATTGTCTAATAAAATGTATATATTTATAAAAGTATTCTGCATTTTATATTAAAAGATTTTACTATTAGTCTAATAAAACGAATAACTTTATAAAAGTATTCTGTTTTATATAAAAAGCTTTTCTGTTTTATTACATTAATAATAGTAATAAAACAAAACTCATCATCATTATTATAATTCACAATATTAATCGATCAGGTCGTTCCCATGAAAGAGGGGGCTTTCCAATAAGGATTTCTCCCCATCAAGCGCGCAATTAGGTGACCAAACCTCTCCTCGATGTAACTTCTGACATCGTTAATATTGCAAATAATAATATTAATAACTTTGTCATCTCAATTATTGATTATAAAATATTGACAATAATTGAATCAAATAACGTGAGATACTATGCAGCAATTACTGTAACAATAATTGAACAAAATTGAGTGACTTCTCATGTTAGCATCAATAATCAATATCGTGTGCTACTGTGCAACTACGCGTATTAGTGTACTTTTAACACCGGGTGTTTCAACAGTTAACGGTAAAACTTCCGCCGTTATTTTCATAAAGTATTTTTGTCATTTTCTCAATCCGACAATAATTCCGTTGTGGGGTCCACCAATGATTGTCTTTGTTGTCGAATATTCCTGTTAAAACGAATATTCCCAGACAATCGAATCGAATAAAATATAACAACTTGCGTACTTTGCAAAATTTATAAATATTACCCACAACTATAACATTATATCAAATTCATTCCATAATATTCAAAAATGATATTTATAGAAAATTCATCTTTATTCATAAAAGTTGGGGTCTTACATATATTAAATTACCTTCAAAGTGCTTAATGTCAAATTCTATAAAATGCTATGATTAATAACCTGAATTGCATCCCAAGCCCTCATTATGTTAGCCTCATCATCGTATTGGACCATGTTGGAGTACTTATTGAAAAATTCTCCATTCATGAAAGCAAGACACCTTTGAGAAAGGTTGTTAACTTATTGGCCTCTCCCCCAACAGGTTGACCATTTGCATCATAAATTACTTTCTTGAGTGCATCGATATTTGACCATAAATTTGCTTCCATCATTGGTCCACGCTTCCTTTTAGGTCGAGAACCTAAAAGAGAGGAAGAATCAAGATGTATGAACTGAAATATAACATGAAGTTCAATAAATGTAATAAATTGAACAGAAATATAACATGAACTGAAATATGTAACTGATATATAACATGAACCGAGTAACTGATATATAACACGAACTGAGTAACTGATATATAACACGCTTTACTTGTACGTTTGAGTAAGTAGTGCATAGTACCGATGACGATTACTCACAATGTATTGTTGGTTTCTAGTGGCCTTAATTGGTTTCCTTTTCAGTCTTGGCAGCCTTAATACAAGTGTTGTGTATCGTGCTCATTTTTCTCTTGATTCAGAGCTGCATATGTTCATAATTTGGTCTGTTGTTGCTCTCATGTTTCTGCATTCGCTAACATTCATTCTTATAATTGTTGCTATTACTTTCTTTCTGGAACTAATGACATTCTACAAAGTTTATGTTGAATTAAGAATTTTTGATTTTGATTCTAACTTTGATAAGTCAATAGTGCCTAACTCGATGCTTACTTGTCATTGGCGATGGACTACCATAGACATTCAGACTAAAGAATCTTTATGAAACATCAAAACTTATTAAGATCATGTTTTAACAACCAATTTGTATGCTGAAGTATAATAATAATAATATTAAATATTAAAGTATGCATTTGTAAGGTGACGTTGTCAGTTCATATATCATGCAAGAATAGTAATCAATGACATGTGTATTCTGCTTTAAATTAATACAAGTGTGGTGGGATACATAGCCATCTTAAATTTCCACTAAAGATTGTCCAGTCTTGTGCATATTTAATCTTCTACATCTAATGCTAATGAAGTAATTTGTTTGTACTTTTGCTTATAATAAAGAACCATCAATTGAGCACATTGCTGCTACTGGTACATGCTGCTGCCGCTGGGCAGCAGCTCCTTTCTTTGCCTTGCGATTTACTGCACTTTATTCCTGTCCTTCTTGACCCTCTTGCACTAAGTTTTGGGTATTACATAACTAGTATATACCCTTATTGCAGAGAAGTACTACTTGGGCAGACTTAGAAGTCTAACTGTACTAAACCAGAGCTTAAGAGAAGCCCCAATTGATGTTATAATCTATTTTATTCTTTCTGCTTGGTAGCAGCAAATTGGAGCTCTTTATTTCATGCCATGTTTGGCTTCTCATTAGGTAGTCTATTGATAACCCATTTTAGAATTTTATAGTTGGTACATCCATCTTCTAAGATAGTCTACAACTGCAGCCATATAACTTTTTTTTAAAGAAATCAAACTTGTGTCAAATTGAATGTTCGGCTCTGCAGTCATAAATAATTTAATACCGGTCATCTTGCGCCATAAAGCAATTTCTCGGCGACTCCTTCCCAAGCTCAACACTTCATTTGCAATGTTTTATAACCTTGCTTCATACACATCCATGGTGGTAAGTTATAAACAACAACTGTCACTGGCCATATACTATACGGTGACCCATGGGTAAAAGGACTCATGTCATCAGTGGACAGTCCGAGTCTTATATTTCGATGTTCTTGAGAGAATGTAGGGTATATTGTATCCAAATGTTTCCAAGCTACAGAGTCAGCTGGATGACGATTCAATCCATCTTTCCGTCGCTTTACATGATGCCACGTCATGTATTTTGCAGTTTCTACAGACATAAATAGCCTCTGCAATCTCAGAATTAACCCTAAATAACGTAATTGCTTCACAGCTACTTTGCTCCTCTTAGCATTTGTATCTATTTGTGCCTGCTCTGGTACAACCATCTCAGTCTGCTTCCATCTTAATGATTTACAAACTGTACAAGACTCTAATTTTTCATTCTCCCTCCAAAAGAGCATATAATCATTCTCGCATGCATCAATCTTCTCATAACCAAACCCTAAATTTCCAACCATTTTTTTCATTTCATAAAAATTATCAAGCAAGTTTGCAAATGCTGGAAATGATGACTTGAACTTACGGAGCAAACCATCAAAGGACACATCAGTCCATTTACTAACATTTTTATGATTGAAAAGCCATACAATGAATGAAATGACAGTCTCCATTTCACATCCAGGATATAAAGGTTGATTGGCCTCTGACATGTACTTTTGGTATTTTGTAGCTTCAGCCGACGATTCCACACCGTGATCCCTAAATATATCATTTATCATCTCAGGCATACGATGATCATCTTCGGATTGTGATGGTTTGTCGTGAACATCATCATTGCTCACATCCCTGACAATCTCATCTTCACCTTGATGCACCCAATTCGTGTAGCCAAACATAAATCCATCACAAATCAAATGTTCACGAATAGTTGTTCGAATCTGGTATCTTCCATTCACGCAATTCTTACATGGATAAGGAATTCTTCCCGTGACCATGCCCACTTTTTCGAAACCAAAATTCAGAAATCTTTCTAGGCCTACAAGATATTCTCTAAAATATCTTGGTAATTCCATCCACCCCTTATCCATGATATTGTGTCCCTAATTCAATTTAAACAACCATCCAATGTTAGGTACCAAACAAGAAGCATCAAGAAAGCATTTGGTACGGACAAAGAGAAATTGATGGCGAAATAAGATAATGAAAGTAAAAAAGGAATGGATATGGATAGGGCAAATCGTTGGAGGTCAACATTGAACGAAGTTGTAGGCTTAGAATGTGGTTCGAACATCTCTTGTTAATCTAAAAATATAATTCCTTTCAGTATTGTTGTACTGCTATTTCTATGTCAGTTATAGTAATCTAAAAAGGCGCACAATCCACTGCTCTTCCTCGTTACTTCACTAGATTCTCACCATATATACATACATACATACACATGTATATATAGTTAATTGAATATATATATATATATATATATATATATATATATATATATAACCAACCAAATTCATCCCACCTAGGAGGCTATTGCAGATTTGTTTGTTGACCGAGAATGTATATATATACTGTTCGCAAAAACAACAATGTACTCCTCCTATTCCAAGCTTAGGCAATCACATAAAAACAGTAATATTTCCTAGACTTGAACCTCATCAAACTTGAGCTATAGCCGTTAGAGGATAAATTATAAAATAGACGTATACAAATAAATCACTTGAACTAAAAAGAAAAAAACAAATGTACAGGAGGTGGAGCCGTAGAGCTATAGCTTATTAGTATTCTTCATATTAATCTCATCAAAAATAAATTATTAATAATCCATAATGGAAACAATAACAGTACAAAAAGTACCAATTTGATCTCACAGACCCACCCAATAATCAGAAACCATAACTTACATAAAACAAACATTACTCAAGCTATGAAATAGATTTCTGACCTTCGGGCCCTAAAATTTGATTCGCAATGTAAGTAGCCACCGAAACCCAACAACCTCTCGCTCCTCATCACCAAGCACCTCTAGTCGCTTAATATCTACTAGAGCACCTCTACTCATCATGGCGTCGATTCGATCGAGATGGTGAGAGAGGAGATTCATGGATCGAGATGGTGAGAGAGGAGATTCATGCGACCAGATGGTGAAAGAGGAGATTCGATCGATCGAGATGGTGAGACGGATCGACCGAGATGGTGAGATTCGATCGACTGGACTGAAAGGGTTAGAGATGAGTGAGACAATTGACTGAATGGGTTAGAGATGAGACAAGCTCAGGATTTGTACGCGCCCAAGCTAAAGACTTGGTAATGACCCATCCCAAAAAAAACTCCCTACACCGACGGTCAGATATTGACCGTCGCTAAATACTCCTATAGCGACGCTTCCGCCCCAACCGTCGCTATAGCCCGTCGCTATAGGCTAATTTTCTAGTAGTGAAAACCTTCGGTCGAGGCTATTTAGTCGATGATAACCATGACACGTGTCAAATGGCCAAAATGGGAAGGACTTATTTTTGACGGAAATCCGTCGAGAATAGTACTATTCTGTCGAGAGTAGTGTTTTTTTTTAATAATTTATTTATTTTTGCAATATCCAGGGATTTAACCCACATCTTTTACCTGTACCTGTATTCCCAACCGAACATACACATACACAAGCTAACAATATAACCAATAACATGAATTACAATTACCAAGGCCGATAATATGTCAAAAACCAAAATAATGCCAAGGTTTAAACTACAATACATAAAAAATAATGTAAACTAAAAAATAATATAACTCAAAATGTAAACTAAGTCAAAAATAATGTAAACTACAAACGAATATAAACTAAGTAAAACTAGTAGAGCCCCCGGTATGAGGAGGATCATCGGGCGGGCGTCGACGCTGCTCTGGAGTATAAAAATCGCCACCATCGTCATCCCGCTCGTCAGTCCGCTCTTCACCCTGTTGATACAATATAATGTAACTCATTAGTCCATATATGATTCAGTTAAAGATAACTAAATGAAAATTAAACATGCAGAATATATATTTGAATTTAAAACGAATAGTATACCTGAGCAGTCGAGGGCTGACTCAACATTGGCCCAAACGCTTCCTCGACTAAGGTAACCACCATCCAAACAATCTCGTCGCGTATCGCGGCCCATTGCTCCAGAGGGATACCTGTACTCTCGGCGATGGCACCAAATTTAACGTCTGCAAGGCAAGTCGACATGGAGGCGAGAATGGTCAAGGTGTCCCGACGATGGAACAAAGATATCGGTCTCAAACCTCTCCGACACCGTAGCCATAAAACACTGGAACAAAGCATCGTCTAAGCCAACGCCCGTATGTGATGGTCCCACGGGGGCTCTCGGACGCAGACGCAGACGCTGGCTAGAGCCTACAAAAATAAATATAACATGAATAATATGGCGAACTTTCTTTATTCATAAACAAGAAATAAACTAAAAATATTATACCTCCTGGAAGTGTATAGGCTGGTATCCTCGGTAACCCCAGCACTCGATACCGGCCGCTAGTACTAGTGGGAGTATCCTGAGACGCGACCCAAAGAGTCGTCTTCTCGTCCTGAGATAAACTAATCTCTGCTATACGCTGGCTGCGGATCTTCTCAAAATGCTCCTGTAATTTGATATATGTACATATGAGTTATCTTGGTATCATCATATAAATTACTTAATATTATCCTAAATAATATTTATTATAGTAAATGTATTACCCGTATAGCTAGTACTGCTGGAGACATCGTCGACCCCGAAGTAGAGCCCTTCGCCGTATGGACTCTATCCCAGAACTCCATCATAGTAGGAGGTCAGCCCAAGCTACTCCACATGGCCTAAATCATATACATTAAATAATATCACCTTAATTTACTATAGTTGCAGTTTAATAATAAACTAAACTAAAGGTAAATACATACCGCCCTAACCTCCTGAAATGACTGCGAGCCAGAAGTATGTACAACTCACAGCTTACCTCGATTCTTCTTCATCTGCTCTGACTTGGTCTTGAACGCAGCATCATCCCAGTACACACACATCGCAGCCCATGCTGGATCTGATACTTCTGACGACTGATGCTCTCGCAAAGTAGTCCTGGGCGATTCTTCTACCGCCTGGACTGCCCTCTATCGCATCTCGTACAACTAGCCGACATAATTCTTCGAGATGTGGGCAATGATAACGGCGTCACAATCCGCCTCAGTGATGCCGATCTCATATCTATAGTATCTCTATCAAACAAACATAACATACGTATAATTAATTATTTGAACAATATGTAAATAACATGGACCTTAATTGTATATATATAATTCGACTTACGTGAAACTCCCGTAACACTGTCACCATGAAGCCGGCATCGTAACGCGAGTACCGGTTAAATTGCATGCAGCCAGTAGGGAGATGCGCCAGGCAGATGACGTGTACGGTCGCCTTAGCGACATGATCTATAATACTAGAATACAAAATTTATTAAGAAAATTTTAATTTATAAATCACATAATAATATCATCGCGATTGAACATAAGTGATAGTTGAAACCTACACAGACGAGCCGACATCAACTGGAACAACGTCAGGCACTGCTGGCGGACGACCTAATCAACCGAGGTTAGGACCTCGCTGACGTCGACGTCTAGCATCTGTATGTTTAATATAGTTATGACATTGTCAATGAATGTATAATATAGTTATGAAAAAAACTTTACTGAGCCAAAAAAAGAAAAACAATATTATTCAAATAATATGAATTATTGATCTGATAACGGAGATACTGTGCAGTGACAATTATTGAAACAACAATAATATAAAATATCAACGTAGCAATTATTGAATCAATAAAATAAAATATTGAACAGTAATTACTGTAACAATTATTGAGTAGTGCCTTCTTACGTAAGAATCAATCATTCAAAAATACCGCAATCTGGTGTCCTCATCGTGCAACCACGCCAGACATCGTATTTTAACCACCGGGTATTCCAACAGTGTTAATGGTAATAACTACGCCGTTATTTGTAAAAACTCAAACTTGTCATTTTCTTCATCCGATCGTTTTTTGTTATGGGGCCCACAAATGGTTGCGCCGTCGTACAAATATTCCTCGACAGCAAGAATATTTCACGACCAAACGAATATTCCCCGATAATAATGAATATTTTATAACCACTTGCTTATTTTGCAAAATTTTCACATTTCACCCATAACCAAAGCATTATATCAAATTAACACCTTATTATTCACAATAATAATTAGAGAAAATTCGATTTTATTTATAAAAAGTTGGGGTCTTACAACCTCCCCTCCTTATAAAATTTCGTCCTAGAAATTGACGTACGTACCTGGTGTTTCGAAAAGGTGAGGATACCTCGTTTTCATTTTTGATTCTAACTCCCATGTCATTTCTTCAATAGCATGGTTCCTCCACAAAACCTTAACTTGTGGTATAAACTTGGTGCGTAGGACATGTTCTTTCATATCCAAGATCTTAACAGGTACCTCCTCGTACGTTAAATCTTCGGCTATCTCATCTGATTCTAAATCAATAATGTGATTCGGGTCTTTTATATATTTACGAAGCACAAATATGTGAAAAACATTATGAACACGAGACATGCTTGGTGGTAATGCGAGTCTATAGGCCACATTTCCTATTCGGTCAAGAATTTTAAATGGACCAACAAATCGTGGATTGAGCTTTCATCTCTGCCTAAATCTTGTAACTCCTTTCCATGGTGTAACACGTAACAATACATGATCCCCAATATTAAATTCCACGTCCTTTCGATGAAGATCCGCATAACTCTTTTGTCGATCCCGTGCCGTTTGTATACGTTATCAGATCATTTGGATCTTCTCTGCACTTATGCGTACCAACTCTGGTCCCAACAATGTTTCTTTTCCCACCTCATCCCAACATACTGGAGAACGACACTTTCGTCCATACAACACCTCAAATTGAGCCACACCTATACTTGCTTTATAACTGTTGTTGTAGGAGAATTCCACCAATGGTAGGTACTTATCCCAACTCCCTTTGAAATCTAGGACACAGAGTCTTAATAGATCTTCAAGAGTTTAAATAGTCCTTTCTGATTGCCCGTTCGTTTGAGGATGGTATGCCAAATTAAATCGTAAATCCGTGCCCATAGCTTTCTGCAAGCTAACCTAAAATTGTGAAGTAAATCTTGGGTCACGATCCGAAACTATAGATATTGGCATGCCATGCAATCTCATAATCTCATTCACGTACATACGAGCAAGACGTTCAAGGGAATAAGTCTCCCATATCGGCAAGAAATGAGCAGACTTGGTTAATCTATCAACAATGACCCAAATCGCATCTATGCCTTGAGAAACCTTGGGAAGACCCATAACGAAATCCATAGTAATGTGTTCCCACTTCCATTTCAGAATCTCAAGTGGTTGCAATGGACCCTTTGGCACTTGATGCTCTACCTTTACACGTTGACAAGTTAAACACCTCGATATAAAATCTGCAATCACTCTCTTCATATTGCTCAACCAAAATGTATGTCGAAGATCATGATACATTTTGTGTAGCACCCCAGTCCCACATCGAAAGATAGGGGAAACATTTGTCTGCATATAAGGAAATAAGTTACTACCAATAGTACCTTCAAGTCATGACCTTTTGGGAGCCTGTGGTAGGCTAAGATGACCCAGGAAGATACTATTGGGCTAGTAGTTTGAGGCCTTATTTTGATGGATTTGATTCGATTCGGACTTAGGATTTGACCCGAGATTTGTTTCGGACTCGGGATTTGACCCGAGTTGTTTTATATGGTATCAAAGCCGACTCTCGAAAGCTCGGGTCGGGTCATTCGATCGAGTTACCGGAGGTGGGGACACGAAGGCTGGTGGTATTATCCCACAATGGAGAGATGGAGGTCCGGAGGTGGGGACACGAAGCCAGCCGGTATTATTCCACAATGGCTAGAGAGGCAAAGATCTTTGGGCTGTGTGTGATCGGATTCTGACGGGGACGTCATTAATTTAAGTGGGGGAGTTTGTAATACCCTAGTCCCACATCAAAAGATAGGGGGAAAATTTGTCTGCATATAAGGAAATAAGTTACTACCAATAGTACCTTCAAGTCATGACCTTTTGGGAGCCTGTGGTGGGCTAAGATGACCCATGAAAATACTATTGGGCTAGTAGTTTGAGGCCTTATTTTGATGGATTTGATTCGATTCAGACTTGGGATGTGACCTGAGATTTGTTCTGGACTCGGGATTTGACCCGGGTTGTTTCATTTTGGTACTCCCAGGATGGATTGCAAACGGTGTGTTGTGTGCCTCCATCATAATTCTATGCTTCAAGTTAGAATTGTTAGGAACACAAAGTCTGGAGTTGACTCGAAATATTCCTTCTTCATCGATTCTTGCTTCTGGAACAACACCTTCTTACATTTTCTTCTTCATACGCATCAGCTCCATGTCTGTAGCTTGACCAGCTTTAACTTTATCGATTAAAGTCGGTTCTACTCGTATATTTTATATCATCACGTGGGTACTTGGAGCCTTCACCTCTATCTCCATCCTTTGCAAGTCATACAAAATGGGCCTTTGTGTTAACAACATTGCAATCGTACTCGCATATGATCTTCTACTCAATGCGTCAGCTACCACGTTTGCTTTTCCAGGATGATATTGAATGGTATGGTCGTAATCTTTCAACAACTCGAGCCAACGTCATTGCCGCATGTTGGGTTCCTTTTGGGTGAAGAAATATTTAAGCCTTTTATGATCTGTATAGATCTCCACTTTCTCCCCATACAGGTAGTATCTCCAGATCTTCAACGCGAAAATGACTGCTACCAACTCCAAATCATGAGTAAGATAATTCCTTTCATATTCTTTGAGTTGTCGCGAGGCATAGGCTATGAATTTCCCATGTTGCATAAGAACACATCCTAACTCTTTGCTTGAAGCATCACTGTAGATAACAAATCCATCCGAACCAGATGGTATTGTCAGAACAGGTACCGAAATGAGTCTCCTCTTGAGCTCTTGAAACTCTTCTCGCATTCCTCGCTCCATACAATTTTATATCTTTCGAGTCACCGAGTTAACGAGTAGCGATTCTAGAAAATCCTTCCATAAATCTCCGATAATAACCAAATAAGCCCGAAAGCTTACGTGCTTGATCACCGACTTCGGTTGCTCCTAACTTTGTATTGCTTCAATCTTCGACGGGTCAACAGATACTCCATGTTTTGACACCACGTGCCCAAGGAATGCTACTTCCTCAAGCCAGAACTCGAATTTCTTCAGCTTGGCATATAGCTTGTTGTCACAAAGCCTTTGAAGTACTAGCTTCAAATAGTGCTCATGATATTCACGACTTTTGGAGTAGATGAGGATGTCGTCAATAAAGACAACAACGAACTGATCCAAATATTCCTTGAACACACGGTTCATCATATCCATGAAAGCAGCAGGAGCATTAGTCAATCCAAAAGAAATGACTACTTAATTCATAATGCCCATACCGAGTTCTGAAGGCAGTCTTTAGAATATCCTCAGTTTTAATCTTCAGCTGATGATATCCAGAACGAAGATTGATCTTTGAAAAGAATTGTGCTCCTTGCAACTGGTCAAACAAGTCATCAATGCGAGGTAGCGGATACCTATTCTTGATAGTGAAATGGTTCAATTCCCGGTAGTCGATACAAAGTCGCATACTACCATCTTTCTTCTTTACGAATAAAACAGGAGCACCCCAAGGAGATTTACTAGGACGAATGAAATCGATGTCCAACAACTCTTGTAGTTGGACCTTTAACTCCTGAAGTTCAGTAGGAGCCATTCGATATGGGGTTTTAGAAATGGGCTTTGTACCAGGTTCAAGGTCAATAAAGAATTCAACTTCACGTTACGGGGTAGACCGGAAGTTCTTGAGAAATCGTCGGAAATTCACTAACAACCGAAATATTATTCAAATCTGATGTGTTTTTGTTCAAGTCTGTGACATGGGCTAAGAAATCTTGACATCCGTTTTTCAATAAATGAATAGATTTATGGCTTGATATGACAGTGATTGACTTTAGTGGTCTGGTTGTTTGAATTCGCATAACAGTTTGGTTAGAAATATGAAAACTAACAATGTAACACCCCCCTCCCGAAAAGGAAAGGGAGGTCACGTGCAAAGCACAACAAACCTCAAAATTAGTAAACAGAGCACTAATAACTTCAAAATATTAATAATGATATTCATCAATGAAGTACTAAATATAATTCTCCAACTAGAATCAAAATAGTCAAAACCAAAAATTCAAAACAACCTAGATGGTCAAAGGCAACTCTCTCATCACACTAGCCCTGAATCACCCTTGCAAACCTGCCGGAAGAAAAATACAGCATGAGCCAATTGCCCAGTACGGATACAGATATACAAAAGATATACAACTGATATACGAAAACAATTGAGACAAAATACTGAACAAAGCTTCAAGTGTAAATACAAACGAGAATATAATCTCCAAAGATCTGAATGAAATATATCTGAATAAACAAATTTGACGAAACCAATTGAAGAATAAAGAAATAACGAACTGAAATAACTAACTCAATGAATTGAACTGAATAGAAACAAATAAAACTTATATAATGAAATAATAAGCTGAATCAAATGGTTGGGTGTTATTTCGTACCGAGTGAGCTCAGAAATATACGTTGCCACACAGGCAAGTCAAAACAATGCCACACAGGCAAATAACACATTGGACCGCGAATCCAAATGTATGCAAATCGGATATGTGTGTTTGGCACAACATCACAAATCTGCAGAACAGAAAACTAGGGTTAACCCATACGCCTCCCACAACAAAACACCAAATGGCCAACTTCTTCCGGAGCCCAAAACGGAGACGCCGTGGACTAATCACATCGCCATTTTAAAGTGTCGTGTCTCTCGTGCGAAGACGACATGCATGGTACCCCACGTGTGGTTATAGCTCGGTATACCCTACAAAGATATTCTAACAAAGATATCATGTCACAACACGTGCGATAAAATACCAACAAAAGGGTTCTATATGTACATGTTGAACTAAATCAAATTATAGTCACAATGTCTCAAAAGAAGGTAGCGACATATGCACGCTCTACAATTATCAAAATAAATAGTACTAAACATGATAACCTAATTCAAAGAGTACAAATACGAGTCATATATATCAACTTCAAAATGAAACTAATATATTTATTTCACAGGAAATAATTATGTGAAATAATAACGAAATTCGAACAAGCGACAAAACGAACAAATCAAATTTAACAAGAGTATCGCTGAAAGAGTACGGAATCCGTACCTGATACTTCCAAACCATTTATAGCACACTCCACAAAATGTTACCTTCAAATGCCAACGATATCAAATACGAAACGTTATTCACCACCTGAACATATTCACCTCAAATTAAAAATAATCCAAACTAATAATTCCTAAATAATTCATAATATATTTAATATGCCTTTAATCATCGCCTTATATCAATTATTAATACTCCAAAATTTATATTTCAAATATAACTCTTTAAATTCCTCCGTTTGAACTAATTAAAAGAATAAATTAATTAATTATAAGTCTAATAAAATTATACATTACTTTTAATAGTCATTAACTTTTATAATTCTATTAATCATCAATATTTTCACATCTTATAGTTACTACTGTCATGTTTCAATTAACCAATTATATTGTCCTATTAATATACTTTATTATTTTTATAATATTCATGTGACCACGTATTATGGGACAAAAGAATCCATCCAAATTAAATTTTGTTAACTAAATTATTTGGCCAACATGTTAGTATACGTTTTTTTTAAACTTTAAATACCTGAACCAGTGGTCATCAATCATACATAACATACATATATAATTGCCCCAAAAGAAAAAAGAAAAAGCTTCAGGATAGTTTTTTTTTCTTCTTTCAAACTTCTGATTTCAAGCCATGCATAAACTGATATATATATATATATATATATATATATATATATATATAATAACTACAATGCCTTTCGTTCCAAACAAGGTGTTGCCAAAATTTATACCCTTATATATACACCACTTGCAGAATTCATACATAATTCCTTTTCCTTGAGAATTATCAATAAATTCTTTAATTCATTCATCATCGTACCAATACTCATGTGATAAATACTATAAAAGTGATTCTCAAATCATAATATGCTAACCTGAGTTAATTTCCACTGTTGATTGTTAATTTATCTTCCGTTTCCAGCCGCCACTTCTCTCTTCCTCTCTGTATAATGAAAGTAAGATTAGGTTTAGTTATTAATTTATTAAATATTAACTCTCCTAATTTAAATAGGATTTATTATTACCCACAAATATAAATTAAACCCAATAAATTTTAAAGCCCAAATTGTACTAAATTAATTTACCCATCACTTATTAATATTTTTAGCCCACACAAATTAAATAACTAGTTTGACCCAAATAAATGACAAAGTCCAAACAATATGTTTTAAGAATATAAATTTAATATTATTATTATTATTATTTTGGGATATTACAAACAACCTAACGAAAACAATCAATTTTAGCATGATGAGTGGTTAACCAATCAATCCCTAAAATCACATCAAATGCAAGTATTTTCAACGAAATAAGATCAGCAGGTAATGTGATGGTTCCAACTTGAATCAAGCAAGATTTATAAATAGTAGATGTAATGAAAGTTTCTCCTAATGGAGTTTCAACAGATAAGTCAAGGTCTAATTTCTCCGGAGTCAAGTTCAAACGTTGAGCACAAGCAGGAGAGATAAAAGAATGGGTAGAACCAGTATCTAATAAGGTATAAACTTCGTAAGAGTTTATGATTATCTTACCCGTGATCACCTCATTTCTGGTTCCTCGCGTTTTGAGCAGTCACGACAAACGCCCTTCCAGGAACCACCGACTATGACTTGTCCGGGATAGCCTTTGGAGTCACCATCCCCGTTGAACTTGGTTTCGCAACAAGACAATCTCTAGCTATATGACCTTCCTTTCCACAGTTATAACACACCTTGGATTGTTGTGGGCAGTTTGGGCTAATGTGACCCTCTTTCCCGCATTTATAAAAAACAACTGGTGCTCGTTCTCCTCCCCTAGAAACAGTTGATGTTTGTGCTGACGTCTTCACGTTATCATTTTTGTACCTTCTCTTTTTGAAATCTCCCCCTGACTCGCTTCTTCTACCATCATGGCCACGATTACCACCAGAGTGGTTACCGTTTTTGTCCGAATGTTTTCCTCCCCATTTGGTTGTCATTCTCCAGATGATCTGCCCTTCGTATATGACCACAGTTGTGGTCCCTCAGTTGAACATACTCATTATCTCGCTCTAATAATTAAGCCCTATTTACAACATTTGAATATAAAGAAAATTTATTAGAAATAAGATATTGCAGAATCTCGGGTTTTAGACCTCTCAGAAACATACGCGTCATTCGTTCCTCATTCTCTACCAAATGAGGTGCAAACCTGGATAACTCTGCGAACTTAGCCTCGTACTGAGACACAGTCATATTGTTTTGTTCCAGTCTGATAAACTCTAATTCCTTCATATGACGAATACTTTCAGGAAAGTACTTGTCATTGAAAAGTTTCTGAAACGTTTCCCAAAACATGTTGAGTGCGGCAGGCTGGGTACGCTTCACAGATTCCCACCAGTAATCTGCCTCACCGCGGAACATAAATGTGGTGAATGAAACCTTTTGTTCCTCCGTGCATCCCAAGACATCGAATATCTTGGTAATTTGCTTGACCCACGTTTCTGCCTTAATCGGATCCGGCTTTCCCACAAATTCTGGTGGTCCCAACTCTTTGAACTGCTTGGCTATGACAAGCCGCACATTACTATCATTTTCACCCGTATTTTGTACACGAGTCTCCCTCGTCTGATTTTGCATGAATTGCAAAAAGCTTCTAAACATCCCATCATTCATCATTTGTTTTGTAGTGTTGTTTACAGGAGAAATATTGTCTTCCTGTTACACGTTCCCCTGCGTGGTGATTAAAGGTGTCTCCACAGTATCATTCACTCCATTGTTAATATTTCCAGATGTCATTCTTAAATACTGCCACAAAACAAGGGTTAATTAACAAATTAACATATTACATATTAACCATATGCTGCGACTGACCAACCAAATAAGCTTAGGTATGACACACTAGCGAAGGATTACTCGTCTCTCCCCTCCTAGTTCTATTCCCCAATCTCCGCCAAAGGCCATATCCCTAAGCTTTGATACCAACTGTGACACCCCCAAAATAGATATACATCACCCATTCTGAGTCACAAAATACATTGTACAGAAACAAATACAACTTCATTAATATAATTGTCGTGCAAAATACGATAACACATATACTGTGAGTTTAAATACAAATATTGTCTAATAGACAGTATTCAAACTCAAAAGGAGTCCTCATTACAATTATTGATACACTATTTTACAAAAATAGTGAGGACTGCTAAAACAACTTTCTAGAACCATCACTCCATACCCCGGCTAGTTCCTGCTATATTCTAACCTCCTGAGAAGAAAAATAGAACAAAAAGGAAAAGGGTGAACTCAACTAGCCCAGTAAAGAATATTATGACTAAGATAATGAACAACAATTTATTGTTAGCCTTTAAAAAATCAAATAAAATATAATGTACAACCAGTTTTATCAATATTCGTAGCGAAAATTATAATTCATTAGAAGAGTTAAGTAGAGAATGAAATTTACTATCATCTATGAATTTAAAAGTTCATCATCAATATTTTATCCATGTAACATCAAGCAATATACATCTTGAATCAAATATTCATCTTTGCACTATAGGCCAAAGATATTCATTTGTATATCACCAAATAATCGTATTCATCTCAACACTGCTCATATTTGCACTTTACTGGACCAAAGATATTCATCAGTTAATCATTCGTCTTTGCACTACAGGCCAAAGATATTCAATAATATCATCATTTAGGACTGAGGATGATGAAAAATATTTTTAAGAAACGAATCCAGTGAGATAAAAGATCAAAGATTAGGGATTCGTACTTTAGTTTATCCAAGTTCAAAAATACTCCAAAATAAACCATAGTGGAGTATAATTGAAGAATGAAGATCAAAACATGGATACAATCAAAGATAGTAACCATAATAGACATCTTGGACAAAGAAGAGAAAATTTCATTTTTCTGTGAATAGTGTCTTATTCGTGAATAGTGCCGTATACGTGAATAGTGTCGTATACATGAATAGTAATCCCGACGAAAAAGGTAAAAATTCCACAATAAAATGCATATCAATATTTCGACATAATGATATCGAAGAAAATAATATCATTTACGAAGAAAATAACATCCCTTACCTCAAAATAAAAGTACTTCCGGCTGAAATATCAGGTATAAGGCTGAAGGAAACTTACACTGAATAGCAACTCACAAAGTATCTAAATACTCACAAAATACGCTCGAAAATATGGATAGAGAAAGCTTATGATTCTGGTGTGATTTTCAATTCTAACTAAGCACACTATTTATAGGAAAATACTTAGAACGCCTTTGCAGACTAACCTGCTACCTGATGGCTTTAATTGCTACTATTACCACTTTTGAAATAAAATTTCAGCACATTTCTCATCAACGAAAAGTGGGGCCCACCATATTTTTAATAAAAAACATTTATTTCTGAAACTTCAATAATTCATAATAAATAGCCCTTTTATAAGAAAAAATACGAAGTTTATGTTCATTCCATAGGAAATTAAATTCTCTACAACTTTGTAGATTTAAGTTTTTTCAAATTCCAAACGAAAAATGACCGAAATCCACATACGGACGATTTTCAACACCTCTATTCCGACAAAAATACTGATAAAATACCTCAACATTAATTCCTTCATTTATAACCACAATAAATATATTCATCATTTATATCCACATAAAATAAATATTTTCTTATCATATAAATCAATAATTAATTATTCATAAATAATATTACAGAATCGCAATTATGACAACCAGGTCGTTCCCAAGAAAGATGGGGCTTTTCGATAAGAATTTCTCCTTATTGGCGCGCAATTAGGTGATCAAACCCCTTTCCTAGATAGAACTTCCTTAAACATTGACAATAATGATATCTAACAATATTATTCAAATAATATGAATTATTGATATGATAACGGAGATACTGTGCAGTGACAATTATTAGAACAATAATAATATAAAATATTAACGTAGCAATTATTGAATCAATAAAATAAAATATTGAACAGTAATTACTGTAATAATAATTATTCAGTAGTGCCTTCTTACGTAAGAATCAATAATTCAAAAATACTGTGCAATACTGGTAAGCCATCTTTGTGCAACCACGCGTATTATTGTATTTTAACCAATTTGTATTCTAACGATTGTTAATTAGTAACAACTCTGTGTTATTTGTAAAAACTCAAACTTATCGTTTTCTTCATCTGACCATTTTTCGTTATGGGGACCACAAATAGTTGTGCCGTCGTACGAATATTCCTCGTTAGCAAGAATATATTCCACGACCAAACGAATATTCCCCAATAATAATGAATATTTTATAACCACTTACTTATTTTGCAAAATTTGCACATTTCACCCATAATCAAAGCATTATATCAAATTAACACCTTATTATTCACAATAATAATTAGAGGAAATTCGATTTTATTTATAAAAAGTTGGGGTCTTACAGAAATCGTAGAGTGTCAAGATCTGATCTCGGAGTCGTAGTGCCTGCACAGCTGAAGCTGAATCATAGAGTGCAAAACTAAGGCCTCAACATATGTGCTCACAACGCTGAGGTAGAATCGTAGAGAAAACACGATTCTCAACAAATGAGCACTCCCAGAATATCCAAAGTATAAAGCCTCTGGTCCAAGTTGCAAACTTACATCCAACCTAAAGGAAGCCAGAGAGCACTCAATGAATGGCATGCAAGCTAACAAAAGATCTAAAAACCAACCCAATCAGCATTCAGATTGAGTTGTGAAGCCATTCAAGTTGAAGTCTTCCACAAGTTGATTAGAAGAAGACTTCAATCAAAGTAACTAACTAAGAAAAGTCAGCAAGTGCAGTAGCTGTCAAGTGAACAGAAGACAACGATCTTGAAATTATCCAGGATCGTAGTGTTTGCCAAACAAAGAAGGAACTGATGGAGTGTACACAAAGATACTGGTCAGCCTATGAAGAAGAAGGCTAAAGTGAATAAGCATTGGGTCAGTCCATTAATGATAAGTGAACGAGAGATCACAAGGAGAAAGCGAGATGGACACGCCATAAATCTAAAGTGTCTTGCTATTCAGAAGGGGCCAAAACAAGGAGTCAAGCAATCAGTATCTGAGAGAAGTCAAGGCAAACAGAAGTGTTGAAGCACTGTACAATAGAAGGAAGATGTGTTCTACATTGAAGATCCAATAAACACTCTTCAAGATCGTAGTGTTATCTCTACATGTCAATGATCAACATTCACCAAGACACTACGATCAGGTCCAAGAAGTTATGCATCAGAATCATAGATTTCGGTCGTCGGAAGGTTGAAGCATTGGCAACGGTTCAATCTGAAGATTGATGTTCGAACAGAGCTTATTGAGAGCATCGATGCAAAAGGACAACCTCTAATCGAGAAATCATAAGGAGGAAATAAATTTGACTACCTGCCCGAGACATCAAAGTAACATCTCTGACAGGGTAGGTGAAACGGTAGACTGCAGTGTCAGAAAAGTCATAAAGGAGATGCCATGTCACATCTGCAGTCTACACCAAATAACTCGAGATCTATGAAGCAATTCAAAAAGCTTTCAACGGTTGTACACCAACGGAAAGATTGGGAAGGAGTATAAATATGCCAGAGCTTCAACGATCTAGAGTTGCTACTGATTGCTATATTACAGAATCATTGAGTTATTAGAATGCTATTGTTGACTCTACGAGTTCCACCAGAGCTTTACATGAACAAGTCTCAGTGACAGTGAGACTACGAAGGTGGAAGTGAAGCAGCTTTGAAGAAGGACTTGAACAGACTAAAGCTTCACTCAACAAAGATGAGAATGCCATTGAAGATGACAGCTAAGCTGAGAGCCGAGAAGGACAAGAAGATAGCATTCAAAAGAGTGGCTGAGTATAAAGAAGATCAAGAGAGCCACTTTACGAATCACCATGAACCTAAATCTAAACCAGAATAATTGCAGAATCATGTCTGCCAACAAGTCAAGAAGGGTTCAGGAAATGGTGATGGTGCACAGCTGACATCATATGAAGATGAGCAGAACATAATAAGGATCAGGTGCACCACAGAAGAAGTAGTCCAGACTCAAAATAGAATGCCAAGAGGACTACGCCAAGCTGCTAATTAAGTATATAAAGATGTTCAAGCTTAAAGACATCTTAGCAACTTAGCACCAACAACAACAAGTCAGGGCCTGAGGGGTCCTTGTCCTGAGGGACTAAATGAAGTTCCAAGCCTGATGGGCTTGAAGAGTTCCTAGGGAACTAGAGAAGTTCCAAGGCTGCTGGCCTTGAAGAGTTCTTAGTGAACTAAAGTTCCAAGGTTGCTGCCTAGAAGGAATCTTAGTGACTCAGGGTGTTGCTCTTCCTTAGTGGAAATTCTGCTAGTTGAAAGCAGAAGAGTGGATTAGGAGCTTGAGTATCTGAACCACTTAAAATCCCTTGTGTCTTTTACTTTATATCACTTACATTATGCACTTAACTGCTATGTATGTATTAACTGCTTACCACTAAACTAACTCTAAGAACAATGTACTTATGATTATAAATACATCAATGAAAGGGATCTTTTACTTATTCTGTTGTGTTTAAAAAGATTCTTATGTTTTTCATATGCTAAATCATTAGCAATACAAAATAAACGAGAAAAGTATTTGGAATTAAAAAGGATCTATTCAACCCCCCTTCTAGATCTATCGTGTGCCTACTGGGAACTAACATAAGCTTCTATTTATAGGAGAATGGACTAAATAGTAACTGATTCATGGACGGTCCAGATTGATTTACAATTAAAATGAACGGTCCATATTGATTTACTATTAAAACCACAATCGACGGTCCATATTGATTTACTATTAAAACCACAACCGACGGTCCATATTGATTTACTATTAAAACCACAACCAATGGTTCATATTGATTTACTATTAAAATCACAACCGACGGTCCGGAAAATTAGTACATGGCCATGAAATAATAAGTCAAACTTACAACAAACGCCTTATGACAAACCCCTTTATTTATATCAAAATTGAATAAATATTTACCAAAAATCACTTATCTTTAATAAACATATTTTTAATCTTTTAACAATTATTCATTATTAATATTATAACTCACAATATTGACAACCAAATCATTCCCAGGAAAGATGGGGCTTTTCGATAAGGATTTCTCCTTATTGGCGCGCAATTAAATAACTTAACCCCTTTCCTTGACAGAACTTTCTAGACATTAACAATAATGCAAATAATAATATGAATAAATGCGTTGTCTCAATTATTAATTTAATAATATAAAATATTGTGTAGATGATACTGTGATAATAATATGATATACTATGCAGCAACTACTATTGTAATAATTGAATAAAAATGAGTGACTTCTTACGTAAGCATCAATAATCAGAGATCTCATGCAATATATCGTAATGCTATTGCAACAAAAGGTATTCTTGTACTTTTATCACCAGATATTTCAACAGTTTAACGTTAAAAGTTTTACCGTTATTTTTATAAAAAGGTTATTTCTATCGTTTCTATATCCGACAGTTATTCTGTTGTGGGGTCCACCAATGATTGTGTCGTCGTACGAATATTCCCCGACAAAAAGAATATTTCCCGAAAAAATTAATATTATATATCAACTTGCTTATTTTGTAAAATTTTCACATATCGCCATTAACTTTAACCTTTTATCAATTTAATCATTTACTAAATAGAATAATAATTATAAGAAAATTGAATACTTTCATTTTATAAAATTCGGGTTCTTACAACAAGTATACAACAACCCCAAATAAATAATTATTTTATGCAACATAAATAGAATTCTATAATATACAAAAAATAAATATTCATAATCCAAACTAAAAAAAGAATTTCAAAATTAAAATTATTTAGATACAATTTAGAAATTTATTTCGGTTGCTTGTCATAGTTCAATTTGAATGATTCCTCAAATGCACAAAGTCTCAAACCAAATTTGCCTTCTATATTCAAACAAAGTCATGAATTAATTTCAAAACATAAACCAATTTTTGTATCTTTTTATAAGTTTCAAATAACTTTTACTTGACATAAGAGAAATAAATCATCCAAAATATATACTCAGAACACCAAAAATTATGCAGGGTCCATTAATTAGATGTATTCTTATTTATCATTCACTTCTAAGGTTATAATAAACATGTAAAGTTTAAATATAACTTTCACTCTCGAAGTCTATTGAATTCCTATAATCTTGACTAGAATACAACATACATTAAATCCTTAACTTCAGCTCAATTGTGCTCAATTCATCTTTCCAAAATAATAAATAGATTTGACAAAATTATCATCACATTTTATGTAATTAATTAATAACGGAACCTTGAAAATTTTAGTTTCACGTAATTACCTAGATCATCATACATCTAGTTTCTACAGCCAAAACAAAGTAAGGTGTAAGACCTCAACTTTTTATGAATAAAAATTTAATTTTCTCTAAATATTATTTTGAATAGTAAGGTGTTGATTTGATATAATGCTATTGTTATGGGTGATATGTGCATTTTTGCAAAGTAAGCAAGTTATCATAAAATATTCGTTTGGTCGGAGAATATTTGTATGACGACGCAATCATTGGTGAACCACATAATGGAATAACTGTCGGATATAGAAAGCGACAAAAATAAACTTTTTATAAAAAATAACGACAAAACTTTTATCGTTAACTGTTAAAATACCAGGTGATAAAAGTATAGTAATACGCGTGGTTGCACAATAGCACACGGTATTGCATAGTATATCTGATTATTGATTCTTACGTATGAAGTCACTCAGTTTCATTCAATAATTGCCACTGTAGTTGTTGCATGATATCTCATATCATAGATTTTTTAATAACTGTTACAGTAACATTTGCACAATATTTTATATTATTTGAATAATATTATTAGTTAGCATTATTGACAATGTCTAAAAAGTTCTGTCGAGGAAAGGGGTTAGGTTATATAATTGCGCGCCAATAAGGATAAATCTTTATCGGAAAGCCCCCTCTTTCCTGAGAATGATCTGGTTGTTAATATTGTGAGCTTATAATATTAATTGTGAATAATTATTATGTGATTGATAATTGGTTCAATTTTGATTTAAATGGTAATATTATTATAATAATATATAATTTTTAGCATGTGAATAAAAGTGGAGTGAATATTATCATTTTGATTTTGAATTCTTTTTCCAAAACCACTTATGTGCACTTTTGCACATTCTTTTTCTTTTGGTGGCTTATGTTTGCAAAGCATGTTTGTTTCCAAATTGTGGCCCTCACCATAAGGAAATGAGAGGTTAGGTTGAGTGAGGAAGTTAGGCACGGAGGAGAAAAAGAAAAGTTAGGTAAAGTTAGGTAAGCCTATTGAATTTTCCTCTGAAGTTGCACTATAAAAGGGGAGGGGGGGGGGGTAACCCTCCTTCCTAAACACACCAAAAATCTCAAGCTTTCCTACTACAATATTGTGAGTATTTTTTTTAGTATAAAAATACTTTGAGTGTAACTTTTAGTGCAAGATTTTCTCAGGATAATATCCGATATTCCAGTCAAATCTAGTTTCTACTAAGGTAAAGGATATTATTTTATTTCAATACTCGTAAGAAATATCATTTTCTTTCATACTCCATGTGACGCCCCCAAAATAGGTCCATTCCACCCAACCCATTCTGAGTCGCCAAATACATGGTACAAAAAATAACTACAACTTTATTATTATAATTGTCGTGCAAAATACAACAGTACATATGTTGTGAGTTTTGATACAAATATATACCAACTGTGACTCACATTCTAACATTTGATATCACGTCACAATAGCACCTTACATAAAGGTACAGTCAATAACTGTTTTAGAAATTAAAATCTTCGGAAAATGCTCAAGTAAACCTTCGTACATGGGAGGCCATGCATTTAAGTTATAATAGATATCATAAGACTGGAGAATTATCCTTGGTTGACACAATAGACCCCAAAGAAAAATGAGAAGATTGCTATCATATTCTTTCCAATGGTGAGTCTTCTCCTGACATATAATTATCTCCATTGTCTCTAATTGAGAATTATATTTCATCCAAACTCCAAGATTATATAGGTAGCGCTCGTAGATATACTCAGCAAGTGGATGTGGACAACCCTGTCTTATAATAACACAAAGTCGCATGTCATTAGACATCTTATATGATAGTGACAAAACACCCTTCCAACGTTGGGTTCGCCTCACCCTATTTGATTCACCAAATATAACTACTAAATGATGTATAAAATACAACACACTATTCTAAAGTTCTCAATAAAATTATTTCCATACTGTTTAGGGAGAACCTCCACAACTAGAGACCACCGTTAAATTCCCCTGTTACCCCCGCTCGACCCAGCTACACTCTTATTACCTGAAAGGAATTGTGAAGCAAAATGGTGAGCACAACTAGCCCAATAAAGAATATCATGACTAAATATAATTAAATTATCAATATCCTTCATCAGTAATAAATCAGAGATTTAGAACATATGGTAGATGATAAAACTTTTCAACCATAGTTGTAGTGGAACGAGCAATCCATTAGAAGTGTCAAATAGACCATAAGGTCTATTATCTTCTCCATGTTAAAAGTCCACCAATAATGTTTTATCCATGTAACATCAATCAACAGTTTATGTCCACAATCACGTGAATAACTCATAATCATAATTGTAGTTCTAAATTCCTCTTCTTATCCAGGACGAAGATAATTTTCATCACCTGTCTTTACCTGAAACATCAAAGATCATGGTTATACCAAATCATAGTTCATGTTCATAATCATACTAATAACTTCATCTTTGCACTACGGGCCAAAGATATTCGTCTACAGTTCATCTTTGCACTACTGGCCAAAGATATTCAAAAACATATCATCTTTGCACTACAGGCCAAAGATATTCAACAACAGATCATCTTTGTACTACAAGCCAAAGATATTAATATCTCAAAGAAATATATAATCATTTCAGAATTTATATAAACAATAATTATAACCATGTTGATCAATTCACCTTTGTACTTAAGCTAAAGATATTCAATTATAAATTCAATAGTCATGATCATACTAGTTAACAATTCATCTTTGTACTACTGGCCAAAGAGAACCCATAGACACGATCATACCAATAATCTACCCATCTTTACACTCAAGTCAAAGAGAAATTTTATCACCGGGATTATAAAAATGTTATATATGATAATAAAAACAATATGACCAACAACTGCATTTAATTTCAAGAGTAAGATTCATAAATCAACGATAATTTGGTCAGAAAAAAAACCAAATTTGTCATGAATAGTACCCGTGAATAGTAACTTATGAATAGTAACTTGTGAATATTAACCCGTATTCATACATAGTACCGTATACGTAAATAGTGTCATATACATGAATAGTGTCATATATGTGAATAGTGCCGTATACGTGAATAGTAACCCTAACATGAAAAAGGTAGAAATTCTACAATAAAATCTATACCAATATTTCAGTATAATGATATTGAAAGAATAACATCATTATAAAGAAAATAACATTCCTTAATATCCCTTACAACCCCTTACAATCCCTTACCTCAAAATAGCAGTACTTCTAACTGAAATATCGGATATGAAGATGAAGGAAACTTGCACTGATTAGCAACTCTCAAAGTATCAAAATACTCACAAAAATACGCTCGATAATATAGGGAGAGAAAACTTATGTTTATAGTGTGATTTTCAATTCTAACTCAGCACCCTATTTATAGGAAAATGCTAGAACGCATGAAAGCGGACTGGCTCAAACAACTTTGATGGCTTTACCTGCTACTATTCCCACCCACCACTTTTGAAATAAAATTTCAGCACATTTTTCACCAACCAAAGGTGGGGCCCACTCATTCTAGAAATTTCCAAAATGTGATAAATTCAAAAATTTCAATAATTTCTGAATCAGTCACCTCTTAAAATTCATAACAAATCATACGTTAATTTTTAAAAGTTCAAAATTTGTGGACATATACTCATCTTATATATGTATAACATATCCAAAAATCACAACGATCCAATAGTCGGATTAAAAATTATAACTCACGCAATATATCTCAAGAACACTGATTTTTGGATTATGAGTCCATCGGACCAGTTTCATTCAAACAGTCACCACGAAAAATCCACAATGTATTTTTTGGGTGATTCTAATTTCTACGATTAGCTTACTTCCAGGGCTTTCTTTTGATATATGGTCCATCTCATAACTCATTATACACAAAAAGTTATAGATTTTACAAAATCAAGTAATAAACTGATTTTTCTGAAAATCTCATATTTTGTTCTTCTTTTGATTTCTAGATTTCTCTCATTTGATTCATGCACCGTGAATTTAGTGTAAAGATATCATCATTATTATATTATTATATAACAACATTATACATTTATAATATAAGATAAAATATTAATTTTCAACAATTGACACTTTTCTAAGAATTCCTCCATTCCGACAAAATACTGATAAAACACCTCATCATTAATTCCTTCATTTATATCCACACAAAATAATTATTTTCCTATCCATCATTTATATCCACATAAAACAAATACTTCATTATTATATAAATCAATAATTAATTATTCACAAATAATATTACAGAATCATAATTATGACAACCAGGTCATTCCTAGAAAAGAGGGGGCTTTCCGATAAGGATTTCTCCTTATTGGCGCGCAATTAAGTGACCAAACCCTTTTCCTATACAGAACTTCCTTAGACATTGCCAATAATGTTATCTAACAATATTATTCAAATAATATGAATTATTGATCCGATAATGGAATCTTTGTGCGATTACCAATTATTGAAACAACAATAATATAAAATATCAACGTAGCAATTATTGAATCAATAAAATAAAATATTGAACAGTAATTACTGTAACAATAATTGAGTAGTGCCTTCTTACGTAAGAATCAATAATCCAAAGATACTGTACAATACCGTGTGCTACTATGCAACAACGTGTATTAATTTACTTTACCCATCGGGTATTCCAACAGTTTTAACGGTAACAACTATGCCGTTATTTATAAAAACTCAAATTTATCGTTTTCTTCATCCGACAATTATTCTGTTATGGGGCCCATAAATGGCTGCACCATCGTACGAATATTCCCCGACAACAATAAGTATTTTATAACCACTTGCTTATTTTGCAAAATTTGCACATTTCACCCATAACTTTAAACTTTTATCAATATAAATATTTACTAAATTGAATACTTTTATTTTATAAAATTTGGGGTCTTACACTCCATATTATGTAAGTGGTATTATTTCATTTCATATTCCAAAATTTAAACTTAATATGATAAGTATTGCTTCTATAATTCCTGAAATGATTAGAAATTCCTTAAGTTTTGTGTTTTATCTAATGTCATTTCACTGGAATATTGGTATGAACCCTCTTATTAAATTTTAATCTTTTCATGTCGGGGTACTATTCATTGGTACTATTCATGGGTACTATTCATACGATACTATTCATGAGTACTGTTCACAACAGAATTTAATTTTCTTTTCTGTCCAAATTATTTTTGATACATGAATATCATTATTGAATTTTACTCCACAATTAGTAATAACTGAGATGCAAAATGGACATAGACCTAAAGGGGTTAAGTATGACACTCTGAGGGATCAAAGATACTTAACTAGGTGGAAATTGGAGTTAGTCTAGGGTACTTTGAATTTGAGAGGTTGTAGCCTCAATGCAAACTTTAATCAGTTTAGCATGAAGGCTCCCACATTGCATTTTTTTCTTAAAAGGGTTGATGTCTCTATTTTGGCCTTAACGGGTTTAATTTTGAGCTCTTGCATTGCACGTAAACTCAACGGTCACACGGTTCAGTAACTAAACAAAGTTTTTTAGCTTACACATTTAGACTTTATTGGATTATATGATAACAACGTCGTCCTCGCCATGGGCGAATGAGAGATGTTGGTTATTGGATCCAAACCGGTGCGCTCATGGAGCGGTCGACCCGGTGGATATAACCACATGGTTCATTGTCTAGATACAATGAAAATGTGAGTTTTAATCCATATAATTATATATGAGAGTTACATATATTTATGTGTGGGAGTTACACACATTAATATATGGGTGTTATATATATATATATATACGGTTCCCTTCTCCAGCAAACTTTAAATAGCGAATTAAAAGCGAACCGACTATAGCGACGGTTTTTTGAGCTATAGCGACGGTTCGAACCGTCTCCATATCTATGTCGCCAGCTTTGTATGCTATAACGATAGAAAAAAACCGTCGCTATAGTCGGTTCACTTTTGGTTCGTTGTTTAAGGTTCACTGGAGAAGGGAATCGTATATATATATATATATATATATATATATATATATATATATATATATTGCGTATTATCTGATGAAGCTATGACGATAGATTTTTTGGGCTATGACGATGACGTAAATGGTCATCATAGCCTTAATATATGATGACGACGGTGAAACCGTCATTGCCGCATATAAAACGTCGTCATAACATGTAGTATGTAATACATTTATTAGGTACATACATTTTCCCATATATATATATATATATATATAGGTTTGATTCTCCAGGACTCCGTATTTTCTTAAAATGCGATTTTTTTTTTTGTTATTTTTTTTTTTTTTTTTTTTAAAACAACTAAAAAAAGTTTAATATTTTATGGGCTGAATTTTTACATAATATCTTTGTTTTTGGGTGTAATTTGGATACATATAACAAAAGCAGTGCATATATACATATTGTTTAGAAGTAAATTAATTCATATGAGATAATTTTAGAATTTTAGAATTTTGCACATCAATTTTAAAAGATAAATAAAACTTTTATTTTGAAATGGATGGAGTACTATTAACTATTCCAAACGGAGGAGGAGTATTTTATTTTATTCATAATTAATTTGATCTTAGTATATTTGTGGAATTTTAAGATTCAAATTGATGTTATTTAATTTAAATTTATACAATATGTACTATTATAAATTACACAAAATATTACCAAGTATAGAAGTGTTATTTTAAAATTAAAATAAATGTACACCGCAATTTAAAATTTAACGAATTATTTGATATTTCTTAGCAATATACTACTAGTCGTTAAAAGTATGTCTAAAATATAAGTTTTAAAATAATTTAAAATTAAATTAAATTGATTTACACGTATTAATATATAGCAAAATTCTTTAATATTTTTATTTACACGTCTTTACAAAGACACCCATGTGTGTATTGTTCTAGGAGTGTTTTACCCCACCGAATGTTAGGCTGCAGTTCTGGTTTGGAATGGATGAGGTTGGGCTGTGTGGAATCAAGGCGTCTGGATGTCGGGTTCGGATACCCGGGCCCATTAGGGAGGTCGGGATCCAGTGGAGATCAGGGAGGTCGGGGTCGGGTCTTCGCGTCCTTTGGACCGAGGCCCAGACCGGTGCTTATGATGCTTGATGGGTTGGGCCTGTGCAGTTAGGCAGCCCATGTGCAGAGTTGGGAGTGATAAGGGGTCTACGTGGTTAAGGGTTCTAACCCTAACCATATCTTAATAAGGCAACTCCAAAGGTAGTATTGGAAAGGGATTCTACTTGCACCTTTTAAGGAGATTGTGTTGGACCCAAATATAGGTAACTACCATATTTAGGAGTCCTATTCCGACTCGGAGAGGGACTCTTGGGAGATGAGAATGGCTATAAATACAAGGCTTAACTACAATTAATAGGTAATACCTACTTTTGAGCACTAAACACTTAAGCCTCCATTGTTAAACCTTATGAACGACCTGTACTTATTCTCACACCGGAGCTATCCCCCGGCGGCACAAGCCGTCAAGCTTTTGTGTGATCTGTTATTGTGCAGGTTTCAGTGCGTGGATTCTGTGATTGGACACACAGACGAAACTTGGCATTAACATTGGCGCTAGAAGGAGGGCTTTTAGTGCTTTCTTGCAATCACTACCAACTTTTTCGGCAGCAGGATATGGCGAGTAAGGAGAATAATGCCTCTGCCCACGAAAAGGCGAAAACCCAGCAGTCACACCAGAACACACAGGTGAGGGGGTCGGTGAAGGACCGACTGGGGTCTAAAATTTTGGAGGTTCAAGAGATACCAGCCCATTCCCTCCGACGTAAGCTCTTTCATGATAGTCAAAGCGAGTCAGGCCGATGAAAATCACTCTTGGGCCCTCGTGAGGCAAGAAGGAGGAGAGGGTATCCGAGACCAACGGGAGGTCATCCTGAAAAGAAAGATGGAGCAGAACAAAGATGCCATGTTGGCACTACGGCTACAACAGGAAGAACTCGAGGCCTAGATGGCTAAGATGGCCGGAGAGCAGGAAGCCTGCTCGAAGAGGCACAGACTGAAAGTAGTATGCACACAAGCCAATCATGTTTGATGATAAAGCATATACTTTGTAACAATCTTATTCATTTATTAATAAAAAGTATTAATTTATTAAAGGCTTTTAATTATCTACATGATTCTGTTTTATAATATGTGATAAACCCATAGTTTTAAGCAATGCTTTTAGAATAATGATGATGATCATTCTAATGAGATCTAAATTCTTAGAAAGCTTAAAACTAAAATAGTTCCCAATCATTGGATTACTAAATTGGGGATTAGTGAATCCGGATAGATTGGTACATACGTTGCTTGCTCATTGGATGAGGATGATTGATCTCATGATCATTTGTGTGGAGACACTAAAGCAAGTATGTAGGTGCTTATTAGAGAATAAGTTCATTTGAACGTGGCTCGCTAAGGAATACCTAATGGAGTTTTATTTGCTGTCAATAGGAATTCTGTAGTGATAGTAGTACAAGTAATCCTTGGACTTGAGATCATCATAGTATCTTGTGTATGATGAGTTATACTTTGACTTATTCCTTAAGACCCTTAGGGTATATCAAAGGGTATACTTGGGTATAATAAGTTGTACATGGAGATAATGTATGATCAATAAAGAATCTACCACTTCTAATAAAAGAAGAGAAATGTCCTATGTGATTCGATAAATGACAACCCAAAGAGTCCTTGGCAAGGCGTAATGAAATTAGAAAGGAGTTTCTAATTTGCATTATTTGAGTTGTGCATTTAAGGATCGAAATACATATAATTAAATAAAATAAGACTTGACAATAATTCCATGTCTTATATTTAATTGGGACATTGTATGGTGGAAGGATTGAATTGTCTTGTAACTATTTACTCAAAGGTTCTTTTATGATTAATGTTGAAATCTATATTATCAAGAAAGTCGTTGATCGCTAGGAGGCTTATCCCTATTGTAGAATAAATATTATTTATTTAAATAAATTAATTGTTTAATTTATTTATTTAAATAAGATTAGAATTGTTCTAATTGATTTATTCACAACCGGTTTAATATGGAGAACCTAAAGGGTCACACCATAAAAGGAAGAATAATTATTTAAGAGTTTAATGGCATAATCGTAATAATATGTTATGTATATTTAATTTAATCTATGGTGATAGAATAAATTAAATAGCTTAATATTTATTATTTAATATTTTAGAAATATTAAATATAAATTAATAAGAGGGGTCTTATTAATATTATTACAATTATTATTATTTTAATTTCTAAAAGAGTTTAGGAATTAATTTAATATAAGTACTCTCTCATTTATTCCTAATTGGATTAGGAAAGAAAATTAGTTAAAGGAGTTTAATTAATTATCCCTAATAAGATTAGGGAGCTTAATTAATTAAAAGAATTTAATTAATTAAATAAATCCCAATTCCTTAATTGTTAAGGTGGGTTGCCCACATCTATAAATAAGAGGAGTCTTATTATGGGTGGTGGGGGTTGTTGACTTTTACAACAACGACATAATTCCAATTTGTTGGAGAGTACCCTATTCTATAGAGATAGAAAACTAGGGTTTGAGCCAAACACCATCTTCTTGAATTCTTTATTTTTCCTTGGTGGATCACCTCTAGAGGCCAAACATATGGGTGGCTAACGTTGATCAAAGGAAGGAACAAAACCCCTATTGGATTCAAGTTGAACGCGAAAAGGATTTGAGGTGAACTTGTACACGAGGAAGCTCGATCTTCAAGGGTATGATTTTATTCTTTATCTTTTCGTTTAATTAATAATTGTGCATAAAGGGTGATCCGGGTTTTATGGTTTGTAAATTTTAAACTCGATTTTTTACACGCTTAGCACTTTTATGCAATTTGATTAAGCGTTCATGAATATTACAAACCTAACGGTGGCATCGAGAGCCAAACCTTTTATCACGAATTATTAATTGTTTAATTTAATATATATGTTGATATGTGTTTAGAACAATTTATTTGGGCAAAATTTTATTGTATAAAAAATTAAATAAATAAAAAAAAAAAAAAAAAAAACAAGGGTCATTTTTTTTTTTTGAAAAATAGACCGTTTGGCGATATATATATATTATGTAGTATAATGGTATATATATATAATATGTGATCCACGCATCCTTTGTATAATATATATATAATATCCTGTTTTTCAAAAACTGTACAGCACGGCAACAAAAAAAAAAGAAAAGGCGGCAGGAGCTAAAAAATTTTTTTTATAAGGGGCACGGTTTTCAAGAAAATAAAGAAAAGGAACGGATATATATATATATATATATATATATATTATATATATATATATATAATATATATATTATGAATATATATATATACATATATATATTCTTAATTATTATATAATTAAAATAAAAAGTTTATTTTAATTTTAAAATAAAAGGTTTATTTTAATATTAAAATATAAAGTTTTATTTTAATTTTAATAATTTTATAATTAAAATAAAAAGGTTTATTTTAATCTTAAAATAAAAGGTTTATTTTAATATTAAAATAAAAAGATTTATTTTAATTTTAAAATTAAATTTCATGCTAACTAATTAGAGTTGGAATTGGATTCCATAATAACTAATTGGAGTGGAAATTGGATTTTATTTTTCCTAAAATAAAGGAGTTTATTTGTGAATTGGAAGGAATCCTAATTTCCTTAAATAAAGGAGTTTATTTAGATATGAAATAAGATTTCATATTATTCAAAATAAAGGAGTTTATTTGTGAATAGGAAAGATAATCCGTGTTTCCTTTAATAATTTTTTTTTATATGGAATTGGATTCCATAATTAATTAAAATAAAAGAGTTTATTTTAATTAAAGATTTTTTATTACATGGAATTGGATTTCATAATTAATTAAAATAAAGGAGTTTATTTTGATTAAAATTTTGATTAAAATAAAATAGTTTATTTTATTCAAAATTGGATAAATTAAAATAAAATAGTTTTATTTTGATTTAAATTTGGATTAAAATAAAGGAATTTATTTTGATTCAAAATAGATTTTATACTAACTAAATTTGCCCATTAAATGATATCAATATATATATTAAATGTTAATTATTCATAAGATGAATGTTATTTATTGATGCGTATGGTGATGTGTATGATAATAAATGGGATTGATTATGGACTATTGATGTGAGACCCCGATTTTATCAATAAAGATTTAAATTTTGTTGAAATAATTTTTTAATATTATGGTGTGAATTTAAGATAATATTATAGTTGTGGGTAGTATTTATAAATTTTGCAAAGTATCTGAGTGGTTATATTATATTCGATTGGTGAGGGAATATTCGGTTTAGCGGGGAATATTCGTACAACCATTAATCATTGATGGACCCTTGGCAAATGAAATTATTGTCGGATTGAGAAAACGACAAAAATATTTTATTGAAATAACGGCGGAAGTTTTACCATGGTTCTTGTTGAACTACTTTCGGTAGTAAAAAATGCGATGAATACGTGTGGTTGCATAAGTAGCACGGTATTGATTATTGATGCTTATGTGAGAAGTCACTCGGTTTGATTCCATTATTGTCGATTAATAATATGAATTATTATAGCGATAATGACGCTTTTGTTTTATTCAGTATTATTAACGTAATAAAAAGCGAAACATCTTTTATATAAAATAGAATACTTTATTAAAGTTATTACATAAATAGAATATATTATATTTTATTATGCATAGTGTTGCATGTGTTTTGCATAGTGATTTGCATAGTATTGCATAGTGTTTGCATAGTAAAATGTTTTTATATAAATAGAATATATTATATTTTATTTAAAAGATTTTTCTTTAAATATGGACCGTCGATTAAAGTAAATCAATCTGGACCGTTCATGGATTAATTCTTATGCATTTCATTTTCTATAAATAGAAGCTCATTCCTTCATTATTTTCTTACGAATTCATTGAAACTCTAGAGAGAAATTATAGAGAGATGCTATAGAGAGAAAGTTATAGAAAGAAGAAGAGTATTACGCTACTTCACTACTTCTATATTCGGTTCTTTTACGGTAGGGGTGTTATTCTTTCTTCTTGAAGAGAACTTACATTATTCCATTCATTATTATTACATTGGAATAACTTTTGTAAAAGTGGCATACCCTATACATAACTTGTATCATGCAGATACCCTATACTTGGTGAAATCCTTATGTTATTCCATTGCTTATTATTACATTGGAATAACTTTGTATCTGCATGATTTACCTATACTTGGTGACATTCTTCTATTATTACATTGGAACATCCCGCTGCATGTGTTTACACACCGACCGGTTCCGCTTTTATTATTCTGTTGGAACATCCTCATGCATGTGTTTTACACCGACTGGTTCCGTCTTTATCACTCTGTTGGAATATCCTATCTCGTGTTTTTATACCGGATCTGGTTCCCTCTTTATTATTCTCATTGGAACATCCTCGTCGGTGTGAATTTCACGACACTGGTTCCGTTATTATTATTCTGTTGGAATAACTTTCATCTGTCTTGAATACCGCATGCATGGTGATTTCTTTTGTTATTCCATTCTTTATTATACCTAGTTGGTTAAAACTTTGACTTCTATACTCCATGAAATTAGTAGAATATCCTTGATATTTGCGTTTCATCCAAAGATATCTTTTCACGGAAATATTCTTCCGATCATTCTTGAATTTTACTCTACTTAAACAAGATTATGTTGACAATTTGGGCGTTAATAATTCATGGATTAAATAATTCTTGAACTTGTTTTATTGAATTATTATGTCATTGTCATCATCCTCATGTTATATTATGTTATCTTTGGCTTACGTGCATAGATGAACTTAGTATGATTATGACCGAGGATCATTCGGTATAAACACGACTTGATATAAATGATGTGACAAAAGTCCTCGAGGGCATGAATGCGATGATGGATAGTTTTGGTATGATTATGACCAGGTGATTCGGTATAGTCGCGACCATTGATAATTTGATGAAAATCCTTGACCAGTAGTGCGGGGATAATTAGATGTGGTGGTTTATTTATTAAGTCGAGTCTCAAATATAAAATTGATGAAAACCTTTTAAAACCTAAAAGATAGTAGACTTTATCCTCTACTTGACTCTTTTAATGGATTGCATATTCATTGCAGATTAAACCGGTTGTCTATTATATTTTATCGGTTTAACATTTATTTGAAGGCTAATGATAATTTATTACGCATTATCTTAGTCATAATATTTCTTCTTGGGCTAGTTGAGCTCACCCTTTCTTTCACTTTTTCTCTTGAAATGAGAACATAGTTTTGGACGCAGTCGGGGAGCGGAGTAATGGTCCAGAGGATAGCATTAGTAGTCTTCACTATTACGTGAAATAGTGTGATAATAGTTGTAATGAGGACTCCTTTTGAGTTTGTATAATATCTAGTAGACAATATATGTATTCAAACTCACAGTTTATATCGTATTGTACACGACAGTTAGGTTAATAAGTTGTATTTGAATTTATGTACCATGTAAGTGGCGACCCAAGATGGGTGACGTATACCTAATTTTGGGGGCGTCACAGTTGGTATCAGAGCTTAGGATATGATCCTCAGCTAGATGTGAGATAAGAACTAGGAGGGAGAGATGGGAATTCCTTCACTAGTATGACCTACCTAAATTTATTTGGTATTTAATTGGTGATCACGAGAGTATAGGGATAATATGTGATATGTTAATTAACCCTTGTTTTGTGGATGTGTTTGAGAATGGCATCCTGAAATGCTTTGAGATAAGCAATGAAGCACATGAGAGTGTTGATTCACTCAAACAAAAGGTAACGACCAACAACACGATAATAATCATCTTTGGTGGCAATTGCTATCGAACAATGATAACCATCGTGGGGAAATTATCATGCTAAGAATGGTAACCACTTGATTGGTAATCATGGCAAAGATAATAGAAGTGGAAATTGCAAGAAGAGAAGGTCATTTAGCTCAATTTTGTTGTGCACCAAAGTCAAGTCTAGCTGGGACGGTGGCACCAAAGGTGGATATGGACAAAACAAAGTCGTTGGTTTTAGGAAGTGCATTTTTCATGACTTCTCAAAAAGCGAGTAAACCGAACGAAGTTAGCACGGGTTAGTTAATTATAAATTCTTGCGAAGTCTATACCTTATTAGATATCGGTTCTACCCATTCTTTTATCTCTCTTGCTTGCGTTCAACGTTTAAATTTGAATCCAGAGAAATTAGACTTTGATTTATCTATTGAAACTTCGTTGGGAGAAACCTTCGTTACCTCCACTGTTTATTAATCTTGTTGTTTCAAATAAACACTTTCACATTACCTGTCGATCTTATCTCTTTGAAAATACTTGCCTTTGAGGTAATTTTTTGAAAACGATTGATTAACTACTCATTATTCTTTTTGTAAGGTTGTTAGCTTTCATATTCTAACCAACTCATTATACTGAATTCAAAGTAACCAAATCCTAAAGTTAATCAACGTTATATCAAGCCATAAGTAAAGAGCCCCGATCCTTTCGTTGTTGACTTCCTTGTGTGGAATGCACCGCTTTTACTTTACGTAGGCGGCGACGTGCGGATGAAGATGACAAGTTGATAGGTATCATTGTGAGGTGCTATCCAGGTTAAGGGATAGAAGTCACAGTTGGTATTAATGTGACGTACTATCCAAGTCTTGGACGAGAGTAACAGTTTTAAATGATATTTCTATAATTAAATAAATTTCTTGGCGTATTCTTGAAGACTTCCTAGCCTACCCTAGAGCGTGAAATCGAATTTTGTATTGACCCCAGTACAAAACCCATTTCTTAAACCCTCAAATATTTCTTCAACTAAAATGAACAGTTTACGTGGTTTATGATGAAAGTCATAATAAAAGCATAGGACTGATGAAAATCATGGGTATATGAAGTATTAGTAAGTTTTATGATGAGTTATGTAGGTTATTATGTGAAAACATGAAAGTTTCTTAGAAATCACAAAGAGTTGAAAATCAGATTTTGGTGAAAAACGTAACATGAAATTCAATTGACCATATCTCCTATTATATTTTGAATTTTTGAATGTGGTCAAGTCCTAGAGTTAGATCTATGAGTTACCTAACTAATCCAAGTGGAATTACTGGAAAAGGTGTTGTAGATTTTTGTGTGGACTGATTTTAGCAAAGGAGTGCAAAGCTGCAAAAACCAAAAAAGCTTCTGCCATGATTTTAGAGAGGCTGTTTTGGCCACTTAAATTATGAGAAAAATTCTGGCCTTTTGGGACATGAAATTATATGGTATAAAGTACCTCCTGTCCAAAAATGAGCTCATTCTGACTTAAAATGAGCAAGTTATGACTATTTCAATATTTAGGTTTTTCCGACGAAAAACGCTATAACCGGAGTTCTATAACTCCGATGACCATGAAATTTAAACTGGAAGCTCACGTTAACATGTGTAAGGTCCTTCCAAGATTTGGGAATTTTTGGAGTTAAACTTGAGGTAGCTAATTTCTTAAGGAATTAAGTGGAAATTGATTTTTAAAAAATAGTAAATGAATTTTAAAAATTCCGAGAAAAATATATTTTCATTATGGGACTATATTATGCTAAATCTCAGAAAAGAAATATTTTTGGGGCTGATTTGGTATTTTCATGAAAATAGTTTAATTCTGAACATATGAGTTAAATATGTTATGTGAAGTAACAAAGTTGAAAATAGGATTTTATGGCTAGAGAATCCTATATAGAGTATATGCATATTTTTTGATGAGGATTTGATAATTGGTGATGATATTTTATGAGTATGACATTTTGAATGATTAAATGCATTATATGGTAAAACGTAAACAATTAAGATAAATTGTTTATAAATTTAAGAAGTGATTAAAATATTGTTATAATATTAATGATATTAGATTATGAGATTATTAAGTGATTGAAAACATGGGGATATTCTTGAATCTGGATAAATTATATTATAAATGTTTAATATTTATCCTTTATCTCATTTGATTGATTCTTTATATCATTATCCTCATGCTTATATTATATTGAAAGTCATACGTGGCACATAGTCGTAGATGGACTTGGTATGATTATGACCGTGGATTGTTTTGGTATAATCATAATAAGTAAATGAATAATACACAATATCTCTTTAGTAGTAGTGCATGGATAATTTTTGTGGTCGTGATACTTAATGAATACACAATTATCTTTGGTAGTAGTGCATGGATAATTTGTGGTCGTGATATCTTAATGAATACACGATTATCTTTGGTAAAGTAGTGCATGGATAATTCGTGGTCGTGATACTAATGAATATCCCTTGGCACATGGATAGTGCGGGATGATTCGATGATATGGATTAATTATTGAAATTTGAGTCTCAAATGAATAATGAATATCCTTGGCCTCGTAGAAAATGAAATATTAATTCATGGATGTGGTAAAAAAAAGTCATCTTTGGTAGTAGTGCATTGATAGACTTGGTATGATTATGACCACGGATTATTCGGTATAATCATGGTAGTAATTGAAAACACGAATATCCTTAGCCGTGAGGTGCATGGATAATTCATGGTTGTGATACTATTAAGTGAAGTCTCGATTATTGGTTTTACACATTGTATATCTTTTGGCTTTGTAGTCAGAAGTGCAAAGATGAATTGTTAATGAATATCTTTGGTAGGATTGCAAAAATGAATTTAATGTTTTCAACGATAAAGGTATTCAAGGTATCCTCACCTCTTTATCATATCGTCGTCGCACTTCTAATTTCGAGGGCGAAATTCCATAAGGAGGGAGATTGTGAGACCCCGATTTTATCAATAAAGATTTAAATTTTGTTGAAATAATTTTTAATATTATGGTGTGAATTTAAGATAATATTATAGTTGTGGGTAGTATTTATAAATTTTGCAAAGTATGCAAGTGGTTATATTATATTCGATTGGTCTGGAAATATTCGGTTTAGCGAGGAATATTAAATACAACGGCTTAATCATTGGTGGACCCTATAAATGTAATTATTGTCGGATTGAGAAAAACGACAAAAATATTTTATTGAAATAACGGCGGAAGTTTTACCGTGTAGTTCTTGTTGAACTACTTTCGGTAGTAAAAAATACGATGAATACGTGTGGTTGCATAATGTAGCACACCTGTATTGATTATTGATGCTTATGTGAGAAGTCACTCAGTTTGATTCCATTATTGTTTATTAATAATATGAATTATTATAGCGATAATGACGTTTTTGTTTTATTCATTATTATTAACGTAATAAAAGCGAAACATCTTTTATATAAAATAGAATACTTTATTAAAGTTATTACATAAATAGAATATATTATATTTTATTATGCATAGTGTTGCATAGTGTTTTTGCATAGTGATTTGCATAGTATTGCATAGTGTTTGCATAGTAAAATGTTTTTATATAAATAGAATATATTATATTTTATTTAAAAGATTTTTCTTTAAATATGGACCGTCGATTAAAGTAAATCAATCTGGACCGTTCATGGATTAGTTACTTATGCATTTCATTTTCCTATAAATAGAAGCTCATTCCTTCATTATTTTCTTACGAATTCATTGAAACTCTGAGAGAGAAATTATAGAGAGAGATGCTATATAGAGAAAGTTATAGAAAGAAGAAGAGTATTACGCTACTTCACTACTTCTATATTCGGTTCTTTTACTATTTGTAAGGGTGTTATTCTTTCTTCTTGAAGAGAACTTACATTATTCCATTCATTATTATTCATTGGAATAACTTTTGTAAAAGTGGCATACCCTATACATAACTTAGATATACGCTGGCATACCCTATACTTGGTGAAATCCTTATGTTATTCCATTGCTTATTATTACATTGGAATAACTTTGTATCTGTGATTTTACCTATACTTGGTGACATTCTTCTATTATTACATTGGAACATCCTATCATGTGTTTTACACCCGACTGGTTCCGTTTTATTATTCTGTTGGAACATCCTCATGCATGTGTTTTACACCCACACTGTTCCGCGTCTTTATCATCTCTGTTGGAATATCCTATCATGTGTGTTTTATACCTGGATCTGGTTCCATCTTTATTATTACATTGGAACATCCTGTTGGTGTGAATTTCACGACTGGTTCCGTTATTATTATTCTGTTGGAATAACTTTTGTCTATCTGCAATCTGCATGCATGGTGATTTCTTTTGTTATTCCATTCTTTATTATACCCAGGTTGGTTAAAACTTTGACTTCTATACTCCATGAAATTAGTAGAATATCCTTGATATTTGCGTTTCATCCAATATCTTTTCACGAAAATATTCTTCCGATCATTCTTGAATTTTACTCTACTGAAAGCAAAGATTATGTTGACAATTTGGACGCGTTAATAATTCATGGATTAAATAATTCTTGAACTTGTTTTATTGAATTATTATGTCATTGTCATCATCCTCATGTTATATTATGTTATCTTTGGCTTACGTGCATAGATGAACTTAGTATGATTATGACCGAGGATCATTCGGTATAATCATGACTTGATATAAATGATGTGACAAAAGTCCTCGATGGCACATAATGCGGTGATGGATAGTTTTGGTATGATTATGACCGGGGTGATTCGGTATAGTCATGACCATTGATAATTTGATGAAAATCCTTGGCCGTGTACAGGGATAATTAGATGTGGTGGTTTATTTATTAAGATGAGTCTCAGCGATAAAAATTGATGAAAACCTTTTAAAACCTAAAAGATAGTAGACTTTATTCTCTACTTGACTCTTTTAATGGATTGCATATTCATTGCAGCTTAAACTGGTTTGTCTATTATATTTTATCGCTTTAACATCATTGAAGGCTAATGATAATTTATTACGCATTATCTTAGTCATAATATTTCTTCTTGGGCTAGTTGAGCTCACCTTTCTTTTCACCGTTCTCTTGAAATGAGAACATAGGCCGGGACGAGTCGGGAACGGAGTAATGGTCCGAGAGGATAGCATTAGTAGTCCTCACTATTACGTGAAAAATAGTGTGATAATAGTTGTAATGAGGACTCCTTTTGAGTTTGTATAATATCTAGTAGACAATATATGTATTCAAACTCACGCTTTATGTCGTATTATACCACAGACAGCTTAGGTTAGTAAGTTGTATTTGAATTTATGTACCATGTAAGTGGCGACCCAAGATGGGTGGCGATACCTAATTTTGGGGCGTCACAATCGAATGACCAATGCGATTTGGATTTTATTTTAGTTGGATGCATGAATGTATGGGTTTTATTAAATGGGATTCTGCGTACCTCGTCTTCTAAATTTTTCTTAATGTAAATTCTATCTCCTCCTATGTACTTCCCTTATCACTTGATCAAGGTTTCTATTTATTTTAAATAGTTTTGTAATAGGAATATTTAGAATTATTTTGAAGAATTAGAGATCAAGAGACAAGAAGCGCTTGAAGACTCGTTTGTAATGGAGCCCAGGTTTAAATGTAATAGTTATATTTAAATATTATTTCTTGCACCCCTAGGGTTTGACCTTTTGGTTCACTTGGTGGCTCTAGTGAACCAAACTAGAATAAAAGTCCATAATCAATCCGGGTAGAATATAGTATTCTATATGTGCATGCTTATACTATATATATTATATATTATGCAAACATGCTTCGCATGTTCATTAATATGACGCGTATTTTATATATATATATGTGCATGCGCTAAACAAAGATGAGACAAATTAATAACAAACCCCTCAATTTTTATATTAAGTCCTAAGCGTTCAAAGATATTTGGAATATCGAACGTCTCCTTCTAGCATGATAAAATTAATAGAGTATTAAATATTTAATATGAGTTTGTTGTGTCACCACAAGGCAAGTATTAAGTATTTAAGATGTTAATTTATCACATTTGATGCTTATAAAGAAAATTGAACAATATTGTTTTGTTGTGTCACCACAAGGATGATATTTTCTTTTTGAATATATGGAGTGCTAGGTCGGACTTAACTTGGATAATTTTGATTCTGATGTGCCACCACTGATCAAAATAATCTAAGAGGCAAAAGAAAAGGAGTTGCATAGTTGATGTAATTGACAAAAGTTGTCTACCTATTTATTTATATATAGTTTGTTGTGTCACCACAAGGCTATATACATTTGAAATGGGATCCTTATTCTCACTAGCAAATCTTTAATTAGATTTTGCCGAACTATATAAGTGAGGGTAATATAGTTTGAAGAAAATAGTGGGAGATACCAATTTAAAACAATACCTAATTTATTTTGGTAATTAATAATAGAATGTATGTTAAAATGTTGTTAATTACAAATTCATTTACGAAATTTTACAATGTCTAAAATTACTATCATCACGAAGCATATTAGATGCTAAATTAATGGGATCAATTAAACGGATTGGTTAAGGAATTTGAGAATAGTTCTCATAGTGAAAAGTTATCTTATATCCTTATGTACGCCTATCCTCGCAATGGTTGCGAATAATGCCTCTGAGGAAGAGATTGCTACTTTTAGAAAGTGGCAAGATGATGCACAGTTGGCTCAATGCATCATGCTCGTATCCATGAGTAACAAGCTTCAGCCTGAAACTATGGATACTTCTACTATACTCCTGTACGTCAAGTAGTTGATGGTGAGAAAAGTAGGACTGATAGATATCAGATATCTAAGGAGCTCTTCCGATCTAGAATAACCGATGACACTACAGTACAGATAAAAGTCCTTAACATTATCAATATGATTGATCAATTAGGACAACGAGTTTTGTCATGGATGGAGAGTTGAGCCAAGATTTGATCTTGCACTCACTCCCGGACTCCTTTCACAATTGTTGTGAATTTTTCATATGAACAAGCTAGATATCAGCTTTGCTAATTTGCTTAACATGTTGAAAAATGTTGAGAGTCACTTTCCAACCAAGAAAGACCATGTCTTACTGGTAGGGGCCAAAGGATCTTCTGAAAAGAAGAACGATTCAAAGAAGGTAAACAGAAAGGCGTAATCAAAGGATAATAAGAACAAAACTGATATGGATGGAAAAGGCGTTTGCTTCCACTGCAATAAGCCTGGACACTGGAAAGAAACTGCGAGAAGCATCTTGCAGAGGCTAACCAAAGAAGCTTAGTGAAGTTTGATTCTGATCTGCTTTTGTTCATGATTGAAATAAATTTTTCTTTAAGTCAAGGTTCTACTTGGGTATTGGATACCGACTTTGGTTATCATAAATATAGATTTATGAAGGGACCAAGCAGAAGTAGAAAGTTAAACAAAGATAAGTAATCATATGTGTGGAAAATGAAGCAAAGGTTGCTGCATTAGCTATAGAAACTTATAGTTTAGCACTGCCTACGGGCAAATCTATTAAGTCAATAAGTTGTTATTGTATTCCAGCTCTTGTTAAAAATATTATTTCCATTTTATTGTTGGACAATGAAAACTTTGGTATTATAATTAAGAACAATTGTTGTTCTATTTATAATAATAATGTTTTGTATAGAATCGAATATTACTTAATAAATTTTGTATACTTGACTTACATGAAAATAATTTTTGCATATTGAACAAATTAGTATAAGAAAAGGAGATGATCATTCAAAGAGTTGAATGTGTGTATTTGCTAAAATACAAGTGTGAATTTTTGAAAGGTTCAAAGAATTCGTAAGTGAAACAAATTGGCAAAGTATTAAGATTTTTTGATTAGATCAAGGATAAATACTTGTGCAATAATTTTCTATCATCATCTCAAATAGTTTTCTCATAATGGACACATCCCGATGTCACGCAATAATTGATTGATGTATCCGAATGAAAAATCGTACCTTGTTGGACATGGTGTGGTCCATAATTATTTTACCGACATTCCAAAGATCCCTCTAGGGTCATGTCCTAGAAATGGTCGCATATCTACGGAAAAAGGGTAATCTCTAAATCCTACCCCAAGACTCCATAAAAGTTATGGATGGGAGGATTCCTAATCTTAAGTATGTTAAGATAAGGGGTTGTCCAACTTATGTGAAAGCGGTTTCAAAGGATAAGCTTGGGACAAGATTTGACATGTATAGATTTGTGGGACATCCTAAAGTAAGTTTAGGGTATATGTTCTATAATTCTACTTAGCAAAAGGTGTTTGTTAAAAACACACCGCCTTCTAAGATAAATGTGTTTATCATCATTAAAGGGGCTAGTGGGAGGATTATAGATCTTGAAAGTTCATGATCCACAAAACACTATAAGTCAAATAAGAGGAACACAGAGATGTAACCTATTGTACCACAACCAAATCGTAAATCCGGAATAAGCATCAAGATACCTAGGAGGTATGGATTCATCATGGATGATGATGATGAGGTACGCATCATAGAAGATGATGATCCGTAGTTATATACGATGAGGAAAGAGTTCAAGTGTGTACAAAAGGGTCGATTGGGAGTCGTGAAAATTTCTAGTATTATATGTTGATATACTACGGATAAGGAATGACATACCAATGCTACAATCAGTAAAGATAAAGTTGTCTAAACATTCCTCCACGAATGATTTGGGAAGAGTATCTTAATTGGGGATATAAATCTATATAGATAGATTTAAGAGGATGCTCGACTTAACCCAAGGAACGTATATTCATTTGATGCTAAAGTCGTTTAGCATGGCAAACTCCAAGAGATGTCTCATGTTGATGAGCCGTGGAGTGTATCTCTCTTAATAGTCCCCATAGACTCCAAAGAAGAGAGATCGTATGAGTGACAATCATGTATGCAATGAAATATACGAGACCTGATGTTGATCGGTCATATTCTGGAGAAGATCACTGTAAGACAGTGAAAAACATCTCAAAGTTCTTAACCGGCACTAAGAATGTGAGCATTCATGGTGGGTCTTAATTAAAACTAAAGGGCTTAACAGACTCAAGTTTTTCAGACAGACCAAGATGACAGAAAAATCCACTTTAAGGTAAAGCGTTATCTTGAGCAATTAGTGCGTTGAATTGGAAAGGGTCCAAACAAAAAGAGTTCTTTGGTTTAGTGATAAAGACAAAGTATATAGCTATAAATGAAGTCGCAAGTTGATTGTTTGGATTAAAAGTTCATTACGAGACTAGGAATAGTTCCTAAGTCTCATCTTGGATCTAAACATGTGTTGTGGCACTTTCATTTGATTATTAGAATCATTGAAAGATGGGAAATCACTATAGAGATAGTGGACTCTCAACAACAACATTACATATCCATTAACTAAAGCTTATCCAACGGCGGGATAATCGTCACTTAGAAGAAGAGTATAAGATACCATGACGATTGGCTTTAGTGCAAGTGGGAGATTGAAAGTAGTATGCACACAAGCCAATCATGTTTGATGATAAAGCATATACTTTGTAACAATCTTATTCATTTATTAATAAAAAGTATTAATTTATTAAAGGCTTTTAATTATCTACATGATCTTTGTTTTATAATATGTGATAAACCCATAGTTTTAAGCAATGCTTTTAGAATAATGATGATGATCATTCTAATGAGATCTAAATTCTTAGAAAGCTTAAAACTAAAATAGTTCCCAATCATTGGATTACTAAATTGGGGATTAATGAATCCGGATAGATTGGTACATACGTTCTTTGCTCATTGGATGAGGATGATTGATCTCATGATCATTTGTGTGGAGACACTAAAGCAAGTATGTAGGTGCTTATTAGAGAATAAGTTCACTTTGAGCGTTGGCTCATTAAGGAATACCTAATGGAGTTTTATTTGCTGTCAATAGGAATTCCTGTAGTGATAGTAGTACAAGTAATCCTTGGACTTGAGATCATCATAGTATCTTGTGTATGATGAGTTATACTTTGACTTATTCCTTAAGACCCTTAGGGTATATCAAATGGTATGCTTGGGTATAATAAGTTGTACATGGAGATAATGTATGATCAATAAAGAATCTACCACTTCTAATAAAAGAAGAGAAATGTCCTATGTGATTCGATAAATGACAACCCAAAGAGTCCTTGGGTTAAGCGCGTGAAAATTAGAAAGGAGTTTCTAATTTGCATTATTTGAGTTGTGCATTTAAGGATCGAAATACATATAATTAAATAAAATAAGACTTGACAAATAATTCCATGCCTTATATTTAATTGGGACATTGTATGGTGGAAGGATTGAATTGTATGGTAACTATTTACTCAAAGGTTCTTTTATGATTAATGTTGAAATCTATATTATCCGGAAAGTCGTTGATCATTGAGGAGGCTTATCCCTATTGTAGAATAAATATTATTTATTTAAATAAATTAATTGTTTAATTTATTTATTTAAATAAGATTAGAATTGTTCTAATTGATTTATTCACAACCTGGGTTTAATATGGAGAACCAAAAGGGTCACACCATAAAAGGAAGAATAATTATTTAAGAAGTTAATGGCATAATCGTAATAATATATTTATGTATATTTAATTTAATCTATGGTGATAGAATAAATTAAATAGCTTAATATTTATTATTTAATATTTTAGAAATATTAAATATAAATTAATAAGAGGGTCTTATTAATATTATTACAATTATTATTATTTTAATTTCTAAAAGAGTTTAGGAATTAATTTAATATAAGTACTCTCTCATTTATTCCTAATTGGATTAGGAAAGAAAATTAGTTAAAGGAGTTTAATTAATTATCCCTAATAAGATTAGGGAGCTTAATTAATTAAAAGAATTTAATTAATTAAATAAATCTCAATTCCTTAATTGTTAAGGTGGGTTGCCCACATCTATAAATAAGAGGAGTCTTATTATGGGTGGTGGGGGTTGTTGACTTTTACAACAATGACATAATTCCAATTTGTTGGAGAGTACCCTATTCTATAGAGATAAAAAACTAGGGTTTGAGTCAAACACCATCTTCTTGAATTCTTTATTTTTCCTTGGTGGATCACCTCTAGAGGCCAAACATATGGGTGGCTAACGTTGATCAAAGGAAGGAACAAAACCCCGGTGGATTCAAGTTGAGCGAAAAGGATTTGGAGGAACTTGTACTTGTACGAGGAAGCTCGATCTTCAAGGGTATGATTTTATTCTTTATCTTTTCGTTTAATTAATAATTGTGCATAAAGGGTGATCCGGGTTTTATGGTTTGTAATTTTTAAACTCTGATTTTTACACGCTTTCGCACTTTTATGCAATTTGATTGCGTTCATGAATATTACAAACCTAACACAGACGTCCTAGCCGATCCAGATCACCCCGATGGGATGAGGCTAGAAAAGAAAGGAGCCGACCACGGAGTCATTCCCGAGAAGGACGGAGTCGAAGTAGGAGTCGATCGGATGACAGAAGATCCGGACGCCCAGGAAGGTCAGATTAAAAGAGGAAGATCGCGTCCCCCGAATACGAGCTGGGCAGACATTATTCATCCCCTCATAAAGAGGAGGCCGATCCCCTCGCCCGAAGAGTCGCAGAACTGGAGAAACTATTAGCAGTTAAGAGTCCGATGGGAACCTCTTCAGGATATCATGGATCACCCTTCTCACTAGAGATAAATCAAGTCACGGCCGATCCAAAAAAGAAGATGCCCCCGATGGATATGTATGACGGGCTAGGTGATCCTTACGATTATTTGGATGGATATGACCTTCTGATGTCTTACTATGGGCATTCGGATGCAGCCAAATGCCATATATTTGCTACAACGCTGAAAAAGAGTGCCCGAGAATGGATGGGAACCTTGGCCGCCGGATCGATCGGATCATGGAATGACCTTAGAGAAAAGTTCCATGCTCGGTTCGGGAGTAACAGAAGACGAGGAAAAATTACGGCTTCCCTCATGCAGGTCAGACAAAAATCGAATGAAACCCTGGGTCAGTATGTAAAAAGATTTCGGGAGGCTGTGGGATCGGTAGCAGAGTTGAACTCCCCGCAAGCTTTGGGATTTTTCACAACGGGTCTGGATATCAGGAGATCGAAGAAATTGATGAAAGATTTGGTGATCAACCCCCCTGCAGATCTGACCGAAGCCTTCCATCGAGCCGAGGGGTTCATAGCAATAGAAGAAGCCATTGGAAATTTCAAACCACAGTCTCAATCTTACGAGAAATCAAAGGATCGGGACAAACCGAGTTATCAGCACTCGGATAACAACCAGTGGAGGTCAGAAAATTCGGGTAAAAAAACTTACAATGGAGGAGGATCAGGAAGCAGCCGACCTCCATTGCCTAACAGTAATGTCAGCAAAGTTTACACCCCCCTCATTACGGATCGGGCGAAGATTTTGGATTAGATAAAAAATAAACCGTTCTATGAGCCCTGCTCGAGGCGAACTAAACTACAGAGGAGGGGTCGAGACAAGTTTTGTGAATACCATCAGAGTACCGGGCACTCGACAGAGGCATGCACCCACCTGATGGACATGATAGATAAGAATGTTCAAAACGGACAGTTGGTACAGTATGTAGCTGGTCGGGGTAACTCGGTGGCGCCAAGAGAGGAAAGCAGAGATCAAGGTCAGGACACCCAGCCTCCGCAGAATCCGCCAGCCCGAGGCGTAATTGATGTAATATCAGGCGGTTCAGTCGGACGAGTAACTGGAAAGAAAAGGAGCGGGCATCTCGAGGTGGTGTTATCGGTTACGAGGTCTACTACTAGAAAGGATCGGGCATATCCTGGAACATCAATCTCATTCTCGGACGAAGACTATCTGACAGACCTCATAGAACTGCATGACGGGGCACTGGTGATAACGGCTCAGGTCGGGACCGTGGATTTGAAACGGATGATGATAGACAACGGATCCTCGGTCGATATCTTGTACACTCACGTCTACCATAGGATGGACCTACAAGGAAAAAAAATGGACTTGGGAGGCGAAGGACCTTTGTACGGGTTCAGTGGAGATCCGGTGTATGTTTCTAGTACCATTGAACTGCCAGTCAAGTTCGGCACGACTCCCAATCAGGTCGAGATAATGGTCAGATTTTTCATGGTTCAGGTGGATTCGGCATACAACGCGATCCTCAGAAGACTGACCTTGGCAGCCCTGCAATCAGTGACTTCCATACCCCATTTCAAAATCAAATTTTCGACACCGAATGGGATTGGGGAGGTAAAAGGCGACTTAGACATTGCCAGAAGGTGTTATCGAAATAGTTTGATCTCTTCAGGGATCGGAGTTAGTAAGAAGAAACAGATAATGGCTATCGAAATAGAGCCATTCACTAAGAGTAGCACAAAACCGCTTGCTCTGCCTGCCGAAGAAACCGAGGATATAGAACTGGTGCCAGGGAATAAAGTGAAAATGATCAAGATCGGGTCGGGACTGGCAGAACAATTTTGGACGGGGCTGATAGATTTACTCCGTGTCTATGCTTACATTTTCGCATGGGAACCGAGTGATATACCGGGGGTAAGCAAGTCAGTGGCCCTGCACAAATTGTATGTAGACCCAAATAGAAAGCCAGTCATACAGAAACGAAGGGTTTTCGCCCCAGACAGACAGAAGATAATCGACGAGGAAATTGCCAAACTCCTGGAGGCCGAATTCATCTTCAAAATCGACTACCCAGAATGGTTGGCCAATGTAGTCTTGGTCCAGAAGCAGAACGGGAAGTGGAGGCTATGCATCGACTACACGGATCTGAATAGGGCGTGTTTGAAAGACTTCTATCCATTGCCCAACATAGATCAGTTGATAGACGCCACTTCGAGATACGGTATGATGAGCTTCATGGATGCATTCTTAGGGTACCATCAGATTTCAATGAGTAAAGAAGACATCCCAAAGACCATTTTCATCAAGCATCGGGGGATATATGTATATAGGAAAATGACCTTCGGGCTACTGAATGCAGGAGCGACTTATCAGCGAATGATGAACTTCGTGTTCACGAAACAACTAGGGAGGAGTATGGAGGTTTACGTAGATGACATGATCGTCAAAAGCATGTCAGTCTGTGACCATCTTGAGGATCTAGAAAACTGCTTCGAGACAGTCAGAAGACGCAAGCTGAGGTTGAACCTGACCAAGTGCACGTTTGGATTGGGATCGGGAAAATTCTTGGGGTATTTGGTCAGCAAAAGGGGAATCGAAGCGAACCTAGAGAAGATTCAGGTGGTCCTGGATATGAAATCCCCGAAGTCTTATAAGGATGTGCAGAGACTGAAAGGTCAGATCGCGGCCCTCCGAAGGTTTGTTTCCAAATCAGCAGAGAGATGCCTACCATTTTTTGACACCTTGAAAGGGCCCAAGAACGAGAAAAGCTTTCAGTGGACTTCGGAGTGCAAAGACGCGTTCCAAGGGATCAAAAAATATTTATCTTCGGCACCACTGTTGACGAAACCAATCCCTTTGAAACCTTTGTACCTGTATTTGGCAACGAGTTCGATGGCGGTAGGGGCGGCATTAGTTCGGGACAAAGGGGGAAATCAGTTCCTAGTATACTACATCAGCCATGTACTTCGAGATGCAGAAATTCGATACCCAAACCTGGAAAAATTCGCCTACGCTTTGATCATAGAAAGCAGGAAACTTCGGCATTATTTCCAGGGTCGGATGGTGGTGGTATATCTGGATCGGTAGATTGAAGAAAATCCTGCACTTGCGACCGTAGGTCTCGGAAGATCGGCGCATGGGAAATGGAATTAACACAGTTTGTATTGGAATATCTACCCCGAACAGCGATCAAACGACATGCATTGGCCGACTTCGTCATGGAATGCTCGTTCACAGAACCGGACATAGGGTCGGTCACCGAAACACAACATGTGAAAACTTCATGGACGCTTTGTGTGGACGGCTCATCAACCTCAGATGTCAGCGGTGCGGGGGTCATACTGACAAGTCCCGAAGGGTTCAAAGTCCAACAAGCAATCTAGTTCCAATTTAAAGTGACCAATAACGAAGCAGAGTATGAGGCTATTCTAGCAGGGTTTAAGTTGGCCCGGAGCCTAGAAGTGCTAAATCTGGTCATCTGCAGTGACTCCCAGTTGGTCGTCAAGCAAATATCGGGGAAATACAAAGCTCGGGGGGCAAGAATGACGAGATACCTAGCCGAGGTGAAGGACAAGCTGGCATATTTTGCCTCAGTCAGCTGTATGGGAGTGGATCGATCTGACAACACAGTGGCAGATGCCTTAACTCGATTGGCGACCACCGAAGCCAATTCTTTCAACGGGTCGGTGTATCTAGAAATATTGGAACAACCAAGTGTTCCGAAGCTAAAAGTACTATGCATAGATCGGCTCGACTGCTGGCTCACACCCTGCATCTCCTACCTGGCCGACGGAGTTCTACCTTCAGATCGTATCCTGGCATGAAAAATCAAGCATCGAAGCTCAAATTTTGTACTTATTGATGGAGATCTATACCGAAAAGCTTTCAGTTCTCCACTGCTCAAGTGCTTGACACCATCAGAAGTAGACTATACACTTCGGGAAGTACATGAAGGGATTTATGGGGATCATATGGGAGCGAAGTCGCTGGCACATAAGATTTTGAGGCAATAATACTATTGGCCGACTATCTACACCGAAGCCAAGGAATTAAATCCGAAAGGTGTCCAAAATGTCACCGAACAAAGAATATCCCGCATCAACCCCCTAAAGAGCTTTACTCAGTCTTATCCCCGATTCCCTTCGCTGTATGGGGAATCGACATCCTCGGGCCTCTACAGAAGGCCAAAGGGCAAGTTAGTTTTGTAATCGTGGCTATTGACCACATGACGAAATGGGTCGAAGCCAAACCACTGCAAAAGATCACCGAACAAGAATGTTTGAAATTTCTCAAGGAAGGAGTCGTGTACCGTTTCGGCATTCCGATGGCAATGGTCTCTGATAACGGCAGACAGTTTGTGGGGTCAAAGTTCGAAGGCTTTCTGAAAGAGTTGGGAATTCAACACCGCAAGACCTCGGTCACTCACCCTCAATCAAATGGTCAAGTAGAAGTGACCAACCGAACCCTACTCAACGGGATAAAAAGAAGGTTGGATGAATTAAAGGGTAGGTAGCCCGAAGAACTGATCAGTATTTTGTGGGCATATCGGACTACTCCGAGGACAACAACCGGAGACTCTCCGTTTCGACTGGCATACGGGACCGATGCACTCATACCAGTCGAGATCGGATCCCCCACTCTTTGAGTCAGTCAATATAAAGAACTATACAATAATGAAGTTCTGAAAATAAATTTGGATCTATTGGATGAAGTTCGGGACTCTGCTATGTTGAGGTTGGCTATTTATCAGCAGAGAACAGCCCGACACTACAAACAGAAGATGAAGCTGAGGAAGTTTGAGGCAGGAGATTGGGTGCTTAAGGAGTCAGAGGCATCAACCCCCCAGAATACAGGCAAGCTAATGCCTAACTGAGAGGGGCCTTACGAAGTAGTTGAGGTGCCGAAGCTAGGGACTTACCGGCTTTGAGCTATGGATGCATCTGAGGTAAAGAATACATAGCATGCTGGAAGACTTAGAAAATATTACCAGTAAATGCATGGCTATTCTTTCCTTTACTTATGTAATCTATGCAATTTATCAATGAAATAAAAACTTCTCTTCAAGAAATACTTACACTTCATTTAAATTTGCATTGCTTTACCAGTCGGACACGCTTCAGACGTAAACTGATCAACTGATCAGTAAAGGTCACAAGTATAACTGATTGAAAAAGTTACAAATCAGATCAGATAAACTTCGAGCGTGAAATGATCAAACAATCTGAAAGGACCTAACCAATCCGTAAACGCCACAAGTATAACTGATTGATAAAGTTATAAATCCGATCATGTAAGCTTCGGGCATAAATTAACCAGACTGTCAGAAACGACCTAACTGTTCGATAAAAGTCACAAGCAAAACTAATCGAGATAACAACTAAGAAATTTATGCAATTTCATTCATACCCAAATATTTTACAATTTCCGATCAGACATGCTTCGGATATACCTATCACTAGCATAACTGATCGAGCAAGTTACAAAACTAAGAAAGGAGAAATTTACAAGTACTAAAGTCATATACTAAGACAGATTAAGGCGGACCACCATCGGCTTCGGCTTCAGAGTCCTCATCCGAAGAGTCGAGGATTGAGGCATCCATCCCAGCATCAACCAGCTTTGCCCGGTCCTTCTCCCGATAAGCTTCAACCCCCTCAGCAAACTGGGTCATAATCTTATCGGTCAAGGCAGACGATTCTTCGTATTCCTTGATGGCTGCCTGTTTGATGACGGCCTGTTCCGCTATCAAGGTATTGTTCGCCTGGATCAACGTCCTCAGTTGATCATGCATCCCATTGAACTGATCCTCGATAGCGTAAAGGTTCCCCACCATGACCTTGTTCTCCTCGGCCAGAAGATCCTTGTCCTGCACAAGCTTCTTGGCATGACCATCGAGACCAATGAACTCTTGTTGAAGTAGAGAATGTTGCTCTTTGAGTTCGGCAATCTGACGATCAGCCTTGGTCACCTTGTTACTGGTATCGGCATGAAGATCTCTCTCCCTTTTCAATTCTGAATCTCGACCTCGTAACTCAGCTTCGAGAAGCAACACGTCATGTTTCAGTTGCACCTCCTTTTTAGTAGATCGGGCAAGAGAAGGGATAGCCCGTACAAGGATGGCATTAGCCTAAAAAACAAAATATGGCACATCAGTCATGCAAAATACAACCTAGCGATAAAAGAAAAATCTTTATAGCTGATCGGGAATACCTGAGTCTGAGCTCTGATATAGGATACCAGATACTTCTCGAAAGAGTAGCTCTTGAACCGTTCGTCGTCACCCGGGAGCTTGAAGTGCTCGAATAGATTGAAGGGGAATATGTCCGAAGGACTCTTCGACCAACAGGTAGTCGGCGACTCATGGGATGAACTGGCTTTGGAAGTAGGGGTTGATCCCAGGATCGGGCCAACAACCGCATCAACAGGGTCAGGACCTTCGATCATACGAGGCTTCTTGAATGGAGGTTCGAGAGGCCGATCCTCTGTATCCTCCGAATCCTCAACCACCGTCACTATGGTAGGGGGTGGTAGTGCCGGTTTTGGCCGGGCTGAAGATATGGCCTTAGAGGGGGCTCGTGCAGAATATTTCTTTGGTTTTTTCAACAAGGCCATCTTGTCAGCCCCTTTCATCTTCAACACATTTTTTATGGAAGGTTCAGCTTTGGATGATGCGAGAAGAGGGCCTGTTGAAGAACCGACGGATAGTTCGGTAAGCAGAATAGCCTCATCCACTGGAAAATCATCAGCAGCAGGAGGATGAATGGGTTTAGCAACGACCGGCAGAGGGGTCAGGGCCACATCAGCCTCATCGGGCTTGAAGATGGTCACTATAACAGAAGATAAAGCAATTAATGAAAATCCAGTAGAAGATCGGGATGATAAATAAAAGGGTTCGGGGAGTGTGACTTACAGCCGTGTTCATAGAGCCAAGATTCCTGGGACACAATTCCCAGACCCCAACTAGTCTGCTTCAACAGTGAGTAGAACTTCTTGAAGGCGACAGTGCGATCCTTCGAAAACTTGGTTATCTTCATGATGGGATCCTCGGGACAGGCCCAGATCGGTAAAAGGTTGAGGTCAGTTCCCTTCATGAAGAACCATTATGAATGCCACCCTTTATTGCTCGAAGGGGTCTTCATGAAGGTAGCTTGGCCAGTTACGCGATTCAGATGTCGAAGGCTGGGTTCCTTCGATCGACCAACAGAAAACAGGACAAAGAAGAAATCCAAACTCGGAGTGATGCCAGCTTCTTGGCACATGACGATGAAGCTAACCAGTTGGATGTAGGAGTTCGGCGCCAGCTGTGCGAACCCGATCCCAACTAAACAGAGGAAGGAAGAGATGAATTCGTGAAGGGGGAACCGAACCCCATACTTCAGAGCATAAAGATGAACGGCCATCCAACTGCCTTCGGGACGCCAGAACATCCACTCGTTCGGCTCTGGTACCCGAAGCTTGTACTCTTTGGGGATATTAAATACGGTCCGACTGTCGGATAATTGGGATTGAGTGATGGACGATTCGGTTTTGATAATGTTAGGTTTATAATATTCATGAACGCAATCAAATTGCACAAAATAAGCGGAAACGTGTAAAATCAGAGTTTAAAATTTTACAAACCATATACCCGAATCATCCTTTATGCACAATTATTAATTAAACGAAAAGATATGAAGAACAAAGATGATACCCTTGAAGATTCGAGCTTCCTCAGGTACAAGTTCAACTCCAATACTTTTCGCCTTCAACTTGAATCCACCGGGTTTGGTTCCTTCCTTTGATCAACGTTAGCCACCCAATTGTTTGGCCTCTAGAGGTGATCCACCAAGGAAGAATAAAGATTCAAGAATATGGGTGTTTGGCAAAACCCTAATTTTTATATCTCTCATAAAAACCCGACAGCGTATTTTTATATCTCTCATAGAAACCCGACAGCGTATTTTCCTTCATAGAAAAAGAGAGTACTCTTCCAACTGTTGGAATTACGTATGTTGTGAAAAAGTCAACAACAACTCTAACCCCTTCACCCATAATAAGACTCCTCTTATTTATAGATGTAGAAAACCCTCCTTAACAATTAAGGAATTGGGTTTTATTTTAATTAATTAAGCTCCCTAATCTTATTAGAGATAATTAATTAAACTCTTTTAATTAATTAGCCTCCTAATCTAATTAGGATATATGAGAGTACTTTTATTAATTAATTCCCAAACTCCTTTAAGAATTAAATAATAATAATAGTAATAATAATAACAAGACTCCTCTTATTAATTTATATTTAATATTTCCAAAATATTAAATAATAAATATTAAGCTATTTAATTTATTCTATCACTATAGATTAAATTAAATATACTTAACTTATTATTACGATTATGACATTAACTTCTTAAATAATTATTCTTCCTTTTATGGTGTGACCTTTCGGGTTCTCCATATTAAACCTATTGTGAATAAATCAATTAGAACAATTCTAATCTTATTTAAATAAATAAATTAAAATATTAATTTATTTAAATAAATAATATTTATTCTACAATAGGATAAGCCTCCCCTAGCGATCAACGACTTTCCGGATAATATAGATTTCAACATTAATCATAAAAGAACCTTTGAATAAATAGTTACCGTGCAATTCAATCCTTCCACCATACAATGTCCCAATTAAATATAAGACATGGAATTACTGTCAAGTTTTATTTTATTTAATTATATATATTTCGACTCTTAAATGCACAACTCCAAATAATGTAAATTAGAAACTCCTTTCTAATTTCATTCTTCCTTGGCCAAGTACTACTGGGATGTCATTTATCAAATCACATAGTACATTTATCTTCTTTTACTAGAAGCGGTAGATTCTTTATTGATCATACATTATCTCCATGTACAACTTATTATACCCAAGCATACCCTTTGATATACCCTAAGGGTCTTAAGGAATAAGTCAAAGTATAACTTATCATACACAAGATCACTTGTACTACTATCACTACAGGAATTCCTATTGACAGGCAAGTAAAACTCCATTAGGTATTCCTTAGCGAGCCACGTTCAGTGAACTTATTCTCTAATAAGCACCTACATACTTGCTTTAGTGTCTCCACATAAATGATCATGAGATCAATCATCCTCATCCAATGAGCAAGCAACGTATGTACCAATCTATCTGATTTCACTAATCCCCAATTTAGTAATCCAACGATTGGAAACTATTTTAGTTTTAAGCTTTCTAAGAATTTAGATCTCATTAGAATGATCATCATCATTATTCTAAAAGCATTGCTTAAAACTATGGGTTTATCACATATTAATAAATTAATACTTTTTATTAATAAATGAATAAAATTATTATAAAGTATATGCTTTATCATCAAACATGATTGGCTTGTGTGCATACTACTTTCAATCTCCCACTTGCACTAAAGCCAATTGCCATGGTATCTCATACACTTCTTCTCTAAGTGGCGATTATCCTGCTGTTGGATAAGCTTTAGTTAATGGATATGTAATGTTGTTCTTGAGAGTCCACTATCTCTATAATGATTTCTCATCTTTCAATGATTCTTCTAACCAAATGAAAGTGCCACAACACATGTTTAGATCCAAGATGAGACTTCGGAACTATTCCTAGTTCTGTAATGAACTTTTCATCCAAATAATCAACTTGCAGCTTCAATTACAGCTATTTACTTTGTCTTTGTCACTAAACCAGCAACTCTTTGCTGTTTGGAACCTTTCCCATTCACTGCACCATCGTTCAAGGTAACGCTTTATCTTAAAGTGAATTTTCTGTCATCTTGGTCTGTTTGAAAAACTTGAGTCTGTTAAGCCCTCTAGTTTTAATTTAGACCCACCATGAATATGATCACATCTTTAGTGCCGGTTAAGTACTTTAAGATGTTTTTCACTTACTCACAGTGAACTTCTCCAGAATATGACTGATTAACATCAGGTCTCGTATATTTTATTGCATACATGATAGTTATTCATGCGATCTCTCTTTTAGGAGTCTATGGGGACTATTAAGAGAGATACACTCCAGGGCTCATCAACATGAGACATCCCATAGAGTTTGTCATGCTAAACGACTTTAGCATCAAATAAATATACGTTCCTTGGGTTAAGTTGAGCATCCTCTTGAATCTATCTATATAGATTTGTATCCCCAATTAAGATACTCTTCCCAAATCATGAAGGAATGTTTAGACAACTTTATCTTTACTAATTGTAGCATTGGTATGTCATTAATTCCTTATCCGTGGTATATCAACATAAAATACTAGGAATGTCACGACGCTCCCACTGACCCTTTTGTACACACTAGGTTCATTCTTATTTTTGATAAAATCAAACTCTTTTGATTATTTCATCAAAACGAATATTCCATATTTGAGAAGCTTGCTTCAATCCATTTCTCTGAGTGTCTACAACTCTTACCTCATCGTATGTAACTGGATCATTATCTTCTATGATGTGTACCTCATCACCATCATCTATGATGAATCTATACCTCCCAGGTATCTTCGGAACTATTCCAGATTTACGATTTGGTTGTGGTATAATAGGTCTATCTACAGGTTCCTCTTATTTGACTTATAGTGTTTTGTGGTTCTTGAACTCTTCAAGATCTATAATTATCCTCCCACTAGCCCTTTTAATGATAAACACCTTTGTCTTAAAAGGCAGCGTGTTTCGCAACAAACACCTTTTTCTAAGTAGGATTATAGAACATATACCCTAAACTTACTTTAGGATGTTCCACAAATCTGTATTTGTCAAATCTTGTCCCAAGCTTATCCTTTGAAACCTTTTTCACATAAGTTGGACAACCCCTTATCTTAACATACTTAAGATTAGGAATCCTCATTGTCCATAACTTTTATGGAGTCTTGGGGCTGGATTTTGAGGTTACCTATTCATAGATATGCATCCATTTCTAGGACATGACCCCAAAAGGATACTGGAATATCGATAAAATCATTATGGACCACACCATGTCCAACAAGGTATAATTTTTCTTTTCAGATACACCAATCAATTATTGCATATCAGGAGGCGTCTATTATGAGAAAACCATTTGAGATGATCTTGAAACTTATTGCACAAGTATTTATTCCTTGATCTAATCAAAGAATCTTAATACTTTGCCAATTTGCTTCACTTCTGATTTCTTCGAACCTTTCAAATAATTCAGACTTGTATTTCAGCAAATGCACACATTCAACTCTTTGAATGATCATTTCCTTTTCTTATACTAGTTTGTTCAATTTGTAAAATTATTTTCACGTAAGTCAAGTATACAAAATCCATTAAGTAATATTCTAGTTCTATAAAAAACATTATTATTATTATAAATAGAACAACAATTATTCTGAAATATAATACCAAAGATTTCATTATCCAACAATAAAATGGAAATAATGTTTCCAACAAGTACTGGAATACAATAACAACTTATTAACTTAATAGATTTGCCCGTAAGCATTGCTAAACTATAAGTTCCTATGGCTACAACATTTGCTTCATTTACAAGATATAGGATTACTTATCCTTGTTTAGCTTTCTACTTCTGTTTGGTCCCTTCATTAATCTATATTTATGATAACCAAAGTCGGTATCCAATACCCAAGTAGAACCTTAACTTAAAGAAAAATTCATTTTAAATCATGAACAAATTTGTATTTGTAACCGAAACTTCACTAAGCTTATTTGGTTAGCCTCTGCAAGATGCTTCTCGCAGTTTCTTTCCAGTGTCCAGGCTTATTGCAGTGGAAGCAAACTCCTTTACTATCCATATCAGTTTTGTTCTTATTATCCTTTGTTTTTGCCTTTCTATTTACCTTCTTTGAATCGTTCTTCTTTTTCGGAAGATCCTTTGGCCCCTACCAAGAAGACATGGTCTTTCTTAGTTGGAGTCACTCTCAACATTTTTCAACATGTTAAGCAAATCGTGAGAGGCGATATCTAGCTTATTCATATGAAAAATTCACAACAATTGTGAAAGGAGTCCGGGAGTGAGTGCAAGATCAAATCTTGGCTCAACTCTCCATCCATGACAAAACCCGTTGTCCTAATTGATCAATCAAATTGATTATGTTAAAGACTTTTATCTGTACTGTAGTGTCATCGGTCATTCTAGATTGGAAGAGCTCCTTAGATATTTGATATCTATCAGTCCTACTTTCCTCACTATCAACTACTTGATGTGCAGGAATATAATAGGAGCATCCACAGTTTAATACTGACGCTGAAGCTTGTTATTCATGGATGCGAGCATGATGCATTGAGCCAACTGTGCATCATTTTGCCACTTTTTAAAAGTAGCAATCTCTTCCTCAGAGGCATTGTCTGCAACCATTGTAGGGATAGGCGTATTAAGGACATAAGATAGTTTTTCAGCCGTGAGAACTTTTCTCAATTTCTTAACCAATCTTTTTAATTCGGTTCGATTAATTTAGCATCTAATATGCTACGCAATGATAGTAATTTTAGACATTGTAAAATTCTATAAATAAATTTGTAATTAACAATATTTTAGCATACATTCTTTTATTAATTACCAAAATAAATTAGGTCTTGTTTTAAATTGGTATCTCCCACTATTTTCTTCAAACTATATTACCCTCAATATATATAGTTCGGCAATATCTAATTACAGATATGCTAGTGAGAATAAGGATCCTATTTCAAATGTATATAGCCTTGTGGTGACACAACAAACTATATATAAATAAATAGGTAGACAACTCTTGTCAATTACATCAACTATGCAACTCCTTGTATTTTGCCTCTTAGATTATTTTGATCAAGTAGTGGCACATCCGAATCAAAATTATCCAAGTTAAGTCCAACCTAGCACTCCATATATTCAAAAAAGAAAAACATTGTCCTTATGGTGACACAACAAAACAATATTGTTCAATTTTCTTTATAATCATCAAATGTGATAAAATTAATATCTCAAAAAATTAAAATAAGCATTGTGGTGACACAACAAACTTATAATAATTAATTGATACTCTATTATTTTTATCATGCTAGAAGGCGACATTCGATATTCCAAATATCTTTGAACGTTACAACTTAATATAAAATATTTGAGGGGTTTGTTATTAATTTGTCTCATCTTGTTTAGCGCGCATGCACATATATATATATAAAATACGCGTCATATTAATGAACATGCGAAGCATGTTTGCATAATATAATATATATATATATATATAGTATAAGCATGCACATATAGAATACTATATTCTACCTGGATTGATTATAGACTTTTATTCTAGTTTGGTTCACTAGAGCCACCAAGTGAACCAAAAGGTCAAATCCTAGGGGTGCAAAAATTAATATTTAAATATAACTATTGCATTTAAACCCGGGCTCCATTATAAACGGGTCTTCAAGCGCTCCTTGATCCTTGATTCTCAATTCTTCAAAATTAATTCTAACTATTCCTATTACAAAACTATTTAAAATAAATAGAAACCTTGATCAGCAGTCAATGTGAAGTACATAGGAGGGAGATAGAATTTACATTAAGAAATAAAATCCATTTAATAAAATACATACATTCATGCATCCAACTAAAATAAAATCCAATCACACTGGTCAATAGTCCATAATCAATCCCATTTATAATCATACACATCATCATATGCATCATTAAATAACATTCATCTCATGAATAATAAACATTCAATATATATATTAATATCATTTAATGGACAAATTTGGTTAGTATAAAATATAATTTTGAATCAAAATAAACTCTTTTATTTTAATTCAAATTTAAATCAAAATAAACCTCTTTTATTTTAATTTATCCTATTTTGAATAAAATAAAATATTTTATTTTAATCAAAATCTTTAATTAAAATAAACTCCTTTATTTTAATTAATTATGGAATCCAATTCCAAGTAAAAAAAAACTCCTTTATTAAAGGAAACACTTGATTCTCTTTCCTATTCACAAATAAACTCCTTTATTTTGAATAATATGAAATCTTATTTCATATCTAAATAAACTCCTTTATTTAAGGAAATTAGGATTCTCTTTTCTATTCACAAATAAACTCTTTTATTTTGAATAATATGAAATCTTATTTCATATCTAAATAAACTCCTTTATGTAAGGAAACATAGAATCCAATTTCAACTCCAATTAGTTATCATGGAATCTAATTCCAACTCTAATTAGTTAGCATGAAATTTAATTTTAAAATTAAAATAAATTTTATATTTTAATATTAAAATAAACTTTTTATTTTAAAATTAAAATAAATTTTTTAATTATTAAAATAATTAAGAATATATATATATATATATATATATATATAATGCAAGTAATATAATAGTATATAAATATATATATATATATATATATATATATATATCGAGAAAGGATCAAGAGTAGAATTCTTAAATAGCGAGAATGCCTTAAATAATAGAATTTTATCAAAAGCAGCGTAGTTTTGATAAGACGGCAGTGGCATTTTTGTAAATACGCGGTGGCATGGTATTTACAAAATGTTTATCGCTGCTCTATCAAAACTACGCCGCTTTTGATAAAATTCTATTATTTAAGAGAGTTCTATATTACTTAAGAGGTCTACTTGATCCTGTCTCAGATATATATATATATATATATATTACGTACGATCTCGTCGGGACTCTCGGACAGATTAAAATCTGAGGACCCCAAATTTATTTATTTTTTTGCTTTTTTTAAAAAAATAACTAAAAAAATATATTTAATATTTTATGGAACTGAAATTTTTTCATAATACAATGTTTTGGAGGTGATTTGAATACCTATACCAAAAAATGGTGATACAGTCTGCACAGACTGTACATATATATTTTGTTATACGTACCCAAATCACGTCCAAAATACTGTATTATGAAAAAATTTCAATTCCATAAAATATTAAAAAAAAAATTTAGTTGTATTAAAAAAAAACAAAAAAAAAATTGGGATCCGCATTTTAGTCCTGTCCGGACAGGATTGGGACTCTATATATATATAATCTTAAGGAATCCTTGAATGAAAGCACCAGGAAATCAACATCTTGATTTCCGTGGACAAGAAAGCTTGCTTACATTTATTATTATTATTATTATATATATATATATATATATATATATATATAATCTTAAGGAATCCTAATTCTTGAATCCTGAAGCTTGCAATCATCACGTGAACCAGGTGACGCGAATCAGCAGCGAGAGAAAAAAAAACGTTTTTGCGATTTATTTTATTTTATTTTAAATAAATTTTATACAATAAAATTATGTCCAATTAAATTATTCTAAACACATATCAATATACATATTAAATTAAAATAATTAATAATTCACATAAAGGTTTGGCTTTAATACTACTGTTAGGTTTGTAATATTCATGAACGCAATCAAATTGCACAAAATAAGCGGAAACGTGTAAAATCAGAGTTTAAAATTTTACAAACCATATACCCGGATCATCCTTTATGCACAATTATTAATTAAACAAAAAGATATGAAGAACAAGGATCATACCCTTGAAGATTCGAGCTTCCTCAGGTACAAGTTCACCTCCAATACTTTTCGCGTTCAACTTGAATCCACCGGGTTTGGTTCCTTCCTTTGATCAACGTTAACCACCCAAGTGTTTGGCCTTTAGAGGTGATCCACCAAGGAAGGATAAAGATTCAAGAAGATGGGTGTTTGACAAAACCCTAATTTTTATATCTCTCATAGAAAAAGAGCGTACTCTCCTAACTGTTGGAATTACGTATGTTCAACAACAACTCTAACCCCTTCACCCATAATAAGACTCATCTTATTTATAGATGTAGGAAACCCTCCTTAACAATTAAGAAATTGGGTTTTATTTTAATTAATTAAACTCCCTAATCTTATTAGAGATAATTAATTAAACTCTTTTAATTAATTAGCCTCCTAATCTAATTAGGATATATAAGAGTATTTTTATTAATTAATTTCCAAACTCCTTTAGGAATTAAATAATAATAATAGTAATAATAATAATAAGACTCCTCTTATTAATTTATATTTAATATTTCCAAAATATTAAATAATAAATATTAAGCTATTTAATTTATTCTATCACCATAGATTAAATTAAATATACTTAACTTATTATTACGATTATGCCATTAACTTCTTAAATAATTATTCTTCCTTTTATGGTGTGACCCTTTAGATTCTCCATATTAAACCGGTTGTGAGTAAATCAATTAGAACAATTCTAATCTTATTTAAATACATAAATTAAAATATTAATTTATTTAAATAAATAATATTTATCCTATAATAGGGATAAGCCTCCCTAGCGATCAACGACTTTCCGGATAATATAGATTTCAACATTAATTATAAAAGAACCTTTAAATAAATAGTTACAATGCAAATTCAATCCTTCCACATTATCTGATGTTCCAATTAAATATAAGACAAGAAATTACCACAAGTCTTATTTTATTTAATTATATGTATTTCGACTCTTAAATGCACAACTCCAAATAATGCAAATTAGAAACTCCTTTCTAATTTCATTACGCCTTAACCAAGGACTCTTTGGGATGTCATTTATCGAATCACATAGGACATTTATCTTCTTTTACTAAAACGGTAGATTCTTTATTGATCATACATTATCTCCATGTACAACTTATTATACCCAAGCATACCCTTTGATATACCCTAAGGGTCTTAAGGAATAAGTCAAAGTATAACTCATCATACACAAGATACTATGATGATCTCAAGTCCAAGGATCACTTGTACTACTATCACTACAGGAATTTCTATTGACAGGCAAGTAAAACTCCATTAGGTATTCCTTAGCGAGTCTCGTTCAGTGAACTTATTCTCTAATAAACACCTACATACTTGCTTTAGTGTCTCCACACAAATGATCATGAGATCAATCATCCTCATCTAATGAGCAAGCAACGTATGTACCAATCTATCCGAATTCACTAATCCCCAATTTAGTAATCCAACGATTGGAAACTATTTTAATTTTAAGCTTTCTAAGAATTTAGATCTCATTAGAATGATCATCATCATTATTCTAAAAGCATTGATTAAAACTATGGGTTTATCACATATTATAAAACAGCATCATGTAGATAATTAAAAGCCTTTAATAAATTAATACTTTTTATTAATAAATGAATAAGATTGTTACAAAGTATATGCTTTATCATCAAACATGATTGGCTTATGTGCATACTACTTTCAGATAACTGCGTAGTGGGTCTCAGAGGCGTAGAAACGCTGGATCCGGGAATCAGCGCTCTCAATAGGGATGTCGGTCGTAGCCGTTGGTAACTCGACAGGAACCAGGTCGCCGGAGGCGAGTGTAGCGGTGCCGGTCAAAACGATCGGCAAGGGAGGAGGCTCACTAGAATCTGCCATCTAGCTAATATGATGAACAAATGAGAGGTATGAAGGCTGTTAAACGAAGAAATACGACAAGAATCGAGGAAGTCTGGGGAAGTATAGCTCTCGCCAGAAATCGCCCTTGCCGGAAAAATTACAAAAAGATTTGAAATGGATAAAGGCTCGAAAAAGTGGCAGTGATGGGTGTTAAGTGACTTATATAGCAAGTCCGGCACGGTTTTTGAGGGCGGATATTTATGGCAGGTGGGACCCAGCCCTAGAGAAATGTGTATCAGCACGTGAACCAAGAAAGAACCGTTTGGGTTCCCAAGATAGTTCATCATTATCGGGCGCGACTATTCAGAATCCGTGTCCTTTCAAGTCTCATGTCATAAATATCTTATGACAAGAGACTGGGGCGCAATGTTCGGGAGTGTTTTACCTACCAGAATGTTAGCTGCAAGCCTGGGCTGGAACGGATGAGGTCGGGCCTGTATGACCGAAGGTGTACCGGATGTCGAGTTCGGATACCCGGGCCCATTAGGGAGGTCGGGATCCAGTGGAGATCAGGGAGGTCGGGGTCGGGTCTTTATGTCCTTTGGGCCGAGGCCCAGACCGGTGCTTATGATGCTTGATGGGTTGGGCCTGTGCAGTTGGGCAGCCCATGTGCAGAGTTGGGAGTGATAAGGGGTCTACGTGGTTAAGGGTTCTAACCCTAACCATATCTTAATAAGGCAACTCCAAAGGTAGTATTGGAAATGGATTCTACTTGCACCTTTTAAGGAGATTGTGTTGGACCCAAATATAGGTAACTACCATATTTAGGAGTCCTATTCTGACTCGGAGAGGGACTCTTGGGAGATGAGAATGGCTATAAATACAAGGCTTAACTATAATTAACAGGTAATACCTACTTTTGAGCACTAAACATGTAAGACCCCAACTTATTATAAATAAAATCGAATTTTCTCTAATTATATTTGTGAATAATAAGGTATTAATTTGATATAATTCTCTGGTTATGGGTGAAATATGCAAATTTTGCAAAATATGCAAGTGGTTATAAAATAATCATTGTTGTCGGGGAATATTCATTTGGTCGTGGAATATTCTTGTTGTCGGGGAATATTCGTATGACCTGCGCATATTCATTTTATGGGCTCCATAATGAAATAACTGTCGGATGAAGAAAACGACAAGTTTGAGTTTTTATAAATAACGGCGTAGTTGTTACCGTTAACACTATTGGAATACCCGGTGGTTAAAATATAGTAATACGCGTGGATGCACAGTATTGATGAATTATTGATCCTTACGTAAGAAAGCACTACTCAATAATTGTTACAGTAGTTACTGTTCAATATTTTATTTTATTGATTCAATAATTGTTGCGTTGATATTTATATTATTGTTGTTTCAATAATTGTCACTGCACAGTATTTCCCATTATCAGATCAATAATTCATATTATTTGAATAATATTATTATATAGCATTATTGGCAATGTCTAGAAATTTCTGTCAAGGAGAGGTTTGGTCACCTAATTGCGCTACCAATAAGGAAAAATTTTATTGAAAGCCCCTCTTTCCTGAAACTACTTTGGTTGTCATAAATGTGATTACGTAATATTATTTGTGAATAATTAATTATTGATTCATATGATAAGAAAATATTTATTTTATGTGGATATAAATGTTGGATATATTTATTGTGGTTAAAAATGAAGGAGTTAATGATGAGGTGTTTTATCAAGATTTTTAGTTTGAATGAAGGTATTAAAAATTAAACCAAAGATGTTTTGAGATATATTGTGTGAGTTATAATTTTTAATCGTAGTTGGATCGTTGTAATTTTTGGATATGTTATACAAATATAAGTTGAGTATATGTCCACAAATTTTGAACCGTTAAAAATGAACGTATGATTAGTTATGAATTTTAAGAGGTGACTGATTCAGAAATTAGGTTTATAAATAATTTTGGTGAAAAAATCTAGAATTGAGTGGGCCCCACTTGTGGTTGGTGAAGAAATATGCTGAATTTATTTCAAATGTGGTAGGTGGGAATAGTAGCAGGTAAAGCCATCAGGTTGCAGGTCAAGTCTGCTAACATTTTCCTACAAATAGAGGGCTAAGTTAGAATTGAAAATCATACCAGAAACAAGTTTTCTCTCTTTCTCTCTCTAGATTATTGAGTGTATTTTGTAAGTATTTAGATACTTTGTGAGTTTCTATTCATCAGTGCAAGTTTCCTTCAGCCTTATACCGATATTCCGATCAGAAGTACTGATATTTTGAAGTAAGGGATGTTATTTTCTTCATATATGATATTATTTCTTCAATATCATTATGCTGAAGTATTGATCTGAATTTTTATCAAATTTGGAACTTTTTGTGTGAGTTTCTTATTCACATATCTGACTTATTCACCTAAAAAATAAAATTTTCTTCTTTTTGTCCAAGATGTCTATTATAGTTACTATCTTTGATTGTATCCATGTTTTGATCTTTATTTTTGAATTCTGCTTCAAAATTGGTATTTATGAAGTATTATTGATCTTGGATAAACTGTTATAAGAATCCCTACTATTTGTCCTTCCATTTCACTTGATTCGTTTTCTTTAAAATATTTTTCATCATCCTCAGTCCTAAATGATGATATTACTAAATATCTTCGGCCTGTAGTGCAAAGATAAATGATTAACTGATGAATATCTTTGGCCGTAGTCTGCAAAAGATGAACAGTGTTTGAGATGAACATAACCAACTGGTGATACAAATGAATATCTTTGGCCTGTAGTGCAAAGATGAATATTTGATTAAAGATGTATATTGATTGTTGTTACAGGGATAAAATATTGATGATGGACTTTTAAATCTTAGAAGACAGTAGAACTCATTCTCTACTTGACTCTTCTAATGGATTGCTATTTCCGCTGCACTTGTTGATCTAAAACTTGTTGGCTATTATATTTTATCAGATTTTTCCCTGTTGAAGACTAACGATAATTTGTTGTATATTATCTTAGTCATAATATTCTTTACTGGGCTAGTTGAGCTCACCCTTTTCCTTTTTGTCCATTTTTCTCAGGAGGTGAGAACATAGCAGGAACTAGTCGGGGTACGGAGTGATGGTTCTAGAAAGATATTTTAGCAGTTCTCACTATTTCTGTAAAATTGTGTTTGAATAATTGTAACGAGGACTTATTTGAGTGTGGATATTGTCTAGAAGACAATATTTGTATTTAAACTCACAGTATGTGTTGTCGTATTTTGCACGACAATTATATTATTGAAGTTGTAGTTTGCTTTCTGTACCATGTATTTGGCGACTCAGAATAAGTGTTGTATACCTATTTTGGGGGCGTCACAAAACACTTAAGCCTCCATTGTTAAACCTTGTGAACGGCCTGTACTTATTCTTACACCGGAGCTATCCCCGTGACAAGATGCAAGTCAAGCTTCTGTGTGATCTCGTTATTGTGCGCGTGTTTCAAATAGCGTGAATTACGTGATTGGACGCCATGAGTATCGAAACTTAAAGTTAACATGTATGGAGACAAATCTCAAATTTCTTAGGCAATATATGCTGCTTACACTGCATTTATGGTCAATTCTAAATCACACAATATTTTCAAGTTTATATATTATCACAACATTGTTAACATGCCTTCAAAAAGAAAAGAAATTAAGGTAACATGCAATCATTTACTAAATAAATATTAAAATTAATTTAATAATAAACATCTAACAAAAATGAGTCCTTTTAAGTTTTACAAATGAGATTTTTTAAATAAAAAAAATATTTATAAGAGAAAATGATATATATATATATATATATATGAAAGTAGTATGCACACAAGCCAATCATGTTTGATGATAAAGCATATACTTTGTAACAATCTTATTCATTTATTAATAAAAAATATTAATTTATTAAAGGCTTTTAATTATCTACATGATGCTGTTTTATAATATGTGATAAACCCATAGTTTTAAGCAATGCTTTTGGAATAATGATGATGATCATTCTAATGAGATCTAAATTCTTAGAAAGCTTAAAACTAAAATAGTTCCAAATCATTGGATTACTAAATTGGGGATTAGTGAATCCGGATAGATTGGTACATACGTTGCTTGCTCATTGGATAAGGATGATTAATCTCATGATCATTTGTGTAGATACACTAAAGCAAGTATGTAGCTGCTTATTAGAGAATAAGTTCAATTTGAGCGTGGCTCGCTAAGGAATACCTAATGGAGTTTTACTTGCTGTCAATAGGAATTCCTCAGAGTGATAGTAGTCTGAAGTAATCCTTGGACTTGAGATCATCATAGTATCTTGTGTATGATGAGTTATACTTTGACTTATTCCTTAAGACCCTTAGGGTATATCAAAGGGTATACTTGGGTATAATAAGTTGTACATGGAGATAATGTATGATCGATAAAGAATCTACCACTTCTAATAAAAGAAGAGAAATGTCCTATGTGATTCGATAAATGACAACCCATAGTCCTTGGCGAAGCGTAAATGAAATTAGAAAGGAGTTTCTAATTTGCATTATTTGGAGTTGTGCATTTAAGAGTCGAAATACATATAATTAAATAAAATAAGACTTGATGAAATTCCATGTCTTATATTTAATTGGGACATTGTATGGTGGAAGGATTGAATTGTCACGGTAACTATTTACTCAAAGGTTCTTTTATGATTAATGTTGAAATCTATATTATCTGGAAAGTCATTGATCATTGGGGAGCTTATCCTGTTGTAGAATAAATATTATTTATTTAAATAAATTAATTGTTTAATTTATTTATTTAAATAAGATTAGAATTGTTCTAATTGATTTATTCACAACCTGGTTTAATATGGAGAACCTAAAGGGTCACACCATAAAAGGAAGAATAATTATTTAAGAAGTTAATGGCATAATCGTAATAATATATTAAGTATATTTAATTTAATCTATGGTGATAGAATAAATTAAATAGCTTAATATTATTATTTAATATTTTAGAAATATTAAATATAAATTAATAAGAGGAGTCTTATTAATATTATTACAATTATTATTATTTTAATTTCTAAAAGAGTTTAGAAATTAATTTAATATAAGTACTCTCATTTATTCCTAATAGGATTAGGAGGGAAAATTAGTTAAAGGAGTTTAATTAATTATCCCTAATAAGATTAGGGAGCTTAATTAATTAAAAGAATTTAATTAATTAAATAAAATCCAATTCCTTAATTGTTAAGGTGGGTTGCCCACATCTATAAATAAGAGGAGTCTTATTATGGGTGGTGGTGGTTGTTGACTTTTACAACATACGTAATAATTCCAATTTGTGGGAGAGTACACCCTTTCTATAGAGATAGAAAAACTAGGGTTTAGCCAACCACCCTTTTTCTTGAATCATTATTATTCCTTGGTGGATCACCTCTGAGAGGCCAAACATATGGGTGGCTAACGTTGATCAAAGGAAGGAACAAAACCCGGTGGATTCAAGTTGAGCGAAAGGATTTGGAGGTGAACTTGTACACGAGGAAGCTCGATCTTCAAGGGTATGATTTTATTCTTTATCTTTTCGTTTAATTAATAATTGTGTATAAAGGGTGATCCGGGTATATGGTTTGTAAAATTTTTTTTTAAACTCTGATTTACACGCTTCCGCATTATTTGTGCAATTTGATTGCACATGAATATTACAAACCTAACAGTGGCATCAGAGCCAAACCTTTATGCGAATTATTAATTGTTTTAATTTGATATGTATATCGATATGTGTTTAGAACAATTTATTTGGGCATAATTTTATTGTATAAAATTTATTTATAATAATAAAAAAATAAAAATAAAATAAAACCGTGTATCCACTTGATCAAAAACCGTTGGACATGCTTGATGCTCCTGTTATTTATTAATTCACGGAAAGCAATAATAATAAAGGGTGAAAATCAAAGCAATCCGTGGGCCACCTTATTAAGAGCAACACGGAAATCAAGCATGATTTATTAAATGTCTTATATATTCACAGCACATACACGGAAATCAAGGCTAATGATGGCATGATTGGTTAATGATTGGCATGATTGGCTAATGTTGGCCTTGATTTCTGCTGCCCCACTTTATATAATAATCATGCTTCACAGAATTTTGTAATACACGGAAATCAAGGCATGGTAGGAGAAAAAATTTTTTGAAAGCTGATGCACGGAATTAAAGGATTCTTGTACGGAAATTTGAAATGGGAACAGGATATATATATGATATAAATATAACATACGGCTAATATATATATATATATTATTCTTAATTATTATATAATTAAAATAAAAGTTTATTTTAATTATAAAATAAAAGGTTTATTTTAATATTAAAATATAAAGTTTTATTTTAATCTTAATAATTTTATAATTAAAATAAAAGTTTATTTTAATCTTAAAATAAAAGGTTTATTTTAATATTAAAATAAAAGAGTTTATTTTAATTTTAAAATTAAATTTCATGATAACTAATTAGAGTTGAAATTGGATTCCATGATAACTAATTGGGGTTGAAATTGGATTTTGTGTTTCCTTAAATAAAGGAGTTTATTTAGATATGAAATAAGATTTCATATTATTCAAAATAAAGAAGTTTATTTGTGAATAGGAAAATAAATCCATCTTTCCTTAAATAAAGGAGTTTGTTTAGATATGAAATAAAATTTCATATTATTCAAAATAAAAGAGTTTATTTGTGAATAGGAAAGAGAATCCTAATTTCCTTAAATAAAAGAGTTTATTTAAATATGGAATAAGATTTCATATTATTCAAAATAAAGGAGTTTATTTGTGAATAGGAAAGAATATCCGTGTTTCCTTTAATAAAAGATTTTTTTTTTACATGGAATTGGATTCCATAATTAATTAAAATAAAAGAGTTTATTTTAATTAAAGATTTTTTTTTATTACTTGGAATTGGATTCCATAATTAATTAAAATAAAAGAGTTTATTTTGATTAAAGATTTTGATTAAAATAAAATAGTTTATTTTATTCAAAATTAGATAAATTAAAATAAAATAGTTTTATTTTGATTTAAATTTGGATTAAAATAAAGGAGTTTATTTTGATTCAAAAATAGATTTTATACTAACTAAATTTGCCCATTAAATGATATCAATATATATATTAAATGTTTATTATTCATAAGATGAATGTTATTTATTGATGCATATGATGATGTGTATGATAATAAATGGGATTGATTATGGACTATTGACCAATGCGATTGGATTTTATTTTAGTTGGATGCATGAATGTATGGGTTTTATTAAATGGGGTCTGCGTACCTCGTCTTCTCTAATTTTTCTTAATGTAAATTCTATCTCCCTCCCATGTACTTCCCCTTGACTGCTGATCAAGGTTTCTATTTATTTTAAATAGTTTTGTAATAAGAATAGTTAGAATAATTTTGAAAAATTGGAGATCAAGGAGCAAGGAGCGCTTGAAGACCCGTTTGTAATGGAGCCCGGGTTTAAATGTAATAGTTATATTTAAATATTATTTCTTGCATCCCTAGGGTTTGACCTTTTGGTTCACTTGGTGGCTCTAGTGAACCAAACTAGAATAAAAGTCCATAATCAATCCGGGTAGAATATAGTATTCTATATGTGCATGCTTATACTATATATATTATATATTATGCAAACATGCTTCGCATGTTAATTAATATGACGCATATTTTATATATATATATAAATGCTTATTAAACAAGATGAGACAAATTAATAACAAACCCCTCAATTTTTATATTAAGTCCTAATCGTTCAAAAGATATTTGGAATATCGAGCGTCGCCTTCTAGCATGATAAAATTAATAGAGTATTAAATATTTAATATGAGTTTGTTGTGTCACCACAAGGCAAATATTAAGTATTTAAGATGTTAATTATCACATTTGATGCTTATAAAGAAAATTGAACAATATTGTTTTGTTGTGTCAACCAAGGATGATATTTTTCTTTTTGAATATATGGAGTGCTAGGTCGGACTTAACTTGGATAATTTTGATTCGGATGTGCCACCACTTGATCAAAATAATCTAAGAGGCAAAAGAAAAGGAGTTGCATAGTTGATGTAATTGACAAAAGTTGTCTACCTATTTATTTATATATAGTTTGTTATGTCACCACAAGGCTATATACATTTGAAATGGGATCCTTATTCTCACTAGCAAATCTTTGATTAGATTTTGCCAAACTATATAAGTGAGGGTAATATAGTTTGAAGAAAATAGTGGGAGATACCAATTTAAAACAAGACCTAATTTATTTTGATAATTAATAAAAGAATGTATGTTAAAATGTTGTTAATTACAAATTCATTTACAGAATTTTACAATGTCTAAAATTACTATCACTGCGAAGCATATTAGATGCTAAATTAATCGAACCGAATTACACCGGATTGGTTAAGGAATTTGAGAATAGTTCTCATAGGTGAAAGCTATCTTATGTCCTTAATACGCCTATCCTGCGAATGGTTGCGCATAATGCCTCTGAGGAAGACATTGCAACTTTTAGAAAGTGGCAAGATGATGCAGTTGGCTCAATGCATCATGCTCGCATCCATGAGTAACGAGCTTCAGCGTCAGCATGAAACTATGGATGCTTCTACTATATCCCTGCACATCAAGTAGTTGATGGTGAGGAAAATGGGGTGATAGATATCGGATATCTAAGGTGCTCTTCCGATCTAGAATGGCCAATGGCGCTATAAGTCTGGAACAAAAATTTCTTAACATAATCAATTTGATTGATCAATTAGGACAACTGGTTTTGTCATGGATGGAGAGTTGAGCCAAGATTTGATCTTGCACTCACTCTCGGACTCCTTTCACAATTGTTGTGAATTTTTCATATGAACAAGCTAGATATCAGCTTCGCTGATTTGCTTAACATGTTGAAAAATGATGAGAGTCACTTTCCAACCAAGAAAGACCATGTCTTACTGGTAGGGGCCAAAGGATCTTCTGAAAAGAAGAACGATTCAAATAAGGTATATAGAAAGGCAAAAACAAAGGATAATAAGAACAAAACTGATATGGATAGCAAAGGAGTTTGCTTCCACTGCAATAAGCCTGGACACTGGAAAAGAAACTGCGAGAAGCATCTTGCAAAGGTTAACCAAAGAAGCTTAGTGAAGTTTGGTTCTAATCGCTTTTTGTTCATGATTGAAATAAATTTTTCTTTAAGTCAAGGTTCTACTTGGGTATTGGATACTGACTTTGGTTATCATAAATATAGATTTATGAAGGACCAAGCGAAGAAAGCTAAACAAATATAAGTAATCCTATGTACGGAAATGTAGCAAAGGTTGCCATATTAGCCATAGAAACTTATAGTTTAGCAATGCCTACTGAGCAAATCTATTAAGTCAATAAGTTGTTATTGTATTCCGGTTCTTGTTAAAAATATTATTTCCATTTTATTGTTAGACAATGAAATCTTTGGTATTATAATTAAGAACAATTGTTGTTCTATTTATAATAATAATGTTTCAGTATAGAACCGAAAGATTACTTAATGGATTTTGTATACTTCACTTACGTGAAAAATTATTTTGTAAATTGAACAAACTAGTATAAGAAAAGGAGATGATCATTCAAAGAGTTGAATGTATGTATTTGATGAAATACAAGTGTGAATTATTTGAAAGGTTCAAAGAATTGAAGTGAAATAAATTGGCAAAGTATTAAGATTCTTTGATTAGATCAAAGAATAAATACTTGTCTTGATAAGTTTCTAGATCATCTCAAATGGTTTTCTCATAATGGACACATCGATCTGCATAATTGATTGATGTATCCGAATGAAAAATCGTACCTTGTTGGACATAGTGCGGTCCATAATGATTTTACCGACATTCCAAAGATCCTTCAGGATCATGTCCTAGAAATGGTCGCATATCTACGAAAAAAGGTAACCTCAAAATCCATTTCAAGACTCCATAAAAGTTATGGACAAGGAGGATTTCTAATCTTAAGTATGTTAAGATAAGGGTTTGTCCAACTTATGTGAAAAGGTTTCAAAGGATAAGCTTGGGACAAAATTTGACAAGTCTGATTTGTGGGACATCCTAAAGTAAGTTTAGGGTATATGTTCTATAATCCTACTTAGCAAAAGGTGTTTGTTAGGAAACACGCGCCTTACTAAGATAAAGGTGTTTATCATTAAAAGGGCTAGTGGGAGGATAATAGATCTTGAAGAGTTCAAGAACCACAAAACACTATAAGTCAAATAAGAGGAACACAGTAGATAGACCTATTGTACCTGGCAACCGAATCGTAAATGCGGAATAGTCAAAGATACCTAAAAGGTATGGATTCATCATGGATGATGATGATGAGGTACGCATCATAGAAGATGATGATCCGAGTTACATACGATGAGGTAAGAGTTCTAGAAGTGTGTACAAAGGGGGCGATGGGAGCGTCGTGACATTCCTAGTATTATATGTTGATATACTACGGATAAGGAATGACATACTAATGCTACAATCAAGAAAAGATAAAGTTGTCTAAACATTCCTCCATGAATGATTTGGGAAGAGTATCTTAATTGGGGATACAAATCTATATAGATAGATTTAAAAGGATCCTCGACTTAACCCAAGGAACGTATATTCATTTGATGCTAAAGTCGTTTAGCATGGCAAACTCCAAGAGATGTCTTATGTTGATGAGCTATGGAGTGTATCTCTCTTAATAGTCCCCACAGACTCCTAAAAAGAGAGGTCGCATGAGTGTGATCATGTATGCAATGAAATATCTGAGACTGATGTTGATCGGTCATATTCGAGAAGTTCACTATGAGTCGCTGAAAAACATCTTAAAGTTCTTAACCCAAGCACTAAAGATGTGAGCATACATGGTGGATCTGAATTAAAACTAGAGGGCTTAACAGACTCAAGTTTTTCGATGCACCAAGATGATGAAAAATCCATCCACTTTAAGGTAAAGCGTTATCTTGAATAGTGGTGCGATGAATTGGAAAGTTTCAAACAACAAAAGAGTTCTTTGGTTTAGTGATAAAGACAAAGTATATAGCTATAAATGAAGTCGCAAGTTGATTGTTTGGATTAAAAGTTCATTACGTAACTAGGAATAGTTCTAAGTCTCATCTTGGATCTAAACATGTGTTGTGGCACTTTCATTTGATTATTAGAATCATTGAAAGATGGGAAATCACTATAGAGATAGTGGACTCTCATGAACAACATTACATATCCATTAACTAAAGCTTATCCAACAAACAGGGATAATCGTCACTTAGAGAAGAAGAGTATAAGATACCATGACGATTGGCTTTAATGCAAGTGGGAGATTGAAAGTAGTATGCACACAAAGCCAATCATGTTTGATGATAAAGCATATACTTTGTAACAATCTTATTCATTTATTAATAAAAATATTAATTTATTAAAGGCTTTTAATTATCTACATGATCTTTGTTTTATAATATGTGATAAACCCATAGTTTTAAGCAATGCTTTTAGAATAATGATGATGATCATTCTAATGAGATCTAAATTCTTAGAAAGCTTAAAACTAAAATAGTTCCAAATCATTGGATTACTAAATTGGGGATTAGTGAATCCGGATAGATTGGTACATCGTTGCTTTGCTCATTGGATAAGGATGATTGATCTCATGATCATTTGTGTGGAGACACTAAAGCAAGTATGTAGGTGCTTATTAGAGAATAAGTTCATTTGACGTTGGCTCGCTAAGGAATACCTAATGGAGTTTTACTTGCTGTCAATAGGAATTCTGTAGTGATAGTAGTACAAGTAATCCTTGGACTTGAGATCATCATAGTATCTTGTGTATGATGAGTTATACTTTGACTTATTCCTTAAGACCCTTAGGGTATATCAAAGGGTATGCTTGGGTATAATAAGTTGTACATGGAGATAATGTATGATCAATAAAGAATCTACCACTTCTAATAAAAGAAGAGAAATGTCTATGTGATTCGATAAATGACAACCCAAAGAGTCCTTGGCGAAAGCGAGAATGAAATTAGAAAGGAGTTTCTAATTTGCATTATTTGGAGTTGTGCATTTAAGAGTCGAAATACATATAATTAAATAAAATAAGACTTGTGAAAATTCCATGTCTTATATTTAATTGGGACATTGTATGGTGGAAGGATTGAATTGTCACGGTAACTATTTACTCAAAGGTTCTTTTATGATTAATGTTGAAATCTATATTATCCGGAAAGTCGATTGATCGCTAGGGAGGCTTATCCCTATTGTAGAATAAATATTATTTATTTAAATAAATTAATTGTTTAATTTATTTATTTAAATAAGATTAGAATTGTTCTAATTGATTTATTCACAACCGGTTTAATATGGAGAACCTAAAAGGTCACACCATAAAAGGAAGAATAATTATTTAAGAAGTTAATGGCATAATCGTAATAATATGTTAAGTATATTTAATTTAATCTATGGTGATAGAATAAATTAAATAGCTTAATATTATTATTTAATATTTTAGAAATATTAAATATAAATTAATAAGAGGAGTCTTATTAATATTATTACAATTATTATTATTTTAATTTCTAAAAGAGTTTAGGAATTAATTTAATATAAGTACTCTCATTTATTCCTAATAGGATTAGGAGGGAAAATTAGTTAAAGGAGTTTAATTAATTATCCCTAATAAGATTAGGGAGCTTAATTAATTAAAAGAATTTAATTAATTAAATAAAATCCAATTCTTTAATTGTTAAGGTGGGTTGCCCACATCTATAAATAAGAGGAGTCTTATTATGGGTGGTGGTGGTTGTTGACTTTTTAACAACGTACGTAATAATTCCAATTTGTGGGAGAGTACACCTTTTTCTATAGAGATAGAAAAACTAGGGTTTAGCCAACCACCCTTTTTCTTGAATCATTATTATTCCTTGGTGGATCACCTCTAGAGGCCAAACATATGGGTGGCTAACGTTAATCAAAGGAAGGAACAAAACCACGGTGGATTCAAGTTGAACGCGAAAGGATTTGGAGGTGAACTTGTACCTGAGGAAGCTCGGTCTTCAAGGGTATGATTTTATTCTTTATCTTTTCGTTTAATTAATAATTGTGTATAAAGGGTGATCCGGGTATATGGTTTGTAAAAAAAAAATTTTAAACTCTGATTTACACTCTTCCGCATTATTTGTGCAATTTGATTGCACATGAATATTACAAACCTAACAATATAAACATTAATCATCGCAAACGATATATATAAATGATATAACATGAGTTTTAATTTTTTTTAGCTATATATATATATATATATATATATATATATATATGATTCAATCCATGGCAACCGGTTGCCTAGATCACTCAACCAACATGTCAGTCATAGATCAACTAAATAGAAGACTAAGGTTGAAAAAAATATTTCTCTACATGTTGTAGCGGCCCAAACAACACTTTCAAGTGGCTTATATTTTATTAATGGTCAAATTAACTTACTAATGTGGGCCCACTTTGTCCGATAGAAAGATAAAAATGAATATTTTTCTTTTTGAAATTAAAAAAATTAAAAATTTTAAAACCAAGCCGCTACAGCTTGTAGCGGTTGGTATAAAAAAATTCATTTTTTATCTTTCTATTTGACAAAGTGGGACAACTAAAGGATTGTAAAAAAAAAAAAATTAAACCAAGCTGCTACAACTTGTAGCGATTGGTATATATATAAAAAAAAAAACTTTTTTTCATCTTTCTATCTGATAAAGTGGGACAACGGAAGGAATGTAAAAAAAATATATAAGATCAAGCCGCTACAGCTTGTAATGGTTGGTATATAAAAAAAATCATTTTTTATCTTTTTATCTGACAAAGTGGACTCACGTTAGTAAGTTAATTTGACCATTAATAAAATAGAAGCCGCTTCAAAGTCTTGTTTGGGCTGCTACAACATGTAAGGGTTGGGAAAATATTTTTTTCAATCTCAGCTTTTTATTTAGTTGATCTACGACTGACATGTCCAATGATATATATATATATATATATATATATATAGGTAAGGTAGTAATGTACTACTCTCTCCGTCTCATAGTTTTAGGCTGATTTCTTTTGGCACATAGTTTAAGAAAATTAGTTAAGTGACAATTTTTAACATAAATTTTTCACATATACCCCTTAATATGGAATTAATAAATAAGTTAATTACTCCTTACTTATCACACTGGAACTCTCAACTTCATTGATTGACGTGTACTGACCATTAAAATCCATAACCATAGAACTTTAACCAAAGAGAATACAACAATATTAAATGTGGTGATAAAAATAATGACATTGAATGTTGTTTCTTCAAAAAAAAAGTAATGGTTGAATATTTATTATAAGGGCATAAAAGTAAAACAATGAACTAACTAAATTTTATAAATAGTAAGTAGCCTATATATTGGGACATCTTAAAATGAAAAATCAGCCTATAACTATGGGACGGAGGGAGTAGTATATAACCTCATTTAAGAGAAAGGAGTGTGCTTCTGAACAAGGACTTTTTACGAATAAAGATTTGTAAAACACACACTTATACATGATTTTTTTTAAAGTATTTCAGTCATAAATTATAATCTTTAAAATTTAACATTTGAAAATGTATTAAAAAATTGTATATAAACTTATCTCATACAAACTCTAAACTGAAAAATAGAAATTAAATATATTTGAATGGTAAAAGAGCTCTACCTATACCTTCACATGTTTATATATCCACAACCGTATAATTTTTTATGTTTAAACTCAACACTTGTAGCTACTCCAATTTTAGGGGAACTCATAATTTTTATAAGTAACAGAATTTAATAATTTCACAAATTTTTTCTAACATTAATAATAAATTAGACAAAAATATCAATATTTAAAATGTCCAAACTCAACAAGAAATTTGATCGAGTTCGTTTGAACATTCATTTATCTACATTTCCAAGTTTAAGTTGAGACTATAATCTGGACCTTTATGTAAATATTTGTCAAATATTTTTGAAAACTAGTCAATTCAATGCAATTTAAACTAAGTAATTTTTTTTTTGAATGTTCCACTAAGTAATTAAGTTTAGGAGAAACTTTTAAATAAAACACTGATAACCTCTCGCAGAAAAAAGTTCACCATTCAAAAAACATGCAAAGAAAATAATATATATTGTGACTTTATTATAAATTTTAATATTATTATTATTATCAATTAGGTGAATAACTATTAATAGTGGTAACTCTGTTAAATAAGAAATGTCATATAGTGGGTCACCCTTATAATTTTATCAATATATGTTGCAATTGTTTTCAATCAAAATTTGTTAAATGCATATTTTTATGAGTTTTAATCAATTTTGGACTTAATTTAAATCCATTAACTGATTGATTTTTAATAAAATTACAAGTTCATTTGATAGTCTATAATAAGGAGATTTACAGAGGACAATATATGATTCAAGTAGGAATTATATATCGTATTTTAATTGTATCTAAAGTGGGGTATATGAAAAGGTTCATTGTTATTTGCAAAAATTATTTCCTTCAATTCTCACATTGGTAAGGAGTTAAACTATTTAATACTTTATAAGTATAAGGAGAATAATTTAATTTACTTGTGGTACTAAAGAGAATGTTTGGATCTGGGTCACAATGACACAGTGCAAAGCACCACCCGCCCGCGTGCTAGTTTCGACCCGAGACCGGGGTTGCAAAGTATCACTGTGAATTAACTTATAGAATACCCGTGTCAATCCCTTCTTCCAATTGTTATGTGTCTATACTGTAATTTTTCAAAATTAATAAATAATAGTAAAGTTAATGAATTCAACATTAATTCAATTATATATATCTCATTAATTGTAACATTTAATAAATCTATTTACATGTTCAAACTAAAATCCAAAATTCAAGCCAAAAGCAAACTAACTCATAGTACGTAGCACACCACTTCCTTCCATTTCCATAGCCAAATTCCCTACTCTCATACTACCCTTCCTACCATAACTCAAATTTTCCCTGCAATAATAAGAGCAAATTCCTTTCAATGGCGGAAACCCTACCGCTCTCTCCCACACCAATTCATCCTTAAAATCCGAACCCTTTCTAACCAAAACTTCATGAATCGTAATTCGCTTGTAAGAACTAAACCATTTTGCCTGCATGTAGCCGTATCGCCTCCACGGCGGCATGTGCATTTCCATGGTTTTTAATGATTTTTTGATAGACTTGCACATCAGTCTTACAATTTGCTTCATTTCTTCTACTTTTCCAACAAAAATTGGGGGGAGAATTTGGACTAATGAGGCGTAAAGGTTTGTTGGTCGGGCTATTTCGAATTCACTAGCGATAAAAACTTCGACAATGTAACGACTTCCGCCTACGTTTACGTCAATGTAGTCGTAATTTCCTGGTGGGGAGCTCCCGGTTTTGTCCCACTCTGATTTGCACACACCTGCACATGCAAACGTATATTATATCTGTTAGACTTTTCCATACAATTTGGGGTACGTATCAACTTGTAAGTCAGGTCTCAATACAAACACCGATTAAAAGTTGATTTAATTATCCCGATTCAAGTATATTATAAATATTCATAAATAATATTGTTACAAATATTATAGAATTCATTGTTTTTTCAAAAAAAAAAAATTTACTCAAGGAGAGAATAGGTTTGAGTATAACCATAAATTTAGATTTATTTATTTATTTGGTGATTTTATACACATGTTTTAGTCTATAAAGAAGTGATATAATAATAACTATATATATATATATATGCATCGAGAGATAGATTTACCGGCGTCAAAGCCTCTTTCACGTAAGCTAGTCATCAACCTACGTTTAAACTCCGGCGAAGAGCTGTTATCACCAATAACACCGCACGCTAATTCAACCTCCACCCTTATTTTCTCCTTCACATCACCATTGTCTTCATTTTCCAAAAAACCCCTCAACAAATCCTTAATTTCGGAATTACCACAAAAGTTTTCAGAATCAGACCCATTAATCCTCTCTGCTTCATAACTATCAATTTCTTGAATTTCATCGCTCTCAATAAAAGAATTCACAAGATCCGATAAATCTGTCAAGCTCTCCGCCGGAAGCTGCCGCTCACTGCCGCTGCTCTCGCCTCCGCCGGCAAAAAATACTTCTGCCACCCTCTTGAACCTCACTGGTGTTTTCGCCATTGCTGGGTCTTTTGGGTATTTTCCCTATTGGTCTATTGGTCACTGTTTGGTGAGAGAGATTGAAATTTAAGATTTGAAAGTGAAAAAACACAAAAGGGTTTGTGCTTATATAGATATTTTAATTTAATTTTAGAGTGATCGAGAGAAAGTTTAGTTTCGAATGTCGTGATCATGGGGATAGGATGTTCACATAAAATACCGAAAAATTACCATTATTGAACTCTCCGGACAAAAATGATGACATTATATATAAATGACGTTATTAGAGTAGAATAAATATATTCTTGACCGGTCCCCTTCTCTAGCGAAAAATCAAAAGTGAATCGGCTATATAACATAACGACGATTTTTTGCATCACTATAGCATACAAAGTCGATGACATAGTTATAGCGACGACCGTCGCTATAGCTCAAAAACCGTCGTTATAGTCGGTTCATTTTTGATTCACTGTTTAAGGTTCGCTGCAGAAGAGGATTTAATAAATATATTTTATAATAATTTTTGGGATACTTAACACTACTTAAATTAAATATAATAATTTTAGGGATACTTAACACTTAAATTTGTTTCTCTATATATATATATATAGTGTATATATTATTGTTGATATTGAAATAAAGAAATAATGTAGTTAGATTACTATTCCATCATATCGCTTAAAAATTATAGATACAATTTAATTTTTTGAGGTCAATCGACGACATATTAAACTTTATGAATTTTATTAATTTTTGTTAGATACAATTATTATAATTATATAGTATATAACAAAAACTATTAATCTCAAAATTTATTTCATTCTAATTAAACTTTTATGAGTTATACCAATTTTGAAGTTTAATTATTTTGTCGTTTAACCTTAAAAGTCAAATTATTTCTCTAATTTTGGAATGGAGGGAGTACAAATTTTAGGGATATTTATAAAAAAATAAAATAACAATATTTAACGCTTTAAATGATATTTATTATTTAAAAATATTACTTTAGCCCGTCTTTAATTTACATAAAATTATTAATTAATGTGTATAATAAGTTAAATTATGACATTAATTATGATATGTATGTACTTGCTATCTTTCTTCTTGATTTGGTGACTCCATGCAGAAATGGTATGAAGCCATGCCAATAATCGTTCTTCCCACGTGCAGGGAAATATTGGCACAAGCTTGCACGGGCAAGAGATGCGAGGGACGGACGCCGCCAGCCCTACTGAACTGGAAGTAAAATGAGTAGGAAATGGGCAAGTTCAATGAATCTATTAATGCGTCTACATACATTGAAATTTGAAGCGTACGTACATACTATACTCCCATATATCATCTCCACCGCCACTAATTCTGCATCATGAAAGTGTATCTAATTGGAATTTTGGCTAAATTCAGTGGCGTGGTTTCATTACTACACTCCCCATATATAGGAGTACATTGTTGACTAAATGTTCCTATTTATTGATCGTTTTTACTCCCTCCGACCCTATTTAAATGACATTTTAGAGATAGGCACAAGCATTAAGATAATAATTGAAAAACATTAAATATAGTACTCAATTGTCTATAATACCCTTAATTCTTTTGTTGGGATAAGGAGAGTTTTGTTGGGATAAGGAGGGATAAAGAGAGAGAGTTTAAAGTATCAAAAAAATAGGAAGAATAATGAGGGGTAATTTTAAAAAAATTATCATTAATTCTCCTAGATTTGAACAAACGTTAAATAATTAGGGACAAATGAAAAACTCTAAAACGTCATTTAAATAAGGACGGAAGGAGTAATAAATACTCCCTTCATTCTAAAATTAAAAATATAATTTAACTTTTGAGTTTAAATAACCACATATTAAATTTCAAAATTTATATAACTCATAAAAATTTAGAATTAAATAATTTTTATAATTAATATGTTTTTTATATACTATATGATTTTAATAATTTTATCAACTAAAATAAAATAAATTCACATCAATTTAAAGTTTAATATATCGTGTTTGACTTTAAAAGTCAAATTATATATCTAATTTTATATCGAAAATATTAACAAATTATATAGAATTTGCAACATCTTAGGTAAAAATAGGATCTATTTATAGCTAGTTTATTACCGAGTGTTGTTTAAGGTTTTTCTTTTGGGTTTTTTATTGGGCAAACTACACTTTTCTAACACGAAGTTTCACCCTCCTCACAATTCAGCCACTAAATTAATTGGACTTATCCTCCGTTACATCAAGTATCTAATTTCACACAATGTAGTTTCCAAATTCAATTTTCAGCGAAAATTGGCCGAAAAACCTTATTTTTCGACAATGTAAGTATATTTATACGATTTGACCGTATAAAAATATAGTTTGACTTCAGCATAAAAAAACCCTTCTATTTTCCCTTTGAATATTCTCGCCCAATTCGTGTATCTCTTTTCCCTCCACGCAGTTAATAAATAAAACAATAGAGAAGAGAGAGAAATAGGAGTAGCAAAGTTTAACACCCCGTTCCTCAAAATAAGCACACAGAGCACTAATAACATTAAAATTTTAATAATGATATCCATCAATGAAGTACTAAATAAATTCTCCACATAGCTTTAAAAATAATCAAAATAGTAAATTTAATCAACCTAGATGGTCAAAGGCAACTCTCTTTATCACACTAGCCTTGTATCACCCCTACAAATTAACCTGCCGGAAGAAAAATACAGCATGAGCCAATTGCCCAGTACGGATATAGATATACAAAGATGGACAACTGAAATACGAAATCAACCTAGTCAAAATACTGAACAAAGCCTCAAGCTTAAATATCGATGAAAATATAATCTTCAAGGTCTGAATAAAATATATCTGAATCAACAGAATTAACAAAAACAAACATAAGAGTAAAGAATGAACTGAAATAACTAACTCAATTATTAATTGAACTGAATAGAAATAACAAAAACTAATACAATGAATAATTGACTGAATCAAATGACTGAGTGTTATTTCATACCGATTGAGCTCAGAAATGTAAAACCCCAATTTTTATTAATAAAGATAATTTTTTTCTCTAAATATCATTTTTGAATATTAAAGTGTGAATTTGTTATAATGTTATAGTTGTGAGTAATATTTATAAATTTTGCAAAGTAAACAAGTTGTTATAAAATATTCGTTTGGTCGGGGAATATTCGTACGACGACACAATCATTAGTGGACCCCACAACGGAATTATTGTCGGAGTTAGAAAACGACAGAAATATATTTTTATAAAAATAACGGCGAAAGTTTTGCCGTAAATTGTTGAAATACCTGGTGATAAAAGTACAGTAATACGCGTGGTTGCATAGTAGCACACGGTATTGATTATTGATGCTTACGTGAGAAGTTACTCAGTTATACTCAATTATTGTTACAGTAATTGCTGCTTAGTATCTCACGTTATTGATTCAATTATTATCACAATATTTTATATTATTAAATCATTAATTGAGACAAAAAAGTTATTCATATTATTATTTGCATTATTGACGATGTATAGAAAGTTCTGTCGAGGAAAGGGTTTGGTCACCTAATTAATTGTGTGTCAATAAAGAGAAATCCTTATCGGAAAGCCCCCTCTTTTTTGGGAATGATCTGGTTGTTAATATTGCAAGTTATAAATGATGAATAATTGTTGTTCAAAAATGTGTTTAGTGAAGCCAAGTGAATTGAGATAAATAGAAGGGTATTTTATAAAGTATTTATTGTAAATTTTGCTCATTATATGGACCCACACTTACTCATTTTTCAAAATAATCGGTGGAAAATTATAAAGTATATATATATATATATATATATATATATATATATATAAATGTGTGTGATGTGGATGTGGACATGTGTGTGTAAAATATAGGTGATGTATACCTATTTTGGAGACGTCACAAGAAATATACATTACCACACAGGCATGTCAAAACAATGCCACACTGGCAACTCACACATTGGATCGCAAATCCCAATGTATGTAAATCGGATTGGTGATAGGTGTGTTTGGCACAACATCACCAATCCGCAGAACAAAAAACTAGGGTCAACTCATACACCTCTCACAACAAAATACCAAATGACCCACTTCATCCGGAGCCCAAAATGAAGACATCGTGGACTGATCACACCGCCACGGAAGTATCAGGTTAAATACTTTCTAAGTCACTGTAGTATAGGTCGACTTACAAATGGGTCACTAAACTTTTTTTTCTTACAGTCAACTCACTGAACTTTAGTTTACTAACAAAAAATTTAATATTCCGTTAAAGATGTTGACTTTGGACGAAAAATTGCCACTTAAGCTGCTGACGTGGCAATTTTTTTTGATGTGGCACAGATCTGTCCCATGTGGCTTTTATGATGTGGAAATGGAGGAAAAATTACAAATGTAATAATATAAATGTACATAAAACGCAATTTTTTTAATAAATTTTTTAAAAAACGCAGTTTTTTATAATAAAAATTAAAAAAAAACACTGTTTTTTTTAATAAAAAAATAATTATTATTTTTATTTAAAAAAAAAAAACCAAACAACGCTCTCTCTCTCCTTCTCCGTCACAACAACGCAGTTTGGTTTTTAAAAAATAAAACACAGTTTTTTTAATAAAAATAATTATTTTTAATATAAAAAAACACAATTTTTTTTAATAAAAATAATTATGTTTAATAAAAATAAAAAAAAACACAGTTTTTTTAATGCGTTTTATTATCTTTTTATTAAAAAAAACTGTGCTTTTTTTTTTATTAAAAAAAACTCCGTTTTTTTATTATTATTAAACATAATTATTTTTATTAAAAACAATTGTATTTTTTTTTATTAAAAACAATTGTCATGCCTCGGTGCTGAGAGGACATGTCTGTGGTACCCCCACAGGTGGTTATAGCTTAGGTATATCCTACGGTATATTCTAACAAAAATACTATGTCACAACACATGCGACATAATAACAACAAGAAGGGTTCTATATGTACATGTTGAACCGGATCAAATTATAATTATAATGTCTCAAAAAGAAGGTAACAACATATATCGTTCTACAAATATCAAAATAAATACTAGACATGATAACTTAATTCGAAGAGTACAAATACGAGTCTAATGTATCAATTCCAAAATGAAACTGTTATATGAATTTCACAAGAAACAATTATGTGAAATAATAACAGAATTCGAAACACGGAACAAAACGAACAAATCAAATTTAACGAGAGTATCGCTGTAAAATTATAGAATATGTACAAATTGTAATAGAAAGAAATGAGTTCAAATTACTGAATAAAGTCAAAGTATCAAAAATCAAATTTCTATTTAAGAGTGTCAATAGAATTATAAGAAAATGAAACGACTGACCAGATATCACGAGATATAAAGAATATAACAATAATCAAAGGAGTGAAGTACGAAATCCGTACATGGATTAAATAATGTAATACATAAAATTATAATTTGGAATAATTATTACACTTATGGAGGAATATCTTGAAAGAGAGATATATCTATGAGAAAAATGATATACATGACTAAATATTTGACGAAATTAGATTACGACTAACGTGAAAGTGTATACAATAAGATAAAATAAATTAAAATTAAACCCTTCTTAATTCCTACATATTTCATATATGCACATACGTCACAATCAAAATTTGGGTGAAAACTTATACATTAACTTTCACAATGTATAGCAAGACTATCTACGATCAAGAAGAAATTCAGTGTACAATTTATGAGAAATCCCCAAGACTAAGCGAAATCAATTTGTTTGACTAATCAATTGTTGGCTTGAACAATTGTGGTTGTTACATATTAGAAGTTTCAAAAACTCTATGTAAACATGAAAATTGAACAGAAATATATTTAAATTTTATTTATTTATATTTTAACTCCCAATAGTGGGTAAAAATATAATAGATAAAATTCAAATACACTTGTGTCCAATTTTTATGTCCACCTAAAAGAGCTCTAAAAGTTTAAAAATACTTAAAATTATCAAAAGCTTATATAGATATCAAGGTAAACCAGTGTTATGTTTGTTTGAAAAAATAACGGATAGAATAGGACTATTTATATTAATTTATTATTATTCGGGATTATTTATATCATTATTAATCCGTTATTTAATCTCATAAATTATATTAAGTAATTTTTTAGGCCACTTTATGAGGAATTATAATTCCAAAGAAAAAGGTGATATTATAAATCTCCTTTTGAGGTATCAAATGACCTATAAAATGATCAAAAAATAATCCACATTAAATAACGTACTTGTAACAAAATAATATTAAATTAGTACAAATAAATAATCTTATCCTATCTATCATTTTTATAGCATTATAACCTTGGAAAGAAACGTTGTACGGATAAAAGGAAGCAATATACAAAAGGCATAAAACAGCGGGTGGGGGGTGGGGGGTGGGGGTGGGGTGGGGGTTGGGGGTTGGGGGGGGGGGGGCAAAATGAATAAAAGCATTCAAGAGTATGTTCAGTGATTCAAGTTTTCTCCAAACTGGTTATCCGGGATGATGCTGGAGTGAAATGTAAAAATTACGATACGTGTAGCCAGCCCAGACCAGACCGAGATGTCTTGGATGGTGCTTGACTGTTCGTAAATTAAGGAGGCAGATTTAGCAATTCATGATCTTCCAAACTGGCTCTCCTGGATGATCTGTGCCAGCTTTTTGTACAGAGCTCTTTGCTCCTCAAAGCTAAGGTTCATCAATATCTGAATCATGGTGAAGCCCTCTTATTATCTAAATTAATCGACTCTATAAATGATTGAAAAGTAAGTATGCATATGCTGATGTAGATGGATGCAATATTCCTCGGTTAATATTACCTGATCCAAAATCATCTCAACCGATACACTTTGAGGCGTAACAAATGACTGATGATAGATGTATGCGAACACGGCCATCACCATCTGCAGAAATGTTATTTTAGTTACAATGACGTGCATCTGACAAACATTCCGTTAAGATAACTGGATATTTAGAGGCCAGAATGGAACAATGAATCATTTGAGTATAAGTTTTATCCTTCCAGATTAGAGCTTAATTTGAAACAATATGCCCCGACGGCCTGACCTCAATATTTAGCCAAGGTAGATCAAAAAGGAAGTGCATGATCAAGTTAGAAACATTAAGACAAGAAATTCTTGGCAATCTAAAAGTTGCCATAATAAGATGAAGTTTGATTCTTCGACTTGCAGAAATGCAATAGAGCATAATCATGTCCACACTATATAAATCTGAATGCATCATCCCCATGAATAGGCAAGAGGTTATGTACTCGCATCCCAAAGCTCTCATCACATTCAAGGGAAAATGTGTGTATAGTTATCAAGTACAACAGCAAATGATATCATACGGTTATGCAATGCTCTCCAGGTCCAATACAAATTCAAGAAAAGTACATACGGTTCCATTATAAGAGATGGCACACCTTGACACCAAGTAGACCTCTGTGCACATTACCATTACACTATCCAATAACACAAGGACATGCATGGTTTCTGTACCCATATAGCAAGAAGATGATAATAAACACAACATTATATAAAATGTATGATCAATTTAAACTTTGTCATATACAATGAGGATGCAGGTAAGGAGGCTCCCCTCTATAGAGGCAGACACCCAAGTGTATTTAGCCAGTTAAGATGATGATTAAAAAAGATGATTATCAATTGATTATATAACCTTATGTCATGGTTGTAGCTTGTAATAAACAATAAAATTTCCTTGGACAATTGCTGCACTACAAAAGTAGTTTAAAAACGCTAGCTTGAGTTGCTTTCCAAACCCACATTGTTGTTCTCAGATTCTTCAGACCAATATAAAAGGTTTATAAATGTGGACTTGAAAGATTAATAATTGAATGATGTATTCATCTATAACCTTTAGCTTTCAATCTAGAAACTTCAATTTTTTACAATTATATGTATCTTATCATCCACTATGGTTGAATTTCACGTAACACTGCAACCTAATGTCATTCTCGAAATATGAAAGCACGGTATCATTTAGTGGCAGCGATATGAGCCCGGCATAAACCATAGCTTTTAGTACTCTTTCTATAAGCTACTAATCACTTCCATTTAATTTTGGTTTCTCCCAAAGTGTGTTTACACTGGAAAGTGGGAATAAAGAGAATAAACAATTTCCAGTCCATGACACAACCAAATCTTTTTATTCCACTAAACCACTTTGAAAAAACACTGAACTTTTTAAATATGTGCTTATTCTTAGAGGTAAGACTTTTACTAGACAAGTGAAACTCTCAAGAACTTGTGTAGGATGGTCCAATTATGTAACTAATAAAATTTTAGGGTTTGCAATAGTGAAATCAAACAACAGAATCCCCATCACCAAATTCCTGATGCATCATAAATCAATTAAAATCCAGTTACGATGCTCAACAAAACACAATGTTACTTAGAAACATGCTGCAGGTGACCATATCTACTTGTTGATTAAACCAAGGCTAATTTCTCTTACAGAGTTGCTGGGAAGGACGGATTAGACCTAAACTTTGACATTATTTTGCACTGTAGCTGCTTTTAACTTAGATTTGTCAGGAATTGAAAATTTATTTTCCATTTGTAGGAATTTTACAATTTTCACATTTTACCTGGCAATCCATTCTATCTGTCATTCCACCATGTCCAGGAATACTATCACCAAAGTCCTGCAGGGAAAAAAATATAGGTTTGAAATTTGCAAATATATATCCACATCACTTGTATTGAAAACAAAAAAATAATAATAACAATAGTAAACCTTGATCTTGAAAGCTCTTTTAAAACCACTAGCAAAAAAGCCTCCGAAAGGTGCAATTATGGAGGCAAAAAGACCAAGCCATAATGCATGCCATTGTACCGGCAAAACTGGGATCTCTTTCCAAGGAAACTGCAAAAGAAAATAAAAAATGATGTAGACTAACCTTGATAGATTTATAGACAATCAAAACATATATATAAGCCCGTACTGAACACCTGGATAAGGTTGCCTAAGAAGGCTGTAATCAAGAGTGACCAGATACTCTTATTAAGTTGGCGAACCGCATATTAGTACTCGTGTTCTCGAACATGGTACTTTTACGTATCGATACTCCAAATTTAGCTTACCGGAAATATTTATATGTTGTTTTATCTATAGTTGCACAAAAATCAATATCCTAATTTAGTACCAGATACTCAAACATCACATTTGTATTATATTATTTATGCAAATCAATTTTATACAGACTACTGTAAACTAGTGTTTTTACAGCATCCAATAGGAATCAGACAACTTTGTATTTTTAGAAAAAATCAAGGAGTTTTGATTCTTTTCATATTATGTAATATTATTTACCATGGTAAAATCCATTTAATAATTTTAACACTCAAAACTCCTTGATTTTCTCTCAAATTGTAGAGTTGGCAGATTCCTATTGGATGTTGTAAAAACACCAGTTTATAGGTAGTCCTTGTAGAATTTATTCTCATTATTTATAGAACAATTAACTTGTTGATTCAGCACAAAATCTTCTGTAAAACTTAGTTTTATTTCATTTTGATTCTAAGAGAATTCCTAACTATAAGCACTTATATAAAACTACCTTCGCTTTCCGCGTTTTAGTCTAGGTAGAGTATTATCTATATTGGTTCCACGAACCGAAACGAACCACATTTCAGGTAACACTAAGCCCAACTACAATACTACTATTATTGTTGGTACCTGTGATGCTTTATTTTCATATGAAAAGTGGTTGTGCCTGGGTTGTGAGAGCTCTCAGCCACATGGATAGTTCAATGTGCTCATCGGCGCCTGGCCCTGAGATGTGGATCATCCAAGGCACATTAGCATGGCGAAACTTGAAAATAATGTGGAGCTCTCCATCTTGTATCCCCAAATATATTTCAAAGATCCATCATAGACATGTCTCGAAAGTCCTCAATTGTTTGTTGACACGGACAAAATCAGGGAAAACCTGTGAAATTATTTCAATATTGAACCTTGGACATATAATAGTTCTGAATCGAATCTTTTTAGAAAGAAGATTTTTTTGTCTCATAGTAGCCTACTCCAGTCCCCTTACAAAACTTTCATTATTGGATCGATTCAAATTGGACATATATAATCTTTCATCCAAAAATATATTGGGATTAAAAAGATTTCTTTACAATCTTATCTTTTCTAATAAGAAACAAGTATAACTAATCAGCTCAACAAGAAGCAAACCACATTACTCAAACACGTGCACAAACTATTATATTTTAGTCGTGGGACAATATATGTTGCGTATGACATGGATCCTTATTGGATTTGGATTTAAATATTACCTAGAATCCGTTTTGGTTTAGGAAAGTTATCTTTCCTAGCTATACTCAATTTAGTATTTTTAATACTATTTGGTTATGAAATTTTCCTATGGCCTATAAATATAGGTGCTGACTTTTGGAGTAGAGACATAAATATTCTAAGAATTCTCACAGTTCTATCTTTATCTTTCATTCTTCAAATATTTATTTAGTAGATTTCTTCTGTCTTCTCCGTGGTTTTTTCCCGATTTGGGTTTCCACGTAAAACCTTGTGTTATTGTCTTTAACTTTCTGCGTTGATTTATTGTGTTTGTCATAATTTGTCATAACAAAGTAGTATCAAGAGTCTGGTTATTATCGATCCATACTATGGCTTTGAGTTCCACTTCATCAACAAAATTTGATATTGACAAATTCGATGGGAATATTAGTTTTAGTCTTAAACAAGTTCGGATGAAGGCTATTCTTACTCATCAAGGCTTGAAGAAAGTCATTGTAGGCAAGCCAGTGAAACCTGTAAATGATAAAACTGAAGATGATACGGATTGGGAGACGAAGAAAGCTAGCGAGATGTCTGAGTCAGAATGGAAAACTATGGATGATAAAACACTTTCAGCAATTCAGTTGTGGCTTCCAAATGATGTGTTGCAGGAGGTGTTAGCGGAAAATACAACTGTTGATTTGTGGAAGAAATTAGAGTCTCTCTACTTGACGAAGTCCCTCACTAATAGATTGAGACTTAAACATCGTCTTTACACCTTGCATATGTTAGAAGGTACTCAAATCAAATCTCATATCACTGAGTTTAATTCAATTATAACTGAGTTACAGAATATTGATGTTAAGATTGATAATGAAGATCAAGCCCTATTGTTGTTAGTCTCATTACCTCCTTCATATAAACACTTTAGAGACACTATGATCTATGGTAGAGACACTATCTCAATTAAGGATGTTAAGACGAATCTTATGAGTAAACAAAAACTGATTCTGAGATGACTTTTGGAAAAAAGTGATGATTAAGGTGTTGGATTGTTTACCAGAGGGAGCTCAGTTGAGAGAAGTTCAAAAGGTGGCAGTACACACAGATCGAAATCTCAAAATAAGAATTTCAGCTGTAACTACTGTCATGCAAAGGGGCATATAAAGTGTAATTGTCTGAAGTTGAAAAATAAAGAACAGAGAGGAGACAATCATGGTCAAATTAATAGTGGACAGAATGTGCATAACTAACAGTATCAGGGGACAAGAAAGCTTGCTCAGGCTAGTGTTGCTTAGGATAGTAATGATCTTATGTTAGTAGCCGATGACAGAGAAAGACTTAGTAGTGACTGGATTTTGGATTCTGGGTGTTCTTATCATATGTGTCCTACTCGTGATTGGTTCTCCACATATGAACCGTTTAATGGTGGAATTGTTTTGATGGGAAATAATTCTAAATGTAAAGCAATTAGCATTTGTACAATTAAAATTAAGATGCATGATGGCATAATCAGGACATTATCAGATGTTAGACATGTTCCAGGTTTGAAGAAAAATCTCATATCTTTGGGGACACTAGATGAAAACGGGTGTAAGTACACAGTTGAAAGTAGAGTTATGAAGATTAATAGAGGCTCTCTTGTGTTGATGAAAGGAATCAAGGTCGGTACTTTATATAAGTTAAAGGATTCTATAACTACAGATTTGGATGCAATTTATTCTTCAGTTACTGCAGATGACACCACCAGGTTGTGGCATATGAGGTTAGGTCATATGAGTGAAAAATGCATGGATGCTTTGAGTAAGAAAAGTCTTTTATCTGGACAGAAAATAGGAAAGCTGGACTTCTGTCAGCATTGTGTCTTGGGGAAGCAGAAACGAGTTAGTTTCAAGAATGTGGTTCATAGAACAAAGGGGACTTTGGACTATATTCATTCAGACCTTTGGGGCCCTTAGCAGGTTCTTTCCAAAGGTAGCGGTGCACGTTATCTGCTAACCTTCATTGATAATTATTCCAGGAAGGTTTGAGTCTACTTCTTGAAACATAAAAATGACGTTTTTGTGACTTTCAAACAGTGGAAGACTTTTGTTGAGAAGCAAACAAGAAAGCAAATTAAGAGGTTCAGATCAGATAATGGCCTTGAGTTTTGTGAGACCGAGTTCAATGAGTTCTGCAAGAATGAAAGAATTGTTAGGCATCGTACAGTAGTGACCGCAACAGAATGGAGTTACAGAATGGATGAACAGAACCTTGATAGAGAAGGCCAGGTGTGTGTTGTTAAATGCAGGTTTAGGCAAGGAATTCTTGGCAGAAGCAGTGAACACGACTTCTTTCTTGGGGAATCGTTCTCCTTGCACAACTATAGAATGTAAGACCCCTGAAGAGGTTTGGTCAAGTAATCGAGCAGATTATTCATCTCTTAGGGTATTTAGTTGTCCTGCATATGCACATGTGAGTGAGGAAAAACTCGAACCTAGAGCCAAAAAATGCATCTTTCTTGGTTCTGGTTTTGGTGTGTTGATCAGAAGTTAGCAAAGGTCGTCATTAGCAGAGATAGTACTTCTGATGAGTCTGCTATGATTCATAAGAACAAGGAATCCTCAGTTCCTTGTATTGATAGTTTGATAGTGTTGGTCAGAAGGTGGAGCTTAAAGTAGCTTCTCCTCAGGTTCAGAAATCATAGCATAGTTCAGATCTACTACTACTGTTGTAGATGAGAATATAATTCCAGAAGAGGAATATGTGGACAATCAATATAGTCTCACTAGAGATATGGCAAAGAGGACAGTGTGACCCCACAGAGATGTGGGTATTCAGATTATGTTGTTTATGCTTTGTCAGTTGTCGAGGCAGTTGAGTACAGTGACCCTATACCTTATAAAGAGGTGGTTTCCTCGAATGATTCAGAAAAGTGGTGGTTTGCTATGAATGAGGAAATAGAATCTCTTCAGAAAAATCAGACTTAGGAGCTTGTGAAACCACCTAAAAGTAAAGAAAATTATGGGTTGCAAATGGATATTTAAGAAAAAGGAAGGCATCTCAGGAGTTGAAGACGCTAGATAAGGCTCGACTAGTAGCTAAGGGATTCAGTCAAGTTGAGGGAGAATTGACTTCAATGACGTCAACCTTAGGGATTTCAGATTCAAAGGAAAGGAAGACCACATTTGCTTATTGTAAAGTCCTTATATGGTATAAAGAAATATCTCAGGCAATGGTATAAACGATCTCATTCATTTATGGTTGATATTGACTATAGCAAGAGTCAATATGATAGTTGTGTGTACGTCAGAAAACTTCAGGATGGCTCATTTATCTATTTGTTGCTTTATGTTGCTGATATATTGATTGAATCAAAAGATAGTTCAGAGATTGGTAAATTGAAATTACAGTTGAGCACCGAGTTTGAGATGAAAGATTTAGGGGCTGCTAAGAAGATTTTTGGCATGGAGATTCAGCGAGATCGCAGAATTAAGAAATTATACTTATCCCAAAAAGACTATATCGTGAAGGTGTTATATCGTTTTGGTATGAAGGATGCCAAACTAGAAAGTACTCTTCTTGCTGCTCACTTCAAATTATCAGTTAAATTATCTCCTCAGACAGATGAAGAGGTTAGGTATATGTCAAGTGTTCCCTACTCTAGTGCAGTTGGTAGCCTCGTGTACGCTATGATTTGTACTCGTCCAGATATTTCACATGTCATTAGTGTGGTAAGTAGATACTTATCACGTCCAGGTAAAATTCATTGGGAAGCCGTGAAATGAATTTTAAGATACTTGCAAGGTACCTCCGATGTTGGTTTAGAGTTTGGAATGAATGGTGACCCTTATAGGGTATGTTGATTCAGACTATGTTGGTGATCTTAATAGGAGGAGATTGTTGACTGGTTATATATTTACCCTTGGAAATTGTACAATTAGTTGGAGAGCTACTTTACAACATATGGTTGCTCTCTCTACTACAGAGGCAGAATATATGGCTATTACAGAGGCGGTTAAGGAAGTTGTTTGGTTGCAAGGCAAACATGAATCATGGAGTTACTGTTGTTCGCTGTGATAGTCAGAACGTACACACTTGACCAAGGATCAGAGAGGACGAAGCATATTGATGTCAGGTATCATTTTGTTCGAGACATTGTTGAAGATGGTGACATTAAGATCTTGAAGATTGATACTGCATACAATCCAGCTGACATGTTAACGAAGTCGTTACCGCATACAAAGTTCGAATATTGCTTGAACCTAGTTAGTGTTCAATGCATTTGAGTTGTGCATTTGAGAAGAGGAGAAAGTTCATTATTTGTGCTATTTTTGGAGAATTCAAGGTAAGGTGGAGATTTGTTGGGTTTGACATGAATCATTATTGGATTTGGATTTAGGTATTACCTAGAATCCGTTTTGGTTTAGGAAAGTTATCTTTCCTAACTATACTCAATTTAATATTTTTAATCCTATTTGGTTATGGAATTTTCCTATGGCCTATAAATATAGGTGTTGGGTTTTTGGAGTAGAGACATTCAGAAGTATTATAAGAATTCTCACAATTCTCTCTTTATCTTGTATTCTTCAAATATTTATTTAGTGGAGTTCTTTTGTCTTGCACTAAATTAGACGAAGTTAGTAAGTTACATTATTTTGATTTTTCAGCAATTATGAAACTTAAATAATATCCAACTAAGGCAACAGTAGCAACTATAGGTCCATAATCCAGAACAGTCAATGGATAAAATATATATATAAATATATAAATATATATATTAATATAAATATACATTTATATAACTACATAATTACATATATATATATATATATTAATATAAGACTAGGGAGGAAAGTGTAATATAAAGCAAATCAGAAAAAGCAGAGATAGTGAAGCGACCAAAAGCCGAGAATATATATGAAAGCTTAGAAGCTCTGCTAGCCGACTAGAACGAGAAGATGAGAAGAAGAAAGAGAAGTAAGAACCGAGTCGCTACCAGAGAGAGAACGAGTGGCGAATCGCGACCAAACCAAAGAAGAAAGAGAAGGAGAAGAAACTAAAAAAGAAGAGCATACCTGACAGTCGGTCGGAGTCGCGATCAAAGCTATGGTCGTCGTTCGTTGTCGGTCAGAGCTGCCGAGCTGTGGGCAAGGTAATCTCTCTCTTGCTTGCTCTCCCCCTTTCTACTCTTCTACCTCTACCTCTGCTCTTCGATCGATCGCTACAAGTAGCTGTTAGGGCCAACTGCAAATAACGACGTTTTTTTTTTTTTTAACACAGTTGGCCTTTGGGTCGGTCCATAACCACAACAAAGCAAGGCGTTCGCTCAGCCGGGCCAGGCCTTGACTTTCACTGCTAGGCCAGGTCAGGCCACGCATGGTGCAATAAAATGTGGCCTGTTGAAGCCCGCATACCAGGCCAGGCCCAACCCAACTCAGACCAAGCCCAAACCACTTCCTTATTGAACTTCCATGCTTCAACTTTAAACAATTTATCTTGAACTACCCTCCATTTACAGAACAAAGATAGGACAAGACAACAAAATTAGTCCATGTGGGACTCTGTCACTATATGTTACTTCTTTTGTGCTCATGTTAACAAGGAAAATGACTCCTAAACTAAGTGCTGCTATGGAATCTGCTGCAAGAAAAGCAACAAGCCACACAATTCTTAAGGGGTGCTATGAAATATGCATAATTAGTTTCCTTCATGTGTATCCTCACTACGAAGCCAAAAGATATCCTTCCACAAGAAAAGAATTACTTTATGGAACAAGATATCCTTCCACAAGAATTACTTTATGGAACAAGATATCCTTCCACAATAAAATATCATGCTAAACAGAGCAAACAGCCTAAACTAGTGCTGGTAGAATTAAGCAGGCCACCTTGGTACAAATTTAACCACACACCTTAGCAGCCAAGTTTCTATATTCATCAGCAAAGAATAGCAACTTCCCACAAGGTAAAACAAAAAGAATGGCATTCTGCATAGAATGCTATATAACCTCCAACTAAAATTTTCACCGTAACACTAAAAATTTGATATATTGCTGATCAACATATAAAATCTTCACAGAGAAACATCTATGGTTTCATTGATTTACAAAAGAGTCCAATTTTCAGCTGATATACTGGCACCTATATATACTCTGAATCGGTTCCGTACTACAAGAACTTGAAGCATAATTATATCACAATCGCGAGCATAACCACAATATGGCATTCCCTAAATAGAAAAAAATATTTTGTTCTCTGAGCTTAAAAAAGACCAAGTAATCATGGTAGAGAAATTCATAGGGTTTAAAGCTCACTTAAATGCTATCTGAGTGCGACTGTGAGAGAAGAGTAACTTAATGAATGCTCTTGTTCTACAAAGTAATTCTTTTCTACAAAGAATTTATCCTTCCACAAGATATCCTTCCACAAGAAAAGTGCAACAGCTTTAGAAGAATTTGAGACCAAAAGAGAACTAAACCAACCCCATAGTCAAACCTCTCCGATCAGCTATTTCCACATGGTATTTAATTAAAAATGGTAAAAAAACTAAAAATTAATGCTTAGGGAAACATGCATTAAATAAATTCCAAAGAGGTCAGCCACTAAAACATTTTTAATTACTGTTTATAATAAAAGTTACTATTTATAGTTCAGTACAAATTGAAAAAAATAGGCGTTCAAATTTCATGCATGTGCACTTTAAAAGATGTTAACATGAAAAATGACTCCTAAACTAATGCTTGTCTTGATGAATGATAGATAGCTTTTGTTAAGTCCCACGTCGTCTACCCTCCAAAGTTTTGCTAGGCATTTGACAATATAAATAAATATTCATCCTTCAGTGAAACTAATATACTTGTATGGGTCCAACTGCTGGCAGGTCAAGCCTGCTAGAGTTGGGCAGCTTACATTAGTTAAATAAAACATTTATTTTTCAGTGAATTAAATATGTTTGTACGAGTCCATATGCTGGCAGGCCAAGCTTGTTGGACTTGGGCAGCTTACATTAGTTAAAATAAAATAGACTCTAGTTGGGGTCCTATTTCTATATGCCAAATTTGGCCTTGGGCCGTTTTAGGCTTCGGGCCAGATAAGTCTGAAGGCCAGGCCGAGCCAGGCTTTTTGAAAGGCCAGGCCAGGCCAAGCATTAGCCAAAAAATAAAGGTCTGTTTATAGCCTTGCAGGCCAGGCCGGACCTTTCCAAACCTGGCTTTGACCAGGCCGGGCTCAGGCCGGACCAAGGCTCGGTCGCAGGCCCCAGGCCATTTGTGCACCACTAGACTTGTTTTCGCTCGACTTGCAAGCCTCCACCAAGTCGCCCTGCCGCCTTGCCTTTATCAGATCGACTGGACGCCTAGGCATCGCCTAGGTGACACCTAGGCGACGCTATGCTAATCAGGCTGAAGAGCAATATTTAGTATTTGTATGCCGAGAAATCAAAAACATAACATTCCAGATTACAAATTAAAATGTAAGAGTAAATTTGGTGAATTATGAATTTATTTCAAATTGAACATCCACTTACCCAATCAGGGAACCATTCGGGTAGAGTGAAGTATTCCGGCTTGAACAAAGGGCCAGGATCACAATGAAGCCAACCAGTTGATAAATCCTGCATATGTGGCGGCGGTACTTATGAATTTTAAAAAACTGATAAATATGCTTTTATAAGGTAAGAAATATAGAATACTTCACAAATATCACCTTCCGAGGACATGTGAGCCACTGGAAATTACCCAAAATATTAGCAAGCTGCATAATAAAATAGCATAATTTCAATATCATTCAACTGTAAGCAAAACCACTATAGCTACCAAATTACCAATCCTACTACATTCTATTTCATAAATGTAAAGGTAAGGATTTTTCTCTGTAGTCAAATAACTAATTCTACAACATTCAATTTTAGACATGTCAATGTAAATGAATTTTTTCTCTTTAGTAAATTAACATGGGCTTCATAAATTCCAAAAAGGGAAACTCAAAAAAAATCCAAATGCATGAAGATTGCATGTACAGATGCTCAAAGAAAAAACAGCATCATGCTCAACCATGACCATTTCAATCACATGCCCTTTTTAAGTACCTACAGAGATGACACCCGCACACAAATTAAAATGTTGTTCTCCCTTCAACCAAACCTTTTATTAATATATTTTTCCAACTTATAATCCAACAAAACCTTACGAGTAGTTTTTTCCACCATCTTTTATAGCTCCTCTTAAATTCAAAAAAATAACAATCCTTTGGAGAGGGAGTTGGGCTACACCAAACGGCAGGGTATTCCATCAATAGGCAAATATTTACAAATATACAGAGCCCTATAGTGAGATCAATGCATGGCACCTCAATAATAAATACCAGAGAAAAAGGAATACAAATATTGCATTCATCACGCAGTGGTCTTAACAAGAATTGGTCAAGGAAAAGTATAGGAATCGGTTTGGTAACAGGTGATCTAAAGGAGATATCTACCGTGATTCAGCATTCAACAGAAACACATACATACATACATATATATATATATAATGTATATGTATATTCATATATATTAGCAAACAAAGTTCATTTGCCATCATATTTAAAAGATAATATGCTTACAACAAATGCAGAGAAAATAGTTGTGAATGATGCTCCAATGAAACCTTCCCATGTCTTCTTCGGAGATAACTTAATCAAAGGAGTTTTCCCAAAGAAAAATCCAAAGAAATAAGCAGCAATATCATTGATTACAATTAGTGATGCTGGAAGAAGGAACCTGCATTATAGTTAAACCGTTTGAAGGTCTTTCCACATCTACTTCTGTTGGATGTCAAAGTTGCACATGCTCACAATTGTAGTAAGAACTAGCTATTTTGCAACACTTTTAGATACTAAATTACGGAAAAGATAAAAGCAATGGTTTAAAATGTAAAATATATAGTCATCAGATCACATAAAAAACCTAGATGAAGACGACTTATAATTGCAATTACTAGTGGAAGATTGTAGGAATAAAATTGGTCAAATAATTCCTCACTTGTCAACCAAGAAAACTTAGTAAGACTATGATCGCAATTACTCGAGGAAGAGTCGAGGAGAAACGAGTAAAATATACCAAGTTTTTAAACAGTCTACAACTGAAAGCATCACCACCTTCCCCCAAATGATTCTTAAAAGACCTTAGAAAATTAATGAATTGGTTTAACTTGAATCTGGTGCACCTTTGCAGAGGGATAGAACCTCACAACCACACCAAATTTATTTATTTTTAAGTTCTTAAACTAAAGAAAAAAGAAGTATATACCTCTTACAAAAATGGGGAAGGAGAACACCTCCACACAGTAGATGAACCAGGATACAGGTAAAAAACTTACAGTAAATTAATAGCTATAGGGCTTACAGGTTAGAAACCAATTACAAAGAAACAAGGAATATGTAAGTTGTGTTACCAGAAAATTCCTTCAAAGATGTTGGCTACAGTGAAAGAGGACTGCGTAAACACCACAATTAGAATCATATGTGTCCATGCATATTGACCAAATTGATACTTGTACATCTTCTTCTTCAGTGTAAGAATGAACCACATAAAACCTGAGACCATCCAAAAAATAAGAGACTCAGCCATTAGTTTGAATGTAAAATCAATGATGTCAAGAAAGAATACAACGGAATGGCAGATGAACCAGATGGCAAGTACATAGAAAGTTTACTAGGTTGACAGCAAGAATATAAAAAACCTAACACATTGCAAACCACTTGCATTTAACTTGAACGAAATCAGTAACTCGTTAACAAGAATCAATACATAAGCAACTGCTGACATTGAATTTATCAAAACAATTCCACGCAAAAATAACAGAAAAGAAACAGAACCAACCTGCGATATACAAGAAATAACAAGTAACCATATGATACTTGACAAATCTGCCGACAACTTGATATAAGAATTTGTCAGAAGTAACAGTATTAACGAGTCGTTGACTGAGTATGCGGCCATAGACAAACAGAATGGCAGTGAAGAAAAAATGCCTGCAAAAGGAAATAAAAAGTGAAGAAACAAGATCACTTGGCCATCATCATAAATAGATTTTCAAGACGGTTGTTAAAACCCCAAAAATGTGGGATGGATAAGCTAACCACTTCAATGTTATGCCTCGTCCAATAACCACTATATAGTTGTATAGAAGTGCAAGATGATTCAAAGATATGCCTACATGTGCCATGTAAAAAACAAAAGGAAGTTACGGTGGTTTTGACCATACAGACAACTGCTCTAGATATTTGGAAAGACAGCCCAAGAGATTAGCTACTTAAGTAGCATAAACAGGGAAACAAAATTTACATGCCAAAAATATCAATTTGCTTACCAATTTAATAGCCTAAATCCAGGAAGGTGACTGTCTTCATGTGCTTTCCTTAGTAGACTGAACAGCTCTTTTGCCATGAAGATTTGGATGATAACAATCATGGCCCAAATATAGAGATGTCCCATGTAGATTATGAAGACAAAGCCACCAATCATCCATATAGATGAATATGCACGTATTATCATTGACCTGTATTTACTGTTATCATTAACCAGTAAGTGGCTTCCATTTGCCTTGCCAACATCCAGAGGAACCTGACATGCATATTGAACAATTAAAACAAAAAAAAAAAAAAAAAAAGCAAAGAGAAAGAAAATTAAATTGAGGAATCATCAAAACTTCTAAAGACACCAGTACCTATAGTGCATAACTCCTTTCTAGTTGCTATCAAGACATTTTATAAACTATACCCCTATCTGATCTTGTTTACAAAGACAATGTTAATGGTTTCATAAAGGTTTAATTAAAATTAAGGTAAGAAGAAACCTCAAGCTCCAATTTCGAAATTTCCCCCCTCAAAATAGACTCATGTTTTAGCTGCACTGTTAATCTTTAGGTTTCTTATACATTGGATAATTTTGATTTGCAGAATAGAAGAGAATGTTATACTTCTGTAATTTAATACGCAGTACACCACAGGTAGATTTCTACAGATCCAGAACAAAATGTTTTATGTTTCTACATATAAGTATTTTTTTCTTTAGAAAGTTAATGGTTTAAATATAAAGCCCTAGTGTGAAATTAGTAAATGATGAAGGTATTTTACCAGTTTATGTGTTATTACTGTGCTCATTCTTCACTTAAAAGGCTGTCTTATAAAATGTTTTTTAAATCCTATAAGAATAAAAAGTAAAGGAAATAGGAAAATTTTGGATTGCAAAAGTTAGTGTTATGAAATGGAAATGTACCATGTTTGAGATCATTTATACTAAAATGCAATTCAGCAACACATTAACATTTTTTTTTTGTCTCTGAGGGAAATCAATTTTGGATAACCATAATGTTTAAGACGTAATAATAGTTACAGCAACAACTTACCTCATTTGAACCTCTACGGCGTCGTAGCCGTGCAGTAGGCAGTGCTGGGGCACTGCTACCACTATCCTTATGCATGACTTTTTTATTAACTTTATACTCAGCTAAGAACAATCATAGATCTAGAGATTGTAGAATGACTGAGACATCAAAAACAAGTGAAAGTGTTAGGAAATGCAAATGAAATTTTCAGTAACCTGGTTGATCTAGAGAAAATCACGTATCAAAAACTATTGAACTATTCCCCCAAAAAACTAATATTTTCAGAAGAGTACTAAAAAGGGTAAGGATACATTCAAAGCAAGTACCATGAATTATCGCGGAAGAATGCGTCTCAGTTAAAGAAGACATTTAAATAAAAGAGAACTAAGGTGACCTTTTTATAGCTTCTGCGAAGGAAACTAAATATCTCCAACACATCCAAAAGAGTATTTCAGCATCTACTAATCACATCTGACGGGGAACTTGCAATTGGATTGAGCCATTAAACTCATCGACAGACGATACAGTTATATGCAGCATAGAAAACAAGATTTCACCAGGGTTTTTTCCAAGTGCTAAATTGTGGAATAAAGTGATGAAGTGCAGCAAAAAGATATATACATCTGAAAATAATAACTAAGGTCAAAATAGAAAAGAATTAAGAAAGTATCCAGACAATTTTCTCCCTTTTTACTCAACTAAACAATTAGCAACACTTATCCAACCAACCATAAGCTGATTTTAAGTAATTAAAGGTTATTGAGTTTTCTTTCACGATATAAATTTTCCAGCCTTCAATTTTGTGGAGCACCCAATGTAATCAGTATCATTTAAGTATGAAATTACACGTCTCAAACATGAGAGAAATGGTTATGGCTATGAATATGTTAGATGACTAGAGCATGTCTAAACGAAAAATGAACCAATCAACCATATTTCCAACCCAAAGTTTGACATATGATTTAGCATAACTCTCTTATTATATTAATATATTCCCTTTTCACAAGTTGCTCCATAAAGAGTGAAGCATAATTCCAAATTTCCAATGAGTAGTTTAGGTTAAACATAGACAGTAGTTAGATGCATAGCAGAACTTGGTACCAGTATCCAATTCTGTGTAACACAGGAACCAACTTATGAATGGACAGTAATTCCTCAGTGTAACACAGTAACCAACTTAGGAATGGACAGTAATTCCTCAGTGATATATCCTTTCTCTTAGTAAGTAACATGACCGGAAAACAAATTATCATAATATAGGCTTCTCTTGTGGCATTAGAGCACCTCATTATTACAAACAATAAATATTCTCATTTATTTCATTATTAAATTGCTTAAGTTTTTATTCACCAAAAATAAGGAATACAACAGATGTCTATGAACGTATGCTTGTATTGTAAAATAATTGAATTGTTTCCCGTAAAATAATTATTAATACTACCTCCGCCCTACAAAGAATGTCATTTTTTGAATATTTTTATCTTAAAACGATAGCGAAAAAAAAACTCAATGATGACTGTATTTTTGTCTCGTGAAATGATTGTATGTTTGACCCATAAATCATTGTAATATTATTCTGCAAAATGATAGTTCTTTTGTCTCACAAATATGGACAGCCTAGAATCATTTTGAGACAAAAATACAATCATTTTGAGTCATCTTTAGCAATCATTTTGAGACTGAGAAAAACTAAAAATGACATTTTTTGCATGACAGAGGGAGTAATAATAAATTTACACATTTTCCAATGCAACTGGAAAATTGAAAAGACAATTTTGTTTGCAAATATTACTGAAGGATGACAAATTTTGTGAATGTTTTATTTTACCCCCCAAAATGAATATTACGATATCGTGCCTCCCATGGTTTAAAGAACTGGTCGCGTTGCCAAAATATCGGCTATTCGGTTTAGTTTCTTTAGTCACCGTTCCGATAACGAGACACGTATCGTAATTTCAAGCATTATCAATGTATGTGTATAGATGAAATTTTGCCATTATGAGAGAAATAACGACGTAGCGGGAAGAAATAATAATGTAACGTAGAAATAACAAAGTAACAAAGGGAGTAATAATAATATCAAAAAATGAGACTCTTTTTGTAGTACAAAGGCAGTAATAACAATAAATAAAATATATGCATTTATATATATTAACTTATAAAATGATAATAATAACAATAATAAATACTAATAAATAAATATGTATATACACGCATTACTAACTTATCAAAAAATAATAATAACTATTATTGGGGAACAAGAAGAGAATGATGATGTAGAGGAGAAGTAGGATGAAGATTGATTTATAACTGTTTTGCTTCTTTTATTGTGTTTATGTACTTCTCAGAGTGTCTTAAAAATTTATTGTTCAATTATTATGCAATATTGACTAAAACAAATCTACATGTATTATCACTTGGACAAAGCTATGTAAACTACATGGTGTTTTGTGTTTATCAAATTGATCCATCTTCTTGTTCTTATTATTTAGAATTTTTTTCATTTTTTAAAAATGTTTTGAAGCTCCTAAATAGCATAATGGTTTGTGTAGCCAATACCAAAACTAAAACCAATACCGAGTAAAAAAACAAAAACTTCCCGTGGGAATATTTTGCATGTTATAACTTGTGTAAAAGATTACAACAGATGAGAGTTTATATACATAATGAAGGAACAATTTAGAAGATAATATATGGAAAGAAAATCATTGAACATATGTCTAGGCCTAATTACTACCTTTAAATTAAGCTATAATGATTATTGTCCTTACATTCAGCTATGCTAATTACTTTCCTCAAATTAAGCTATTTTAATTATAGAAATGATTCACAACACTTCCAAAACCTAGATCGCTACCGCGACTTTGAACCATGATGGCTTCATCCTATTTATTAGCAAACCACGTTCACCAAATGAGGCAAGAGTCATGTGAACTTAGTATCAAGCCTTCCCAATATGTATATGTATGTACTACCAAGATGCCAAGTGTTGTTTTAACTCGGTATCAATCCTTACCAAACCGATATTGAGATAGACCCTGATTTCTTCACAGGATATCGAATAGACTGGGTATTCACCTTATCAATTTCGCATTTCTGAGATATCTATCTTGATAGAGTCGACCACATTACGAGCTGCAATGTTGTTTCGGACTCTCATAGCTACATGAGCAAACCCACTTTTATCCCATATATATGTGTGTGTGCATGTTTTTGCGTGTTTGTGTATATTTTAGTATAGATTTTATAGATATAATATGTTATTTGTTCACTTTGATCCCATATATATGTGTGTGCGTGTTTTTGTGTGTGTGTATATTTTAGTATAGATTTTATAGATATAATATGTTAGGTATAGGTACAGAAAAATTAATCCTAGTTATGAAATACCTATACTTTACATTGTGCATTACAAGTAAAACTTATACAGCATGTGTAAAATTCTATACGCTGTTGTACTACTTTTGACCGACAATTGGTGGGGATGACACGTGTAATTTAGCTTCTAATTGTAATTTCATTGTTGTTAAGGAAGCCGACCGCTTAAGCAACTAGTCGACTTGACGCCCAACTAGTCGTCCAAAAAGTAATAGATTATTTACAATGTGCATTTTATACATATATATTTCAATTCACAAGTACAGTAAACATAAGAAGAATTACGAGCGAGTATATTATATATAATTGACATTACATTACAATTCATAAACTCAAAACAAAGATACCAAGTAGATGGATAAGCAAATTTAACTTCAATAGTAAAATAAAAAATTAAATTACTGATGAAAATTTTAAAATTAAAAGTTAAAATTTTGATCTACTATATTAAAGAAAATCATGAATAATAAATAAAATATATTACAATATAAGTAAGAAATACATATTATGATATACAATAGTAGTACAATACATAACAAAAAATATATATAATATTAATTTATTGTGTTGTATATAATATTAATTTCTATTTATCGTGCATATAACATAATATTAATATAAATTATGTGTTGTAATTTATTGTATATATAATATATGTAAATTATACAATACTTACTACATTGGAGTATATAGCTATATAGCATTACTCTTTGTGTTGAGTGCTTAGTATGTTAACAGCGTCTCATTTACATGAATAGAATAACATGGGCCACATGTCCTCTTTAACTAGTGGGTCATGGTAGTGGGTAACAAAAATAATGCCCAATGAATAAACAAAACCAAACAGCAGACCTTACCTTCTTCGCCTAGAGCAGCCGCAGCGAACCTCGGAAGAGACGGAAGTTGCAGACTTGCAGCATCCTCCCTCTCTTAAGGTTTTGCATGTGAAGTCTCTCTCTTGGTTAGATTCGAAGCTCGTTGTTCTCTCTCTTCGGGTTCAAACCTACTCAGTGTTGGACCTATTAGATTATGTCTTTTTCTTTATTTGGATTCCGAGAGAATGGGTTTCCTTTGGGTTTTTTTAAAAATCAATTTAGTTACTGGCAGAGCCTAGGGCGTACACCTTCCCTGGTAGGCGTCGCCTAGGCAACCCAAGGCGACAACTACCTACCCAAAGTGCTCGCCTGCATCATTTTCCAAGTCGTGGTGATGCCTTGTAACTTTTGAGATGCTTGGACGCCTAAGCGTCACCTAGGCGACGAATTGACAAGCATGTGTTATATACATCTTATGAGATTTTTTTCGAATTTCAATACTTATTTTATGAACTACTATTAAATATTGAACTAGACAAGCCCAAAAAACTTCTAAATAATCATTTAAACAACGACGTGTACTAATTGATATTTCGTGCTTATCTATTTGATCCTTCTTGTTATTATTTTCAGAAATTTGTTGCAGCTATTTCAACTTTTCAAAGCACTCTTAGATAGTTTTTTTTAAGCATAACCTGATATCAATATTGATACCTATACTGAGTGACAACCGGTACCCCACTTCAAGCAACTGACAAACATATAGACTACACTAGACTAGTCCAAATATGGTCAAATTTCAAGACCGAATGTTGTTCCTTGCGGCGATGGTACCAAAATATTAGGTTTACTTAAAGTAGTAAAATTGTTATTTAGGAACTGTTTCAAGTAAATGAGAAATCACAGCTCACTTTCTAAATGATACCTAAGCTACGATATATTCTCATCCCCAATACATCGCAGGATTCGTAATAACTGGAGGTGTTAATCATGTAGCTGTAGTTTTCTATTACATATAATAATCCACAATATTTGATAAAGGCTAAAGAATAACTCGCATTTGAGGATTGAGGACTGTTCATATCAACATACTTAGCCTCTAGCCATCTGACATAACATTAGTCATCTCATACATAGAGTAGCACAATACGTTGTGGCGTCATGGCCATGATCCCAAGCTTGGGAAAGTTTGCTTGAATGATTTTAATCCAAAGCTTGAAATATATGTAATAGTGCTTGTGGGTGCTCACAACAGCTTTGGATCTCTACAACAAGCCCCCTTCTTTAAGTAGGTTACCTTGTGGAGACTAATTGGATTGTGGAGCGAGGGAAACGCATGATATAAGAAGCATTGACACAGACCAGCTAACAAGATACGACGTGATGGGGACACGCCAAAATGATCTTTTTAGAATTATAGGACAAAGACACAAAGGAAACGTATCAAATAATAAACAAACATACTTATTTCAATATAATTAACAATAAAAAGATCGACATATTTTAATTGGCTCAACACCAAGAATCCCCTTTTAAATCATACATTAAAGACTCAAAGTCCAAAATTATACATACATAACATTATATGTCAAAAAATATTGAGCCATCGCACAATACATTTTATATCCAAAACATATAATTAAAATTTTAACACCACAAAGACATATTATAGACCCATTATCTCATGGTAAACTCCACTGAACAAAGGATATAATAGATAACCCCATTCCCTCTCTAACAACAATAAAATGGAGTCTCGTTCCCTCCCTAACAAGTTGAAAAGAAATTATGCCCCAAAACATTATGTGACATACACATCTTTATGAGCGATTGTTTTTTTCTTTAAGTTGCCTGTTACTTACTATATTACTTTCATTATTGGATAAATGTCTTTGTTTTCTTCCAACAACTACTTTATTGACTTGCTTCAATAGTATTATATCACTTACCCAACTAAGGTTGCTACTTGATGGCTTAGAAGATGAGAGCTTAAAAGAAGGTATAGAACGAACCCAAACATTATCCAAATTCTCACATCCACACCATTATGAATGCACCATCTTACACCTCTCTCTAGTATAGTTCTACCTTCCGCTAAACTAGACCATCCCCACAAGAATATCTACTTCTTTCTGCAGTTAGGATGTCTGCTTTGGGGAAATAAAACCATATCAGTACCTTGATGCATAAATCATCAATCCCTGCTTAGCTAAAAAAGTCGAATTAAATCTGCATTAGTCTCTAAATCCAAGCCATCCATCCACTTTGGTTTTATTAACATGTTGCCAGCTTTTCCTATAAATTGTATGCCCTTGCTTGGATATACCCACCAGAAGTTTTCCATGACATCATTAATATATTTGCAAAGGGTCTTTGAAAATTTAAAACATAACATCATATAGATAGGTAGGAATAGAAGTGACCACTGACTTAACCATTTCTCTACTCTTTCCAGCCTCTAACTTTTTTTATACGAGAGCCTCTTTATGATCTTCCCCATTGGGATTTTAAGACTTTCATGGTTGAATCAATCCCAACCAGAGTTACCAAATACTCTCATATATCTAGCAAACCGCGTTGGTATTTACGTACCCAAACAAGTTACTCATACGTTCGAATACTTTAAATTTAGTTTACCGTAAAATTTCTTTGTTGTTTAACTATAATTGCACAAATATCAATATTATAACTTATAAATAGTCCAACAAACTACATACTTTCATATGGAATTTATGTTAAGTCTGTAAATATTTGCCAACATTACAAGTTTTTAGTCCTAAATTATTATTACTTTAAGAGTATACTGTATACATGATTTCAATTGAATCTCAAAATTGACATGATAACTAAATTCAAGCTAAATTTGAAACATAGAGCAGCAATTAAAATCAAATCAGAACCTAAAAATCAACTATGGAAATGCAATAATGAAATAATCATATATATATATATATATATATATATATATATATATATATATATATAGTCCGCTTCCTATGCGGGTGGTCCGCATGCAACGCACAAAACTGTCGCTAAACCCGTCGCCATAGGGTCTGAACCGGGCTATAGCGACGGTTCTGGGCTATCGCAACGGTTTAGACCCTGTGGCGACAAGTTTAGCGACGGTTTTGTCTGTCGCTAAAGGTGGTTCGCTATATATATATATACGGTCCCCTTCTTAAGCGAACCTTAAACAGCGAACCAACTATAGTGACCATTTTTGAGCTATAGCGATGGTTCGAACCGTCGCCATAGCTATGTCATCGGCATTGTATGCTATAGCGACAGAAAGAACCGTCGTTATGATCGGTTCGCCTTTGGTTCGCTGTTTAAGGTTCATTGGAAAAGGGAACCATATATATATATATATATATATATATATATATATATATATATATATATATCACGAGGGCCTCTTTTTTGACCTTCACCATTGGGTATCTAAGACTTTTATTGTTGAATCAATCCCAACTAGAGAGTATAAATAGTCCAACAAACTACATACTTTAATTCTTTAAAACCCTGCCACTATATGCAGGGGTGGATCTATTAAGGGGCAACATAGGCAGCTGCCCCTGCTGGATTTTTTTTATATAGGTACAAGGGTATGAATTTTTTTTATAGGTATAAGGGTAGGGACGGATATGTAAATTAATAAACTCAAGGGGGCAGAATAATGGAAGAGTTAAACTTGGTGGGGGAAAAAATATATATATACATAGGTACCAAGCTTCCTAAAAGACATAGTGATAACTTACAAATATATTGTGTTACACATTTATTTGTTTACATGGTTGTAAATGTATATATATAGGTACAAAGCTCTCATCTCTTATCGTTTTAATGTTTCTCATTTAATTAGGGCACTGATATTTGCACGCACAAGCAAAATTTTATATTTTCACAACTTTCTTCTCATAAGTGGGGCACATTAACTATTCATGTGAGACAGAGATCTTGTGAAACTATAACTTTTACACGTGGAATCGCTTCTTAATTATTTTGCCAGTTTAATCTTTTGTCATATTCTTTTCATTTAAATATTTTAAATTAAGTTTTGGTGGGTTTTTTTTCTTTGGCATACTGAAGTTTACAAGACCAACCTTGCGTTGAAGAAAATTATGACAATGAAGATAGAACTTAAAATGACAAAGCTACAAAGTTTTAATACCTTGTTTTTCTTACCTCTTTACTTGTATTAATGATTAAATATTTTAGGCACTATATATGATCGGGGCACTTACATTTGTTTTGATTACAAGCTTTGTACGTTTTGTTACTTGATTATTACATATTTAGTTGTGGATTATACAATTGGTTATTTATATAATATAATGTTTTATTTGATGTCGATTAAAAATTAATAAATAATTTTTAAAATATTTTTAATTTGCAATGATTTGATTATTTAATAGTAGCATTGTCGTAGAAATTCTTCTCGGTAAATTAAAAAAATCACAATATGTAATTAGTGAAGGAAATCTAACCTTTCTAAAGTAAATATGTACTTCATAAATTGCTATTTATGAAAGAAGACACTTTTACTAGTTATTTCAAAATGTCAATTGTGAGGAAATCATCTCCTCACCAAACAAAAATAATCTTTTACAATATATAATTTGTGAAGAACATATTATTCACAATATATCCATCACAAAAAATATTTAGTCACTAACTTAGCGAATGATACTTTTAGCGAGAAGCTCTGATGCGAAGAATTGTGCGAAGGAAAGTTTTCTTCACAATAAATCTCTTGTGAGTAATATACTATTTCTTGTGAAGGATTTGTCCTTCATTGCCTTCATTGCCGACCCTTTTCTTGTAGTGAAAATCCGCCCCTGCCGGGAAATATTTCCTGGATCCACCCTGACTATAAGGCTTGCTATTTGCCAACATTACAAGTTTTTTAGTCCTAAATTATCATTATTTTAAGAGTATACTGTATACATGATTTCAATTGAATCTCAAAATTGACATGATAACTAAATTCAAGCTAAATTTGAAACCTAGAGCAGAAACTAAATCTGAACATAAAAATCGACTATGGAAATGCAATAACTAAATAATTATATATATAAAGAGAGAGAGAAACCTGCTAGAGTTCTTCACATAGAGAGAGAGTACATGACTATAGTTTATGAGAGGAGTGAAGAAGCAAAAGGAGGCTGCTGTTTCTGCTTTCTCTTTACTGATTCAACAAATTTTCCAGATAGCCACTGAACATATTAACCTATATATATATATATATATGGCAAAGGGTCAAAAAAGTCCATGATGTTAACCCGATGTCTCACTTGCATCCTAAACTAATTTTTTTTTCAAAAGATCTTAAAGTTACATTTTTTGAATTATTAAGTCTTTTTCTTAGTTAACGTAAAAATAAAAAGGGTTAAAATGTGATGATGTGGCAGGCTTAAATATAAAATATATTCTAAATAAAACAATATATATCATTTAATCAAAACAAAAAATATTAAAATTCAAAATAAAAAAAGCATAACATATTTACATCATTTAATCAAAATAATAAAATTCAAATTATTTTGTTAACTAATCAAAACAACTAATTAAATAAAATAAGTTGTATAACATATTTACATCATTTAATCAAAATACTAAAATTCAAAACATAACATATTTATATCAAATACTAATTAAAAAATACTAAAATACTAATTTAAAAATATTAAAATACTAAAAAATCAAATTAAAAAAGTACTAAAAATACTAAAATTCAAATTATTTTGTTAATTAATCAAAACAACAAAAATTCAAATTTCATCATTAAAATACTAAAATCATAATACTAAATAATAATTGATATAAAAAATTTAAATTACTAAAATCATAATACTAAATAATATTTTTAAACTATATAAAAATTTGATGATGTAATAATCAATACATAACAAATATATGTTATAAATAATATAAATACTTTGATGATATAATAATCTATACATAACAAATATATGTTATAATTTGATGATGTAATAATATTTTTAAAAATGTATTCAAAAATTCAAATTACATCATAATATTTTTTAAATTGATATGATTTTAAAAATAATATTAAAATTACTAAAATAATCATAATACTCCAATTGAATTTTAAAAATATTATTTAGTATTATGATTTTAGTAATTTAAAATTTTATATCAATTAGTATTTAGTATTATGATTTTAGTATTTTAATGATGTAATTTGAATTTTGTTGTTTTGATTAATTAACAAAATAATTTGAATTTTAGTATTTTTTAATTTGATTTTTTTAGTATTTTAGTATTTTTTTTAATTAGTATTTTAGTATTATTTTTTTTAATTAGTATTTCATATAAATATGTTATGTTTTGAATTTTAGTATTTTGATTAAATGATGTAAATATGTTATACAACTTATTTTATTTAATTAGTTGTTTTGATTAGTTAACAAAATAATTTGAATTTTATTATTTTGATAAAATGATGTAAATATGTTATGTTTTTTTTATTTTGAATTTTAGTATTTTTTTTGTTTTGATTAAATGATATAAATTATTTTTTTAGAATATATTTTATATTTAAGCCTGCCACGTCATCATATTTTAACCCTGTTTATCTTCTGTTAACGGCAAGGGCACAGGCGACCCAAAAATGTAACGTTAAGGGTACTTTTGGAAAGAAAAAAATAGTTTAGGGTGAAAGTGGGACATCGGGGTAAATATCGTAGCATTTTTTGACCCTTTTGCCCTATATATATATATATATATATATATATATATATATATATATATATAAGAAAGAAGGCGGTTTAAAGGCATTTTATTTTTATTTTACATTTTTCCGTAATAGAAAGAGGATTTGCTAATCTGACTGGTGAGCACGCACGTTCAATGAACGCTATATGTTTATTTTTATATTTGGAATTTTAAATTTTATTTATGACATTTACAAATTTAAAATTGTTATGAATATGAAGATTTAATCAATGTTGTTAAGCTATCTAAAAAGTATAAGTAATTATGAATTTATTGTTTTTATTTTTTAAATTCTAATAAATTTATATCGATATTAAAATTTAGGGTGTTGTGAGTGGAACTCAAAAGGTAAAGCCTTTGAGACAAAGTAATCAATAATGTTAGATATCTCAAAATTTTGTTCGGAGTTTCAAATGACATGACACTGAATATTTTAATAATAATTTATGGCATAACCAATCACATGAGATTTACCCAACCAATGTTATAGTGACACGTCATTTTAAACAATTTTTGAAGTCAAAATTTTGAAACTCCTAACATCACCCCAAGTATAATATATTTTCGATTATGAAATTCAGGAGAATGGTTAGCATGTAGTGAACTTTATGGTAAGTTGACTTTCATCTCGATACAATCTTGTGATATCTGATTGACAACCCAATTTTTATAAGTTATTAAAATAGGAATTTAATAATTAAAATTCTTATTATGAGATGTTTTGAGTTTGAATATGTATATATATGTCTTATATATTTTGAAATATGTGATCCGGTGTGAAGATATATATATATATATATATATATATATATATATATTCATATATTGGGAAAGTCGAGGTTTAATAGTTAAGTTAACTATTGAAGAAATTAAATGAATTTTATAATTAAATTTAAATATTTATTGAATTGAATAAATATTTTTAAATAATTTATTTATTGAGAAAATAAATAATTGATGAATTGTAGTGAATTAATTTAGTAACTAAATTGATTTATGATAATTAAATTGAGTAATGATAATTTTATCGATGGATTTAATTTAAGGAAATAATTAAATTAAATGAATGGTTTAATATTAAAGTAAATAAATAAATTAAATAAAGTGATGTTTCTAATTTATTAATTAAATTAGATATATAATTATTTATTAATTATAAGTATAATGATAATAAGGTTTTTATTATTATTATAAGTTATAAGCTAAAGTTATTTAATTAACTAAAGTGTGACAACTGAAATTATATAGTATAATATTATTAAAATAATCTAGTTTGGGAATTTTGTGCTTAGCCAAACAAGGCCTTGTGGCCTTTGGCTTTTTCCCAACTGACGTCTTTTTATTTTTTTTAACTGAAGAAGAACGTGGGTTTATGGCCAGTTATATTTTCTACGCGTCTTTCTAAAGTTAGCTATCAGTGAAAAACACAGAGGGTTAGAGAGAGAGCTTGGGAGAGAAGAGAGAATCACAGAGAATTTAGAGAAGAAAGACGTGGTTCTAAGATTTTTAAGAGAAAGAGAGGGGTTGCTTATTAATCTTGCTAATCAAGGTATAACCTACTTTAATTTTAACTATTAAGTTTTGATATTGTTGTTGAAAGTATGTCGGATTGATGTTGAAAATGGATTTATATGTATTGTTTTTGTTGAATATGTTATTATCAACATATAATTACATAATTGTTGATTGTCATACACGTAAAATTGGGTTTGAGGAAGGAATTGAAATAGCAGCGTTTATGTTCATATGATATGGCTTAGAAAGTACCAATTTTAGTGGTCAATTGGTATGTTAAACTGTGAATTGAGGTTTGTTTATGCTAGTCTATTAAGAAACGCACATAACGTAATTTGAACGAAGTAATTGAGACGAGAATCAAGTCACGATGTTCATTTTAACGAAGAAACTCAAAATGGAGTTTTAGTATAAAAATACAAATTTTGTGAAATTAAACTAGTTTTAGTTGATGTTAAATTGTTCTAATTGGTTGTAAATGTTAGCAAACATGTTTGTAATAGTTTGTACCAATTGTAGATGTTAATTTCACTATTTTGTGAGTGAAATTAAGTGTTTGTTGGGCTAAAAAGTAAACTGACTCTTTGTTCATTTCTTGGTCTCGCCTCTGTCATCATCACCAGTAGCAATTTACTAGCGCTTACAATAGTCTGATAAAAAAAGCTACCAAGCAATTGGAATCCCAAGTACGTGCAATGCCTTACGCCTTACACTGAGTCGAGGCGTGAAGTCTACACATTTGCAGGTTATGGGTAAGGGACTTAGGTTGATCAAGCATTCATGTTAATGATGTTAAGACATAATATAAGCTACAATAACAGATTGTAATGCGTTGTAATGCAAAATGTAAAGATTTTAAGTGATTGCTTAATTAAGTTATGCAATGGAACTAAATGTGATGTTTTCAAAAGTAAGAAATAAATGATAAGGTTTATGTTGGTTTATAGTGAGATATAAGTTGAAAGAATGATTTGAATGTTAACTTGATTAGTTAATCTAATATATGTTTAAAAGGATGTAAATATGCGTTAGAAGACTTAACTGTCAATTGTAAGGGAAGCGTAACGAGAAAGGTTATATAACTTAGTTGTTGTTAACAAGTGTAACACATCTAATATGAGATAATGGAGTCTATGACAACTTTGCTGAACGTTAAGTGTATGAGATTCTGAAAAGAAGTATAAAGAAACACAATATGGGATTACGTAATGATAGGTGTCATACGAAGAGGAGTAAACACACGAAGTTATGTGTTAAGTTTCAAAGAGACTTGAGTTATAAAAGATTAAGACTAAGAGTCATTGTGGTTTCATTATATGTGTAACTAATGCATGTGAATATGAACCTTTGAACTATTGTAGGATGTCACGCAAAACCTTTAAGTATTTTTTTCGGTGGTTGGTAATCTACTGAACCGAGGCAAGTCTTTCGGTTCCTATTTGCTATGTGAACTGTGAATTAATTGTTTTAAATCTTTATTGCAAATAACATGATGTGTTATATTTATGTTGAATGTATGAAATGTTAAAGTCAACTTATGACTACATTGATTGAGTAAAGCATCTTTGATTGAGTAAGGAACTCAATCTTTATACTTGTTATATGAGAATAACATGTATGTTATGTTAGTCCAATGTTTATGAGATATATGTTGAGCATGTTATTATATGCTTCACGTGATGCATGAAAACTGTTAGATTTTGCTGGGTTGTCGAGCTCAACCTTGCAAATAATCATTTTTGCAGGTTAAGGATTGAAGATGACATTATGTGCTACTTGAATGAAGTGGATCAGAAATAATATATGAAGATTTATATTTTAGTTAAAGTTGTTATTTCCTTAAGACATGATTAAGACTCATGAGATGTATTAAATATTTTATGATGTATAGCTTTATATTGAGTTGTAAAGCTAGAGTTAGAGTTATCTGATATGTAAAGGTTATCGGATTGAAATATAAAATTTTATATGATAACAATGATAAAGCGAATCATAAAATAAGATTGATTTAAAGACATGTAGTTGATAAAGGTTTTGATTCAGGGAATTAAAGTAAGAAGACATAAAAGTTTAAATTATTCCGCATTTTATAAAGTTTAACATCGAATAATGATGTAAAATAAGAAGGTAGATGTGTTATTAACGACCAAAGTTGAGAATTAAATTGTATGAATTTTGGGGTCGTTACAGTTGGTATCAAAGATGTATGATATAAACCTTAGGTAGGAGTACCGTAGGCTATAACCTTAGAGAAGAGATGTGAAGATAATGAAAGAATAAGATCAGATAGAGTTTGAAAAATAAGAAGTAATTTAAGAAACGTATAGAGAAGAGATTAAAACATGCGTGAGAGGATTCAAAGAAGAATCTCGTAGAGTTATGAGGTTACCCAACTCCAATAATATGGAAGTAAGGTGATAATAAATAGACGATGTCTATATAAGAGAATGATAAAGTTGAGAATCAAAAGTTATATTCAAGTATGGTATGCAGTTGTTCTCTTTAATAGTTGATGTATGGTATCTGGGCTAAACGATTCCTTCATAGAAGCGGAGGTATATCTGAACTAGCAACTCGGAACCTAGTTTGTTGGTTGTTTGTGGAAACCACTTTCGGTGTACTATATTGAAACTATTAAAGACTCGATGTGTACCAAGTGTAGAAAATGGATACGTATGATGAAAAAAACTTGAATGAAATGTTGAATGAAGTTAGAAATTCTTAAAGGAAGAATTATTATATAAACAAGCAAATTCAAAGAAGAGTTTTGAAAAGATATAAAGATAAGAAATGGGAGTTCCCTAACTCCAATAGCCAAGATAATGAATAATGTCGTAAATAATGAAAAAGGAAAGAAAGAGGATCGTAAAACAAAACGACCACGAGTAAAGAAAAGAATTTTAAGGGAGATGATTATAGAATAAGATCACAACGTGATTTGTTTAAGTTATAAAGGAAAGATGGTCTGTAATGTTTGAATAATTATAGCTTGATGCTATGAAGATAATGTACTATGATATAGTACGAGGTAAACTCACGAGGAGTTATAGATGATGTGATATGAGGAATTCGTATCGAGCAAAGAGCAAGGTAAGAGTAAGATAGAGTTAGGTGGGATTTCAATTGAGGACTCGTGTGATGGCTTAGTTGTACAAACCTTTGTATGGGCGAGGGGTTTGTGCTTGCACTTGGTTTATCACATTGATAATCATTGGAATGTCGGTGTCGCGCTATCAATGTATATGTGGTGAAAAGGTGATTCTTTTCTCATGTGTATATTTGGTAGTTAGAAACTATTAAGATTAGTTAGGTATTATTAGGATTAGGTGCGGTTCTTAAAACTAATGCATATGGTAAGTTCGTGACTCATAATAATATGGTATATTTTGAACCTCTCGTGAATGGGCGCTTTATAATTCCGACTAGGATAAGTTCTTAAACTCATATTATTGTGGCAAGTCCCGAACTTCCAATGTGCGGTAAGTTTGATGAACTGGGGTATAATTAAGTGTGAATGGAGTATTGAGGATGATAGGAATAGATAGACCTATTAAGCAATGAATCAGTATAGAAAGTGGAGTTGATGGTAAAAGCACAGGTATTCCAAATCTCCTAGCTATGCTAGACTTCAAAATTTTTGACATCAAGCAAAATTCACACTATTTGCCTTTTTAAAATGAATTTTTACTCTCAACGCATTGGGACAAATGTGTATGTGTGGACTTCGAGACACTGACATATTGTTAACTGTTGAGATATGATATCACTAAAACTGATTTTCAAAGATTTTTGAACTGTTTAAAGAATAGTCTATGCTAATTGTTTCGGCTAGACGAAAATGATTTGAAAATATCAAAATATATTTTATATCATTAATGCATCATGGAACCTGGTGCAAAGATGATAAAAACGATGGAGTTATCAATGCAGAATTTCTTAGTGTTGGATGTGATCTAAGGATCGTCAGCCCACTATGGTATGATGTAGTATGACAAAGTCACAAAATGACGGAATCCTCAAACGGACTATAAATACAGTGCGGTATCATGACGTCATAAAACAATTTTTGAGGTTTCTTTAAGATATGAGAATATATATATATATATATATATATATATGTATATTTCGATTGATGTCCGAATTATTGTAGAAGTCTATGCTATTTGATTCAGCTAGACGAATATTGAAAGATGTTCATGAAATTCATGCGTTTCTTGAAAAGTTATGCCAAACCAAATTGTTTTAGTGCGGATTCGAGATGTTGAAAAAGTGAGGTGAACAACCTAAAAAGGGGACATGTTATCGAGAGATAATGGTTCCAAAAGTAATGCATATATAGTTAATTACGGTTATTAATGTGTATCGTTGTACACGGCGTAGAAATGCGATATCTTTGATCACCTAGAGTACTTGTAGAGAATGTTTTCAGTCTATGTGATTGCTAAACATTCTATTAAAGATGGTTTATGGTGGTGATGCCTTTATTAAACACAGGGAAGAGTTCAAGGTTCGTATAGTCTTATGACTGTTAAAGGTTCAAGTCGAGATACTTGATAACCTAGGGACGTAGTTCAATGTCTTATGACCCCTCAGCATGATTTGAAATCTTTTAAATTCCTGTTATTCATCTCGCTTCCCAATTATTGAGCAATTATGGAAGATTCTGGTTATTCTGAAAGGTGAAAATGGAAAGGATGAGAAAATTAAGCAAAACATAATAATTTCAAGAAATAATTGAAATTCCAGAAAGAAGAGAAATGTGAAACTCTTAGAAGAGGAAGAGGTGAAGAAGGTGATGATCTTAGAAAGATTTTTAGAGAAAGAACTTGGTTGTAGAACCTAATGAATAAATAGATATTAACATAAAATTTATTTTGATAAATGGAAGGAACGAATATTGGTAAGTCAAAATTTTGAGGACGAAATTCTTAGAAGAAAGGGTGAATTTAATATCCCGAGTGTTTATGATAACGATCCTTAGAAAAGTAAATGAATGGGTTAAAGAATATATAATATTTGATATATGACTGTGTTTAATTGAAAGTTATGTAATAAAAACTTAAAAGTTGTTGAATAAACGAATGAAGTATATTTGTATGTAAAACTTTTTGCTAAGTTAACGTGTTGAAGTTATTCAACGAAAATTGTGAAAGAGATTTTGTGAAAACCTTAGTAAGGTAGGGTTTCGGTGATTAGAGGCGAAATCCTTATAAGGAGGGAAGGATGTGACAACCCAATTTTTATAAGTTATTAAAATAGGAATTTAATAATTAAAATTCTTATTATGAGATGTTTTTTGAGTTTGAGTATGTATATATATGTGTTATATATATTTTTTGAAATATGTGATCTATATAGTGAAGAGATATATATATATATATATTCATATATTGGGAAAGTGAGGTTTAATAGTTAAGTTAACTATTGAAGAAATTAAATGAATTTTATAATTAAGTTTAAATATTTATTGAATTGAATAAATATTTTAAATAATTTATTTATTGAGAAAAATAAATAATTGATGAATTGTAGTGAATTAATTTAGTAACTAAATTGATTTATGATAATTAAATTGAGTAATGATAATTTTATCTCGATGGATTTAATTTAAGAAATAATTAAATTAAATGAATGGTTTAATATTAAAGTAAATAAATAAATTAAATAAAGTGATGTTTCTAATTTATTAATTAAATTAGATATATAATTATTTATTAATTATAAGTATAATGATAATAAGGTTTTTATTATTATTATAAGTTGCTAAGCTAAAGTTATTTAATTAACTAAAGTGTGACAACTAAAATTATATAGTATAATATTATTAAAATAATCTAGTTTGGGAATTTTGTGCTTAGCCAAACAAGGCCTTGTGGCCTTTGGCTTTTTCCCAACTGACGTCTTTTTATTTTTTTTAACTGAAGAAGAACGTGGGTTTATGGCCAGTTATATTTTCTCTAATGTCTTTTTAAAGTTAGCTATCGGAGAAAAACAGCGAGAGGTTAGAGAGAGCTTGGGGGAGAGAGAGAGAATCACAGAGAATTTAGAGAAGAAAGAAGAGCATGGTTCGAGATTTTTAAGAGAAAGAGAGGTTGCTTATTAATTTTGCTAATCAAGGTATAACCTTTACTTTAATTTTAACTATTAAGTTTTGATATTGTTGTTGAAAGTATGTTGAATTTGATGTTGAAAATGGATTTATATGTATTGGTTTTTTGTTGTTATGTTATTATCAACATATAATTACATAATTGTTGATTGTCATTATACACGTGAAATTGGGTTTGAGGAAGGAATTGAAATAGCAGTGTTTATGTTCATATGATATGGCTTAGAAAGTACCAATTTTAGTGGTCAATTGGTATGTTAAACTGTGAATTGAGGTTTGTTTATGCTAGTCTATTAAGAAACGCACATAACGTAATTTGAACGAAGTAATTCGTATAGGAATCGAAGTCACAGTGTTCATTTTTCTGAAGAAACTCAAAAATGGAGTTTTAGTATAAAAATATAAATTTTGAGAAATTAAACTAGTTTTAGTTGATGTTAAATTGTTCTAATTGGTTGTAAATGTTAGCAAACATGTTTGTAATAGTTTGTACCAATTGTAGATGTTAATTTCACTATTTTGTGGGTGAAATTCGTGTTTGTTGGGCTAAAGTTAACATCTTTGTTTCACTGCCGTCTCTGCCTCTGTCATCTATGCATAAGTACAGCAATTACCAGTGCAGGTTAAGGTAAAAAAAGCTATGCTATGCCTTGATCCAGCCTAAGGTATGCATAAATGCCATACTACGAGTGCGAGGCGTTGAAGTATGCTTTTTTATGAGGTCATGGGTAAGGGACTTAGGATGATCAAGCATTCATGTTAATGATGTTAAGACATAATATAAGCTACAATAACAGATTGTAATGCGTTGTAATGCAAAGTGTAAAGATTTTAAGTGATTGCTTAATTAAGTTATGCAATGGAACTAAATGTGATGTTTTCAAAAGTAAGAAATAAATGATAAGGTTTATGTTGGTTTATAGTGAGATATAAGTTGAAAGAATGATTTGAATGTTAACTTGATTAGTTAATCTAATATATGTTTAAAAGGATGTAAATATGCGTTAGAAGACTTAATTGTCAATTGTAAGGCGTAAGCGTAACGAGAAAGGTTATATAACTTAGTTGTTGTTAACAAGTGTAACACATCTAATATGAGATAATGGAGTCTATGACAACTTTCTTTGAGCGTTAAGTGTCGATTCTGAAAGAAGTATAAAGAAACACAATATGGGATTACGTAATGATAGGTGTCATACGAAGAGGAGTAAACACCTGAAGTTATGTGTTAAGTTTCAAAGAGACACAAGTTATAAAAAGATTAAGACTAAGAGTCATTGTGGTTTCGTTATATGTGTAACTAATGCATGTGAATATGAACCTTTGAACTGTTGTAGGATGTACGCAAAACCTTTAAGCTATTTTTTGGTAATTGGTAATCTACGAACATGACAAGTCTTTCAGTTCCTATTTGCTATGTGAATTTAATTGTTTTAAATCTTTATTGCAAAGAACATGATGTGTTATATTTATGTTGAATGTATGAAATGTTAAAGTCAACTTATGACTACATTGATTGAGTAAAACATGCTGATTGAGTAAGGAACTCAATCTTTATACTTGATATATGAACTGTAACATGTATATTATGTTAGTCCAATGTTTATGAGATATATGTTAAGCAAGTTATTATGTGCTACGTGATGCATGAAAACTGTTAGATTTTGCTGGGCTGTCGAGCTCAACCTTGCAAATAATCATTTTTGCAGGTTAAGGATTGAAGATGACATTATGTGCTACTTGAATGAAGTGGATCAGAAATAATATACGAAGATTTATATTTTAGTTAAAGTTGCTATTTCCTTAAGACATGATTAAGACTCATGAGATGTATTAAATGTTTTATGATGTATAGCTTTACATTAAGTTGTAAAGCTAGAGTTAGAGTTATCTGATATGTAAAGGTTATCGGATTGAAATATAAAATTTTATATGATAACAATGATAAGGCGAATCATAAAATAAGATTGATTCAAAGACATGTAGTTGATAAAGGTTTTGATTCAGGGAATTAAAGTAAGAAGACATAAAAGTTTAAATTATTCCGCATTTTATAAAGTTTAACATCGAATAATGATGTAAAATAAGAAGGTAGATGTGTTATTAACGACCAAAGTTGAGAATTAAATTGTATGAATTTTGGGGTCGTTACATGCGGAGAGATCACTCTCTCGCCTGTGTGTCAGCGCTGTATTGGGCATGAAGTGATCTTACTATGAAGTTCACTTTATACTAATTGGATCCAAAATTGAGAGACTACCATAAAGCCTTCATGACAAGTAGTACTTCTTATATTTCTAAATATACTAGCATTAGTAAAGCACGGGGTCTTATTCTTGATTCTTAAATTTTATATTTTCTTATTAATATCGTTTTATATACTATTTTGAATAAAAAAAAGTTGGCTTAGAATAGAAAAATTCAAAGGTCGAACTAAAAAAAGAACAACGAACCAAACAAAAAAAATAGGTGGACGAACCATAAAAAAGAAAAAAAAGGACGAACTAAATTGTCTATTTAATTATATAATATAATGAGATGATAAATATTTACTTTTTCAACGTTAACCCAAAATATTTTTCAATTCAAAATTAATATGTATTCATCCAATTTTTGTTTTCACAATTATGAGTATTATAAATTGTATTAAAAATATTATGAACTATGAAAATTACCGTTATTAAAATTTAAATGAATCATATTACATTATTTCATTTGTTTTGATGTGAGACTGAAGTATTATATTTGTAATATTCTAATTAACTATTTATAAATTGACAATATTCTTTTTGTGTTTATTTGTATGTGCTTTGCTAAATTCATACTTAAAGAATACCTAAAAGAAGGAAGAAACACAAGGTAGAGTGAGCATATAGAAATTCACCTGATTCTAATAGGACTAGTTATGTAAGACCCCGAATTTTATGAAATAGAAGTATTTAATTTTCTGATAATTGTTATTCTATTTAGTAAATGGTTAAATTGATAAAAGATTAAAGTTAAGGGGGATATGTGAATTTTTTTTAAAGTAAGCAAGTTGTCATCATAAAATAACCGGTGGTGAAAGTACAGTAATACGCATGGTTACATAGTAGCACACGGTATTTGTGAGACCCTGAATTTTATGAAATGAAAGTATTCAATTTTCCTATAATTATTATTCTATTTAGTAAATGGTTAAATGGATAAAAGGTTAAAGTTAAGGGTGATATTTGAAAATTTTGCAAAGAAAGCAAGTTGATATAAAATATTCGTTGTGTTGGGGAATATTCGTTTTAACAGGGAATATTCGTGCTGACTTTACTCAATCATTAGTGAACCCCATTAACTAAGTATTATGGTATTTAGAAAACGACAATATTATCTTTTTATAAATAATGGCGAAAGTTTTACCGTTAAACTGTTGAACTACCCGGTAGTAAAAGTACAGCAATACGCGTGGTTGCATAGTAACACACGTTATCGATTATTGATGCTTACATAAGAAGTCACTCAGTTATACTCAATTATTGCTACAATAATTGCTACATATCTCTCACATTATTGATTCAATTATTGTCACAGTATCATCTGCATAATATTTATTATTATTAAATAAATAATTGAGACGACAAAGTTATTTATATTATTATTTACAATATTGACAATGTCTAGAAGTTCTGTCAAGAAGAGGTTTGGTCACCTAATTGCGCGCCAATAGGGAGAAATCCTTATCGGAAAGCCCCCTCTTTTTGGGAACAACCTGGTTGTTAAATATGGTGAGTTATAATATTAATGATAAATAAGTTGTGTTTATTAAAGATGAAATTGATATTTTCATTGTGTTGGGATTATTAGTGTTAGTGGAAATCGACATTTATTTCAATAATAATTGATGTCTGGAGGTTATATTGACCAATCGGGTAATTAATCGGATAAATGAGCAATTAATTACTATTATTTCACATGCTTATAACTATTTGTTCACATGTGTGTACTATTGATTCACATTCATGTACTATTAAGGGAGGTGGTGCAAGTTTGATAATACTTGCATGACTAAATTAAAAATAGAGGTATAGATGAAGGTCTTATCACATAATTAGTTTTTTCACATGATTATACTATTAAGTCACATGAATGAACTATTAATTCACATTATTTACTATTAGGGGAGGTGGTGCAAGTTTGATAATACTTGCAGGACTAAATTAAAACTAAAGAAAAAGAGGAAGGTATTATACTGTAATATTTTGAGCCCCAAAATGTGCTATTATCGAAACTATATTTTCCTATAAATAGAAGCTCATTCTTTCTTCATTTCTCACCAATTTACTAAAGCTATAGAGCAATTATTATAAAAAGAAATTATAGAGAGAAAGAAGAAGAGAAGTCCGCTACCTCACTATTCCAGTATCCAGTCTTCTTCTAAGGTAAGGGGTATTATTTCTTTCGTATTCATGAAGAGAGTTATTTCTTTCAATATTCGTAAGGGTTGTTGTTTCATTCTTTATTATTCTGTTGGAATAACCTGTCTGCATCTTGATTATCGCATGCCCGGTGAATTCATTGTTATTCCATTATTTATTATTTTGTTGAAATATCCATGCATTTGGATTACATACGACTGGTTCCATTCTTTATTATTACATTGGAATATCACGTGCATGCGGATTCTGGCATGACCTGTTTCCATTCTTTATCATTACATTAGAATAACTCGTCTGCATGCGGATTCACGCGCTTGTGAATTCTTCATTATTTCATTCTTTATTATTACATTGGAATAACTTTATCTATGTGGATTCTGCATGCATGGTGAATGATCCTTACAGTATTCATTCCTTATTAAATTGTGGAGATGATCATCTTACGTGGATTACCGCATGGCGGGTAAAAATACATTCTGCGCTTCATATATTCTATTATACTCGGTTGGTTAAAGTTTTGGCTTCTATATTCCATGAAATTAGTAGAATATCCTGGATATTTGCGCTTCATCCAGTATCTTTTCATGGAAATATTCTTCTGAGCATTCTTGAATTTTACTCCACAAAATAGTATCATGTTGACAATTTAGACGTTATTGATTTCTGGATAAATTAAATTATAAATCTTTAAAAATTTATCCTTGAACTTGTTTTATTGAATTCTTATATCATTGTCATCATCCTCATGTTTATAATATGTTGAAAGTCATCTGTGGCCTGTAGTGCATAGATGGACTTGGTGTGATTATGACTAGGGATTATTCGGTATAATCATGATCGTAATGTTATAAATGATGTGATAAAAGTCCTCATTAGTAGTAGTGTGCATTGATGGACCGATTGTTGGCATGATCATGACCATTGATGAATACACGAATATCCTTGGCAGTGGTGCATGGATAATTTGTGGTGGTGATATTAATGAATATCCTTGAATCGTAGTGTGTGGATGATGTGATTTATTTATTAAGTGAGTCTCAACGATAAAAGTGATGAAAAACCTTTTAAATCATAGAAGATAGTAGATTTTATTCTCTACTGACCTCTTCTAATGGATTGCTTGTTCATTGCAGCTTAAACTTGATGTTTGTTATATTTTATCGGTTTAACACTTTGTTGAAGGCTAACGATAAATTATTACGCATTATCTTAGTCATAATATTTCTTCTTTGGGCTAGTTGAGCTCACCCTTTCTTTCACTTATTCTCTTGAGAAATGAGAATATAGTTGGGACGAGTCGGGGAACGGATTGACGGTCTAGATGGTTGTTTTAGTAGTACTCACTATTCTATAAAATAGTGTGACAATAAATGTAATGAGGACTCCATTGAGTGTGGATATTGTCTAGATGACAATATTCTTATTAAAACTCTTAGATTATGTTTTGTAGTATTTTACACGACAGTTGTATAAAAGAAGTTTGTAGTTGATTTCTGTACCATGTTTTTGGCGACTCAAGATGGGTGATGTATACCTATTTTGGGGGCGTCACAGTTGGTATCAAAGCTTAGGGATATGATCCCTGGCTGAGATGTGAGACAAGAACTAGGAGGGGAGAGACGGGGAATTCCTTACCTAGTATGACCTACTTAAGTTTATTTGTTATGTAATTGGTCGGTGATCATAGTATAGGGATAATATGTGGCATGTCAATTAACCCTTATTTTGAAACTATATTCTAGAATGATATCTGAAATACAGGAGATGAGAAATAAAAAAATTATGATAGAGAGGATATAACCGAGAAGGTACAATCCGAAAAGAAAGCAAGGTATTCTCATCTCTTTGGCATACCAGATACGTAAATTTCGAGGGCGAAATTTCATAAGGAAGGGAGATTGTGAGACCCCGAATTTTATGAAATGAAAGTATTCCATTTTCCTGTAATTATTATTCTATTTAGTAAATGGTTAAATGGATAAAAGGTTAAAGATAAGGGTGATATTTGAAAATTTTGCAAAGAAAGCAAGTTGATATAAAATATTCGTTGTGTCGGGGAATATTCGTTTTAACAGGGAATATTCTTACGACGGCACAATTATTGGTGAACCCCACAACGGAAGTATTGTCGTATTTAGAAAACGGCAGTATTATCTTTTTATAAATTATGACGAAAGTTTTACCGTTAAACTGTTGAACTACCCGGTAGTAAAAAAATGCGATAATATCATTGTGGTTGCATAGTAGCACTGCAATATCGATTATTGATACTTACATAAGAAGTCACCCAGTTATACTCAATTATTACTACAATAATTGCTACATATCTCTCATATTATTGATTCAATTATTGTCACAGTATCATCTGCATAATATTTATTATTATTAAATTAATAATTAAGACGATAAAGTTATTTATATTATTATTTGCAATATTGACAATGTCTAGAAGTTCTGTCAAGGAGAGGTTTGGTCACCTAATTGCGCGTCAATAAGGAGAAATCCTTATCGGAAAGCCTCCTCTTTCTTGGGAACGACCTGGTTGTTAAATATGGTGAGTTATAATATTAATGATGAATAAGTTGTGTTGATTAAAGATGAAATTGATATTTCCATTGTGTTGAGATTATTAGTGTTAGTGGAAATCGACATTTATTTCGATAACAATTGATGTCTGGAGGTTATATTGACCAATCGGGTAATTAATCGGATAAATGAGCAATTAATTGCTATTGTTTCATATGCTTATAACTATTTGTTCACATGTGTGTACTATTGATTCACATTCATGTACTATTAGGGGAGGTGAAAAGATTGATAATACTTGCATGACTAAATTAAAAATGGAGGTATAGATGAAGGTACTATATCTTTGTAATTAGTTTTTTACATGATTATACTATTAAGTCACATGAATGAACTATTAATTCACATTATTTACTATTAGGGAGGTGGTGCAAGTTTGATAATACTTGCGGGACTAAATTAAAAATGAAGAAAAGAGGAAGGTATTATCTTTGTAATATTTTAAGCCCCAAAACGTCTTATTATCGAAAATATATTTTCCTATAAATAGAAGCTCATTCTTCCTTCATTTCTCACCAATTCACTAAAGCTATAGAGCAATTATTATAGAGAAAAAAATTATAGAGATAAAGAAGAAGAAATCTGCTACCTCACTATTCCAAAGATATCAGGTCTTCTTCTAAGGTAAGGGTTATTATTTCTTTCGTATTCATGAAGAGAGTTATTTCTTTCAATATTAGTAAGGGTTGTTATTCCATTCTTTATTATTCCATTGGAATAACTTGTCTGCATATTGATCTATCGCATGCACGGTGAATTCATTTGTTATTTCATTCTTTATTATTACATTGAAATATCCTCATCTGCGTGCGGATTCTGCGTGACTGGTTCCATTCCTTATTATTCATTTGGAATATCCTATCATGTGGATTCTGCATGACCGGTTCCATTCTTTATCATTATGTTGGAATAACTCGTTCATGCAGATTACATGCGCCTGGTGAATTCTTCTGTTATTCCACTCTTTATTATTATGTTGGAATAACCTGTCTATGTGAATTACCGCATGCATAGTGAATGATTCTTCGTATTCATTCCTTATTAAATTGTGGAGATGATCTGTCTACGTGGATTACCGCATGGCAGAAAAAATCCATTTGCAGTTTCATATATTCTATTATACTCAGTTGGATAAAGTTTTGGCTTCTATATTCTATGAAATTAGTAGAATATCCTTGATATTTGTGTGACAACCCAAAATAGGTCCATTCCATCCAACCCATTTTGAGTCGCCAAATACATGGTACAGAAAATAACTTCAACTTTATTACAACAATTGTCGTACAAAATACAACAACATAAATACTGTGAGTTTTGATACAAATATATATCAACTGTGACTCATATCCCAACCTTGGATAGCACGTCACAATGACACCTTACATAAAGGTACAGTCAAAAACTGTTTTAGAAATTAGAATCTTTGGGAAGTGCTCAAGAAACCTTCATTATATGGGAGGCCATGCGTCTAGGTTATGATAGATATCATATGGCCACAGAATTATCCTTGGTTGACCCAATAGACTCCAAAGAAAAACGAGAAGATTACTATCATATTTTTTCCAATGGTGAGTCTTCTCTTGACATATCATTATCTCCACTGTCTCTAAATGAGAATTATACTTCAAACAAACACCAAGATTGTATAGGTAGTGCTTGTAAATATACTCAGCAAGTGGATGTGCACAACCTTGTTTTATGATGACACGAGGTTGTATGTCATTAGACATCTTGTATGATAGTGGCAAAACACCCTTCCAACGTTGGGTTCGCCTCACCCTATATGATTCACCAAATATAACTACTAAAAGATGTATACAACACACTTGTCTATACTGTTTAGGGAGAACTCCACAGCTGGAGACCACCGTTCTATTCCCTTGTTACCCCCGCTCGACCCATCTACACTCTTATTACCATAGTTGCAGCGGAATGAGAAATCCATTAGAAGAGTCAAATAGACAATAAAGTCTATTATCTTCTCCATGTTAAAAGTCCACCAACAATGTTTTATCCCTGTAGCATCAATCAACAGTTCCTTTCCACAATCATATGAATAACTCATAATCATAATTGTGATTCTAAATTCATCTTCACACCCAGGACGAAGATAATTTTCATCACCTGTCTTTACCTGAAACATCAAAGATCATGGTTATACCAAATCACAGTTCCTCATTCATAATTATACTAATAAATTCATCTTTTCTACGGGCCAAGATATTAAATCAACATCTTCATCTTTGCACTCGGCCAAAGATATTCAACAACAGGACATCTTTTTACTACGGGCCAAAGATATTCAACAACAGATCATCTTTGCACTACAGGCCAAAGATATTCATATCTCAAAGAAATATATAATAATTTCAAAATCTATATAAGCCATAATTATAACTATGTTGATCAATTCACCTTTGCACTTAAGTTAAAAATATTCAATTGTAAATTCAATGGTCATGATCATACCAGTCAACGATTCAACTTTGCACTACTGGCCAAAGAGAACCCATATTCATGATCATACCAATAATCTACCCATCTTTACACTCAAGTCAAAGAGAAATTTCTTCACCAGGATTATAAAAATGTTATATATGATAATAACAACAATATGATCAACAACTGCATTTAATTTTCAAGAGCAACAATCATAAATCAATGATAATTTGGCCAGAAAAAGAAACCAATTTTTGTCGTGAATAGTACTCATGAATAGTAACTCGTGAATAGTAACTCGTGAATAGTAACTCATGAATAGTAACTCATGAATTGTAACTCATGAATAGTAACTCATGAATAGTAATCCAACATAAAAAGGGTAGAAATCCCACAATAAGATCCATACCAATATTTCGGTATAATGATATTGAAAGAATAACATCATTATGAAGAAAATAATATCCCTTACTATCGCTTACAATCCCTTACTATCCCTTACCTCAAAAGAGAAACACTTCTGACTGGATATCGGATATGACGCTGAAGGAAACTTGCACTGATGAATAGCAACTCACCAAGTATCTAAATACTCACAAAATACACTCGATAATCTAGAGAGAAAAAGAGAGAAAACTTATGAATTACGGTGTGTTTTTCAATTCTAACTTAACCCTCTATTTATAGGAAAATGTTAGCACAGCAAGCGCAGACTTGACACCTTAACGATGGCTTTACCTGCTACTATTTCACCCACCAAAAATCAGCCATCTTCCCCAACAACTAAAAGTGGGGCCCACCCATTTCTAGAATTTTCCACCAAAATCATTTATAAACCTAATTTCCGAATCAGTCGCCTCTTAAAATTCCTAACAAATCATTCGTTTATTTTTAACGGGTTCAAAATTTGTGAACATATATTCAACTTATATATGTATAACATATCCAAAAATCACAACGATCCAACGGTCAGATTAAAAATTATAACTCACATGATAAAAGCCGTAAGAACAACGATTTGATCTTTTAATACCTCCATTCGACAAAATACTTGATAAAATACCTCAACATTAATTCCTTCATTTATAAGCACATAAATAAATTCATCATTTATATCCACATCAAATAAATATTTCATTATCATATAAATCAATAATTAATTATTCACAAATAATATTACGAGAATCCAATAATGATGACCAGCGGTTCCGGAAAGAGGGCTTTTTCGATAAAATTTCTCCTTATTGGTAGCGCAATTAGGTGATCAAACCTCTCCTTGTAACTTTCTAGACATTGCCAATAATGCTATCTAATAATATTATTCAAATAATATGAATTATTGATCTGATAATGGAGATACTGTGCAGTGATAATTATTGAAACAACAATAATATAAAATATCAACGCAGCAATCATTGAACCAATAAAATAAAATATTGAATAGTAATTACTGTAACAATTATTGAGTAGTTCCTTCTTACGTAAGAATCAATAATTGAAAAAATCTTTATCATGCAATCTGGTGTCTTTCTTTAATCTAACTTCTGGCGTATTCGTATTTTTTAACCACCAGGTATTCCAACAGTGTTAACGGTAACATTTACTCCGTTATTTATAAAAACTCAATTTTGTCATTTTCTTCATCCGACAATTATCCATTATGGGGCCCACAAATGGTTGCACCGTCGTACGGATATTCCCCGACATAAAGAATATTCCACGAGCAAACGAATATTCCCCGACAATGATAAGTATTTTATATCCACTTGCTTATTTTGAAAATTTTATATATATCACCCTTAACTTTAAACTTTTATCAATTTAACCATTTACTAAATAGAAAAATTGAATACTTTTATTTCATAAAATTCGGGGTCTTACAATTTGCGCTTCATCCAGTATCTTTTCATGGAAATATTCTTCTAAGCATTCTTGAATTTTACTCCACAAAACAGTATCATGTTGACAATTTGGACGTTATTGATTTCTGGATAAATTAAATTATAAATCTTTAAAAATTTATCCTTGATCTTATTTTATTGAATTCTTATATCATTGTCATCATCCTCATGTTTATAATATGTTGAAAGCTATCTGTGGCCTGTAGTGCATAGATGGACTTGGTGTGATTATGACCAGGGATTATTCGGTATAATCATGACCGTAATGTTATAAATGATGTGGTAAAAGTCCTCATTAGTAGTAGTGCATTGATGGGCAGCTTTTGGCATGATCATGACTATTGATGAATATCTGAAATATCCTTGGCACGTAGTGCATGGATAATTTGTGGTCGTGATACTAATGAATATCCTTGGTAGTAGTCACGAGGATGATGTGGTTTATTTATTAAAATTTGAGTCTCGGCGATAAAAGTGATGAAAAACCTTTTAAATCATAGAAGATAGTAGATTTTATTCTCTACTTGACTCTTCTAATGGATTGCTTGTTCCGCTGCAGTTAAACTTGATGTTTGTTATATTTTATCAGTTTAACACTGTTGAAGGCTAACGATAAGTTATTCTGAACTATCTTAGTCATAATATTTCTTACTGGGCTAGTTGAGCTCATCCTTTTTTTCACTGTTCTCTTCAGGAAATGAGAATATAGCTGGGACTAATCGGGGAACGGATTGACGGTCTAGATGGTTGTTTTAGTAGTACTCACTATTCTATAAAATAGTGTGATAATAAATGTAATGAGGACTCCATTGAGTGTGGATATTGTCTAGATGACAAATTTATTATTAAAACTCTTAGAAGTTTTGTCGTATTTTACACGACAGTTATATAAAAGAAGTTTGTAGTTGATTTCTGTACCATGTTTTTGGCGACTCAAGATGGGTGATGTATACCTATTTTGGGGGCATCACAGTATTGATTATTGATGCTTATGTGAGAAGTCATTCAGTTATACTCAATTATTACTACAGTAATTGCTGCATCATATCTCTCATATTGTTGATTCAATTATTGTCACAGTATCATCTGCATAATATTTTATATTATTAAATCAATAATTGAGATGACACATTTATTCATATTATTATTTGCATTATTGACAATGTCTAGAAATTTCTGTCGAGGAAAGGGGTTAGGTTATCTAATTGCGTGCCAATAGGGAGAAATCCTTATCGAAAAGCCCCCTCTTTCCTGGGAATGATCTGGTTGTTAAATATTGTGAGTTATGATATTAATGATGAATACATTTGTGTTGATTAACTATGAAATTTATATTTGCATTGTGTTGGGATTAGTAGTGTTAGTGGAAATCGACATCTATTCCGATAATAATTGATGTCTGAAGGTTATATTGACCAATCAGGTAATTAATCGGATAAATGAGCAATTAATTTCTACTAATTCACATGCTTATAACTATTTGTTCACATGTGTTTACTACCGAGTCACATGAATGTACTATTAGGGGAGGTGGTGCAAAATTGATAATACTTGCATAACTAAATTAAAAATAGAGGTATAGATGAATGTACTATACTGTAATTATTTTTTCACATGATTGTATTATTTAGTCACATGATTGTACTATTGATTCACATGATATACTATTAGGGGAGGTGGTACAAGTTTGATAATACTTGCAGGACTAAATTAAAAATGAAGGAAAAGATGAAGGTATTATACTGTAATATTTCGAGCCCCAAAAATGCAATTATTGAAACTATATTTTCCTATAAATAGAAGCTCATTCTTCCTTCATTCTCACCAATTCACTAAGACTCACAAGAGCAATTATAGAGAGAGAAACTATAGATATAGAAGCTATAGAGAGAAAGAAGAAGAGAAGTCTGCTACTTCACTATTCCAGTATCCAGTCTTCTTCTGAGGTAAGGGGTATTATTTATTTCATATTCTGAAGAGATATTATTTTTCGTATTCGTATGGATATTATTTTCGTTTAATATTTGTAAGGGGTATTATTTATTTCATATTCTGAAGAGAAATTATTTTTCGTATTCATATAAATATTATTTTCATTTAATATTCGTAAGGGGTATTATTTATTTCATATTCTGAAGAGATATTATTTTTCAGATTCGTATGAATATTATTTTTGTTTAATATTAAATAAGGGTTATTATTTATTTCATATTCGAAGAGAAATTATTTTTCGTATTCATATAAATATTATTTTCGTTTAATATTCGTAAGGGGTATTATTTCTTTCGTATTCATGAGGAGAGTTATTTTCTTTCAATACTCATAAGGGTTGTTATTCCATTCTTCATTATTTTGTTAGAATAACCTGTATACGCGGACTACCGTATGCATGGTGAAATTCTTCTGTTATTCCATTCTTTATTATTATGTTGGAATAACCTGTATACGCGGACTACCGTATGCATGGTGAAATTCTTCTGTTATTCCATTCTTTTAGAGTCGGCCTTGGCCTAGGGCTACCGGGGCTACTGCCCTGGGCCCAAAGCTAAAGGGGGCCAAAAATTTTTAATTTATAAGCTTATACCCACAACCCACATAACAATTAATCTTTTCCTCAAAAATCAAAACCGAACAGTCGGTTCAATTGCACCAAAAATATGCAGAACACGGAACACTAAAAGGTTTAGCTTCAATTGTCAGCGCCTAGAAGCCATCAACAACACCGAAAATTCTCTTGCAAGTTGCAACCCAATACCCATCAGCCATCAAATAGATCTCTAGTACCGTCAAACAGGTTCTATGGCTTTCAAATCGATTCTACTTCTTGTTTGCTCTCTCGAGGTATGTAAGTAAAGTGTTTCAGAGATTGTGTTATATATATTTGACTATTTGTGTGTGATAGGCAAAGGGTTTGTTTGAGTTTGTTTATTAGGTAGGGGGGATAAGAATTCATGGGCTCCTTTTCCATGAGTGAGATTGAAAAAGCAGAGTGTTTGAATTTTGAAGAGAGAAAGAGTATTCTATTTTAATTTAATAAAATAAATTTTTTGATTTAACAGTTTCAATTTTTTTTAATTTGAGTGGGTTTTGGATTTTTTTTATTGTAGAATTGAGAATGAAATATGGTGTGATCATCTTTTTAAAAACATCTTTTGAAGAAAGAATTTGAGTAAATCATGTATGCATCCATACAAGGAAAAAGTAGAACATCTTTTGAAGAAATAATTTGAGTAAGTCTGTTTTCAAATCTAGTTCATTATGCAAATAAATGAAAAAAGTAGAACAAGTAGTTATTTTGTTGTTATTTTTAAATGATCTAACCTTCCGAAGAAAGAATTTGAGTAAATCATGTATACATCTATCATCTATGATATTTTACGAATAATTTAAAAGATGTTTTCTCGAATAAAGATGTTTCAATTGGTTTTTATTTTTTTATTTTCTCCTATTTTGTAAATTGTAATACATATAACATATCCGTGTTAACTTTTCTTATTTATTATTTGATTCAACAGAAAACTTGGCCGGGATTCTCGTTCTTTATAATTGGAAGTTTCGAATGGAAGAAAATATACTTAAATTCTAACTTATCTTTTGTAAATTCTTATAATTTTAATAAAATTAATTAGTTGATAATTTATTTATTTTTTTGTTTAATTTGTATTAAGGGGAACACTTGAAATTTTTTTTTGCCCCGGGTCCTAAAAAACCTAGGACCGACTCTGCATTCTTTATTATTACATTGGAATAACTCATACATCTGAGATACTAGTATGCATGGTGAAATTCTTCATTATTCCATTCTTTATTATTACATTGGAATAACATGTCTACGAATCGCCGCATGTATGGTGAATGACCCTTCATATTCATTCTTTATTAAATTGTGGAAATGATCTGCATCTACGTGAATTCTGGTATGGCGGTGAAAATCCATTCTAGCCAGTATATTCTATTATACTAGTATGAGATATCATTTCTTTTGTACTCGTCATGGAATATTGTTTTCTTTTGTATTTTCCTTTTATGAGTATTATTCACAAAGTAATATTCATGAGTTACTATTTACGGGTTCTTATTCACCCAAGCACTTATTCACTCGAATATTATTCACTTTCGGTATTCGGGACACTTTTAGTCTTTGAGTACTATTCACGAGTTACTATTCATGGGTTACTATTCACCCGGTTATTATTTACTAGAATATTATTCACTCGGGTATTTGGGACACTTTTCATACCGGGGTACTATTCACGAGATACTATTCCCAAAGTACTATTCACAGGGTACTATTCACGAAGTACTATTCACCCAAAAATATATTTCTTTTACATCCAAATTATTTTTGATACATGAATATTATTCTTGAATTTTACTCCACAAAGCGATATCATGTTGATAATTTGGATATTTTTAAACTCGGATAAATTTAAAGTCTTTAATATTTATCCTTGATTTCGTTGATTAATGCTTATACGATTATCCTTGGCCCTGTAGTGCATGGATAATTCGTGGTCGTGATACTTAATGAATATCATCGGCTTCAGTAAAATGGATAATTTGGTGATGTGGATTATTTATTGTCTTTGAGTCTCGTGATAAAATATTGATAATAAACTTTTAATTCATAGAAGATAGTAGATATCATGCTCTACTTGACTTTTCTAAAATACAGTTGCATGTCTTTGGCCTGTAGTGTAAAGATGAACTGTTGATGAATATCTTTGGCCCGTAGTACAAAGATGAATTTATTAGTATGATTATGAACAGGAACTGTGATTTGGTATAACCATGATCTTTGATGTTTTAGGTAAAGACAGGTGATGAAAATTATCTTCGTCTTGGGTGCGAAGAAGAATTTAAAACCACAATTATGATTATGAGTTATTCACATGATTGTGGACATGAATTTTTGATTGATGTTACAGTAATAAAACATTGTTGGTGGACTTTTAACATGGAGAAGATAATAGATTTTATGGTCTATTTGACTCTTCTAATGGATTGCTCGTTCCGCTGCAACTATGGTTGAAAAGTTTAATCATCTACCATATGTTCTAAATCTCTGATTTATTACTGACGAAGGCTATTGATAATTTAATTATCTTTAGTCATGATATTCTTTACTGGGCTAGTTATGCTCACCCTTTTGCTTCACAATTCCTTTCAGGTAATAAGAGTGTAGCTGGGTCGAGCAGAGGTAACAGGGGCTTAGAATGGTAGTCTTTAGCTGTTGAGGTTCTCCTTAAACAGTATGGAAATAATTTTATTGAAAACTTCAAATAAGTGTGTTGTATTTTTATACGATATTTAATAGTTATATTTGGTGAATCAAATAGGGTGAGGCGAACCCAACTTTGGAAGGGTGTTTTGCCACTATCATACTAGATGTCTAATGACATACGATTTCGTGTTATCATACGACAGGGTTGTGCACATCCACTTGTTGAGTATATCTATGAGCACTACCTATATAATCTTGGAGTTTGGTTGAAGTATAATTCTCAATTGGAGAAAATGGAGATAATTATATGTCAAGAGAAGACTCACCATTGGATAGAACATGATAGCAATCTTCTCATTTTTCTTTGGGGACTATTGGGTCAACCCAGGGATAATTCTGTGGTCATATGATATCTATCATAATTTAGATGCATGGCCTCCCATGTACGAAGGTTTCCTTGAGTATTTTTCAAAGATTTTAATTTCTAAAACAATTATTAACTGTACTTTTATGTAAAGTACCATTGTAAGGTGTTGTGGTCGAGGCACCATGAGAGTTACATATATTTGTATTAAAACTCACAGATTAACTGTGGTCGTATTCTGCACGACAATTCAACAGTTGTATAAATGAAGTTTGTATTTGATTTCTATAGTGTGATATCTGGCGACTCAGAATGGGTCGTGTGGACCTATTTTGGGGGCGTCACAAGTTAGGTTATAGCTTATGTGACGCCCCCAAAATAGGTAAACACAACTCATTCTGAGTCGCCAAATACATGGTACAAAATTCAAATACAAACTTCATTAATATAATACGACAAACGTAAGCTGAGTGTTTTAACACGAATATTGTATCGTAGACAATATCCAAACTCAAATTGAGTCCTCATTACAATTATTATCACACTATTTTATAAAATAGTGAGGACTACTATAGCCACCATCTCGGACCATCACTCCGTTTCTCGACTAGTCCTAGCTATATTCTCATTTCCTGAAGAGAACAATGAAAACAAAGGGTGAGCTCAACTAGCACATTAAATAATATTATGACTAAGATAATGCAGAATAAATTATCGTTAGCCTTCAATAGTGTTAAACTGATAGAATACAATAGACAACAAGTTTAACTACACTAGAACAAGTAATCCATTAGAAGATTCAAGTAGAGCATAATATCTACTATCTTCTATGATTTAAAAGTTCATCATTAATATTTTATCGTTGTAACACAATTCAATAAATAATCCACATCATCGAATTATCCATGCACTACGGGCCAAGTATATTCGTTAGTATCACATCCATGAATTATCCATGCACTGCAGGCCAATGATATTCATTATTATCAAATCCATGAATTATTCATGCACTACGGGCCAAACATATTCGTTAGTATCACCAGTGGTCATGATCATGTCAACAACTGTCCATCAATGCACTACGGGCCAATGAGAATTTTTACCACATCATTTGTAACATTACGATCATGATTATATATCGATACATAGTCATAATTATACCAATAAACAGTCCATCTATGCACTACGGGCCAAAAATGACTTTCATCACAATATAAGCATGAGGATGATGACAATTGTGACGCCCCCAAAATAGGTATACATCACCCATTCTGAGTCACCAAATACATGGTACAGAAATAACTATAACATCATTACTATAATTGTCGTGCAAAATACGACAACACATATACTGTGAGTTTAAATATAAATATTGTCTAATAGACAGTATTCAAACTCAGAAAGAGTCCTCGTTACAATTATTATCACACTATTTTACAAAATAGTGAGGAATGATAAAATAACTGTCTCGAAACATCACTCCACACCCCGACTAGTTCCTGCTATATTCTCGCTTCCTGAGAAGAAAAATGGAAAAAAAAGGAAAAGGGTGAGCTCAACTAGCTCAGTAAAGAATATTATGACTAAGATACTGTAGAACAAATTATCGTTAGTCTTCAATACATCAGATAAAATGTAATGGACAACAAGTTTTAGATCAATATTCGCAGCGGAGAATAACAATTCATTAGAAGCGTTAAGTAAAGAATGAAGTCTACTTTTTTCTATGATTTAAAAGTCCATCATCAATATTTTATCCCTGTAACATCAATCAATATACATATTGAATCAAATATTCAACTTTGCACTACGGGCCAAAGATATTCATTCGTATCCCCAGTTGGTCATGTTCATCTCAACACCAGTTCATCTTTGCACTACGGGCCAAAGATATTCATCAGGTAATCATTCATCTTTGCACTACAGGCCAAAGATATTCAGTTATATCATCATTTAGGACTTAGGATAATGAAAAATATTTTAAAGAAAATAAATCCAGTGAGATGAAAGATCAAAGATTAGGGATTCGTACTTTGTTTTATCCAAGTTCAAAAATACTCCATAATAATCAATTGTGGAGCAAAATTCAAGAATGAAGATCAAAACATGGATACAATCAAAGATAGTAACCATAATAGACAACTTGGACAAAGAAGAGAATTTTTTTTCCTGTGAATAGTGTCATATTTGTGAATAGTGTTGAATACGTGAATAGTGCCGTATACGTGAATAGTAACCCCGACACGAAAAGGTAGAAATTCCACAAGAAAAATTATACTTTGTGAATAGTACCGTATTCATGAATAGTCATGATATCGTGAATAGTCTTGAGATATCGTGAATAGTAACCTCGACATGAAAAGGTAAAAATTTCACAATAAAATTCATACCAATATTTCTGCATAATGAAATTGAAAGAAAAACTTTATTTACGAAGAAAATAACACCCCTTACAATCTCTTACCTCAAAAGAATAAGATTTACATAAAAATATCGGATATAAAGTCAAGGAAACTTGCAGACCGAATAAAGAACTCTCAAAGTATCTAAATACTCACAAAAATACGCTCGATATTATAGAGAGAGAAAACTTCTGATTCTGGTGTGATTTTCAATTCTAACTAAGCACCCTATTTATAGGAAAATGCTAAAACGCCAAAGCGGAATAACCTGCTACCTGATGGTTTTACCTGCTACTATTCACGCACACCACTTTTGAAATAAAATTTTAGCACATTTCTCACAAACAAAAAGTGGGGCCCACCCATTCTAGAAAATTTTCAAAATATTTTAAATTTAAACAATAATCAGTAACTTCAATAATTCATAATAAATAGCCCTTTTATCAGAAAAATACGAATTTTATGTCCATTTCATAGGAATTTTAATTCTCTACAACTTTGTAGAAGAAAGGTTTTCCAAATTCCAAACAAAAAATGTCCGAAATCCACATACGGACGATTTTTAATACCTCCATTCTGACAAAATACTGATAAAACACCTCAGCATTAATTCCTTCATTTATATCCACATAAAAAAATAAATATTTTCTTATCATATAAATCAATAATTAATTATTCATAAATAATATTACGTAATCACAATCATCGACAACCGGTCGTTCCAGAGAAGAGGGGCTTTCAGATAAGGATTTCTCTCATCTTGGCGTGCAATTAGGTGACCAAACCCATTTCCTATACATAACTTTCTTAGACATTGCCAATAATGCTATCTAATAATATTATTAAAATAATATGAATTATTGATATTGTGACGCCCCCAAAATAGGTATACATCACCCATCTTGAGTCACCAAATATATGGTACAGAATTTAAATACAAACTTCTTTTATACAGTACGACAAAATGTAGTTGAGAGTTTCAACATGGATAATGTCTCGTAGAGAGTATCCAAACTCAAATAAAGTCCTCATTACAATTATTATCACACTATTTTACTGAATAGTGAGGACTACTAATGCAAACATCTGGACCGTCATTCCGTTCCCTGACTAGTCCCAGCTATATTCTCAATTCTTAAAGAGAACAATGAAAATAAAGGGTGAGCTCAACTAGCCCAGTAAGAAATATTATGACTAAGATAATGCAGAATAAATTATTGTTAGCCTTCAATAGTGTTAAACTGATAAAATATAATAAACATCAAGTTTAACTGCAGCGGAACAAGCAATCCATTAGAAGAGTCAAGTAAAGCATGATATCATCTATCTTCTATGATTTAAAAAGTTTATCAATAATTTTATCGCTGAGACTCAGCTTAATAAATAATATCACAACCACAAATTATCCATTACACTTCTGGGCCGAGGATATTCGTGTTTTCACCAATGGTCATGATCATACCGAAAGAATCGTCCATCAATGCACTATGGGCGAATGAGGACTTTACCACATCATTTATAACATTATGGGTCATGATTATACCGAAATGATCCTGGTCATAATTGTACCAATCAATCAAATCCATCTATGCACGTAAGCGAAAGATGATGACTTTCATCACAATATAAGCATGAGGATGATGACAATGATATAAGAATTCAATTAAAAGAAAGCAAATGATAAATTTTTAAAGATTTATAATTTAATTTATCCAGAATTCAATAATGTTCAAATTGCCAACATGATACTGCTTTGTGGAGTAAAATTTAAGAATGATACTTATCAAAAATGATTTGGACCGAAAATAAATCAATTTTGGTTATAAATAGTACTCTGGGTGAATAGTACCCGGGTGAATAGTACTTCGGGAATAGTACTTTATGAATAGTACTTTGTGAATAGTACCCGTGAATAATACCGTATAAATGAACAGTACTCATGGACAATACTCCGACATGAAAAACTTAAAAATTAACAAGAATGTGCAGAAAATATCCTTGTGAAACGATACTAGATGAAGCGCAAATTTTAAGGATATTCTACTAATTTTACGGAGTATAGAAGTAATACTTTAACAGAATGATGGTATAATCAGGAATACGAGACGAAATAATATTACTCACATACTACAGAGTATGGAAAAAAATATTATTTCTTATGAATACTAAACAAAAATAATATTCCTTACCTCAGAAGAAGACTGGATACTGGAATAGTGAAGTAGTAGACTTCTCTTCTTCTTTCTCTCTATAGCTTCTCTCTCTATAATTGCTCTTGTGAGGCTTAGTGAATTGGTGAGAATGAAAGAAGAATGAGCTTCTATTTATAGGAAAATATAGTTTCGATAATTGCACATTTTGGGGCTCAAAATATTACGGTATAATACCTTCATCTTTTCATTTTTTTTAATTTAGTCCTGCAAGTATTATCAAACTTGCACCACCTCCCCTAATAGTACATCTTGTGAATCAATAGTACAATCATGTGAATCAATAGTACAATCACGTGAAAAAAATAATTACAGTATAGTACCTTCATCTATACCTCTATTTTTAATTTAGTCATGCAAGTATTATCAATATTGCACCACCTCCCCTAATAGTACATGCATGTGAATCAATAGTACACACATGTGAACAAATAGTTATAAGCATGTGAATTAATAGCAATTAATTGCTCATTTATTCGATTAATTACTGGAATTAATCAATATAACCTCTAGACATCCATTATTATCGAAATAGATGTCCGATTTCCACTAACACTAATAATTCAAACATAATGGAAATATCAATTTCATCTTTAATCAACACGAACTTATTCATCATTAATATTATAACTCACAATATTTAACAACGGATCATTCCTGGAAAGAGGGGCTTTCCAGATAAAGGATTTCTCCCTATTGGCGCATGATTAGGTGACCAAGCCTCTCATTGATGTAACTTTTAGACATTGTCAATATTACAAATAATAATATGAATAACTTTGTTATCTCAATTATTGATTTAATAATATAAAATACTATCACGGATGATCTTGTGACAATAATTGAATCTATAATACGAAAAGATATTATACGTGAATTCTTCGTGCAATAAATGAGTATAATTGAGTGACTTCTCACATAAGCATCAATAATCAATACAGTGTGCTACTATGCAACCACATGCGACATTCTTTGTACTTTACCACCGTGTAGTTCAATAGTTTAACGGTAAAACTTTCGCCGTTATTTTTATAAAAAGATAATTCAGTTGGTTTCTAACTACGACAATACTTTCGTTGTGGGGTTCACTAATTATTGTGCCGTCGTACGAATATTCCCTGTTAAAACGAATATTCCCCCACCAAACGAATATTATATAACAACTTACTTACTTTGCACAATTTGTAAATAATACCCACAACTATAACATTATATCAAATCCACACCATAATATTCAAAAATATATTTTGAGAAAAATTAATCTTTATTCATAAAAATTGGGGTCTTACAACCTCCCCTTCTTATGAAATTTCATCCTCGAAATTAGGGTGCGTACCTGGCATGTCGAAGATGTGAGGATACCTTGACTTCATTTCAGATTTTAACTCATAGGTCATTTCCTCAACATCGTGGTTTCTCCACAAAACTTTGACTTGAGGTATAACCTTGGAGCATAGAATATGATCCTTCATATCCAAGATTTTAACAGGTACCTCCTCATACGTTAAATCTTCCACTATCTCGTCCGGTTCTAATTCAATAATGTGGTTCGGGTCTTTTACATATTTACGTAACATATATATGTGAAAAACGTTATGAACACGAGACATACTTGGCGGTAAGGCGAGTCTATAGGCCACAGTTCCTACTCGATCGAGGATTAAAAATGGGCCAATGAATCGAGGATTGAGCTTTTCTCTCTTTCCAAATCTCGTAACTTCTTTCTATGGAGCAACACGTAACAACACATGATCTACTATATTGAATTCCACGTCTTTTCGATGAAGATCAACATAACTCTTTTGTCGATCTTGTGAGGTTTTTATACGTTATCTGTAAGACCCCAACTTATTATAAATAAAATTAAATTTCCTCTATTTATTATTTTGAAATAGTAAGGGTTGATTTGATTAATGTGGTTAGTTATGGGTAAAATGCGCAAATATTTTAAAGTGGTTATAAAATATTCATTTTTATCGGAGAATATTCGTTTGGCCGTGGAATATTCTTATTGTCGGGGAATATTAAATGCAACAGCAGCAGACCTTGTGGGCCCCATAACTGAGCGATTGGATGACCTAAAACGACAATTATAAGTTGTTTAAAAATAACGGCGTGGTTGTTACCGTTAATCCCGTTGGAATACCCGATGGTTAAAACACAATAATACTGTTGTTGTTGCGCGATGATACCAGATTGCACCAATTATTGATTCTTACGTGAGAAGGCACTACTTAATAATTATTACAGTAATTCTTTATCAATATTTTATTTTATTGATTCAATAATTGCTACGTTGATATTTTATATTCTTGTTGTTTTAATAATTGTCACTACACAGTATTTTTCATTATCGGAGCAATAATTCATATTATCTGAATAATATTATTAGATAACATTATTGGTAATGTCTAGAAAGTTCTATCTAAGGAGAGGTTTGGTCACCTAATTGCGCCATGAAGAGAAATCCTTATTGAAAGCCCCTCTTCCCTGAGAAATGTTCAGTTCTTAGTATTGTGATTCTGTAATATTTTAATAATATAATAATGGGGATATTTTTTACAATGAATGTGGGATATATGAGTATATGAGGAAGAGTATTTTTGTTGCAAAAGTTGTTTAAAACATGTTAAACATGTCTGTGGGCCCATTTCTTGACTGAAATTTGATTATAGCACAGTAAATCGCTTTCGGTTTGTGGATTTCTTGACAACTTCATTTGGAATTTAGAAAAATTTTCTTCTGCAAAGTTGTAGAGAATGGAATTTCCTATGGAAAGGATATGAGGTTTGAATTTTTCTGACAAAAGGGCTATTTATTATGAATTATTGAATTTTTGAAGTTCCGAAATAATTGATTTTTGAAGTTTTAAATAATTTTTAAAAGAAAAATGTTTTTTTTTCATTTGTTGGCATGTGTTAAATGGTTGTAATCAGCTGGTAAGGTGTGCGTAGGATTTTAATTTATAAATATTATTATTTTATTCAATTTTCTGCTTTGGTGTTCTAAGCATTTTTGTGAGACCCCAGATTTTATCAATAAAGATTTAAATTTTGTCGAAATAATTTCTAATATTATGGTGTGAATTTGAGATAATATTATAGTTGTGGGTAGTATTTATAAATTTTGCAAAAGTATGCAAGTGGTTATATTATATTCGATTGGTCTAGGAATATTCGGTTTAGCGAGGAATATTCGATGACTACTCAATCATTGGTTGACCTAATAATGTAATTATTATCGGATTGAAAAAACGACAAAAATATTTTATTGAAATAACGGCGGAAGTTTTACTGGTTGATCTTCGTTGAACTACTCTCAGTAGTAAAAGTACAATGAATACGTGTGGTTGCATAAGTAGCATTACGGTATTGATTATTGATGCTTATGTGAGAAGTCACTCGGTTTGATTCCATTATTGTCGATTAATAATATGAATTATTATAATGAGAATGACGTTTTGTTTTATTCAGATTATTAACGTAATAAAATGAAACATCTTTTATATAAAATGTAATACTTTATTAAAGTTATTACATAAATAGAATATATTATATTTTATTATGCATAGTGTTGCATAGTGTTGCATAGTGTTTGCATAGTAAAATGTTTTTATATAAATAGAATATATGATATTTTATTTAAAAGATTTTGTTTTAAATATGGACCGTAGTCCGATTAAAGTAAATCAATGACCGCTCATGGATTAATTACTATCGTGCATTCTATTTTCCTATAAATGAAGCTCATTCCTTCATTATTTTCTTACGAATTCAATTGAAACTCTAAAGAGAGAAATTATAGAGAGAAGCTATAGAGAGAAAATCTATAGAGAAAAGAAGAAGAGTATTACGGTACTTCACTACTTTGATATCCGGTGTCTTTTTACGGTAAGGGATATTATTTGTTGTACTGCAAGGGGGTGTTATTCTTTCTTATTCATGAAGAGAACTTCTGTTATTCCATTCTTTATTATTCTGTTGGAATAACCTGTATACGCGGCATACCCTATACTTGGTGAAATCCCTCTGTTATTCCATTCTTTATTATTCTGTTGGAATAACCTGTATACGCGACATACCCTATACATAATCTGTATACGTGGTTTACCCTATACTTGGTGACATTCTTCTATTATTCTGTTGGAACATCACATGCATGTGTTTTACACCCACTGGTTAAAATCTTTATTATTATTATTTGGAACATCCTGTGCATGTGTTTTACACCTGGACTGGTTAAAATCTTTATCATTCTGCTTGGAACATCCTGTACATGTGTTTTACAGGACACCGGTTCCGCCTTTATCATTCTGTTGGAATATCCTATCACATGTGTTTTACACCGATCGGTTCCATCTTTATTATTACTGTTGGAACATCCTATCGATTGTGAATTTCACCACCACGGTTACATTATTATTATTACATTGGAATAACTTTATCATCTTAAGTACCGCATGCGTGGTGATTTCCTTTGTTATTCCATTCTTTATTATACCCATTGGTTAAAACTTTGACTTCTATACTCCATGAAATTAGTAGAATATTCTTGATATTTGCGTTTCATCCAAAGATATCTTTCATGGAAATATTCTTCGATCATTCTTGAATTTTACTCTACAAAGCGATGTCATGTTGACGATTTGGGACGTTATTAGTTCTGAATAAATTAATTAAATGAACTTGTTTTATTGAATTATTATGTCATTGTCATCATCCTCATGTTATATTATGTTATCTTTGGCTTACGTGCATAGATGAACTTAGTATGATTATGGCCGGGGATCATTCGGTATAATCATGGCTTGTTATAAATGATGTGATAAAAGTCCTCGGTGGCTTCTGTAATGCGTTGATGGATAGCTTTTGGTATGATTATGACCGAGGGTGATTCGGTATAGTCATGACCATTGATAATTTGATGAAAATCCTTGACCGTGGTAATGCGGGGATGATTAGATATTGTGGTTTATTCATTAAACCGAGTCTTAGTGATAAAAATTTATGAAAACCTTTTAAAACCTAAAAGATAGTAGACTTTATTTTCTACTTGACTCTTTTAATGGATTAGATATTCATTGCTGAGCTTAAACTGGTTGTCTATTGTATTTTATCAGTTTAACATTGTTGAAGACTATTGATAATTTATTCTGCATTATCTTAGTTATAATATTTCTTACTGGGCTAGTTGAGCTCACCCTTTCTTTCACTGTTCTCTTCAGGAAATGAGAATATAGCTGGGACGAGTCGGGAAAAAGAGTGATGGTCCCGAAGATAGCATTAGTAGTCCTCACTATTCTGTTAAATAGTGTGACAATAAATGTAATGAGGACTCCTTGAGTATGGATATTGTCTAAATGACAATATTCCTATTAGAACTCTCAGTTTATGTATTGTCGTATGTTACACGACAGATGTATAATTAAGTTTGTATTTAAATTTATGTACCATGTAAGTGGCGACCCAAGATGGGTGATGTATACCTAATTTTGGGGGCGTCACAATTTTCCTATAAATAGGGTGCTTAGGTTAGAATTGAAAATCACACCAAAAACTAAAGTTTTCTCTCTCTTTCTCTCTCGATATGTTGAGCGTATTCTTGTGAGTATTTTAATACTTTGAGTGTTGCTATACGGTGCAAGTTCAATTCATAGCCTATATCCGGTGTTTCAACTAGAAGTACTGTCTTTACGAGGTAAGGGATATTATATGATATGTTAATTTGTTAAATTAACCCTTGTTTTATGACAGTATTTGAGAATGTCGACTGAGAATGTTAACAGTGGAGTAAATGAGACTGTGGAGACACCTTTGCTCACCAATGAGGAGAACGTGCAACAGGCTGGCAATGTTCCTCCTATAAACAACACCATTGAGCAGACGATGAACGATAAGATGTTTAGAAGCTTTATGCGATTCATGCAGAACCAGACGAAGGAGATTCCTGTTCAAAATACAGGTAGAAACAATGGCAACGCATACGATTGGTCACAACCAAGCGATTCAAAGAGTTGGGACCACCGAATTGCAGGAAAGCCGGATCCGATTAAAGGCGAGGCGTGGGTCAAAAAATTACCAAGATATTCGATGTCTTGGGATGCGGAGGAACGAAAGTTCCATTCACCACTTTTATGTTCCGTAATGAGGCGATTCTCGGTGGAAATCAGTGAAACGTACCCATCCAAATTAGCTTTCGGCATGTCTTGGGAGACATTTCAGAAACTGTTCAATGACAAATACTTTCCTGAAAGTGTTCATCATATGAAGGAGGTAGAGTTTATTAGATTGGAACAAAACAACATGACGGTGTCCCAGTACGAGGCAAAGTTTGCGGAGATATCCAAGTTTGCACCTCATTTGGTGGAGAATGAGGAACATATGACGCGGATGTTTCTTAGAGGTTTGAAACCCGACATACGTCAATATCTCATTTCTCATAAATTTTCTCTCTATTCAGATTTTGTCAACATGACTCAATTATTAGAGCGAGATAACGAGTACGGTCAACCGAGGGACCACAACCAGGATCATACCGGTGACAACAGTCATCAGATCAATGATAACCAGCGGAGAAAGAAGAATACGAACAAGAGCGGCAACCACTCTGGTGGTAATCATGGCCATGAGAATAGAAGAAGCGAGTCGGGGGGAGATTTTAAAAAAAGGAGATTCAACAATGACAATGTGAAGACGTTAGCACCAAAGAAGAATCGGTTCCAAGGGAGGAGAACGACCACCGGTCGTATATCTTTATAAATCACGGAAGAAATGACATATCGATCCAAAGCGCCTACAGCAGTTCAAGGTATGCTATAATTGTAGAAAGGAAGGACATATCGCTCGAGATCAGATGCAGAACGAAACCAAGTCCAGTGGGGATGGTGACTCAAAAGGTCATCCCAAAAAAGTCAAAGTCAACGGTTCTGGAAGAGCGTTTGTCGTGGTATCGTCAACATCGAGGAACCCAAACGAGGTGATCACGGGTAAGCTAATCATAAATTCATGCGAAGTTTATACCCTACTAGAATCTGGGGTGCTACCCATTCATTTATTTCTCCCCTTGTGCTCAACGTTTAAACTTGACTCCGGAGAAATTAGACTTTGATTTATCTATGGAGACTCCATTAGGAGAAACTTTCATCACATCCATTGTTTATAAATCTTGTTTGATCTAAGTTGGCACCATCACCTTACCTGTTGACCTTATCTCTTTAAAGATACTTGCATTTGACGTGATTTTAGGGATTGATTGGTCAACTACTCATCATGCCAAAATTGATTGTTTTCGTAAGGTTGTTAGTTTTCATATTCCTAATCAACCTGTTATTCGAATTCAATCAACTAAACCATTAAAATCAATCACTGTCATATCAAGTCATAAAGCTATTCGTTTATTGAAAAACGGATGTCAAGCTTTCTTAGCCCATGTTATGGATTTGAATAAAGACACGTCATATTTGAATAATATTCTGTTGTTATTGACTTTCTAACGTATTTCTGAAGAACTTCCCTGGTCTACCCCGAACGTGAAGTTGAATTCTTTATTGATCTTGAACTCAGTACAAAGCCCATTTCTAAAACCCATATCGAATGGCTCTATTGAACTTCAGGAGTTAAAGGTCCAACAAAAGGAGTTGTTGGATATCGGTTTCATTTGTCCTAGTACATCTCCTTGGGGTGCTCCTATTTTATTCGTAAAAAAGAAAGACGGGAGTATGCGACTTTGTATTGACTACCGGGAATTAAACCATGTCACTATCAAGAATAGGTATCCGTTACCTCGTATTAATGACTTGTTTGACCAGTTGCAAGGAGCACAATTCTTTTCAAAGATCGATCTTAGTTACGGATATCATCGAGATGAAGGTTAAAAGCGAGGATATTAGAAGATCGCCTTCGAACTTCGATGCGGGCATTATGAATTCCTACTCATGTCTTTTAGATTGACTAATGCTCATGCGGCTTTCATGGATATGATGAACCGAGTATTCAAGGATTATTTGGATCAGTTCGTTGTTGTCTTTATTGATGACAACCTTATATATTCTAAAATCCGTGAAGATCATGAGCACCATTTGAAGTCGGTAACTGCGCCTTCGATTGATAACAAATTATATGCCAAGTTGAAGAAATGCGAAGTTACGGCTTGAGAAGTAGCATTCCTTGGGCACGTGGTGTCAAAACATGGAGTATCTGTTGACGTGAAGATTGAAGCAATACAAAGTTGGGAACAAATAGAAATCGGTGGCCAAAATCGTAACTTTACGGGCTTAAATGGTTATTATCGGAGATTCGTGGAAGGATTTTCTCGAATCGCTAATCCATTAACTCAGCTAACTCAGAAGGATACAAAATTCGTATGGAGCGAGGAATGCGAGAGGAGTTTCCAAGAGCTCAAGAGGAGACTCATTTCGGCACCTATTCTGACAATACCATCTGGTTCAGATTGATTTTTTATCTACAACGATGCTTCAGGCAAAGGACTAGGATGTGTTCTCATGCAACGTGGGAAAGTTATAGCCTATGCCTCACGACAACTTAAAGAATATGAGAGGAATTATCCTACTCATGATCTAGAGTTAGCGGCCCGATCATTCGCTAAAAGATCCTGAAGGCACTATCTATATGGGGAGAAAGTGGAGATATATTCAGACCATAAAAGTCTCAAATATTTCTTCACCCAAAAGGAACTCAACATGTGGCAACGACGTTGGCTCGAGCTGTTGAAAGACTACGACCACACCATTCAATACCATCCTGGAAAAGCGAACGTGGTAGCTGACGCGTTGAGTAGAAGATCTTATGCGGGAACGAGTGCGATGTTGTTAACACAAAGGCCTATTTTGTGTGATTTACAAAAGATGAAGATAGAATTCAAGACTTCGGGGACCCATGCAATGATGTCAAGTATACGTATAGAACCAACTTTAATCGAAAAAGTTAAAGTTGATCAAGCCACAGACTCGGAGCTGATGCGTATGAAGAAGAAAGTACAAGAAGGTGCTATTCCAGAAGCAAGAATCGATGAAGAAGGAATACTTCGAGTACACTCCAGACTTTGTGTTCCTAATTTGAAGTATAAGATCATGATGGAGGCACACAATACACCATTTGCAATCCATTCTGGAAGTACCAAAATGTATCGTGATCTTCGACATACATTTTGGTGGAACAATATGAAGAGAGAGATTGCAAAGTTTATCTCGAGGTGTTTAACTTGTCAACGTGTAAAGGCGGAGCATCAAGTACCTAAGGGTCCGTTGCAACCACTTGAGATTCCGAAATGGAAGTGGGAACACATTACCATGGATTTCGTTACGTGTCTTCCCACGGTTTCTCAAGGCATAAATGTTATTTGGGTTATTGTTGATAGATTAACCAAGTCTGCACATTTCTTGCCGATACGGGAGACTTATTCCCTTGAACGTCTTGCTCATATGTATGTAAATGAGATTGTAAGATTGCATGGCATGCCAGTATCCATAGTTTTGGATCGTGACCCAAGATTCACTTCAAGATTTTGGGTTAGCTTGCAAAAAGCTATGAGCGCAGATTCTGATTTAGTTCAAAGATACCATCCTCAAATGAACGGACAATCAGAGAGGACTATTCAAACTCTTTAAGATCTATTAAGACTCTGTGTCCTAGGCTTCAAAGGCAGTTGGGATAAGTATTTACCATTGGTGGAATTTTCCTACAACAACAGTTATCAGGCAAGTATAGGTGTGGCTCCATTTGAAGAATTATATGGACGAAAGTGCCGCTCTCCAGTGTGTTGGGATGAGGTAGGTGAAGCAACATTGTTGGGACCAGAGTTGGTACGTATTACTACAAAAAAGATCCAAATGATTCGACAACGTATACAAATGGCACAGGATCAATAAATGAGTTATGCGGATCTTCATCGAAAGGACGTGGAATTTAGTATTGGGGATTATGTATTGTTGCGTGTGGCTCCATGGAAGGGAGTTATAAGATTCGGGAAGAGAGAAAAGCTCAATCCACGATTTATTGGATCATTTCAAATTCTTGACCGAGTAGGAAATGTGGCCTATAGACTCGCGTTACCTCCAAGTATGTCTCGTGTTCATAATGTTTTGCATATATCTGTGCTACGTAAATATGTGAAAGACCCAAACCACGTTATTGAGTTAGAACCGGACGAGATAGCCGAAGACTTAACGTACGAAGAGGTACCTGTCAAGATCTTGGATAGGAAGGAGCATGTCCTACGCACGAAGGTCATACCACAAGTTAAAGTTTTGTGGAGAAACCATGCTATAGAGGAAATGACCTGGGAGTTGGAAACGGAAATGAAAGCTAGGTACCCTCATCTTTTCGAAACACCAGGTACGTATGTCAATTTCGAGGATGAAATTTTATAAGGAGGGGAGGTTGTAAGACCCCAACTTATTATAAATAAAATTAAATTTCCTCTATTTATTATTTTGAAATAGTAAGGGTTGATTTGATTAATGTGGTTAGTTATGGGTAAAATGCGCAAATATTTTAAAGTGGTTATAAAATATTCATTTTTATCGGAGAATATTCGTTTGGTCGTGGAATATTCTTCTTCTTCGGGGAATATTAAATGCAATAATGACCTTAATGTGTGGGCCCCATAACGAAAGCAATTGGATGAAGAAAGCGACAAGTATAAGTTGTTTATAAATAACTTGGCGTAGTTATTCACAGTTATCTTGTTGGAATACCCGGTGGTTAAAACACGATGTACACGCGTTGTTGCAAGAAGATACTGCAGGTATTGTACCAATTATTGATTCTTACGTAAGAAGGCACTACTCGATAATTGTTACGATAATTCTTGCTTCAATATTTTATTTTATTGATTCAATAATTACTACGTTGATATTTTATATTACCGTTGTTTTAATAATTGTCACTACACGGTATTTTTTTATTATCGAGACAATAATTCATATTATCTGAATAATATTATTAGATAACATTATTGGCAATGTCTAGAAAATTACATCTAAAGAGAGGTTTGGTCACCTAATTAATTCTTGCAAGTAGAGGAGAAATCCTTATTGGAAAACTCCCTCTTTCCTGAGGAGCGGCACAGTTCTTAGTATTGTGATTACGTAATATTATTTGTGAATAATTAATTATTGATTTATATGATAATGAAAATATTCATTTTATGTGGATATAGATGGAGAAAATTTTAATGTGACAATTGTTGAAAATTAATATTTTATCTTTTTACGATAAAATAATTCATTTAAATATATTATTATATTTTAATAATATAATAATGGGGATATTTTTTACAATGAATGTGGGATATATGAATATATGAGGAGGAAGAGTATTTTTGTTGCAAAAGTTGTTTAAAACATGTTAAACACGCGTCAGGGCCCATTTCTTGACCAAATTTGATTATAGCACAGTAAAATCGCTACATTTGTGGATTTCTATTAACTTCATTTGGAATTTGGAAAAATTTTCTTCTGTAAAGTTGTAGAGAAAGGAATTTCCTATGGAAAGGATATGAGGTTCAAATTTCTCTGACAAAAGGGCTATTTATTATGAATTATTGAAGTTCTGAAGTTCAGAAATAATTAATTTTTGATGTTTTAAATAATTTTTAAAAGAAAAACGTTTTTTTTCATTTGTGGGCATGTGTTAAATGGTTGAAATCAGCTGGTAAGGTGTGCGTAGGATTTTAATTTATAAATATTATTATTTTATTCAATTTTTTGCTTTGGTGTTCTAAGCATTTTCCTATAAATAGGGTGCTTAGGTTATAATTGAAAATCACACAAGAAACTGAAGTTTTCTCTCTCTTTCTCTCTCGATATATTGAGTGTATTCTTGTGAGTATTTTAATACTTTGAGTGTTGTTATACGGTGCAAGTTCAAGTCATAGCCTATATCCTGTTTTTTACTAAGATCTTTGTCTTTCTGAGGTAAGGGATATTTTTTTTTTAAAATGATATTAATTCTTTTAATATCATTATGCCGGAATATTTTGAGTATTTTTTTTGTGAAATTCTTGTCTTTTAGTGTTGGGATTACTATTCACGTATACGACACTATTCATAAATACGGCACTATTCACAGAAAAATTAAATTTTCGTTTTTCGTCCAAAATATCTATTATGGATACTAGCTTTGATTGTATCCATGTTTTGATCATTCTTGAATTTTACTCCACTATGATTATATATGAGGTATTTTTGGACATGAAATAGCTGAAATACGAATCCTTAATATTTATTCTTTTGTTTCACTGGGTTCGTTTTCTTTAAAATATTTTTCATCATCCTCAGTCCTAAATGATGATATAATTGAATATATTTGGCCTGTAGTGAAAAGATTAATGATTTCTGATGAATATCTTTGGCCCGTAGTGCAAAGATGAACAAGTGTTTAGATGAACGTGACCAACTGGTGAATATCTTTGGCCTGCAGTGCAAAGATGAATATTTGATTTCAGATACATGTTGATTGATGTTACAGGGATAAAATGTTGACGATGGACTTTTAAATTCATATATAGAAGATAGTAGACTTTATTCTCTATTTAACTCTTTTAATGAATTATTATTTCCGCTGCGAACATTGATTTAAAACTTGTTGTCTATTGTATTCTATTAGATTTTTCCCTGTTGAAGACTAACGATAATTTGTTCTATATTATCTTGGTCATAATATTCTTTACTGGGCTAGTTGAGCTCACCCTTTTCCTTTTTGATCCATTTTTCTTCTCAGGAGGTGAGAATGTAGCAAGTATTAGTCGGGGTATGGAATGAAGGTTCTAGAAAGTCGTTTTAGTAGTCCTCACCATTTTTGTAAAATAATGTATCAATAATTGTAATGAGGACTTATTTGAGTGTGGATATTGTGTAGATGACAATATTTGTATTTAAACTCACAGTTTTTATGTTGTACTAATAAAGTTGTGGTTGTTTCTGTACCATGTATTTTGACGACTCAGAATGGGTGTTGTATACCTATTTTGGGGGCGTCACATTATCGGATCATTTAAATCCTTTTCGTAGTCATATGTACCAACTCCGATCCCAACAATGTTGTTTCACCCACCTCATCCCAGCATACTGGAGAACGACACTTTCTTCCATACAACGCCTCAAGTGGAGCCATGCCAATACTTGCTTGATAACTGTTATTGTAGGAAAACTCCACCAATAGTAAGAACTTGTCCCAACTTCCTTTGAAGTTAAGGACACATAGTCTTAATAAATCTTCAAGAGTTTGAATAGTCCTATCCGACTTCCCGTCCGTTTGAGGATGATATGCCGAACTAAATCGTAAATCTGTGCCCATAGCTTTTTACAAAATAACCCAAAATCGTGAAGTAAATCTTGGGTCTCGATCAGAAACTATGGATACTGGCATACCATATAATCTTACAATCTCGTTTATGTACATATGAGCAAGACATTCAAGTGTATAAGTTTGTCGCATCGGTAAGAAATGAGCAGACTTGGTCAATCTATCAACAATGACCCAAATCGCATCTATGCCTTGAGAAACCTTGGGAAGACCAGTAACGAAATCTATGGTAATGTGCTCCCACTTCCATTCTGGAATTTCAAGTGATTGTAATGGACCTTTTGGCACTTGAAGCTCCGCCTTGACTCGTTGAAAAGTTAGACACCTTGAGATAAACCTCGCTATCTCTCTCTCCATATTACTCCACCAAAATGTATGTCGAAGATCACGATACATTTTGGTACTCCCAAGATGGATTGCAAATGATGTGGTGTGCGCCTCCATCATGATTTTATACTTTAAGTCAGAATCGTTAGGAACACAAAGTTTGGAGTTGACTCAAAGTATTCCTTCTTCATCGATTCTTGCTTCTGGAATAACACCTTCTTGCACTTTCTTCCTCATACGCGTCAGCTCCAAGTCTGTAGCTTGATCAACTTTAACTTTATCGATTAAATTCGATTCTACTCGTATATTTTCCATCATCACATGGGTCCCTAGAGTCTTTAACTCTATCTCCGTCCTTTATAAGTCATAAAAAATGGGCCTTTGTATTGACAATATCGCACTCGTACCCGCATATGATCTTCTACTCAATGCATCAGCTACTACGTTCGCTTTTCCAGGATGGTATTGAATAGTATGATCATAATCTTTCAACAGTTTGAGCCAACGTCGTTGCCGTATGTTGAGTTCATTTTGAGTGAAGAAATATTTGAGGCTTTTATGATCCGTATAGATCTCCACTTTCTCCCCATACAGGTAATGCCTCTAAATTTTAAGTGCAAAAACAACTGCAAACTCTAGATCATGAGTAGGATAATTCCTCTCATATTCTTTGAGTTGTCATGAGGCATAGGCTATGACTTTCCCCTGTTGCATGAGAACACATCCTAACCCTTTGCCTGAAGCATCACTGTAGATGACAAATCCCTCCGAGCCAGATGGTATTGTCAGAACAGGTGCTAAAATAAGCCTCCTTATGAGTTCTTAAAAACTCTTCTCACATTCCTCGCTCCAACCGAATTTTGTATCTTTTTGAGTCAGCTGAGTTAATGGAGTAGTGATTCGAGAAAACCCTTTTACGAATCTTCGATAATAACCAGCTAAGCCGAGAAAGCTACGTACTTTGGTCACTGACTTAGGTTGCTCCCAGTTTTGAATTGCTTCAATCTTTGTCGGGTCAATAGATATTCCATGATTTGATATCATGTGCCCAAGGAATGCTATTTCCTCAAGCCAGAACTCGCATTTCTTCAACTTGGCATATAACTTGTTTTCATGAAGCTTTTGGAGTATTAGCCTCAAGTGTTGCTCATGATCTTCACGGCTTTTGGAGTAAATGAGGATGTCATCAATAAAGACGACCAAAAAGTGATCCACATATTCCTTGAATACTCAGTTCATCATATCCATGAAGGCAGCAGGAGAATTAGTTAATCCAAAAGACATGACTAGGAATTCGTAATGCCCGTACCGAGTTCTGAAAGCAGTCTTTGGAATGTCATCAATTTTAATCTTCAACTGATGATATCCAGAACAAAGATAGATCTTTGAAAATAATTTGGCGCCTTGTAACTAGTCAAACAGGTCATCAATGCGAGGCAACGGGTACCTATTTTTTATGGTGATATGATTCAACTCCCGATAATTAATAAAAAGTCGCATACTTCCATCTTTCTTCTTCACGAATAGAACAGGAGTACCTCAAGGAGATGAACTAGGTCGAATGAAACCGATGTCTAACAATTCCTGCAGTTAGGTTTTTAACTCCTGAAGTTTAATAGGAGCCATTCGATATGGGGCTTTGGAAATAGGTTTTGTACCGGGTTCAAGGTCGATACCAGATTTCATGCTCCGGGGGTAGGCCAGGAAGTTCTTCGGGGAATACGTCAGGAAATTTATTAACAATAGAAATATCATTTAAATCTGACGTATTTTTGTTTAAATCTGTGACATGGGCTAAGAAAGCTTGACATCTATTTTTTAATAAACGAATAGCTTTATGGCTTGATATGACAGTGATTGACTTTAGCGGTTTGGTTGCTTGAATTCGCATAATAGGTTGGTTAGGAATATGAAAGCTAACAACCTTATGAAAATATCAATTTTTGCATGATGAGTAGTTAACCAATCAATCCCTAAAATCACATCAAATGCAAGTATTTTTAAGGAAATAAGATCGACAGGTAATGTGAGGGTACCGATTTGAACCAAACAAGACTTATAAATAGTGGATGTAATGAAGGTTTCTCCCAATGGAGTTTCAACAGATAAGTCAAAGTCTAATTTCTCCAGAGTTAAATTTAAACGTTGAGTGCAAGTAGGAGAAATAAAAGAATGGGTAGAACCGGTATCAAATAAGGTATACACTTCGCTAGAGTTTATGATTAGCTTACCCGTGATCACCTCGTTCGGATTCCTCACTTTTTGGGAGGTTATGACAAACGCTCTCCTTTGAACTACCGGTTTTATCTTGTCTGGGACGGCCTTTGATGCCTCCATCCCAACTGGACTTGACTTCGGTGCACGACAAAATCGGGCAAGGTGACCTTCTCTTCCACAATTATAACACGCTTTGGATTCTGCGTATAGTTTGGACTGATATGTCCCTCCCCTCCGCATTTGTAACATACGATTGGCTGTCGTTCCCCTTCCTTAACAACAGGTGCTGGTGATGACGTCTTTCCATAATTGTTGAATCTCTTATTCTTGAAATTTCTACTTCTATTATCTTGGCCATGATTACCACCGTAATGGTTACCATTTCTGACATGTTGATTTCCTCCACGTTTGTTGTCACCGCTTCGATGATTGCTACCACTGGTATTATCATTTTGTCGGCCGCTCTCTCTTGGTTGAGTTGACTCGTTATCGCGCTCCAATAACTGAACCCTATTTACAACATCTGAATACAAACACAGTTTGTGAGAAATTAAGTATTGACGTATCTCGGGTTTCAAACCTCTTAGAAACATCCGTGTCATTCTCTCCTCATTATCAATCAAGTGGGACGCAAACCGGGACAACTCGGTAAACTTAGCTTCGTACTATGACACGGTCATATTGTTCTGCTCCAACTTGATGAACTCTACCTCTTTCATGTGATGAATACTTTCGGGAAAGTACTTGTCTTTGAACAGTTCTTGGAATTTCTCCCAAAACATCTTCAGTGCGGTAGGTTGAGTACGCTTTCTGATTCCCACCAAAGTCTCGCCTCTCCTACATAACATAAAGGTGGCAAAAGGAACCTTTTGCTCCTCGGAGCATCCCAAGACATCAAATATCTTGGTGATCTGCTTTAACCATGCATCCACCTTAAGTGGTTTTGGCTCTCCAATAAACTACGGTGGTCCCAGCTCCTTGAACTATTTAGCAGTGACCGTCCGAGAGTTTCTAGTGTTTCCACCTACATTTTGGACAGGAGTTTCTTTTGCCTGATGTTGTACGAATTGCAGAAAGCTCCTAAAAATTTCGTCGTTCGCCATTTGGTCGGTGTTGTTGTTCACCTGAGGATTATTGTCTTCTTGTTGCACATTATCCTGGGTATTAATCTGTGGTGACTCCACGATCTCATGTGCTTCATTGATTATCTCAACATTTTCGGATGCCATTTTCCAATACTGCCACAAAATAATGGTTAATTAATATATCACATATTATCCCTATACTCTGACCGACCAGTTAAACACCAAATAAACTTATGTAGGTCATACTAGCGAAGGAATTCCCTGTCTCTCCCATCCTAGTTCTTGTCTCACATCTCAGCCAGGGATCATATCCCTAAGCTTTGATACCAACTGTGACGCCCCCAAAATAGGTATACATCACCTATTCTGAGTCGCCAGATACATGGTACAGAATACAAATATAATCTTAAATATACAACATGAGCTGTAAAATACGACTAAACATATGCTGTGAGTTTTAATACAAATATTGTCATCTAGACAATATAAAAACTCAATGGGGTCCTCATTACATTTATTATCATACTATTTCACAGAATAGTGAGGACTACTAATGCACCATCTAGGACCATCACTCTGTTCCCCGACTAGTCCCAGCTACGTTCTCATTTCCTGAAGAGAACAATGAAAGAAAGGGTGAGCTCAACTAGCCCAGTAAGAAATATTATGACTAAGATAATGCAGAATAAATTATCATTAGCCTTCAATAATGTTAAACTGATAGAATAATATAATAGACAACAAGTTTAACTACAGCGGATCAAGCAATCCATTAGAAGAGTCAAGTAAAGTATAAAATCTACTATCTTCTATGATTTAAAAAGTTTTTCATCAACTTTATCGCTGAGACTCAGCTTAATAAATAAAATCGAATCATCCCTGCTCCACGGCCAAGGATATTCATGTAATCATCAATGGTCATGACTATACCGAATAATCCCTGGTCATAATCATACCAACAACTGTCCACCAATGAACTACAGGCCAATGAGGACTTTTACCACATCATTCGTCACATTACGGTCATGATTATACCGAATAATCCCTGGTCATAATCATACCAAGTCCATCTATGCACGTAAGCCAAAGATGACTTTTAACATAATATAAGCATAAGGATGATGACAATTCAATAAAACAAGTTCAAGAATAAATTTTAAAGATTTATAAGTTAATTTATCCTGAACTCAATAACGTCCAAATTGTCAACATGATACTGCTTTGTAGAGTAAAATTCAAGAATGCTCAGAAGAATATTTCCATGAAAAGATACTGGATGAAGCGCAAATATCAATGATATTCCACTAATTTCATGGAGTATAGAAGCCAAAACTTTAACCAACTGAGTATAATAGAATATATGAAACTGCAAATGAATTTTCGCCCGCCATGCGGTAATCCACGTACTAGGACGAATGAAACCAATGTCTAACAATTCTTGCAATTGGGTCTTTAACTCCTGAAGTTCAATAGAAGCCATTCGATATGGGGCTTTGGAAATGGGTTTTGTACCAGGTTCAAGGTCGATACAAAATTCAATTTCACGCTCTGGGGGTAGGCCAAGAAGTTCTTCAGGGAATACGTCAGGAAATTTATTAAGAATAGAAATATCATTCAAAACTGACGTATTTTTGTTTAAATCTGTGACATGAGCTAAGAAAGCTTGACATCTATTTTTCAATAAACGAATAGCTTTATGTCTTGAAATAACCGTGATTGATTTTAATGGTTTGGTCGCTTGAATTCATATAATAGGTTGATTAAGAATATGAAAACTAACAACCTTACGAAAATAATCAATTTTTGCATGATGAGTAGTTAACCAATCAATCCCTAGAATTACGTCAAACGCAAGTATTTTTAAAGAAATAAGATCGACAGATAATGTGCGGTTACCGATTTGAATCAAACAAGACTTATAAACCGTGGATTTAATGAAGGTTTCTCCCAACGGAGTTTCAACCGATAAGTCAAAGTCCAATTTCTCCGGAGTCAAATTTAAACGTTGAGCACAAGTAGGAGAAATAAAAGAATGGATAGAGCCAGTATCAAATAAGGTATATACTTCACTAGAGTTTATGATAAGCTTACCCGTGATGACCTCGTTCGGTTTCCTTGCTTTCTGGGAGGTTACAACAAACGCTCTCCCTTGAACTACCGATTTTGTCTTGTCTGGGACGGACTTTGATGCCTCCATCCCAGCTGGACTTGACTTCGGTGCATGAAAAAATCGGGCTAGGTGACCTTCTCTTCCATAATTGTAACATGCTTTGGACTGCTGCGTACAGTTTGGACTGATGTGTCCCTCCCCTCCACATTTGTAACATACGACCGGCGGCCGTTCTCCTTCCTTAATAACAGGTGTTGGTGCTGACGTCCTTCCATCATTATTAAATCTCCTCTTCTTGAAACTCCCACATTTATTGTCTTGGCCATGATTACCATCGAAGTGGTTACCATTTCTAGCATGTTGATTCCCTCCACGTTTGTTGTCACCGCTTTGATGACTGTTTCCACTAGTATTTTCATTTTGCCGACTGTTTTCTCTTGGTTGCTTTGACCCGTTATCGCGCTCCAATAACTGAGCCCTATTTACAACATCTAAATACAAACACAGTTTATGAGAAATAAGATATTGACGTATCTCCGGTTTCAAACCTCTTAAAAACATCCACGTCATTCTCTCCTCATTATCAACCAAGTGGGACGCAAACCGGGACAACTCGGCAAACTTAGTTTCGTACTGCGCTACGGTCATATTTGTGACGCCCCCAAAATTAGGTATACGTCACCCATCTTGGGTCGCCACTTACATGGTACATAAATTCAATTACAACTTACTAATATAACGCCGTGCAGGTATAATACGACATAAACCGTGAGTTTGAATACAAATATTGTCTACTAGATATTATACAAACTCAAAAGGAGTCCTCATTACAACTATTATCACACTATTTCACGTAGAATAGTGAGGACTACTAATGCTATCCTCTCGGACCATTACTTCGCTCCCCAACTCGTCCCGGCAAATATGTTCTCATTTCACAAGAAACGGTGGAAAGAAAGGGTGAGCTCAACTAGCCCAAGAAGAAATATTATGACTAAGATAATGCGAGAATAAATTATCATTAGCCTTCAACAATGTTAAACCGATAAAATACAATAGACAACCAGTTTAAGCTGCGCAATGAATAAGCAATCCATTAAAAGAGTCAAGTAGAGAATAAAGTCTACTATCTTTTAGGTTTTAAAAGGTTTTCATCAATTTTTATCACGAGACTCAACAATAAATAAACCACCACATCTAATTATCCACGTACTACCGGTCAAGGATTTTCATCAAATTATCAATGGTCACGACTATACCGAATCACCCCCGGTCATAATCATACCAAAAACTATCCATCAACGCATTACAGCCACCGAGGGACTTTTATCACATCATTTATAACAAGCCATGATTATACCGAATGATCCCTCATTCATAATCATACTAAGTTCATCTATGCACGTAAGCCAAAGATAACATAATATAACATGAGGATGATGACAATGACATAATAATTCAATAAAACAAGTTCAAGAATTATTTAATCCATGAATTATTAACGTCCAAATTGTCAACATAATCTTTGTTGCTTTCGTAGAGTAAAATTCAAGAATGATCGGAAGAATATTTCCGTGAAAGATCTTCGGATGAAACGCAAAATATCAAGGATATTCTACTAATTTCATGGAGTATAGAAGTCAAAGTTTTAACCAATTGGGTATAATAAAGAATGGAATAACAAAAGAAATCACCATGCATGCGGTACTTGATGAGCGAGTTATTCAATGAATAATAATAACGGAACGGTCGGTGAAATTCACACCAAGCGTGATGTTCCAACGTAATAATAAAGATGGAACGGATCCTGTGTAAAACACATGATAGGATATTCCAACGTAATGATAAAGAGGCGGAACCAGTCCGGTAAAACACACGCATACGATGTTCCAAATGTAATAATAATAAAGATTTTAACCGGTCCTGTAAAACACACGACATGGATGTTCCAAATGTAATAATAGAAGAATGTCACCAAGTATAGGTAAACCCGCGTATACAAGTTATTCCAATGAGAATAATAAGCAATGGAATAACATAAGGATTTCACCAAGTATAGGGTATCTTGGCATGATGAGTTATGTATAGGGTATGCCACTTTTACAGTTATTCCAATGTAATAATAGTGAATGGAATAATGTAAGTTCTCTTCAAGAAGAAAGAATAACACCCACTACCGTAAAAAGAACCTGAATATAGAAGTAGTGAAGTAGCGTAATACTCTTCTTCTTTCTATAATTTTCTCTATAGCTTCTCTCTATAATTTCTCTCTAGAGTTTCAATGAATTAAGTAGAAAATAATGAAGGAATGAGCTTATTTATAGGAAAATGGAATGCATAAGTAACTAATCCATGAACGGTCCAGATTGATTTACTTTAATCGACGGTCCATATTTAAAGAAAAATCTTTTAAATAAAATATAATATATTCTATTTATATAAAAATATTTTACTATGCAAACACTATGCAATACTATGCAAAACACTATGCAAAACACTATGCAACACTATGCATAATAAAATATAATATATTCTATTTATAGAATAACTTTAATAAAAGTATTCTATTTTATATAAAAAGATGTTTCGCTTTTATTACGTTAATAATACGAATAAAACAAAACGTCATTATCGCTATAATAATTCATATTATTAATCGACAATAATGGAATCAATCGAGAGTGACTTCTCACATAAGCATCGATAATCAATACTGTGTAACTCTTATGCAACCACACGCATTATTCTTGTACTTTTACTACCGAGTAGTTCAATGGTAGAATTACCACGGTAAAACTTCCGTCGTTATTTCAATAAAATATTTTTCGCATTTTTCTCAATCAAATGACAATAATTACATTAATAGGGGTCCACCAATGATTGAGCCATTATCACGAATATTCCTGCTAAACCGAATCTTCCCCGACCAATCGAATATAATATAACCACTTGCATACTTTGCAAAATTTATAAATACTACCCACAACTATAATATTATCTCAAATTCACACCATAATATTAAAAATTATTTCGACAAAATTTAAATCTTTATTGATAAAATCTGGGGTCTCACAATATTGTTCTGCTCCAACTTGATGAACTTTACCTCTTTAATGTGACGAATACTTTCGAAAAAGTACTTGTCGTTGAACAGTTCTTGGAACTTCTCCCAAGATATCTTCTGTGCGGCAGGTTGAGTACGCTTTATAGATTCCCACCAAAGAATCACGCCTCTCCTCGCAACATAAAGGTGGCAAAGGAACCTTTTGCTCCTCGAGAGCATCCCAAGACATCAAATATCTTGGTGATCTCGCTTTATCCACGTCTCACTTTAAGTGGTTTTGGCTCTCCAATAAACTCCGATGGTCCCAGCTCCTTGAACTGTTTAGCGGTGACTGTAAGACCCCAACTTTTATGAATAAAGATTAATTTTTCTCGAAATATATTTTTGAATATTATGGTGTGGATTTGATATAATGTTATAGTTGTGGGTTTTATTTACAAATTTTGCAAAGTAAGCGAATGGTTATATAATATTCGATTGGTCGGGAAATATTCGTTTTAACAGAGAATATTCGTACGACAGTACAATCATTGGTGGACCACACAACGAAAGTATTGTCGTAGTTAGAAAACGACAGAATTATCTTTTTATAAAAATAACTGCGAAAGTTTTACCATTAAATTATTGAACTATCCGGTGGTAAAAGTACAGTAATACGCGTGGTTGCATAGTAGTACACTAAGATTGATTATTGATGCTTACGTGAGAAGTCACTCGCTTATACTCAATTATTACTTTCACGTTATTCTTTGCGATAATATCTTAAATATTATTGATTCAATAATTGTCACAGTATCATCTGCATAATATTTTATACTATTAAATCAATAATTGAGACGACAAAGTTATTCATATTATTATTTTCAATATTGACAATGTCTAGAAGTTCTGTCAAGGAGAGGTTTGGTCACCTAATTTGCGCCATAAGGAGAAATCTTTATCGAAAGCCCCTCTTTCACGGGAACGACACGGTTGTTAAATATTGTGAGTTATAATATTAATAATGAATAAGTTCGTGTTGATTAAAGATGAAATTGATAGCTCCATTGTGTTGGGATTATTAGTGTTAGTAGAAATCGACATCTATTTCGATAATAATGGATGTCTGGAGGTTATATTGACCAATCAGATAATTAATCGGATAAATGAGCAATTAATTGCTATTAATTCACATGCTTATAACTATTTGTTCACATGTGTGTACTATTGATTCACATGCATGTACTATTAGGGGAGATGGTGCAAGATTGATAATACTTGCATGACTAAATTAAAAATGGAGGTATAGATGAATGTACTATTGTGACGACCCCAAAACAGGTCCATTCCATCCAACCCATTCTGAGTCGCCAAATACAAGGTACAGAAAACAACTACAACTTTATTACAACAATTGTCGTGCAAAATACAACAACACTTAAACTGTGAGTTTAAATACAAATATATACCAACTATGACTCATGTCCCAACCGTGGACAGCACCTCATAATGACACCTTACATAAAGGTATAGTCGAAAACTGTTTTAGAAATTAAAATCTTTGGGAAGTGCTCAAGGAAACCTTCGTATATGGGAGGCCATGCGTCTAGGTTATGGTAGATATCATATGGCCACATAATTATCCTTGGTTGACCCAATAGACCCCAAAGAAAAATGAGAAGATTACTATCATATTCTTCCCAATGATGAGTCTTCTCTTGACATATCATTATCTCCACTGTCTCTAATTGGGAATTAAACTCCAAAAAAACACCAAGATTATATAGGTAGTGCTTGTAAATATACTCAGCAAGTGGATGAGCACAACCCTGCCTTATGATGACACGAGGTTGTATGTCATTAGACATCTTGTATGATAGTGGCAAAACACCCTTCCAAGTTAAATTCACCTCACCCTCAACATCTATAGACCACCATTCTATTCCCTCGCTATCCCCCGCTCGACCCAGCTACACTTTTATTACCTGAAAGGAATTGTAAAGCAAAAGGGTGAGCACAACTAGCTCAGTAAAGAATATCATGACTAAAGATAAATAAATTATCAATAGCCTTCAACGAAGAATAAATCGTAGATTTAGAACATATGGTAGATGATAAAACTTTTCAACCATAGTTGCGGTAACGAAGCGATCCATTAGAAGAGTCAAATAGACCATAAAATCTATTATCTTCTCCATGTTAAAAGTCCATCAACAATGTTTTATCCCTGTAACATTAATCAATAATTCCTGTCCACAATCACGTGTATAACTCATAATCGTAATTGTAGTTCTAAATTCCTTTCCTCATCCAGGACAAAGTTAATTTTCATCACCTGAAACATCAAAGATCATGGTTATACCAAATCACAGTTCATGTTCATAATCCTACTAATAAATTCATCTTTGCACTACGGCTAAATATATTCATCAACAAGTCATCTTTGCACTACAGGCCAAATATATTCATCAACAAGTCATCTTTGCATTACGAGCCAAAGATATTCATCAGAAATCATTCATCTTTGCACTACAGGCCAAAGATATTAATATCTCAAAGAAATATATAATCATTTCAGAATTTATATAAACAATAATTATAACCATGTTGATCAATTCACCTTTGCACTTAAGCTAAAGATATTCAATTATAAATTCAATGGTCATGATCATACCAGTCACAATTCAACTTTTCAATACTGGCCAAAGAGAACCCTATTCATGATCATACCAATAATCTACCCATCTTTACACTCCAGTGAAAGAGAATTTCAACATCGTATTATAAAATGTTATATATGATAATAAAATCAATATAATCAATACATAGTTTTAATCTCCAGAGTAATATTCATAAATCAACTATAATTTGGTTAGAAAAAGAAACTAATTTTGTAGTGAATAGTACCCATGAATAGTAACTCGTGAATAGTAACTAGTGAATAGTAACTCGTGAATAGTAAATCGTGAATAGTAACTCGTGAATAGTAACTCATAAATAGTAACCCCGACATGAAAAAGTTCCAAATTTGATAAAAAGTTCAAACCAATATTTTGGCATAATGATATTGAAGATATAATATCATTTTCGAATAAAATAACATCCCTTACTATCCCTTACAATCCCCTAATATCCCTTACAATCCTTTATTATCCCTTACCTCAAAAAGAAGCGGACTTACATTTGGAATAACGAATCGAACTTGCAATCAGTATAGCAACAAATAAGATATCAAAATACTCACAAGAATACACTTTCGATAATATAGAGAGAAATAGAGAAAACTTCAGCTTTAGAGTGTGATTTTCAATTCTAACCTAAGCACTATTTATAGGAAATTGCTTAGAACACCAAAGCAAAAAATTTAATAAATTAATAATATAATTATAAAATTTTCTTACGCACACCCAAGAAATCTGAATTCAACATCTAACATGTGCAAGTGGGGCCCACCCACTTGTTAAAAACGTTTTTCTTTTAAAAATTATTTAAAACTTCAAAAATCAATTATTCCGGAACTTCAATAACTCATAATAAATAGCCCTTTTATCAGAAAATTCGAATCTCACATCTTCTTATAGGAAATTCAATTCTCTACAACTTTGCAGAAGAAAGTTTTTCCAAATTCCAAACAGAAATTGACCGAAATCCACATACGGACAATTTTACAGGCTATAATCAAATTTCAGTCAAGAAATGGGGTCCACCGACACACAAAACATGTGTTAATCATTTAATGCAACAAAAATACTCTTCCTCCTCATATACTCATTTATCACACATTCATTGTAAAAATATCATCATTATTATATTATAATAATATAATAAAATATTATTTTATCAGAAAAGATAAAATATCAATTTTCAACAATTGTCACTTTAAAAAAAATTCTCCATCTATATCCACATAAAATGAATATTTTCGTTATCATATAAATCAATAATTAATTATTCACAAATAATATTACGAATCACAATAATGACAACCAGCGGCTTCTCGGAAGAGGGGCTTTCGATAAGAATTTCTCCTTCTTGGCGCCTTGATTAGGTGACCAAACCTCTCCTTAGATGAACTTTCTAGACATTGCCAATAATACTATCTAATAATATTATTCAAATAATATGAATTATTAATTTGATAATGGAAAATCTTGTCAATGTGACAATTATTAAAACAACAATAATATAAAATATCAACGCAACAATTATTGAATCAAAAATAAAATATTGAACAGTAATTACTGTAACAATTTTTGAGTAGTGCCTTCTTACGTAAGAATCAATAATTGGTGCAATACCGTGTGCTACTGTGCAACCACGCATATTACTGTGTTTTAACCACCGGGTATTCCAACAATATAATCTGTTACAACTACTGCCAGCTTATTTATAAACAACTTATACTTGTCATTTTCTTCATCCAATCGCTTTTCCAGAGTTATGGGGCCCACAAAAGGCTCTTGGTCGCATTTAATATTCTAACGTAAAGAATATTCCACGACCAAACGAATATTCCCCTATAGAAATGAGTATTTTATAACCACTTGCATATTTTGAAAAAAAATTCATATATCACCCTTAACTTTTTAACCTTTTATCAATTTAACCATTTACTAAATAGAAAAATTGAATACTTTTATTTCATAAAATTCGGGGTCTTACAACTATACTGTAATTATTTTTTTTCACATAATTGTACTATTGATTCACATGATTGTACTATTGATTCACAAGATGTACTATTAGGGGAGGTGGTGCAAGTTTGATAATACTTGCAGGACTAAATTAAAAATGAAAAAAAAAGATGAATGTATGATACTGTAATATTTCGAGCCCCAAAACGTGCAATTATCGAAACTATATTTTCCTATAAATAGAAGCTCATTCTTCTTTCATTCTCACCAATTCACTAAGACTCACAAGAGCATTTACGAGAGAAGCTTTAGAGAAAAATAGAAGAGAAGTCTGCTACCTCATTATTCCAAAGATCCGATCTACTTACGAGGTAAAGAGATATTATTTTGTTCAAGATTCATAGAAATAATATTTTCTTCCATACTACGTAGTATGTGAGTAATATTATTTAAGTCTCGTATTCGATTATACCATCATTCGGTTAAAGTATTGCTTCTATATTCCGTGAAATTAGTAGAATATCCTTGAAATTTGCGCTTCATCTAGTATCGCTTCACAAGGATATTTTTTGCACATTCTTGTTAAATTTTAAGTTTTTCATGCCGGAGTACTGTCCATGAGTACTATTCATTTATATGGTACTATTCACAGGTACTATTCACGAGTACTATTCACAGAGTACTATTCCCGAAGTACTATTCACGGGGTACTATTCACTCAGGTACTATTCATCCGGAGTACTATTCATAACAAAAATTAATTTCTTTTTGGTCCAAATCATTTTTGATACATTATCATTCTTGAATTCTACTCCACAAAGCAGTATCATGTTGACAATTTGGATAATATTGAATTCTAGATAAATTAAATTATAAATCTTTAAAAATTTATCCTTGAACTTGTTTTTATTGAATTCTTATATCATTGTCATCATCCTCATGTTTATATTATGTTGAAAGTCATCTGTGGCCTGTAGTGCATTATAAGACCCCAACTTTTATGAATAAATATGAATTTTCAATAAATATCATTTTTGAATATTATGGAGTGAATTTGATATAATGTTATAGTTGTGGGTAATATTTATAAATTTTGCAAAGTACGCAAATTGTTATATAATATTCGATTGGTAGGGGAATATTCGTTTTAACAGGGAATATTCATACGACGACACAATCATTAGTGGACCCCACAATGGAATTATTGTCGGATTGAGAAAACAACAAAAATATCTTTTTATAAAATAACGGCGAAAGTTTTACCGTTAACTGTTAGAATACCCGGTGGTTAAAATATAGTAATCTGGAGGGGTTTGCATGAAGTTATACGTGGTATTACGATATGATTTTTTGAATTATTGATTCTTACGTAGAAGGCACTTACTCAATAATTGTTACGGTAATTCTTCGCTCATATTTTATTTTATTGATTCAATAATTGTTGCGTTGATATTTTATATTATTGTTGTTTCAATAATTGTCACTGCAGAGTATTTCTCATTATCAAATCAATAATTCATATTATTTGAATAATATTATTAGATAGCATTATTGACAATGTCTAGAAAGTTCTGTCAAGGAGAGGTTTGGTCACCTAATTGCGCTACCAAGAAGAGAAATCCTTATTGGAAAGTCCCTCTTTCACGGGAACGACACGGTTGTCATTATTGTTATTACAGTAATATTATTTGTGAATAATTAATTATTGATTTATATGATAAGGAAATATTTATTTCATGTGGACATAAATGATGGATAGGAAAATATTTATTTTATGTGGTCATAAATGAAGGAATTAATGTTGAGGTGTTTTATCAGTATTTTGTCGGATCGGAAGTATTAAAAAATTAAATCGGTGTTCTTAAAGCCCTATTGCGTGAGCTATAATTTTAATCCGACCGTTGGATCGTTGTGATTTTTGGATATGTTATGCATATATAAGTTGAGTATATGTCCACAAATTTTGAACAGTTAAAAATTAACGTATGATTTGTTATGAATTTTAAGATGTGTTGAAAATTGTCCGTTTGTGAAATTCAGATATTTTTTGTTTGGAATTTGGAAAAACTTTCTTCTGCAAAGTTGTAGAGAATTCGATTCTGTGTGGAATGGACATAAAATTCGTATTTTTCTGATAAAATGGCTATTTATTATGAATTATTGAAGTTTCAAAAATTAAAATATTTTTATTAAAAATATGGGTGGGCCCCACTTTTGGTTGTTGGGAAAGGTGGCTGATTTAGTTGGCCCCACTTGTGGTGGCTGAAATTTTTTAAAGAAGTGTGCGTAGAAAAAAATAATAATAATAGTATTTTAGTATTTAGTCTCCTATGGCGTTCTAGTATTTTCCTATAAATAGGCGCTCAAGTTAGAATTGAAAATCACACCAGAATCAGAGAATTCTTCTTCTATAATCTTAAGCGTATTTCTTTAGAGTTTTAGAAAGCTTTGAGCGTAGAAAACAATGAATATTTTTTTCAAGAATATTCCCGCTATACCAGTTGGAATACTCTTCTTTTCAAGGTAAGAGATGTTATTTTTGTTCAATATTCGTTTGAAATAATATTTCCTTCCATACTCTATATAGTATGTAAGTAATATTATTTCGTTTCAGATTTCGAATTCTATACTCGTTTGTTAAAATTTTGGCTTCTATACTCCATGAAATTAGTAGAATATCCTTGATATTTGCGCTTCATCCAGTATCTTTTCATGGAACTATTATTCTGAGCAATCTTGATAAGTTTTAACTTTTTCATGTCGGAGTACTATTCACGGGGTTACTATTCCCAAAGTACTACTCACGGGGTACTATTTACTCGAGTACTATTCACCTGGGGTACTATTCATGATAAAAATTGATTCATTCTCGGTCCAAATTATTTTTGGTACAATATTATTCTTGAATTTTACTCCACAAAGCAGTATCATGTTGACAATTTGGACGTTATTGATTTCTGGATAAATTAAATTATAAATCTTTAAAAATTTATCCTTGAACTTGTTTTATTGAATTCTTATATCATTGTCATCATCCTCATGATTATATTATGTTGAAAATCATCTGTGGCCTGTAGTGCATAGATGGACTTGGTATGATTATGACCAGGGATTATTCGGTTTAATCATGACCGTAATGTTACAAATGATGTTGTGACACCCCCAAAATAGTTATACATCACCCATCTTGAGTCGCCAAATACATGGTACAAAATTCAAATACAACTTAATTATACAACAGTCGTGTAAAATACGACAAAACATAATCTAAGAGTTTTTAATAAGAATATTGTCATCTAGACAATATCCACACTCAATTGAGTCCTCATTACATTTATTGTCACACTATTTTATAGAATAGTGAGGACTACTAAAACAACCATCTGGATTGTCAATCCGTTCCCCGACTTGTCCCAGCTATATTCTCATTTCCTGAAGAGAACAGTGAAAGAAAGGGTGATCTCAACTAGTCAAGTAAGAAATATTATGACTAAGATAATGCAGAATAAATTATCCTTAGCCTTCAACAGTATAACAACTGATAGAATATAATAGACAACAAGTTTTAGATCAACAACTGCAGCGGAATAAGCAATCCATTAGAAGAGTCAAGTAGAGCATAAAATCTACTATCTTCTATGATTTAAAAGTTTATCATCAATTTTATCATTTGAGACTCGACAATAAATAAACCACATCATCGAATCATCCTCGCACTACGGGCCAAGGATATTCATGTAATCATCAATGATCATGATTATACCAAATAATCCCTGGTCATAATCATACCAACAACTGTCCATCAATGAACTACAGGACAATGAGGACTTTCACCACATCATTCGTCACATTACGGTCATGATTATACCGAATAATCCCTGGTCATAATCATACCAAGTCAGTCTATGCACGTAAGCCAGAGTTGACTTTCATCATAATATAAGCAAGAGGATGATGACAATGACATAATAATTCAATAAAACAAGTTCAAGATAAATTTTAAAGATTTATAATTTAAATTATCCAGAAATCAATAACGTCCAAATTGTCAACATGATACTGCTTAATGGAGTAAAATTCAAGAATGCTCAGAAGAATATTTTCATGAAAAGATACTGGATGAAGCGCAAATATCCAGGATATTCTACTAATTTCATGGAGTATAGAAGCCAAAACTTTAACCAACTGAGTATAATAGAATATATGAAAGCGCAAATGGATTTTTTCCTACATACGCGTAATCCACGTAAACAGATTATTTCCACAATTTAATAAGGAATAAATACGAAGGATCATTCACCATGCATGCGGTAGTCCACATAGACAGGTTATTCTAACAAAATAATAAAGAATGGAATAACAAAAGAATTCACCAGGCATGCAATAGACCGCACAGACAAGTTATTCCAACAGAATAATAAAGAATGGAATAACAAAAGAATTCACCAGGCATACGATGAATCGCATGCATTTGGTTATTCCAATGTAATAATAAAGAATGGAATAATGAAAGAATTCACGGGCATGCGATAGATCCATGCAGACGAGTTATTCCAATGTAATAATAAAGAATGGAATAACAACCCTTACGAGTATTGAAAGAAAATAACTCTCTTCATGAATATGAAAGAAATAATACCCCTTACCTTAGAAGAAACTGGATACTGGAATAGTGAGGTAGCAGACTTTTCTTCTTTTCTCTCTCTATAATTTCTCTCTATAATAATTGCTCTTGTGAGACTTAGTGAATTGGTGAGAATGAAAGAAGAATGAGCTTCTATTTATAGGAAAATATAGTTTCAATAATTGTACATTTTGGGGCTCAAAATATTACAATATAATACCTTCCTCTTTTTCTTCATTTTTAATTTAATCCTACAAGTATTATCAAACTTGCACCACCTCCCCTAAAAGTAAATAATGTGAATCAATAGTACACACATGTGAACACATAGATATAAACATGTGAATAAATAACAATTAATTGCTCATTTATCCGTTGAATTACCCGATTGGTCAATATAACCTCCAGACATTAATTATTATCGAAATAAATGCCAATTTCCACCAACACTAATAATTCCCACACAATGGAACTATCAATTTCATCTTTAATCAACATGAACTTATTCATCATTAATATTATAACTCATAAAATATAACAACCAGGTCGTTCCCAGGAAAGAGGGGGCTTTCCGATAAGGATTTCTCCTTATTGGCATGCAATTAGGTGACCAAACCTCTCCTTGACAGAACTTCTAGATATTGTCAATATTGCAAATAATAATATGAATAACTTTGTCGTCTCAATTATTGATTTAATAATATAAAATATTATACAGATGATACTGTAACAATAATTGAATCAATAATATGAGAGATATGATCAAAGCAATTCTCGTAGCAATAATTGAGTATAACTAAGTGACTTCTCATGTAAGCATCAATAATCAATACCGCGCGTCTACTTATGCGACCACGCCATTCATCGTACTTTTACTACCGGGTAGTTCAACAGTTTAATGGTAAAACTTTCGCCGTTATTTTTATAAAAAGATAATTCTGCCGTTTTCTAACTACGAAAATACTTTCATTGTGGGGTCCACCAATGATTATGCCGTCGTACGAATATTCCTTGTTCAAACGAATATTCCCCGACCAATCTAATATTATATAACCACTTGCTTACTTTGCAAAATTTGTAAATAATACCCACAGCTATAACATTATATCAAATCCACACCATAATATTCAAAAATATATTTTGAGAAAAAAATAATCTTTATTCATAAAAGTTGGGGTCTTACAGATGTGGTAAAAGTCCTCATTGGCCCGTAGTGCATTGATGGACAGTGGTTGGCATGATCATGACCATTGATGAATACACGAATATCCTTGGCCCGTAGTGCATGGATAATTTGTGGTTGTGATACTAATGAATATCATAGGCCGTAGTGCAGGGATGATGTGTATTATTTATTAAGCTGAGTCTCAGCGATAAAAGTGATGAAAAACCTTTTAAATCATAGAAGATAGTAGATTTTATTCTCTACTTGACTCTTCTAATGGCTTGTTCCGCTGCAGTTTAACTTGATGTTTGTTATATTTTATCAGTTTAACACTATTGAAGGTTAACGATAAATTAATCTGCATTATCTTAGTCATAATATTTCTTACTGAGCTAGTTGAGCTCACCCTTTTCCTTTCATTGTCATCTTTAGGAAATGAGAACATAGCCGGGACTAGTCGGGGAACGGAGTGACGGTTCAGATGATAGCATTAGTAGTCTTCACTATTCTATGAAATAGTGTGATAATAATTGTATTGAGGACACCATTTGAGTTGAAGTAATAATTTAGGCATGTATAATTTTCAGGTTTTGGATATGTAAACCATGTAGTCATTTAAAAGAAATTATGAAACAAACAAATTCACACAACATATCTACTTATCATCGTTCTCGAAACAGGAATACAAATACTTTACAATTAGTTGGATAAAATTTGGTTTTGACAGTTTGGGGTGATTAGGGCTTAATTTAGTCTATTCAAGTTTGTTATTATCTATATGATTGTTGGGTGCTTGTGTACTGGTTATTGAACATTCAAACAAGGGAGAGAAAGGGGCTATAAAACAGCGTCCTCAAGGTGTTCGATAAAAGTCCTGAAAGAGGGAAAAGTTAGTTTTTGAGCAAGTTGGGGGGGGGGGTGTTTGACCTGCATTGGTTTGTTATTATTTGGGAAATTTAAATGGCACCGAAGAGGCACCGCAATGAGTCATCTCAAGCTCAAGCCCAACCTCAAGCCCCGATACCATTCGACAACACTCGGTTTGTAAGCACCGACGCGAAGGACTATTTTCATGACTTTCTAATGGCCAACACTTGGTTTCGAGAAATTGTTTCAAAATTGTCAAACAATCACATAAATATGAATCTTTCCAAAACAAAATAAATCCATTCATAAATCTTAATCTCCCAATATTATTTGAAGAAGATAAATATTCTTCTTCATTTCAAAATCTATAGCATGTTTTTTAGTTTCTAACCAAATGTGATCTATGTGTAATAAGACCAGAAACTTTAGCTATTTTTTGATTGGTAGTAACATAAATAAGTATTAGTGATAATTTTTAGGGAGATTTGTAATAAATGGAGCCCTCTAATAATTTCTACCGATCTCATGAATTGATAAATTTTGCAATTGTAATTTCGTGGATCGATAAATTTTAAAAATAAAATTTTATTTACCTTTTATTGAAATAATTTTTAAGTTTGATGGCCCAAATTCATGTATCATTATTATATTAATTATTTCATTATATATATATATATATAATGTGTTGAGTAACCACTGATAATAACACATATTTAAAACACCAAATTTAGAAAATTCCATTTGGACCCTAGAGGCCTAGATCACTTGGTTGTTTAGTCAGCCTAATCAACCTTGTTTCAATTGACCAAAAAGATTCTGAATCAGAGTCAAACCCTTCAGCTAAAAAAGAAGGATCACTAACATTGGTTCACCCAAACAAGACCTTTTGATGATCCTTTTCAAATAGGAATTTTTTATTTTTTTTGTCTTCTCACTTGTTTTTACATACTCCTTTTAACACCAAGGAATGTCAAACAAACCTTGCTTTTATCTTCATTTTTGTTTCAACCTTCAAATAGCTTATTCAGAGCAGAGGAATTTGTACATGGTCAATTATAGTTATGAAGAAATGTTCAACAAACACATGCTCAGAAAGAAGCAACGTAATGAAGATTAAAGACAATAGATTAACACTTCATCAAGGATAACATAGATATAGACATTTTAAACGCACTTGAGAATCTTATTTACTTTATCAGATGCAACTTATTTTACTCACAAAAACATCAAATCTCGTGTACATAACAGTTATTCCTTGTAGAAAATTTCATTAAGGTAATAGAGACATTTTTAACACGTTTTTTTTTCTTATTAAAATCATCAAAATTATCATGGTTATAAACAATGAAATTTTGCAGAAACAATCTTGATCTTTTATGGCACTAATAAATTTAGATAATAAACTCATAACTTGGCCATCAAAGGCCCCATGACCAACTTTTCCTCTAGGCTTCTCCGTCCAAGAGATCCCTCCCTTTATAATATAATACCTTCACACACAACATACGTATCCAAATCATTTCTCACTCTAGAGATTCATAGTCATAGATGATATTTTTTCCATTTCTTGGGGTATATTCCAATGGGGCAAAACCTTTGTTGTATGAGGCAGCCTAGTCCAGGTGATCACCCGAGAGAGGCCATCGCCTTGGATTCGAATTTCAGTACTTCGGCTGAGAAAAAATTAGGACAAAGAGAGTTTTCGACTTTTGGGGAGTGCCTAGTGGATTCACCAAAAATGAACATTCCTCATACTAGTGCTAATAATATTTATACTAGTGGTGAAGTTGATCAAAAATTGTACCAAAAAATTCATCCGGCTTCTCCTGATGTTCGTGTGGATTTCTTTACGCCGAGGAGTAGCTTTTCGTCAGATAAATTGGGAGTATTAGGGAAGGTTGATGAAGAAGATGAGGAAGGCTTGTGTGGTGGTTCGATGAGTAGTAGAACAAGCCAAAGTGGAAGATTGAAAAAAAGGGTGAGCTTTAAGTTACCGGAAGCGGCTGATATCATCATATTCTACTCACCAAAGGAAACATTAGAAGGAATTTCCATTCCATGAAATTCAAGTTTGGTCAAGTTTTTGGATAGCGCAGAAGTTGGGTACAAGATATTCTTTTTTATTCATAGATGCAACGCGTGACAAAAAGTTGACCAATTTTAAATTTCTTGTAAACCGAGTTTTTTTTGATAATGTGAAGTAACCGACCCGCAGGCCGATTAATCTCCCCATATCAGTGCGGGTTTGGTAACTTGCTTACGCAAGACCATCCGTGGCCCCATTTGTTCACAAAATAAATACTATTTAGAATACTATTCAAAGAAAATTAAATCTTTATTCATAAAAGTTGGGGTCTTACAACCTCCCTCCTTATGAAATTTCGTCCTCGAAATTAATGTGCATACCTGGTATGTTGAAGAGATGGGATACCTTATTTTCAGTTCAGATTCTAGCTCCCAGGTCATTTTCTCAATATCATGGGTTTTCCATAAAACTTTGACTTGAGCTATAACCTTTGAGCGTAGAATATGTTCCTTCTTATCTAAGATCTTGACAGGTACCTCCTCATACGTTAAATCTTCTGCTATCTCGTCTGGTTCTAATTTGATCATGTGGTTTGGGTCTTCCACATATTTACGTAACATAGATATGTGAAAAACGTTATGAACAAAAGACATAATTGGCGGTAAGGCGAGTCTATAGGTCACAGTTCCTACTCGGTCGAGGATTTCAAATGGACCAATGAATCGAGAGTTGAGCTTTTCTCTCTTTCCGAATCTCGTAACTCCTTTCCATGGAGCAACACGTAATAATATATGATCTCCGACATTGAATTCCATGTCCTTTCGATGAAGATCAGCATAACTCTTTTGTCGATCTTGTGTTGTTTGTATATGTTGTCGGATCATTTGAATCTTTTTCGTAGTCATGCGTACCAATTCTACTCCCAACAATGTTGTTTCACACAGCTCGTCCCAACATACTAGAGAAAGACACTTTCGTCCATACAACGCCTCGAATGGAGTTATGTCTATACTTGCTTGATAACCGTTCTTGTAGGAGAATTCCACCAATGGTAAGTAATTGTCCCAACTTCTTTTGAATCTAGTACACAAAGTCTCAATAGATCTTCAAGAGTTTGAATAGTCCTTTTCGACTACCCGTCCGTCTGAGGATGATATGCAAAAATGAATCATAAATCCGTGCCCATATCTTTCTGCAAGCTGACCCAAAATCGTGAAGTGAATCTAGGGTCTCGATCAGAAACTATGGATACTGGCATACCATGCAGTCTTACAATCTCATTTATGTATATACGAGCAAGACGTTCAAGTGAATAAGTTTCTTGTATAGGCAAGAAATGAGCAGACTTGGTTAATCTATCGACAATGACCCAAATTGCATCTATGCCTTGAGAAATCTTGGGAAGACCCGTAATGAAATTCATGTTGATGTGTTCCCACTTGCATTCTGAAATTTTAAGTGGTTGTAATGAACCTTTTGGCACGTTGTAATGAACCTGCCTTGACACGTTGACACGTTAAACACCGTTAGATAAACTCCGCGATCTCTCTCTTCATTTTGCTCCATCAAAATGTATGTCAAAGATCACGATACATTTTGGTACTTCCAAGATGGATTGAAAACGGTGTGTTATGTGCTTCCATCATGATTTTATATTACAAATCAGAGTCGTTAGGAATATAAAGTCTAGAGTTGACTTGAAATATTCCTTCTTCGTTGATTTTTGCTTCTAAAATAACACATTCTTCTTCATATTCATCAGTTATGGGTCTGTAGCTTGAGCAGCTTTAACTTTATCGATTAAAGTCGGTTCTACTCGTATATTTGACATCATCATGCGGGTCCTTGGAGTTTTTAACTCTATCTCCATCCTTTGTAAATCATACAAAATAGGCATTTGTGTTGACAATATCGCACTCGTTCCCGCATATGATCTTTTACTCAACGCATCAGCTACTATGCGACGCCCCCAAAACAGGTATACATCACCCATCTTGAGTCGCCAGATACAAGGTACTGAATACAAATACAACTTAATTATACAACAGTCGTGTGAAATACGACAAAAAACATAAATCATGGGTTTTAATACAAATATTGTCATCTAGACAATATCCACGCTCAATGGAGTCCTCATTACATTTATTATCACACTATTTCACAGAATAGTGAGGACTACTAATGCACCATCTAGGACCATCTCTCTGTTCCCCGACTAGTCCCAGCTACGGTCTCATTTCCTGAAGAGAACAGTGAAAGAAAGGGTGAGCTCAACTAGCCCAGTAAGAAATATTATGACTAAGATAATGCAGAATAAATTATCATTAGCCTTCAACGGTGTTAAACTAATAAAATATAATAAACATCAAGTTTAACAGCAGCGGAACAAGCAATTCATTAGAAGAGTCAAGTAGAGAATAAAATCTACTATCTTCTATGATTTAAAAGGTTTTTCATCACTTTTATCGCTGAGACTCAGCTTAATAAATAAAATCGAAACATCACTGCTCCACGGCCAAGGATATTCATGTAATCATCAATGGTCATGACTATACCGAATAATACCTGGTCATAATCATACCAACAACTGTCCACCAACAAACTACAGGCCAATGAGGACTTTTACTACATCATTCGTCACATTACGGTCATGATTATACCGAATAATCCCTGGTCATAATCATACCAAGTCCATCTATGCACGTAAGCCAAAGATGACTTTCAACATAATATAAGCATGAGGATGATGACAATTCAATAAAATAAAACAGTTCAAGAATAAATTTTAAAGATTTATAAGTTAATTTATCCCGAACTCAATAACGTCCAAATTATCAACTTGATCTTCGCTTTGCAAGCGGTAAAATTCAAGAATGCTCGTAAGAATATTTCCATGAAAAGATACTGGATGAAGGACAAATATCAAGGATATTCCACTAATTTCATAGAGTATAGAAGCCAAAGCTTTAACCAACTGAGTATAATAGAATATATGAAACTGCAAATGGATTTTCGCCCGCTATGCGGTAATCCACGTAGACAGATCATTTCCACAATTTAATAAGGAATGAATACACATGATCATTCACCATGCATGTGGTAATCCACATAGACAAGTTATTCCAACAGAATAATAAAGATTGGAATAACAGAAGGATTCACTATGCGTCCGATAGACTACACCGACAGGTTATTCCCAACAAAATAATAAATAATGGAACCAGATCCGACGTAAACGCACAGACAGGATATTCCGACAGAATAATAAATAATGGAACCGGTCCCACAGAACGCAAGCAAGTGATATTCCGCGTAATAATAAATAATGGAACCAGGTCGCCGTAAACGCATGCATGTGATATTCGACAAAATAATAAAGAACGGAATATTAGAAGAATTTCACCATGTATGCGGTATTTGATATAAGCGAGTTATTCCAATGAATAATAAGAATGGAATAACAGAAGAATTTCACCAAGTATAGGGTATCCCGCGTATACTGGTTATTTCAACAGAATAATAAAGAATGGAATAACAGAAGTTCTCTTTATGAATAAAAAAGAAAGAATACCTCATATGAATACAACCAATAATATTTCCTACCTTAGAAAAACTGAATACTGAAGTAGTGAAGTAGCAGAATACTTTTCTTCTTTCTCTCTATAGTTTCTCTCTCTAGAGTTTCAGTGAATTCGTAAGAAATAATGAAGGAATGAGTTTCTATTTATAGGAGAATGGACTGAATAGTAACTAATTCATGAACGGTCTAGATTGATTTACTTTTAAAGAGACGGTCCATATTGATTTACTATTAAAACTTAAAGCAACGGTCCATACTGATTTACTATTAAAACTTTAAACCAGTGATCCATATTGATTTACTATTATACTTTCCACCAGCGGTCCATATTGATTTACTATTATATCTTCAACCAACGATCAGAAAAATTAGCACATCTCCTCATGGAATAATATTGTACCAAAAAATGATTTGGACCGAACAGAAATATATCTTACGGGTGAATAGTACCCCGTGAATAGTAACTCGTGAATAGTAACTCGTGAATAGTAACTCATGAATAGTAACTCGTGAATAGTAACTCATAGTACTCCGACACGAAAAGTGCCCCGAATACCTGATTGAACAATATAACCTCCAGACATCAATTATTATCGAAACAAATGTCAATTTCCACTAACACAAATAATTCCAACACAATGGAACTATAAAATTCATCTTTAATCAACACAAACTTATTCATCATTAATATTATAATTCACAATATTTAACAACCAGGGCGTTCCCAAGAAAGAAGGGCTTTCCGATAAGGATTTCTCCATATTGGCGCGCAATTAGGTGACCAAACCTCTCCTTGACTAAACTTCTAGACATTGTCAATATTGAAAATGATAATATGAATAACTTTGCCGTCTCAATTATTGATTTAATAATGTATCATATTATGCAGATGATACTATAACAATAATTGAATCAATAATATGAGAGATATGATGCAACAATTACTGTAGCAATAATTGAGTATAACTGAGTGACTTCTCACGTAAGCATCAATAATCAATACCGTGTGCTACTATGCAACCACACGTATTACTGTACTTTTACTACCGGGTAGTTCAACAGTTTTAACGGTAACACATCCGCCGTTATTTTTATAGAAAGATAATTTTGTCGTTTTCTAACTACGACAATACTTACGCTAGGGGTCCACTAATGATTGTGCCGTCGTCATAATATTCCTGTTAAAACGAATATTCCCCGACCAATCGAATATTATATAACCACTTGCTTACTTTGCAAAGTTTATAAATATTATCCACAACTATAACATTATATCAAATCCACACCATAATATTAAAAAAAATTATTTCGAGAAAATTAAATATTTATTCATAAAATCTGGGGTCTCACAATCTCCCCTCCTTATAGAATTTCGCCCTCGAAATTTACGTACATACCTGGTATGCTGAAGAGGTGAGGGTATCTTGACTTCTTTTCAAATTCTAACTCTTGAGGTATAACCTTTGAGTTTCGAATATAATCCTTCTTATCCAAGATTTTAACACGTATCTCCTCATACGTTAAATCATCTGCTAACTCGTCTGGTTCTAAATTAATAATGTGGTTCAGGTCGTCCTCATATTTACGTAACATCGATACGTTAAAAACGTTATGAACACGCGACATACTTGGCGATAAAACGAGTCTATAAGCCACAGTTCCTACTTCATCGAGGATTTTAAATGGGCCAATTAAATAGAGGGTTGAGATTTCCTCTCTTCGACGATTCTTGCTTCTAGAATAACGCCCTCTTGAACCTTTTTAATTCTTCACATTCATCAGCACCAGGTGTGTAGCGTGAGCAGCTTTAACTTTATCAATTAAAGTTAATTCTACTCGTATATTCGTTATCTTCATGGGGGTTCATATATTCGCACTTGTAAACGCATACGATCTTCTACTCAACGCGTTAGCTACCACGTTTGCTTTTCCACGGTGGTATTGAATGATATGATCGTAATCTTCAACAGCTCGAGCCAACGTCTTTAGCACATTACACGTTCGTTTTGGGTGAAGAAAATATTTGAGGGTTTTAGAAATGGGTTTTGTACTGGGGTCAATACAAAATTCGATTTCACGCTCTAGGGGTAGGCTAAGAAGTCTTCAAGAATACGTCAGAAAATTTATTAACAATAGAAATATCATTCAAAACTATGACCCTCATCCAAGACTTGGATAGTACATCACATTGATACCTATCAACTTGCCATCGTCATTCACGACGTCACCTACAGAAAGTCTGGCTTCGGTGCATTTCACACAAGGAAGTCAACAACGAAAGGACCGGGGCTCTTTACTTACGGCTTGATATGACAATGATTGACTTTAGTGGTTTGGTTGATTGGATTCTCATAACAAGTTGGTTAGGAATATGAAAGCTAACAACCTTACGAAAAGCATGATGAGTATTTAACCAATCGTTTCCAACAATCACATCAAAGGCAAGTATTTTCAAAGAGATAAGATCGACACGTAACGTGAAAGTGTCAATTTGAATTAAACAAGATATATAAATAGTAGAGGTAACGAAGGTTTCTACTATCAAAGTTTCAACCAATAAGTCAAAGTCTAATTTCTCTGAAGTCATATTTAAACGTTGAGCGCAAGCAAAAGAAATAAAAGAATGGGTAGAACCGGTATCTAATAAGGTATAGACTTCGCAAAAATTTATAATTAACTAACACGTGCTAATTCGTTCGGGTTACTCGCTTTTTGAGAAGTAACAAAAAATGCTCTTCCTGAAACCACTGACTTTGTTTTGTCCGTATCCGCCTTTGGTGCCACCGTCCCAGCTGGACTTGACTTTGGTGCACGACAAAATCGGGCTAAGTAACCTTCTTTCCACAATTATAACATGCTTTGGACTGCATCGCACAGTTTGGACTGATGTGTCCCTCCCCTCCGCATTTGTAACATACTGACCGGCCATGGTCGTTCTCCTTCCTTAACAACAAAATTTGGTCTTGACGTCTTTCCATTATTATTGAATCTCCTCTTCTTGAAATTTCCACTCCTATTATCTTGGCCATGATTACCACCGAAGTGGTTACCATTCTTGGCGTGATAATTTCCCCCACGATGGTTATCATTGTTCATGGGTAGCTATTACCGCAAGACGATTATTATCGTGTTATTGGTCATTACCTTTTGGTTGTGCTGAATCATTACCGCGCTCCAATAACTAAGCCCTATTCACAACATCTGAATATAAACAAAGTTTGTGAGAAATGAGGTATTTACGTATATCGGGTTTCAAACCTCTTAGAAACATTCGCGTCATTCGTTCCTCATTATCGACCAAATGGGATACAAATCGGGATAACTCGGCAAACTTAGCCTCGTACTGCGACACGGTCATATTGTTTTGTTCCAACTTGATAAACTCCACCTCCTTCATGTGACCAATACTTTCGGGAAAGTACTTGTCATTGAACAGCTCTTGGAACTTCTCCCAAGACATCTTGAGTGCATCAGGCTGGGTACGTTTTACAGATTCCCACCAATAATCTGCTTCTTCACGCAACATAAAGGTGGTAAAAGGAAACCTTTTGCTCCTCGGAGCATCTTAAGACATCAAATATCTTGGTGATCTGCTTTAACCACGTCTCTGCCTTAAGTGGTTCTGGTTTTCCAAAAAACTTCGGTGGTCCCAGCTCCTTGAACTGCTAAGCGGTGACCGACCGTGGGTTGCCATTGTTTCCACCTGCATTATGAACAGGAATCTCTCTCGCCTGATGTTACATGAATTGCATAAAGCCTCTGAACATCCCATCGTTCATCATTTCATCGGTGTTATTTTTTACCTGAGGATTATTGTCTTCCTATTGCACATTATCCTGGATATTGATCGTTGGTGACTCAACGGTCTCATGTGCTTCATTGCTTATCCCACCATTTTTGGATGCCATTTTCAAATACTGCCACAAAATAAGGGTTAATTAATATATCACATATTATCCCTATACTCTGACCGAACAGTTAAATACCAAATAAACTTTGGTAGGTCATAGTAGCGAAGGAATTCCCCGTCTCTCCCCTTCTAGTTCTTGTCTCACATCTCGGCCAGGGATCATATCCCTAATCCTTGATACCAACTGTGACGCCCCCAAAACAGGTATACATCACCCATCTTGTGTCGCCAGATACAAGGTACTGAATACAAATACAACTTAATTATACAACAGTCGTGTGAAATACGACAAAACATAAGCTGTGAGTTTTAATACAAAAATTTTCATCTAGATAATATCCACACTCAATGGAGTCCTCATTACATTTATTATCACACTATTTTACAGAATAGTGAGGACTACTAATGCACCATCTAGGACCATCTCTCTATTCTCCGACTAGTCCCAGCTACGTTCTCATTTCCTAAAGAGAACAGTGAAAGAAAGGGTGAGCTCAACTAGCCCAGTAAGAAAATATTATGACTAAGATAATGCGAGAATAAATTATCATTAGCCTTCAACGGTGTTAAACTGATAAAATATAATAAACATCAAGTTTAACAATGAATGAACAAGCAATTCATTAGAAGAGTCAAGTAGAGAATAAAATCTACTATCTTCTATGATTTAAAAGGTTTTCATCACTTTTATCATTTGAGACTCGACAATAAATAAAATCGAATCATCCTCGCTCCACGGCCAAGGATATTCATGTAATCATCAATGGTCATGACTATACCGAATAATCCTCGGTCATAATCATACCAACAACCGTCCCACCAACGAACTACTGAGCCAATGAGGACTTTTACCACATCATTCGTCACATTACGGTTAAGCGATTATACTTAGAATAATCCTCAGTCATAATCATACCAAGTCCATCTACGCACGTAAGCCAAAGATGGCTTTCAACATAATATAAGCATGAGGATGATGACAATTCAATAAAACAGGTTCAAGAATAAATTTTAAAGATTTATAAGTTAATTTATCCTGAACTCAATAACGTCCAAATTGTCAACTTGATACTGCTTTGTGCAGTAAAATTCAAGAATGCTCAGAAGAATATTTCCATGAAAATATACTAGATGAAGCGCAAATATCAAGGATATTTCACTAATTTTATGGAGTATAGAAGCCAAAGCTTTAACCAACTGAGTATAATAGAATATATGAAACTGCAAATGGATTTTCGCTCGCCATGCGGTAATCCACGTAGACAGATCATTTCCATAATTTAATAAGGAATGAATACACATGATCATTCACCATGCATGTGGTAATCAACATAGACATGTTATTCCAACATAATAATAAAGAATGGAATAACAAAAGGATTCAATATGCGTGCGATAGACTGCACCAACAGGTTATTCCTAACAGAATAATAAATAATGGAACTAGGTCTGGCGTAAACGCACAGACAGGATATCCCAACAGAATAATAAATAATGGAACCAGGTCTGACGTAAACGCACCGACAGGATATTTCGAGAAAATAATAAATAATGGAACCAGGTCCGGTGTAAACGCACAGACAGGATATTCCGATAGAATAATAAAGAACAGAATATTAGAAGAATTTCACCATATATGCGGTACTTCGTATAAACAGGTTATTCCAACAGAATAATAAGAATGGAATAACAGAAGAATTTCACCAAGTATAGGGTATCCCGCGTATACAGGTTATTCCAACAGAATAATAAAGAATGGAATAACAAAAGTTCTCTTCATGAATAAGAAAGAAAGAATACCCCTTATGAGTGTAACCAATAATATTTTCTACCTTAGAAAAACTGATTACTGAAGTAGTGAAGTAGCATAATACTTTTCTTCTTTCTCTCTATAGTTTCTCTCTCTAGAGTTTTAGTGAATTCGTAAGAAATAATGAAGGAATGAGTTTCTATTTATAGGAGAATGGACTAAATAGTAACTAATTCATGAACGGTCCAGATTGATTTACTATTAAAACTTAAAACAACAGTTCATACTGATTTACTATTAAAACTTTAAATCAGCGATCCATATTGATTTACTATTATACTTTCCACCAGCGGTCCATAATGATTTACTATTATATCTTCAACCAACGGTCTGAAAAATTAGCACATCTCCTCATGGAATAATATTGTAGCAAAAAATAATTTGGACCGAACAAAAATATATCTTACGGGTGAATAGTAATTCGTGAATAGTAACTCGTGAATAGTAACTCATGAATAGTAACTCATGAATAGTAACTCATGAATAGTACTCAAACCTAAAAAAAGTGCCCCAATACCGATTTGAACAATATAACCTCCAGACATCAATTATTATTGAAACAAATGTCAATTTCCACTAACACAAATAATTTCAACACAATGGAACTATAAAATTCATCTTTAATCAACACGAACTTATTCATCATTAATATTATCACTCAAAATATTTAACAACAAGATCGTTCCTAGGAAAGAGGGGGCTTTCTGATAAGGATTTCTCCTTATTGGCGCGCAATTAGGTGACCAAACCTCTCCTTAACAGAACTTCTAGACATTGTCAATATTGCAAATAATAATATGAATAACTTTGCCGTCTCAATTACTGATTTAATAATGTATCATATTATGCAGATGATACTGTAACAATAATTGAATCAATAATATGAGAGATATGATGCAACAATTACTGTAGTAATAATTGAGTATAATTGGTGACTTCTCACGTAAGCATCAATAATCAATACTGTATGTGCTACTATGCAACCACGCCAGACATCGTACTTTTTTACTACCGTGTAGTTCAATGCTTTTAACGGTAACATAATCAGTTATTTTTATAGAAAGATAATTTTGTTGTTTTCTAACTACGACAATACTTCCGTTGTGGGGTCCACCAATGATTGTGTCGTCGTACAATATTCCCTGTTAAAACGAATATTCCTCGACCAATCGAATATTATATAACCACTTGCTTACTTTGCAAAGTTTATAAATATTATCTACAACTATAACATTATATCAAATCCACACCATAATATTAAAAAAATTATTTCGAGAAAATTAAATATTTATTCATAAAATCTGGGGTCTCACAATCTCCCCTCCTTATGGAATTTCGCCCTCAAAATTTATGTACGTACCTGGTATGCTGAAGAGGTGAGGGTATCTTGACTTCATTTCAGATTCTAACTCTTGAGGTATAACCTTTGAGTGTGGAATATAATCCTTCTTATCCAAGATTTTAACACGTATCTCCTCATACGTTAAATCATCCGCTATCTAGTCCGGTTCTAAATTAATAATGTGGTTCGGGTCGTCCCCATATTTACGTAACGTCGATACGTTAAAAACGTTATGAACACGCGACATACTTGGCGGTAAAACGAGTCTATAAGCCACAGTTCCTACTTCATCGAGGATTTCAAATGGGCCAATTAAATCGAGGGTTGAGATTTCCTCTCTTCGTCGATTCTTGCTTCTAGAATAACGCCCTCTTGAACCTTCTTAATTCTTCACATTCATCAGCTCCAGGTGTGTAGCTTGAGCGGCTTTAACTTTATCAATTAAAGTCGTTTTTACTCGTATATTCATTATCTTCACGGGAGTTTGTATATTCGTACTTGTAAACGCATACGATCTTCTACTCAACGCGTCAGCTACCACGTTCGCTTTTCCACGATGGTATTGAATGATATGATTGTAATCTTCAACAGCTCGAGCCAACGTCTTTGGCACATTACACGTTTGTTTTGGGTGAAGAAAATATTTGAGGGTTTTAGAAATGGGTTTTGTACTAGGGTCAATACAAAATTCGATTTCACACTCTAGGGGTAGGCTAAGAAGTCTTCAAGAATACGTCAAAAAATTATTTAACAATAGAAATATCATTCAAAACTATGACCCTCATCCAAGACTTAGATAGTACGTCACATTGATACCTATCAACTTGCCATCGTCATTCATGACGTCACCTACAGAAAGTCTGCCTTCGGTGCATTTCACACAAGGAAGTCAACAACGAAAGGACCGAGGCTCTTTACTTATGGCTTGATATGACAATGATTGACTTTAGTGGTTTGGTTGCTTGGATTCGCATAACAGGTTGGTTAGGAATATTAAAGATAACAACCTTACAAAAAGCATGATGAGTAATTAACCAATCGTTTCCAACAATCACATCAAAGGCAAGTATTTTCAAAGAGATAAGATCGACACGTAATGTGAAAGTGTCGATTTGAATTAAACAAGATTTATAAATAGTAGAGGTAACGAAGGTTTCTACTATCGAAGTTTCAACCAATAAGTCAAAGTCTAATTTCTCCGAAGTCAAATTTAAACGTTGAGCGCAAACAAAAGAGATAAAAGAATGGGTAGAATCCAGATTCATCTAATAAGGTATAGGCTTCGCAAAAATTATAATTAACTAACACGTGCAAACTTCTTTCTAAGTTACTCGCTTTTTGAGAAGTCACGAAAAACGCTTCTTCTGAAACCACCGACTTTGTTTTGTCTGTATCCGCCTTTGGTGCCACCGTCCCAGCTGGACTTGACTTTGGTGCACGACAAAATCGGGCTAAATGACCTTCTTTTCCATAATTTTAACATGCTTTGGACTGCATCGCACAGTTTGGACTGATGTGTTCCTCCCCTCCACATTTATAACATACGACCGACGGTCGTTCTACTTCCTTAACAACAGGTGCTGGTGCTGACGTCTTTCCATTATTATTAAATCTCCTCTTCTTGAAATTTCCACTCCTATTATCTTGGCCATGATTACCACCGAAGTGGTTACCATTCTTGGCGTGATAATTTCCCCCACGATGGTTATCATTGTTCCGATTGTGAGACCCCGGATTTTATCAATAAAGATTTAAATTTTGTCGAAATAATTTTTTAATATTATGGTGTGAATTTAAGATAATATTATAGTTGTGGGTAGTATTTATAAATTTTGCAAAGTATGCAAGTGGTTATATTATATTCGATTGGTCTGGGAATATTCGGCTTAGCAGGAATATTCGCATAACTACTCAATCATTGGTGGACCCCACAATGTAATTATTGTTTGGATTGAGAAAACAACAAAAATATTTTATTGAAATAACGGCGGAAGTTTTACTGCTTGATCTTTGTTGAACTACTCTCGGTAGTAAAAAAGAATACGTGTGATTGCATAAGTAGCATTACCAGTATTGATTATCGATGCTTATGTGAGAAGTCACTCAGCTTTATTCCATTATTGTCGATTAATAATATGAATTATTATAATGATAATGACGTTTTGTTTTATTCAGATTATTAACGTAATAAAATGCGAAACATCTTTTATATAAAATGTATACTTTATTAAAGTTATTCTATAAATAGAATATATTATATTTTATTATGCATAGTGTTGCATAGTATTTTGCATAGTGTTGCATAGTGTTTGCATAGTAAAAATGTTTTAATATAAATAGAATATATGATATTTTATTAAAAGATTTTGCTTTAAATATGGATGGTCGATTAAAGTAAATCAATCGACCGTTCATGGATTAATTACTATGCATTCTATTTTCCTATAAATAGAAGCTCATTCCTTCATTATTTTCTTACGAATTCACCAAAAACTCTAGAGAGAAATTATAGAGAGAAGCTATAGAGAGAAAATCTAAGAGAGAAAGAAGAAAAGTATTCTCTACTTCACTTTTCCAATATTCATTTCTTCTAAGGTAGGGAATATTATTTGTTGTACCGTAAGGGTGTTATTCTTTCTTATTCATGAAGAGAACTTCATTATTCCATTCATTATTATTCTGTTGAATAACTTTTAAAAGTGGCATACCCTATACATAACTTCAGATATACGCTGATACCTATACTTGGTGAAATCCTTATATTATTCCATTCTTATTTATTCTGCTTTGGAATAACTCAGATACGCTGAATCCCCTATACTTGGTGATCTTCTTCTCGTTATTCCATTCTTTATTATTACATTGGAATATCCTGTGCGTGTGTTTTACACCCGACCGGTTCCATTGCTTATTATTCCGCATTTATTATTACATTGAATATCCATGTCGTGTGTTTTACACCTAACCGGTTCCATTGTTTATTATTCAAAGATTTATTATTCATTTGGATCATCCTATCGGTGTGTGAATTTCACCCGACTGGTTCCGTTATTATTATTCTATTGAAATAACTTCGTCTATGCGGCAGTCTGCATGTGCGGTGATTTCTTTTGTTATTCCATTCTTTATTATACCCAAATTGGTTAAAACTTTGACTTCTAGACTCCATGAAATTAGTAGAATATCCTTGATATTTGCGTTTCATCCAAATCTTTTCATGGAAATATTCTTCCGATCATTCTTGAATTTTACTCTACAAAAACAAGATCATGTTGACAATTTGACGTTAATAATTCTGGATTAAATAATTCTTGAACTTGTTTTATTGAATTATTATGTCATTGTCGTCATCCTCATGTTATATTATGTTATCTTTGGCTTACGTGCATAGATGAACTTAGTATGATTATGACCGGGGATCATTCGGTATAATCATGGCTTGATATAAATGATGTGATAAAAGTCCTCGGTGGCTAGTAATGCGATGATGGATAGTTTTTGGTATGATTATAACCGGGGTGATTCAGATAGTCATGACCATTGATAATTTGATGAAAATCCTTGGCCGTGGTACGAGGATGATTAGATATTGTGGTTTATTCATTAAACCGAGTCTTATTGATAAAATTTATGAAAACCTTATAAAACCTAAAAGATAGTAGACTTTATTTTCTACTTGACTCTTTTAATGGATTGCATATTCCGCTGCTTGCTTAAACCGGTTGTCTATTGTATTTTATCGGTTTAACATCATTGAAGGCTAATGATAATTTATTCGCATTATCTTAGTCATAATATTTCTTCTTTGGGCTAGTTGAGCTCACCCTTTCTTTCACCGTTTTCTCTTGAAATGAGAATATAGCCGGGACGAGTCGGGGAAACGAGTGATGGTCCCAAGATAGCATTAGTAGTCCTCACTATTCTCATTAAATAGCGTGACAATAAATATAATGAGGACTCCTTGAGTATGGATATTGTCTAAATGACAATATTCCTATTAGAACTCTCGGTTTATGTATCGTCGTGTATGTTACCTACGGATGTATAATTAAGTTTGTATTTGAATTTATGTACCATGTAAATGGCGACCTAAGATGGGTGACGATACCTAATTTTGGGGGCGTCACGGTTGGTATCGAGCTTAGGATATGATCCTGCCTAAGATGTGAGACAAGAACTAGGAGGGAGAGACGGGAATTCCTTCGCTAGTATGACCTACCTAAGTTTATTTGGTATTTAATTGGCTCATTGAGTATAGGGATAATATGTGATATGTTAATTAACCCTTGTTTTGTGACAGTGTTTGTATTCAGATGTTGTGAATAGGGCTCAATTATTGGAACGCGATAATGAGTCAGCATAAACAAAAGGTAACGACCAACAACACGATAATAATCATACTGGTGGCAACGGCTATCAGAACAATGATAACCATCGTGGGGGAAATTACCATGCCAAGAATGGTAACCACTTTGGTGGTAATCATGGCCAAGATAATAGAAGTGGAAATTTCAAGAAGAGAAGGTCATTTAGCTCGATTTTGTCGTATAGTGAAGTCAAGTCCAGCTGGGATAGTGGCACCAAAGGCGGATACGGACAAAACAAAGTCGATGGTTTCAAGAAGAGCGTTTTTCGTGACTTCTCAAAAAGTGGGTAACCCGAACGAAGTTAGCACGGGTTAGTTAATTATAAATTCTTGCGAAGTCTATACCTTATTAGATACCGGTTCTACCCATTCTTTTATCTCTTTTGCTTGTGTTCAACGTTTAAATTTGACTCCTAGAGAAATTAGACTTTGATTTATCTATTGAAACTTCGTTGGGAGAAACCTTCGTTACCTCCACTGTTTATTAATCTTGTTGTTTCAAATAAACACTTTCACGTTACCTGTCGATCTTATCTCATTGAAAATACTTGCCTTTGAGGTATTTTTGAAAACGATTGATTAACTACTCATTATTCTTTTTGTAAGGTTGTTAGTTTCATATTCCTAACCAACCTCAAGTATACTGAATTCAAAGTAACCAAATCCTAAAGTTAATCAACCGTTATATCAAGCCATAAGTAAAGAGCCCGATCCTTTCATTGTTGACTTCCTTGTGTGGAATGCACCAAGCTAGACTTTCTCGTAGCGATGTCGTGTATGATCAAGATGGCAAGTTGATAGGTATCATTGTGAGGTGCTATCTAGGTTAAGGGATAGAAGTCATAGTTGGTATCAATGTGACGTATTATCCAAGTCTTAGATGAGAGTCACGCTTTTTGAATGATATTTCTATTATTAATAAATTTCTTGGCGTATTCTTGAAGATTTCCTAGCCTACCCTAGAGCGTGAAATCGAATTTTGTATTGACCCCAAAGACTGAAACCCATTTCTTAAACCCTCAAATATTTCTTCAACTAAAATGAACAGTTTACGTGGTTTATGATGAAAGTCATAATAAAAGCATTGGACTAATGAAAATCATGGGTATACGTGGTATTAGTAAGTTTTATGATGAGTTATGTTGGTTAGTATGTGAAAACATGAAAGTTTCTTAGAAATCACAAAGAGTTGAAAATCGATTTTGGTGAAAAACGTAACATGAAATTCAATTGACCATATCTCCAATTATATTTTGAATTTTTGAGTGTGGTCAAGTCCTAGAGTTAGATCTATAAGTTACCTAACTAATCCAAGTGGAATTACTGGAAAAGGTGTTGTAGATTTATGTGTGGACTGATTTTAGCAAAGGAGTGCAAAGCTGCAAAACCGAAAAAAGCACGCCGCCATAATTTTAGAGGGACTGTTTGACCACTTAAATTATGAGAAAAATTCTGGCCTTTTGGGACATGAAGGTATATGGTATAAAGTACCTCCTGTCCAAAAATGAGCTCATTATTACTTAAAATGAGCAAGTTATGACTATTTCAATATTTAGGTTTTTCCGATTTAAAAACGCTATAACCGAGTTCTATAACTCCGGATGACCATGAAATTTAAACTGAAGCTCACGTTAACATGTGTAAGGTCCTGCCAAGATTTGGGAATTTTGGAGTTAAACTTGAGGTAGCTAATTTCTTAAGAAATTAATTAGAAATTGATTTTTGAAAATAGTAAATGAATTTTAAAAATTCGAGAAAATATATTTTCATTATGGGACTATATTATGCTAAATCCCAAAAAAGAAATATTTTTGGGACTGATTTGGTATTTTCATGAAAATAGTTTAGTTACTGAACATATGAGTTAAATATGTTATGTGAAGTAACAAAGTTGAAAATAGGATTTTATGGCTAGAGAATCCTATATAGAGTATATGCATATATTTTTTATGAGGATTTGATAATTGGTGATGATATCTTATGAGTATGGCATTTTTCAATGATTAAATGCATTATATGGTAAAAGCGTAAACAATTGAGATAAATTGTTTATAAATTTAAGAAGTGATTAAAATATTGTTATAATATTAATGATATTAGATTATGAGATTATTAAGTGATTGATAACATGGGGATATTCTTGAATCCTGAATAAATTATATTATAAATGTTTAATATTTATCCTTTATCTCATTTGATTGATTCTTTATATCATTATCCTCATGTTTATATTATGTTGAAAGTCATCTCGTGGCTGTAGTATAGTAGATGGACTTGGTATGATTATGACCAGGAATTGTTCTAAGATAATCATAACCGTAATTTGAAAACACGATTATCTTTGGTAGTAGTGCATGGATAATTTGTGGTCGTGATACTAATGAATACGCGATTATTATCTTTGGTAGTAGTCGTGGATAATTTGTGGTCGTGATACTAATGTATACACGATTATCTTTGCACGTAGTGTATGGATAATTTGTGGTCGTGATACTAATGAAAACACGATTATCTTTGGTCGTAGTGCATGGATAATTTGTGGTCGTGATACTAATGAATACACGATTATCTTTGGTAGTAGTGCATGGATAATTTGTGGTCGTGATACTAATGAATACACGATTATCTTTGGTAGTAGTGCATGGATAATTCGTGGTCGTGATACTAATGAATACACGATTATCTTTGCACGTAGTGCATGGATAATTCGTGGTCGTGATACTTAATGAATACACGATTATCTTTGGTAGTAGTACATGGATAATTTGTGGTCGTGATACTAATGAATACACGATTATCTTTGGTAGTAGTACATGGATAATTTGTGGTCGTGATACTAATGAATACACGATTATCTTTGGTAGTAGTGTGCATGATAATTCGTGGTCGTGATACTAATGAATATCCTTGGCACAGAAGTGCGGGGGATGATTCGATGATATGGATTAATTATTGAGTGAGTCTCAAAGAATGAAATATTAATTCATGGATGTGGTAAAAGTCATCTTTGGTAGTAGTGCATTGATAGACTTGGTATGATTATGACCACGGTTATTCGGTATAATTATGACCAGTAATTGAAAACACAAATATCCTTGGCCAATGAGTGCATGGATAATTCGTGGTTGTGATACTATTAAGTCTGCGTCTCAAAGATTATTGGTTTTACGATTGTATATCTTTAGCCAGTGGTGCAGATGAATTGTTAATGAATATCTTTGGCGGATTACAAGATGAATTTAATATTTTTAACGATAAAGGTATTCAAGGTATCCTCATGTTTATATTATGTTGAAAGTCATCTGTGGCCAGTAGTGCATAGATGGACTTGGTATGATTATGACCGAGAATTGTTCTAATAATCATAACCGTAATTGAAAACACGATTATCTTTGGTAGTAGTGCATGGATAATTTGTGGTCGTGATATTAATGAATACACAATTATCTTTGGTAGTAGTGCATGGATAATTTGTGGTCGTGATACTAATGAATACACTATTATCTTTGGTCGTAGTGCATGGATAATTTGTGGTCGTGATACTAATGAATACACGATTATCTTTGGTAGTAGTGCATGGATAATTTGTGGTCGTGATACTAATGAATACACGATTATCTTTGGTAGTAGTACATGGATAATTTGTGGTCGTGATACTAATGAATACACGATTATCTTTGGTAGTAGTACATGGATAATTTGTGGTCGTGATACTAATGAATACACGATTATCTTTGGTAGTAGTGCATGGATAATTCGTGGTCGTGATACTAATGAATATCCTCGGCCCACGTAGTGCGGGGATGATTCGATGATATGGATTAATTATTGAAATGAGTCTCAAAGAATGAAATATTAATTCATGGATGTGGTAAAAAGTCAACTTTGGTAGTAGTGCATTGATAGACTTGGTATGATTATGACCACGGATTATTCGGTATAATTATGATCAGTAATTGAAAACACAAATATCCTCGGCCAAGAAGTGCATGGATAATTCGTGGTTGTGATACTATTAAGTCGTCTCAAAGATTATTGGTTTTACAGTTGTATATCTTTAGCCTGTAGTGTAAAGATGAATTGTTAATGAATATCTTTGGCGGATTGCGAAGATGAATTTAATATTTTTAACGATAAAGGTATTCAAGGTATCCTCACCTCTTTATCATACCAGGTATGTACCCTAATTTCGAGGGCGAAATTCCATAAGGAGGGGAGATTGTGAGACCCCAGATTTTATCAATAAAGATTTAAATTTTGTCGAAATAATTTTTTAATGTTATGGTGTGAATTTAAGATAATATTATAGTTGTGGGTAGTATTTATAAATTTTGCAAAGTATGCAAGTGGTTATATTATATTCGATTGGTCGGGAATATTCGAACTTAGCAGGGGAATATTCGTATAACTACCAATCATTGGTGGACCCTAATAAAATTAATTATCGGATTGAGAAAACGACAAAAATATTTTATTGAAATAACGGCGGAAGTTTTACCGCTTGATATGTTGAACTACTTTCTAGTAGTAAAAGTACGATGTCGTGTGTGATCGCATAGTAGCACCAGTATTGATTATCGATGCTTATGTGAGAAGTCACTCGCTTTATTCCATTATTGTCGATTAATAATATGAATTATTATAAGCGATAATGACGCTTTTGTTTTATTCAGATTATTAACGTAATAAAACAAAAACATCTTTTTATATAAAATGAATACTTTATTAAAATTATTCTATAAATAGAATATATTATATTTTATTATGCATAGTGTTGCGTAGTATTTTGCATAGTGTTTTGCATAGTGTTGCATAGTGTTTGCATAGTAAAATGTTTTTATATAAATAGAATATATGATATTTTATTTAAAAATTTTGCTTTAAATATGGACCGATTATTAAAGTAAATCAATCTGACCGCTCATGGATTAATTACTATGCATTCTATTTTCCTATAAATAGAAGCTCATTCCTTCATTATTTTCTTACGAATTCAATTGAAACTCTAGAGAGAAATTATAGAGAGAAGCTATAGAGAGAAAATCTATAGAGAGAAAAGAAGAAAAGTATTCTCGCTACTTCACTTTTCCAATATTCATTTCTTCTAAGGTAGGGAATATTATTTGTTGTACCGTAAGGGGTGTTATTCTTTCTTATTCATGAAGAGAACTTCATTATTCCATTCATTATTATTACATTGGAATAACTCGTAAAAAATGGCATACCCTATACATAACTCAGATACGCCAGATACCCTATACTTGGTGAAATCCTTATATTATTCCATTCTTATTTATTCTGCTGAATTACTGTATACGCTTAATCCCCTATATTTGGTGATCTTCTTCATTATTCCATTCTTTATTATTCATTGGAATATCCTCGTCTGCATGTGTTTTACACCTACTCGTTCCATTGCTTATTATTCCGCATTTATTATTCATTGGAATATCCTCGTCTGTGTGTTTTACACCGGACACCGGTTCCATTGTTTATTATTCAAAGATTTATTATTCGTTGGATCATCCTATCGGTTGTGAATTTCACCCGACCGGTTCCGTTATTATTATTCTATTGAATAACTCGCCTACATCGCAAGTCACCGCATGCACGGTGATTTCTTTTGTTATTCCATTCTTTATTATACCCAGTTGGTTAAAACTTTGACTTCTAGACTCCATGAAATTAATAGAATATCCTTGATATTTGCGTTTCATCCAAAGATCTTTTCATGGAAATATTCTTCCGATCATTCTTGAATTTTACTCTACAAAAAGCAAAGATTATCGTCGTTGACAATTTGGACGTTAATAATTCTGGATTAAATAATTCTTGAACTTGTTTTATTGAATTATTATGTCATTGTCATCATCCTCATGTTATATTATGTTATCTTTGGCTTACGTGCATAGATGAACTTAGTATGATTATGACCGGGGATCATTCTAGTATAATCATGGCTTGATATAAATGATGTGATAAAAGTCCTCGATGGCACATGAATGCGTGATGGATAGTTTTTGGTATGATTATAACCAGGGGGTGATTCGGTATAGTCAGTCATGACCATTGATAATTTGATGAAAATCCTTGACCGTGGTATGGGATGATTAGATATTGTGGTTTATTCATTAAACCGAGTCTTAGTGATAAAAATTTATGAAAACCTTATAAAACCTAAAAGATAGTAGACTTTATTTTCTACTTGACTCTTTTAATGGATTGCGATATTCCTCAGTAGTTAAACCGGTTGTCTATTGTATTTTATCGGTTTAACAACTCATTGAAGGCTAATGATAATTTATTCTGCATTATCTTAGTCATAATATTTCTTCTTGGGCTAGTTGAGCTCACCCTTTCTTTCATTTCACCGTTTCTTCGTGAAATGAGAATATAGCTAGGACGAGTCGGGGAAACGAGTGATGGTCCCGAAGATAGCATTAGTAGTCCTCACTATTCTGTTAAATAGCGTGACAATAAATATAATGAGGACTCCTTGAGTATGGATATTGTCTAAATGACAATATTCCTATTAGAACTCTCAGTTTATGTATTGTCGTATGTTACACGACAGATGTATAATTAAGTTTGTATTTGAATTTATGTACCATGTAAGTGGCGACCCAAGATGGGTGACGTATACCTAATTTTGGGGGCGTCACACCGATGGCCGTTGCCACCGAAACAATTATTATCGTGTTGTTGGTCGTTACCTTTTGGTTGTGATGAATCATTATCGCGCTCCAATAACTGAGCCATATTCACAACATCTGAATGTAAACAAAGTTTGTGAGAAATGAGGTATTGACGTATATCGGGTTTTAAACCTCTTAGAAACATTTGCGTCATTCGTTCCTCATTATCGACTAAATGGGATGCAAATCTGGATAACTCGGCAAACTTAGCCTCGTACTTCGACACGGTCATATTATTTTGTTCCAACTTGATAAACTCCACCTCCTTCATGTGACGAATACTTTCGGGAAAGTACTTGTCATTGGTCAGCTCTTGGAACTTCTCCCAAGACATCTTGAGTGCGTCAGGCTGGGTACGTTTTACAGATTCCCACCAATAATCTCCTTCTTCACGCAACATAAAGGTAGCAAAGGGAACCTTTTTCTCCTCGGAGCATCCCAAGACATCAAATATCTTGGTGATCTGCTTTAACCACGTCTCCGCCTTAAGTGGTTCAGGCTTTCCCAAAAACTCCGATGGTCCCAGCTCCTTGAACTGCTTAGCGGTGACCGATCGTGGGTTGCCATTGTTTCCACCTGCATTATGAACAGGAGTCTCTCTCGCCTGATGTTGCATGAATTACGTAAAGCCTCTGAACATCCCATCGTTAATCATTTCATCGGTGTTATTATTTACCTGAGGATTATTGTCTTCCTGTTGCACATTATCCTGGATATTGATCGTTAGTGACACAACGATCTCTTGTGCTTCATTGCTTATCCCAACATTTTTGGATGCCATTTTCAAATACTGCCACAAAACAAGGGTTAATTAATATATCACATATTATCCCTATACTCTGACCGAACAGTTAAATACCAAATAAACTTAGGTAGATCATACTAGCGAAGGAATTCCCCGTCTCTCCCCTCCTAGTTCTTGTCTCACATCTCAGCTAGGGATCATATCCCTAAGCTTTGATACCAACCGTGGCCCCCAAAACAGTATACATCACCCATCTTGAGTCGCCAGATACAAGGTAATCGAATACAAATACAACTTAATTATACAACAAATGTGTGAAATACGACAAAACATAAATCATGAGTTTTAATACAAATATTGTCATCTGACAATATCCACACTCAATGGAGTCCTCATTACATTTATTATCACACTATTTCACGTAATAGTGAGGACTACTAATGCACCATCTAGGACCATCTCTCCGTTCCCGACTAGTCCCAAATTTCACGCTTCTCATTTCCTGAAGAGAACAAAGGAAAGAAAGGGTGACCTCAACTAGCCCAGTAAGAAATATTATGACTAAGATAATGCAGAATAAATTATCATTAGCCTTCAATGGTGTTAAACTGATAAAATATAATAAACATCAAGTTTAACTCCAGCGGAACAAGCAATTCATTAGAAGAGTCAAGTAGAGAATAAAATCTACTATCTTCTATGATTTAAAAGGTTTTTCATCACTTTTATCGTTGAGACTCAGCTTAATAAATAAAATCAAATCATCCCTGCTCCACGACCAAGGATATTCATGTAATCATCAATGGTCATGACTATACTGAATAATCTTTGGTCATAATTATACCAACAATTGTCCACCAATGAACTACAGGCCAATGAGGACTTTTACAACATCATTCGTCACATTACGGTCATGATTATACCGAATAATCCCTGGTCATAATCATACCAAGTCCATCTATACACGTAAGCCAAAGATGACTTTCAACATAATATAAGCATGAGGATGATGACAATTTAATAAAACAGGTTCAAGAATAAATTTTAAAGATTTATAAGTTAATTTATCCTGAACTCAACAACGTCCAAATTGTCAACTTGATAATCTTTGCTTTGCAAGAAATTCAAGAATGCTCGTAAGAATATTTCCATGAAAAGATATTGGATGAAGCGCAAATATCAAGGATATTCCACTAATTTCATGGAGTATAGAAGCCAAAGCTTTAACCAACCGAGTATAATAGAATATATGAAAATCATGAAATGGATTTTCTACCCCACCATGCGGTAATCCACGTGATGCATTGTAATACCCAAAATAATAATAATAATAGTTAATTGGGCTTTCCTTATGTTTGGGTCAGATTCTATTTAAATTATTTGGATCATAATTGAATTGAGTCTTTTAATTAATTGGGTCTAAAATATATTTGTGTAATTTTAAATCCTATTTAAAATTAAGAGTATTAATAAAATATATTAATTAATAAATAAACCTAAACTAACTGCTTCATTAAATCTATACGAAACAACTGAAGAAAAAAAAAGGGAGAACTCAGCCGCACAAAAGGAAGCGAGGAAATTGGATCAAACTGGTAAGTTATCATTATTCTTTTCAAGTGAATGAGAAGCTTTCCTTATTTGTATTGCGTCTGGGATTCCAAATTGTCCTAGAATGAGAGTCTTTTATATGTAATCTGAAGGAACATGCATGTGGATTGAATTAATAATTTATTATAATAAAAGTGAAACATGTAATTAGTTTTTATATATATATAACCTGTGATTCCTTATACATATATATTATAACCTGATTGATATATATATATATATAACCTGTCTATTGATTCTATATATATAACGTGTTTCATTATATATTATTACGTATTCTTAGGTATATATATATATATATATATATATATATATATATATATATATTGACATAAATCTAAAAAGCGGGAAAGTGATAAATAAAATTATAATATTGTTATTGTAATTAAAATATATCTTTTGAGTACAAAGTGAATATAGTATATTAAAATTATTAAATTTGTGAAAATATAATTTGTATGAGTTCGTAATTTAATTATGTGTATTATATTTTATTTTGATAATTAGATCGGATTGAGTGAGTTTAGCGGGTGATATTTGGACTCGACGAATTATTTTGATACTATATTAAGGTACGGATTCTGTACTTTTCAGCGAGACTCTTTTGAATATAATTCGTTCGTTTTGCTATTCGTATAAAAATTTGGTATTGCTTCTTAGGATTATTTCTTGTTGTCCAATTTATTGTGACAATTTCGTTTTGGCGTCGACATTAAAATTCGTATTTGTACTCCTTGAACTAGTTAATCATGCCAGTATATTTTGGAGACTTTATTTGTTTGTACCATTGTTCGTATATTTTCGTTCACATTCAGGAGTTATTTTGATCATTAATATATTGTGACAATTAATAATATTTTTATTTGATAATTCGATTTCATTTGAATATGGTCATGTAAGCCTTGTGATTTGAACCCCCTTTTGTCTTACATTTTGTAGTTTGATCCTTAGGGTATACTTGAGCTAACCACCTGTGGGGGTACCATAGGCATGTCCTCTTGACACAAGGGCATGACACCTTCCGTGGCGGTGTGATTAGTCCATGGCGTATCCTTTTGTATGCTCTGGGTATGAGCTTTGGCCATTTGATATATTTGTTCAGGATACGTATGGGTCGCACCCAAAGATTTGATTTGATTCAATTTGTTTGGCGGATTAGTAGCGTTATGTGTCGTATGCGTACTATTCGATTTGATTTGTATACATCATGGTACCGATGTATTTTGTTAGCCTTTGGCTATTTGTATTTGAGCTCAATATGAAATTGTTATCTTACAACCATTTGACTCAGCCTTATTTGTTTAGGATTTTTTTGGCTATAATTATTCGATTGACAGTGTTAGTCATTTGTAAATGGACTCTCAAATTTTGATCTATTCGTAATTCGTTTGTAATTCACATGTGTTCATTCATTCAATTCTTTTAGATTCATTACTTATTGTGATATATTTATTCATCTTCATATCCGTACTGAGCAATTGTCTCACGTTGTGTTCTTTTTTCGGCAGGTAATCAGGGGTGATCAGGATTTGTGGGATGAGAGCTACCTTTGATCCAAATGAGTAGATTAGCTTTTGAGATTATTATTAGACTTGGTTTTCCTAAGATTTTGTAATTGGATGTTTTGGGGCCTATTTTGACATTTATTTCTTATTAGTAGAGACTATGTAAGTGTGGAGTTACTTCTATTTAAATTGGAATATGTGACATTTGGTATTAAATTTTATTGGAGATATTTTGAGATTTATTAGAGGTTTGTATTTATTATATTTGTGCGTGACATCCCTTTTTCCTTTTAGGAAAGGGGGTGTTACACAGATCATTTCCACAATTTAATAAGGAATGAATACACAGGATCATTCACCATGCATGTGGTAATCCATCCATAGACGAGTTATTCCAACGAGAATAATAAAGAATGGAATAACGTATGATTCACCATGCGTGCGATAGATCGCACCAAACGAGTTATTCCCAACCGTAATAATAAGTAATGGAATCAGTCCCAGAACGTACGCATACGAGATATTCTAGCGAATAATAAATAATGGAACTGTGTTCACGAACGCATGTGCATGTGATATTCCACGGAATAATAAAGAATGGAATATTAGAAGAATTTCACCATATATGCGATACTTAGATAAACAAAGTTATTCCAATGTAATAATAAGAATGGAATAACGTAAGAATTTCACCAAGTATAGGGTATCCGTGATACAAAGTTATTCCAATGAATAATAAAGAATGGAATAATGAAGTTCTCTTCATGAATAAGAAAGAAAGAATACCTCTTATGAGTACAACCAATAATATTCCCTACCTTAGAAAAACTGAATACTGAAGTAGTGAAGTAGCGGAATACTTTTTCTTCTCTCTCTAGAATTTCAAAGTGAATTCGTAAGAAATAATGAATGAATGAGTTTCTATTTATAGAGAATGGACCTGAATAAGAACTAATTCATGAACTATCTGAGATTGATTTACTTTTAAGCGGACGGTCCATATTGATTTACTATTAAAACTTAAAGCAATTCATTCATACCGATTTACTATTAAAACTTTAAATCAGCGATCCATATTGATTTACTATTATACTTTCCACCAGCGGTCCATATTGATTTACTATTATATCTTCAACCAACGGTCTGAAAAATTAGCACATCTTCTCATGGAATAATATTGTACCAAAAAATAATTTGGACCGAACAGAAATATATCTTATGGGTGAATAGTACCCCGTGAATAGTAACTCGTGAATAGTAACTTATGAATAGTAACTCGTGAATTGTAACTCATGAATAGTAACTCATGAATAGTAACTCATGAATAGTAACTCATGAATAGTACTCCGACATGAAAAGTGCCCCGAATACTCGATTGAACAATATAACCTCCAGATATCAATTATTATCGAAACAAATATCAATTTTCACTAACACAAATAATTCCAACACAATAGAACTATAAAATTCATCTTTAATAAACACGAACTTATTCATCATTAATATTATCATTCACAATATTTAACAACCAAGTCGTTCCCAGGAAAGAGGGGGCTTTCCGATAAGGATTTCTCCTTATCATGCCAGCGATTAGGTGACCAAACCTCTCCTCGATGTAACTTCTAGACATTGTCAATATTACAAATGATAATATGAATAATTTTGCCGTCTCAATTATTGATTTAATAATGTATCATATTATGCAGATGATACTGTAACAATAATTGAATCAATAATATGAGAGATATGATGCAGCAATTACTGTAGTAATAATTGAGTATAACCGGTGACTTCTCACGTAAGCATCAATAATCAATACCGCGGTATTACTACTTATGCCACGCCATTACACGTACTTTTTACTACTTAGGGTAGTTCAACGGTTTTAACGATAACACATCCGTCGTTATTTTTATAGAAAGATAATTTTGTCATTTTCTAACTACGACAATACTTCCGTTGTGGGGTCCACCAATGATTGTGTCGTCGTACAATATTTCCTGTTAAAACGAATATTCCCCGACCAATCGAATAGTATATAACCACTTGCTTACTTTGCAAAGTTTATAAATACTATCCACAACTATAACATTATATCAAATCCACACCATAATATTAAAAAAAATTATTTTGAGAAAATTAAATATTTATTCATAAAATCTGGGGTCTCACATACTACATTCGCTTTTTCACGATGATATTGGATGGTATAGTCATAATCTTTTAACAGCTCAAGCTAACGTTGTTGTTGCATGTTGATTTTCTTTTGAGTGAAGAAATATTTAAGGCTCTTATGATCTGTATTGATCTCCACTTTCTCCCCATATAGGTAGTGAATCCAGATCTTTTGCGCGAAAACGACTGCTGCCAACTCTAGATCATGAGTAGGATAATTCCTCTCATATTCTTTGAGTTGTTATGAGGCATAATGTAACGCCCGAAATCCGGTCTATCTTCACACCCGGATTTCGTACGTCACGAGTACATAATTCATCCAACATACATCATTATATACTGAAATATAACGACATACACTCTCAAATCCCAGGTTCTGGAAACCTTATAACCTTTTTCATTACAAATATAATAAATACATTATTCATTTCATCTTACAAGAGTGACTTTTATCCATCACCAAGGATACATAATAGTTCATTAAACTAGTTTATAATTCAATTCTATCTGTTTACATTACAAGTCTTCACTTGATCTTCTCGCTCATTCACCTTCTGAATGGTACTGCATCTGGATACCGTCAGCTTGATCTTTACGGGATCCTTAAGTTCTTCTAACCTTGTTCGCTGAAAATTGTTTTTCATTTAAAGCAAGTGTGAGCATTCAATTGCCCAGCAAGTTATAACAGTTGAACAAACAAGTTCAGAATTAAAACATTTCTTTAGAACTTCGATAACCAAACAAAGGTTATGAAGCAGCTGGAATAATAGGAATAGTCTCGATTTCTATCATCTTAAAACATCAATTATTTTCACTTTGAAATACTTTCATCCCTCTACCTTTTCATAGACATCCCATACTGCTGTAATCATTCGCACAAACTTAATAATAACTGGTTCATGTATAAATGAACATACTTTTATTGAACAAACTCAATCACGAATCAATTCATATCATAGAAACACTGAAGTGTTCAAATTGTGGCTCAAGGCCTCATACGTTCTACCACATTGTACAAATATCGCACATTCGTACATAGACAGAACTTCTCAAGTACAACATCTAAGAAGTTTAAGAAACTAGCATTCATGTAATATGAATGAAGTTAGGAAACTTGCCTTTACGCCCAAATTTACTGACTTTTACGCTAAACTGCTCATTTCAATTCCTATATAACACATAAGGAGAAAACATAAACACCAATTAGTCATATATTGAACTTACGCATGGGTTTACTTAACTTTACTTCTTAGGATTCGCGTTCTTGCAATATAAGTTTACGCGACTAACTTCCTTTACCAGCTTACGGCTTTATGACATACAGAGATGTCTTACTCATACGTTCATCATCTTTGATGATTTACATTCTTATCTGACCCACATTCAGCTTTCATTAATCTTATTACCGTTTGTTACGGCTTTCTTGAAAATTTCTATCTTATTAATACTTTCGTTATTCATTACATGAACCCCATGTTCATTACTCGTTCTTAGTGTCGGCTTTACCGTACCGGTTGTATGCTAAGACCGATCGTTCATCGCAACAACGTTGCGTTCACAGTGTCTATACGCTTCACACTTATCTCTCATTATCATGACATAACATCAAAATGTTATTCACTACCCTCGTCGCTCAATGTCTAAGGAATCACAACTATAGTAATCCCTAACGTTCGTTCATCCCGACTACGGTCCACGGATATCAGTTACGTAACCCGCGTTTATATTCTTTGTCATTTAATCTTGTTTAATCTTCATGATCAACCTTTAATAAAGGTTTACATTACTTGATTAAGTGTTACATTAGTTGAATATTATATTCTTTATCTTCCCTTACATTTCCCCCCAAGAGCTGAGCAGTTAAAAACTCATCTCTGACTTTTTCCCAACACTGGCGTTGCGGCGCCACTCCCTTCTTTATCTCTCGTATTCTGTGGCTCACTCCTTCTTTATCTCTCATGTTGCATGCTTTCTCTCCGTAAGTTTATAGCTAAGCTCGCATCATGGCAACTTTGCCTCCCCAAGGCACAAATTAAATGACAGTATGCGAGCCTAAACCCTAGAAAAATTCTCCAAGTGTTAAATCCAATTTGAGATGCTTACTTCTCGATCTCATAACTCCTTCGTTATAACTCGGAACGAGGTTGTTACAAATCCATTCTCTTCCTTATCTTACGTACTTCAATACCCCTCAGACAGAACTTCATTCTGAATCCATTAACGTGCCACTCTACTGGCTTGATCTTCACCCTTAGTTCATTTTTACGCTTTTAACGCTCTTTGTTCGACCGTCCGTAATTCGATCATCCGAACTCGGAACTCACTCGTTCTAGAGTCAACGACTCACGTTTTCTATGTTTTCTTACTTTCTTATGAAACCCTACACATTCAGGTTCTTTTACTAACTTTCTAATTCTCGTTCGTCTTTTACAAAATTTTTTCCATAACTTCGTTATAGCTAAGTTTTAATCCGTTCTTCATGAACGTTTCTACCGTTCCAAACCAAGCAATACACAGCTAACTTATACGCAATGGTTTTAAACTTGTCCATCAACAACAATTACACTACGATGGTTTTAAATTTGTCCATCAACAAAGTTCTTCGTGTTCTTCGTGTGTTCTTCGTTCGTTCTTCATTTTAATCGATATATTGGATTATGATTTCACTTTTTATTGGAATTTGATGTTATAGAACACCATTCCTTGCTTATTTCATCAACTTATTCATATAATCAACTTGGATCGTTCTAATTCATTACGAATCTTATACTTCTTTAAAAAATTTATTTACTAAACTTTAAATTTTTATTTTCTTTATTTCTCATGATTTCAACCATATGAAATCAACCCTAACATCATCTACTTCTTATTCTCATTAAGTTATGTTTTAAAACATAAAAACATAAAGAAAATTTATAAAAGACTAGGTTTCGGATTACCGTTCTTCTTTATTTTTCTCCCGCTAGACAAAGCCGGCGATTTGCAAGCTTTTCTATTTCACGAACATTTTTGATCCGATCATTCATGCTCATACTCTTCCTTCTCCTTCCCATCCGACTTCTCTCTCTCTCTCTCAAGTGTGGGATTTTCAAAATCCTCAAAATAAACAAATGAGCTTCCTATTTATAAAAAATCAAAGCTAAGGGCATTTTAGACATTTCGCCCCCCCCCCCCACCTCCTTACTATTCCCACCTCCTCCAAGACTTAGCCACCAAATTTACTTGGTGGCCAAGTGGCCGCCCCTCTTGCCCCATGGGTCACCCCATGGGTTGCCCCATTGGTTATTACCCATCGGTTCGATCCTCGGTTTCTTTTCTTGGTTTGGGCCTTAACCCTAATTCTTATTAGGCCTATCTTGGGCTTGATTTCACAAAGCATTGGGCTTGACATAATCCAAATCCAATTAGATTCTACAAAGTCCATGAACTCAAAGTTCATTAAGACTTATCGTATTCTACGCATCTCATTCTCGTATTCTCATATTTTTTTTGTATATAGTTCGTACGATATTCGTATTATACGTCGTACTAATCTTCTTACTATACTCATATAATAACTAGTATTATCCTCGTATTTCTCACGCCTAATGATTATACGTGATCATAAAATTCTCAGAACTCACTTTACCTAACCCTTAGGTTTTGAGTCCGCAGGCGAAAACTTCGTTTTTGCCATAACTGAAATATTATTAAATATTCCATCACGTCTCAACATTTTACGTAATAATCTCCGAGCAGAAACAGATGAATAGTGCCTATTTCGTCTTTTTCCCCGAAAATATTTTATTCCCGGAAAACTTTTATTTTCGTCTTGAAAATTCTTATTCGCTCAATCTAGCTCGTAGTCAGAATACTCCCGACTTATAATCATCCTAGGTTCTAGAACGATTAATAAACACATAGCACAGAATATAATTAATAAAAATTAGTTTTATTAATAACTAATTCTTTAAACCTAAATTTTGGATAATCCAAAATTCCGGGTTGTTATACATAAGCTATGACTTTCTCATATTACATGAGAATACATCCTAAACCTCTGCCTGAAGCATCGCTATAGATGACAAATCCCTCCGAACTTGGTGGTATTGTCAGAACAGGTGCTGAAATGAGTCTCCTCTTGAGTTCTTGGAAGCTCTTCTCACATTCCTCGCTCCATCTTAATTTTGTATCTTTTTGAGTCTGCTGAGTTAATGGAGTGGTGATTCGAGAAAATTCTTCCACGAATCTCTGATAATAACCAATTAAGCCCAGAAAGCTACGTATTTCAGTTACTAACTTAGGTTGCTCCCAACTTTGTAATGCTTTAATCTTTGTCGGGCCAACTGATATTCCATGTTTCGATATCACGTGCCCAAGGAATGCTACTTCCTCAAGCCAGAACTCACATTTCTTCAACTTAGCATATAGCTTATTTTCACGAAGCTTTTGGAGTATCAGCCTCAAGTGTTGCTCATGATCTTCACCTCTTTTGGAGTAAATGAGGATGTCATCAATAAAGACAACCACAAAATGATCCAAATATTCTTTGAATACTCGGTTCATCATATCCATGAAGGCAGCAGGAGCATTAATCAATCCAAAAGACATGACTAGAAATTCGTAATGCCCGTACCGAGTTCTGAAAGCAGTCTTTGGAATGTCATCAGTTTTAATCATTAACTGATAATATCCGGAACGAACATCGATCTTTGAGAAGAATTTAGCACCTTTCAACTGGTGAAACAGGTCATCAATGGGAGGTAAAGGGTACCTATTTTTTACGGTGGCATGGTTCAACTTCCGATAGTCAATGCAGAGTTGCATACTCCCATCTTTCTTCTTTACGAATAAAACAGGAGCACCCCAATGAGATGTACTAGGACGAATGAAACCAATGTCTTACAGTTCCTGTAGTTAAGTTTTTAACTCCTGAAGTTCAATAGGAGCCATTTGATATGGGGTTTTGGAAATGGGTTTTGTATCGGGTTCAAGTTTAATACAAAATTCGATTTAACATTCTGGGGGTAGGCCATGAAGTTCTTTGGAAAATATGCCAGGGAATTTATTAACAACATAAATATCATTCAAATCTGATGTATTTTTGTTTAAATTGGTGACATGGGCTAAGAAAGCTTGACATCCATTTTTAATAAACGAATGACTTTATGGCTTGATATGACAGTGATTAACTTTAGTGGTTTGGTTGCTTGAATTTGCATAACAGGTTGGTTAGGAATATGAAAACTAATGACCTTACAAAAATAATCAATTTTAGCATGATGAGTAGTTAACTAGTCGATTCCTAAAATCACATCAAATGCAAGTATTTTAAAAGAGATAAGATCAACAAGTAATGTGAGGGTGCTTGTAAGACCCCAACTTTTATGAATAAAGATTTAATTTTTTCTAAATACTATTTTGAATAGTAAGGTGTTGATATGATATAATGCTATAGTTAGGTGTGATATGTTCAAATTTTACAAAGTAAGCAAGTTGTCATAAAATATTCTTTTGGTCGGAAAATATTCTTTTCGTCGGAGAATATTCGTAAGACCACGCAATCATTGGTGGACCCCACAATGAAATAACTGTCGAATATAGAAAGCGACAAAAATAATCTTTTCATAAAATAACGGCAAGACTTTTACCATTAAACAATTAAAATACCCGGTGATAAAAGTACAGTAATACGCGTTGTTCCACAGTGGTACGCAATATTGCACAGTAGCACATGGTATTGCACAGTATTTCTAATTATTGATGCTTACGTAAGAATTAACTCAGTTTTATTTAATAATTTTTGCAGTAGTTGCTGCATAGTATCTCATATTATTGATTTAATTATTGTCACAGTATCATCTGTATAATATTTTATATTATTAAATCAATAATTAAGACGACAAAGTTATTCATATTATTATTTTTATTATTGAAAATGTCTAGAAAGTTCTGTCGAGGAAAGGAGTTCTGTTATTTAATTGCGCGTCAATAAGGAAAAATTCTTATCGGAAAGCCCCCTCTTTCCTAGGAATGATCTGATTGTCAATATTATGAGTTATAATATTAATGATGAATAATTGTTGAAAGATTAAAAATGTGTTGATTGAAGATAAGTGATTTGTGACAGATATTTATTCAATTTTGGATATAAATAAAGGGGGTTTATCATAAAGCGTTTGTTGTAAATTTGGCTTATTATTCCATGGACCCCCATGTGCCAATTTGGAAAACCGTCGGTAGAAAGTTATCTCAGTTTTGTTTTATTATTATTATAATAGTAATAAAATAGAAAACTTTTTATATAAAACAGAATACTTTTTATAATATATATATATAAAGTTGGTTATTTTATTAGAATATAAATAGAATATATTATATTATATATAATTTTTTTTTGTTTTATTAGAATATTTTATTGCATAGTGCTGCATAGTAAAAATCAGAAAAATCAGACGAATCTGTGACTCGGTTACTGTTTGTCCGTGAAATTTTCTTGAATAATGCCCTGCCATTCTCCTATAAATAGGATGTTTAGTTAAGAAATGAAAATCATACCAGAACCAGAGAATTCTTCTTCTATAATATTGTGCGTATTTCTTTCAAGTATAAGAATACTTTGAATGTAGCTAATAGTGCAAGATTTCCTCAAGAATATATTCTTTATACCAATTAGATTTAGTCTCCTATTAAGGTAAATGATGTTATTTTCTTCATACTCATAAGGGTTGTCATTCTATTCCTTATTAATCTTGCTCTTAAAAAGATGATGATTGATCTCATAATCATTTATGTGGAGATACTAAAGCAAGTTTGTACGTGCTTATTGGAGAATAAGCTCACTAAAGGAATACCTAATGGAGTTTTACTTGTCTGTCAATAGAAATTCCTCTAGTGATAGTAGTATAAGTGATCCTTGAATTTGAGATCATTATAGTATCTTTTGTATGATGAATTATACTTTGACATGTCCTTTAAGACCCTTAGGGTATATCAAAGGGTATGCTTGGGTATAATAAGTTGTACATGGAGATAATGAATCATCAACAAAGAATCTACCACTTTTAGTAAAAGTAGAGAATGTCTCATGTGATTCGATAAATGACAACTCAGTAGTCATTGGCCAAGGCATAATGAAATTAGAAAGTAGTTTTTAATTTGCATTATTTAGAGTTGTGCATTTCATAATCGAAATACATATAATTAAATAAAATAAGATTTGATAGTAATTTCATGTCTTATATTTAATTGGGACGTTGTATAGTAGAAGGATTGAATTATACGATAACTATTGGGAGAGTGCATAATTTGATTTGATGTTTAAATATAAATGCTCAAGATTATTTGTAAAGTCCTTCAAGGAATATTTGTATAAGGACTTAGTGATAGATCAAATTTGTTAGGTTGATCTAAGCTCTTAATGTATATCATTCTATAAATGACTGTATAGAAAAGAAGATCAAACTTGTTAGGTTGATCTTGAGATGTAATAGATAGGCTTCGAAGAGATCGTAGTGTATCAAGCTGATCAAGATTACAGAAGTCAAGGCAGAACGTAGAGCTTCGAGGATCGTAGTGTGCCTGCCTTGAGGGCCTCTTCAGAAATCGCAGAGTGATCCCAACGTTTGCCGAGCCAACTCAGAGATCGCAGTGTTCTCTCAAAAACGTAGAGCTTGCAAAGTCAGCAAGTGAAGATCGTAATGTGCAGGTTTTTAAGAGAAATCGTAGTGCTCTTATTTGAGAGCATCAGATCAAGCACCAAGGTGACAAGACACCACGATGTGGATCGTAGAGTATCATCTGCCTTGTGTCAGAAGCATCAAGCCCTACCTTATGTTTGAAGACAAATTCCAGCAAATATGGAATGGGTTTCAAACGTTGAAATCCTCACCAGTTCCAACGGTACAAAAGATATCCTTAGTATGCAACAAAGAAACGCATTGAAGAAGCTAAGGAAAGTACTATTGGTAAGAGGAAAAAACCTTTTCAGGTGTTAGGTGAGAAAGCAGTCTGTTGTGTCAGTGGGCCAGAATGCAATTCAGAAGATGTGGAGAAAAGTCTCCATCAAAGTACAGAAATGTCAAACGCATTTAATGTTTCAACGGATGGATCAAACGGATAGATTTCAAGATCACATATATGCAAAACATATACAGATCACAGTTCTTTTGAACAAGTGCTTAAACAGCAACTGAGTAGCATCAATCAAGAACTCAACAACTACCAATCAACTGAAGTAAGAATTCCAAGTCAGAAGGACTTGAAGAGTTCTAAGTGAACTGTGAAGAGCCAAGTCTGCTGGACTTGAAGAGTTCAAGAGTGAACTAAGAAGTTCTTGGCTCACTTTGGTTTAGAAGGAATTTGCGTGATTCAGAAAGTGTAAAAGACATCCTTAGTGGATTTCCTACTCGAAGAGTAGAAGAGTGGACTAGGAGCTTTAAGTGCTCTGAACCACTTAAAACGACTATGTCTATTACATTCTTGCTATAACTGTTATCTCTACTATAACTGCTATATTTGCCTCACTCTCATTAACTCACTATCTTAAGGGAGATTAAAACAAATATTAATTCCGCTATGTTTTAATCATCATCACTCTAACAAAGTAAAACGAAAAGATTTTTAAATATCTATTAAACCCCCCCCCCCCCCTTCTAGATAACTATTGTGCCTCCGGGAACTAACAGTAACTATTCACTAAAAGGTTCTTTTATTATTAATGTTAAAATCTATATTATCTAGAAAGTCGTTAATCGCTAAATGGGCTTACCCTTATTGTAGAATAAATAGTATTTATTTAAATGAATTAAATAACTTTATTTATTTATTTAAATAAGATTAGAATTTTTCTAGTTGATTTATTCACAACCGATTTAATATGGAGAACCTAAAGGGCCACACTACAAAAGGAAAATATGTATTTAAGAAGTAAATGATATAGTCCTAATAATAAGTTAAGTATATTTAATATACTCTATGATGATAGAATAAATTAAATAAATTAATATATTATTATTTAATATTTTAAAATATTAAATATAAATTAATAAGTGGAGTCTTATTATTATTATTACTATTATTATTATTTAATTCTTAAAATGTTTGTGAATTAATTAAGAAAAGTACTCTCATAAGTTCCTAATTGAATTAGGAATCTAATTAATTAAAAGAGTTTAATTAAGTAAAATAAAACCATATTACTAAATAGTTTATGAGAGTTGTCTACATCTATAAATAAGAGAAATCTTATTATGGGTAAAGGTTACACAGTACACAAACTTCCAATAGTTGGGAGAGTACTTACAATTTTTATAGAGATAGAAACTAGGGTTTTGCCAACACCCATCTTCTTGAATAGATATTATTCCTTGGTGGGTTATCTCTAGAGGCCAAACACTTGGGTGGCTAACGTTGATCTAAAGAAGGAATCTAGTCGATGGAATTCAAGAAGAACGCGAAGGAATTAGAGGTGAACTTGTACCCGAGGAAGTTTGGATCTACGAGGGTATGATTTTATATCTCCATATCTTTCATTTAAATTGATAATTGTGCACAAGGATGATCATGGTGATGGTTTGTATAAAAATTTAAAATTTGATTTTATTGCGCTTCCGCTTCGATTATGTAATTGGATTGCATGTATGCGTTATATACAAACCTAACACTACAACCCCATGCACCAAGGTTCACTTTAGATTAACCCCCCCCAAAAAAAAAATAGTCTTCACTTGGAATTCAGTATCAGTTGAGGCATACACAATGCATTCCCCAACCTTCTGTTTTATTTTTTTCCAGTTTTTCTAAAGCATTAGGGCATAAACTGACCCACCATTTTTTCCTCAACATTTTATTCCTCACAATTCTGGTCATTAGAAATCCCATGATATCTTCTAGCATTGATAAAATTAGCATTTCCCTGGCTTTGCTGATCAAACCATTGAAACTTTCACAAAGGTTATTGCAGACCAAATCAAACTTAGGATATGGATTGAAGTGACTTTGAGACAATTGATTTAGTGATTTATCATTCAGCCAATTTGAAGTTTCTTGATTAATATCCTTTAATATTTGCATGTGTTGCTTAAATATCCTCATATTAGTAGTCCTTGCACAGTTCCATAACAACTCCCTCAACTGCATACCTCTGTGTCCTGCATTACTAAAATTTAAGTGCATATGTTGGAAACAAAATCTGAATCTGCATTAAGAATCACATCCTCAAAAGCTGCAAGTAACCCCTTTTGTTTGTCACTAATAAATGTCCACCATATCTCATTGAAAATTTCCACATCATCTCTCAACAGCTCTAAAAGCCATGTCTAATTGTCTTTGGTTTCACTTTCTACTAAAACATATGCTAAAGGATACATGTTATTGTTTGAATCAATCCCCACAACTGTAAGCAACACCCCACCATTTTCACTCTTCAAATGTGTCCCATCAACACATATTATGGGACTACAGTGTTTAAACCCCTCTTTTAATCCACCTAGTCATATACTTCCTCCGTCCCAGGATAAAAGTCCTAGTGGACTTTTCACGCATATTAAGAAGAATGAAATGACAAAATTTCCCATAATAATATGTCGTTAATTATTTTCAATGTAGGTGAGAGAGTGACTTTCTAGCTATTCAATTCAAAATATTCTCTCTCCATACTTATTAAATATGGAGAGAGAATTAGAATAAGAAAAGTATGAGATATTTAATGCTACAGGCATAATAGGAAAAAATGTGTAACAGTTTGGTTATTAAAGGAAAGTGGACATTTAACATGGGACTACCAAATAGTAATAAGGACTTTTATCAAGTGCGGAGGGAGTATAAATTTTCTTAAAAACTGGAGCACCACTTTCCAAACTCCCATTTTAGTCACAATTTCTGCTAGGGTACCAGGATTTTTTGCTTTCAGGTCCAACACAAAATTCCAGAGCTTGGGATAATGTTCTAGCAGAGAACCCTGAATCATCTCCACAACCCTCTGCCTAGCTCTAAGTGCTTGAGATAAAGAAATCTTTAGCACTAAAGTATTCCAAACTAGGTCCACAAATGTTTTGAAGGCATATCAGGTTATCTCCTAAACTCTTGCAAAAACCTTGTGGCTAACCAAGCCAACTTAACATGTTTGTTTATAATGTTTATTAGTAAACGTCGTCACCTGCAAAGTATTATCATTTTGCATCTTCCTAGCTGTAATCTTCCAAGGACATCCCTCTGCCACTTAAACCTTACCCTTATAAACTTATTTTTTGCCAAATAAATTGATCCCCTACCAGCCTTGCCTGCATAGTTTAAAACTACCTCTTTAAAAGCCTTATTATTGCTAAAAAACATTCCCAATTTGAATATTGGATCATTTATATTTGTCTTTGGGTTAAACTCAGGCCAAATTGGTGCATCCTCTCCCCCACCACTAACTCCTGGCATCTTATCAGCATAGTTGTTATGGCGCCACAGCGAGTCATGGTAGTAGCCATAACGCTGGACGCTTAGGCGACAAAGGTGACCGTCATAAGCGTCCAAAGTAAAGGCGACAAGTCGTTTATAATGTGCAATTTATATATTATTTATTTTACTTAACAAGTATATTGGAAATAAAATTTTATATACATTAAAACTCAAAACATAACACTATGGAATAACATTAAAGGCATAATTATGTAAATACTTAGCAATAACAATCCAAAAACAACACACTTGATATTAAAAATTAGTAAAAGAAATTAAGAATTCAACAAACACCACATAGAAAATAAAGTTGCAACCAACCATCACAAATATATAGTCTAATAACTAATAAAACACCACCATAGCAAGCCAAAATAATGTTTAGACTCTCTACACTAGTCTAGAAACATCATTCAATTAAAATCATCATAGAAAAGGTCATCTTCATCTCTTCCACGAGAACTACTCTCATTCAAAGGCGTAGGTGGTGGTCTTTCTCCAAAATCATCCTCCACATCTTCGTCATCATTTAGAATTCCCTCTTCTTCATCAACTTCATTATCCGAGTTGGAATCCATCAACCTTGATTCCCTTGAAGTTGAACCACCACCACATCGAGAGTATGTCATTAGATTATTACTATTATTAGCACGAGAACTCCTTGAAAGATTGCGACCCTCAAGCATGTTGGATGCACCGGTTGCTCAATCCACATCATTCCATGTAAGATCCCCCCCAGGATGAACAACATCGGCATCATTATCGATCCATTCATTACCCCATTCAAAGTCATCAATTACTAATGGATCAAAATTATTGTCAAGTTCACGCCTCTTTTGGAACCTTGAGTCGATCTTTCGATTGTATTGGACATACACCAAGTCACTCAATCGTTTGTGTTCCAATCTATTCCTCTTCTTCGTATGAATCTAAAATAAATAGAACAAAAAATAATAATATTAATGATAAAATTTTAATAATAGTGAATGATTTATTACTTTTGAAATTTGAACTAACAATAGAAAGTACTTACAAACTCAAATGTACTCCAATTATACCGCGAACCTAAGAACAACAACAGAGGCCTAAAATTCTTTTTGCAAACGAGGATAACTCAATAGCCCGCGCTCCAAAAGCATTCCACCAATCAACATTTAAAAGAAATATAAATATTTTTCAAGGGAGGAAAGGAAGAATGTATATAAATTATAATTTAGCTTTTATATATTTGAATATACGTATGAGGATTCTTTATTTTCCGTTGCCTAATCACCATTTCTCTTGCAAAAGTATCTCGAGAAGTATCATAGTTGTCGGCTAGATTACTTATCTTGTCTAGCAAATCTAACTCGGGCACCATCTTTGCAAGAACGTCATTGAAGTCATCTCGTAAAGCATTAGCAAACAACCGACGTTCATCTTTGATATCAAAGTACTTGCCCGGATTGAGAAACAACGCAGCCCCATATAATTTTTGCTCCATTTGATTTTTCCATCGCCGCTCAACAATTTCAATCACCTTCTTATACAGTCTTTGTTTGTTATCAAATGCATCTTTGATTTTTTTTTCTTTGCGCATTCCATCGCAAAGAATAACTTCCTAAGATAGCGAAAGCTCTCGTCACTATCAACAATCCTCAAGACTATAAGAAGTGGTTGTGACGCCCTAATGCAATCCTCAACAGTATGCCAAAATGTTGTTGAAATAACAGTATCACATACTTTCTTCCCCGCTTCAGTAGCCGACAACTTTGATTTTGACCAATCCTCGTTGATGAATAAATGCCTCAATGCATCTTTATTCTTGTACAAACTCTGCAAGGTGAGGAAAACTGTAGCAAATCTAGTAATTGCGGGTCTCACAAGATCCCTCCCATTCGTTTTCTCCCTCATCGCACTAAGAAGACAACCATGTCTATAAATGAATGTTGTAATTCTCCTTGCATTTGTGATTGTGGGCTGGAATTGCTTCAATTTGCTTATGTCCTCTAACATAAGGTCAAGGCAGTGAGCGGCACAAGGTGTCCAAAACAGTGTAGGTCTCCTCTCCATTAGTATATGCCCCGCTGCCTTGTAATTAGATGCATTGTCTGTGACCACCTGAACAACATACTCGGGGCCAATTTCCTCGATCTTGATATGAAGTAGATTTGCCAACATTGTGGCATCTTGAGACTGACTGGAGGCATCAATGTAACCCAATGAAATAAGTCCTCCCAGACTATTAACAAGGAAATTCAACAAGTGTCTTCCCCTCTTATCTGTCCAACCATCCGACATGAGTGAGCAGCCGTATTCCTTCTAAGCAACTTCATGTTTCTTCTTTAAGTCATCGATTTTCTTCTTTGCCTTCTCAAGTAAAGGAACCCTCAACTCGTGATACGTTGGAGGCTTGAAACCCGACCCATATTGCCCTTTGGACTCGACCATTACTTCAAATCTCATTGAATTTGCAGCATTGAATGGTATGCCACATTCGTAAAAAAAGTCGGGAACGTGCATTTGGACTCTCTCCTTTTCCTCCGGTGTCCTCAAACGACTTTCAATACTCGTTTAGCTCAAACGCTTGCTATGCCTCTCTTCTACAACTTCTTCGGGAGTCTTTCTTAGAAGTGCTTCAACCGTCTTAGCTTTTGGTTTTGAATTTTGGAATTGAAATACAATATTCTTCCTTTTAGAAGCCGTCCCAGAACTTGGGATAGTGTTAGAAGAAGTATTGGAAGCCATGGTTGGATGAGCAGATGATTGTTCTTCTTGCACTTCTGCTACATCATCAACATCATCTAGCTCAAGTGGCTTGTTCCTCTTTCTACTTTTCAAAGCCGCTTGCATCTCCCTCATAATTTATGTTGTTGTTTTGGGACACTTAGCTACATCTCCATAATTTTCGGCTAGATGTTGTTTGAGCCTTTTGATGCCCGAATGACATTTCTTCCCACAAAGTGTACATTGCACGACATCCTTATTACTTAAATCCGACCAATATCCATATTTTCAACCCGGATCGTTCGATTTAGTTTTTCTTTTAGGGTCCTTCGTTATATCATAATTGTCTGCCCCCGAACTTTCTGCCATTTTAATATCTACACAATACAATCAAATAAAAAATTTTATGACAAACATATAATATAATATTTATATAGAATTTACAATCTCATAATGCACCCACAAATATCTCTGATGTTGACATTATTAATACTATAATATATATATATAGTGATATCAAATAACTAATAATAGTTCAAAATAATAGTAGTAATAACTAATAATAGTTCAAAATAATAGTAGTTAAGGTCAAAATTATTACTAACAATTCATGCATTATTGCATTATAATTAATAGTAGTACTAATTTACATATAATTAATAGTAGTACTAACGATCATGCATTATAATTATTATGTACTTGCAAAAACTAAAAAAAGGATATGATATAATTAATAGAAATGAATGATATGGAAAAAAATAAAGCCAAATGAAAAATATAACAAGTTAAGAACCAATTTGCCAATGGGTACTCAAATGAAAATGAATGATTAGAAAAAGAAAAAACCCAAACAAGTATAATAATTATACATATATAAATATATATATATATATATATATTATAATTATACATATATAAATATATATATATATATATATGTATAATTATAATTTATAATATTACACACACCCAACAGCAAATATTATATATATGTATAACTATAATATATATAGAGAGACCGAACAAAATAGCCCAGTATAAAAGCTTAAAAAAAAAAACCAACGCGTATGTTTTAGTAAGAGGCAGCAGAAAACGAAAAAGGGAAGAGGAAAGAAGATCGGAAAAGACGACTTACCTACTGACTGTCGACTGCCAACTGCCAACTGCTGACCAACTCACTTCCTTCTTCAATCTCGCTGCCTCGCTCGCTCTAGGTTTTCGGTAAGCAATCTCTGTCTTAGCTCTCGCCTCTCGGTCAGTCGGTCGATGTTCTGACTTCTAATCGATCGACTTTTCTAGGGCTTGTTTTATCATTTATGTTCCTTTTCCTCCGCGACGTCGTTTTTTATTTTAAGACTCAGTTCAGATTTTGCCATTTGGGTCGACCCATAGAGGCCAAGTCGTCGCCGTTCTATCCAAGTCGACGAAGTCGTCGCCTTTCGGTCCAAGTCGACTCCTTTTTTCTCTAGGCACTCGCCTTTCCGTCATCGTCCAAGTCGTCGCTCATCTTACCTGTTCACCACCGACTTGTCGACTAAGCGTCGCCTAGGCGACGACTTAACAACTATGCTTATCAGACATTACATTAGCCTCTAAATCTTCATTCATCCTAACTTGAGGTTCATGTTCATTATTGTTGATTTTAGGTTCTGTTGCTTTCTTAATTTATTGGTTATTAACTTCAGACTCTTCTTCCACATTCTATTTAAAAATCTGGTCATCATCCTCATAGGCACTATCATTGAATGCCTCTGCAAAAGTTGAATCCTAACAATCTATGTCACTATCAGATGGTTCTGGTTGACTATAGTACATAGCCTCATTCACATTTTCCTCTTAATCAAAACCATCATTATCTCCATCTAAATTTATCTCAACCCAACTCCATTTAGGAAGAGGAGGAGCAACTGACAGATTCTCCATATAAACAAGGATGATTGTTACTTGTCTATGAATGGGCAAATAAAGACCCATATTTTTAATGTCATCATCAATTATTATTTCTCTTAAACCCCTATCTTCACACCAATGATGAAAGGTTAATGCCCCATGGAAAGCCATTTCCATAGCCATATTCCCCAAGTCTGACATAGTTATGAGGTCTATTCTACAAAAGTCACCCCACCTACATATCCCTTGTCTTTAAATTCTCCCTAATAACACATTTTCACAGTAAATAAAGCCTTCAAATGATCACCATCGGCATGAATTGCAAGCACAAAAGAGTGCAATTTTTTTAAATAGTTGATCAGAACACAACAAAGAGGGATCACATTATTAAAAACAAAAAAACAATGTGCATACATAATAAACTTTTATACAAAGAAAACAAAAGCAGAGGATCCACCATTAACTATATTATTTATATATATATATATATATATATATATATATATATATATATATATATATATAAACAACAAAGAAGCATCATTTTTCACCATCAATAACAAAGGTGTTATTATATAATTTTATTTTGAGGTATCAAATGACCTTAAAAATAATAACAAATAGTCTTATGTATTAAATAAGGACTAGTTTTCATTGAAATTTCATTACACCATATGTACTGTAACAAAGTAACAACACATCAAAATAAACATTTATTTACCTGAAATAAATATAATTTTTACATCACAACCATGAAGATGGAAAGAGTAGAACAAGTCAAGAGAATTTGATGATATTATTTCATCTGTTATGTAAAATGTTACAAAATATATGCAACAGAAAAGCGAGCTCTAACAACACAAGATAACAAGAACATTACATTGAGCTGCAAATCAATCCATGGTATAAAATGTTGATTCATGGAGAGGCATTGTCTCACTCCCCTTCACTAAGGATCGGAACAATGAGTGGATTCATCTGTGCAAGGTATACAATTGCCCACCTAGGAGACCAAACAGGTGCTCAAGTATTAGTCAATTAGCATCATAATATAACAGGATATCAAGAAACAGCTCGGGTTGAGTTTGAAATTTTTGTATAACTGATTGTGGTAATAATCAAATGGCATCAGGGACTTTAGTGTAAAGAACTATTAAAAGTAAGTCCAAAACTACACTAATATTTTGTCCGAAAAAGATGTCTAAAAATACACAAACCAAATGTAAAATATGACATAAATACCAAGGGAAAATGGAGCGACACGCACAAGCTTGCGTGTGTCCTGCACCAAATATGACCTAGTTTTGATTGATAAAATTATGAAATGTCAAAACAACCATTAATAAAAAAAAGTAGAGTGTCAAAACTGCCATTAATGAAATATCATAAAATAATAGGACACGTATAAGCTTGTGTGTCCAGGATGACCAGGACATATACCCCCTTTCCCAAATACGCATGTAGATAAGTGCACATATCCCCATACAAACATTCCACTCCCAAATTAATTATGGTATTTGTGTTGGTCCAAACAAAGGGTGTAATTGGAAAAAAAATTATATTCTCTCTATAATTTGCCAACTTTAATTTGTGTGCTCTGTACTCTTAGACATCCTTTTGAGGACGGAGATAGTATAAGACGAGCAATTTGACATTACAAAAGTATTCTATAACAGCATATGAAATATCACTTTACCAAGGGCATCCAACTAATCCTAGAGCATCACATTGCTTAGGCACCAAAACATATTTGGTTGGACAAAAGAATTACTTTGCTTCTATACTTTAAAACAACGTAAATTTGTGCACAATTCCAAGCGAAAACAAGGGATATAAGCGTGGGAAGTGGCAACACAAATGTTCCCAAACGTGAAAGAAATGGTTGTCCTAGCACAATCCCAGTTGTGATGTCTTAAGTTTGCTTCAGCATAACTGGGCAACGTTTATGAATTCTTTCCACCGAAACATTTGCTCCCAAACCTAGTGAAAGGGAGGAGATTTGTGTTTGCTAGCAACTAAAGTAGTAAAAAACCCTTAGTCAGATCCCTTATAGCTCCAAGTAGTTGAGTTGAGACTTGAGATAAGGGTTTGCTCATTTTTTTGAGGTATCAACAAATGTATTTAGAAGAATAAAGTCCTCATCTTTGTTATTTACTTCACATAAGATAACTTCGTTTTACCCTATGGTAATGATGGAAACCAAGCTAGAGAGCATTCAGCGGCGATCTATATCCTTTGACTTCAATACAAGACAAATTTAATACCCAGGAAAACCGAAGAAGAATAGACGTACACAGAATCAGTAGCACACAAGACAAATTTGATACCAAGGAAAAACAAAGAAGAACAGTTACACAGAATCCATAGCCAAACACTTCTAAATAGATAATGGTGCACACTTGTTAATGTTAGATAGAATCTACTTGAAACATATTGTGTGCTTATGTCTGCATTAATTTATGAAGAGCTAGGTATACATAAATTATTAGCACGGAGGATAATTAACTTACATCATCCAGCAACAAACTGTTGCGGTCATTATCAATGTTAAGTGGAACCTGCAAATGCAATACCAAATTAGAGCCATGTAAATATGTCGCAGATACACAGATACAAACATGCACAAATTTTCAAATTTAAGTTTCAAAATAAGTAGTAACTAATTTAAATAAATATACATCACATTTGTCTAAAACATACCATACTTCCACCTATTTTATCAGGGTAATGTTTTTTGGTCTCAAATGATGCAGCGGAATATGGTTAGATCAGAAGTGACATGTTAGTTATCCTACCAACACAAACTGAATAAATCCTTGAATTCACAAGGAAAACAATAAACTCACAAAGAGAACAAAAGAGATAATCTCAATTAATTAATAAAACGTAATTATTCAGAAACCCTAAGAAGCTATAACCGATACGGGACTCAATGGAGCCATTTTACAAATAATCTCTCATGGATTTATCGGTGTTGCACTTCTTTCTTGGCAGGAACCTAGGTCGACGGAAGAGATGCCGACGAACCTGCCAGCTACACAGTTATTGGTTTACCCATGAGGTTCCAACAGTTTTTCCTTAATTGACCTAGGAGTGGTTCCCCTTGGCATATTAACATGCTCTCCCTTTCTCTTTGAGGGGACTCCCAAGAACACGAATTTTCGACAGAGGTATTAACATCTCTATATGGTGACTATCACCTAACGTCTTTCACTCAACAACTCATCATTGTTCGCACACCAAGTCTTAAGCAAACGAGCATCGATCACTAAATATCCCTAAATTTGTTCGTACCATTATGTAATCAATCACTAAATATCCCTAAATTACTCTTCAACATCAATTAGGATAAGGAAAATTAAAAAAATAATAATAAAAGTTTGACAAAAAGTTTGATTGACTATAAAACTACTTTAAACAAATTTTTTGGGTTTCAAACAATGATGAGTCATGTAGGGTTCATTGCTAGTTTTGATTTGATATATTATGGGTCTCGTAATTCTTCATAAATCAAAAGTTATGCCAATTTAAAAATGTACTAACCTGAAAGCCAATTCCAAATCCAACTCAACTTCTAACTCGTCCATTGTATCATCAAATGACGTGGCATTATTTTTATTAATGATATGTGATAGCATAGTCAATCACCAGAGATTTACCTAATCAATGTAATGATCAAATATCATTCGTGATACTTTTTTAAACAAAAAATTTAAGACCCCTTCCCCTTACATTACCCATTTTATCAATACGCACCTTAGACTTTGTTAAGTTCAAACCTTTGTAGATGCATAATCTTAAAACTTACTAGTTAGTAAAATATTAATATTAGGATGAACATGCAATCTCCATCAAGATCAAATCCGTTCCAAATTATAACAAATACTATTATAACTTGAGAAATGGTGTAACAAATACTACCTCCATTCCAAATTAAAAATCACTTTTTAAAAGTCAATTTCAAACATTTTAAAACTCAAAATTGACATGAATTTATTTACTTTATATCAATACAATTATGAATATCATAAACTATCTAAAAAGTACTAATAGTTATAAGATCTTTTTTTTCAAACCTAAATGAATCATTTCAATTATAAATTTTAAAAAGTCTTAAATTGACTTTTAGAAAGTAAATATTGATCCTCTAATTCAAAACGGAGGGAGCATATTCTAAACAAAATTTCTAGCTTAACGGTAAACATCAACAACTACAGTCTCACATTGGTTACAAAAACACGACTCCATCTACAAGTAGTTAGAGCTGCAGCACACAATTATTCTCAGGGCTCTAAATGCTTCAAAATAACCCACTCAAAAATTGGACCGTTTTAGATCAGAAAACTAACACACCCATATGAGAAAAATAGCATAGCCTCAATCGCAACTCCATAGCATTTCGTTCTTATCCCAAGTTACTTCTTTCTTGATTTATAACACTTTATAGCTCAGAGGTTTCTCTCAGCATCTGCGATTTTCTTCTATGCTTTCAAGTATACAACTTAAAAATCGCGTTACACAACATAAATTACCCATCTGCAATTAAGATTCCTAATAGACAGAATATACTCCATCCATTCCACAAAAAGAGTTCTATATGCAAAAAACAAATTTGTTACACAGAAAAAAAATCACTTTTTTTGTTGATGATAGTATAAAAGGACACAATGTATTCAAGTTTAACATAACAATTTCACTACCATGCCACCACTATTATAATAAACAGTCACTATCCATAAACTTTGAAAAGTATGCAAATAGGAGACTTTTTCTGAAATGGAGAGGGAAATAGATAATCAAGCAGATTTATATCAAACCGCCCAATGGTATATCAAGCATCATCATAATCATCATTACTACAATTATTTCAACTTTATTTCCAAACCTGACAGATCTTGAAATTCACATACAGGAGATAATACTAACAATCATGATATGCCTAAATTTGGAACTTATTAATAAGTTCAAAAACCTCTCCAATAATATGACACCCAAATTGAAGAAAAACTAATCAAACAATCACACTATTATAGCTAATTCTAACAGATCAATCACTTTTTTAACAAATCTAAACAACAACAAGAGGTTCATTTAAAGAAATTGTGCACACAAATTGGCAGATGGGCCTTTGTTGAAGCAGATTCTGGCCGAAAGACTTGCAATTACGCCCACAATTGCAAAGATGAGGGTTGTCACAGAGAAACCCATTTCGAATTCAATCTGAAATCTGAAAAATCAAAATAAAAAAACTTTTATTCAGTCAGATGAAACCCAAAAAAGTTACTTCTTGATCATCGAGTATATTGATTACATGATCTTACACAGACTGGGCCAACGGGTATTTTTTGTATTCCCAGAAAATATAGAAATTGGCCCACTATGGCCTAAAGGACAATATACTTCTTTGTCTGGGCCTAGTAATGGGCTCTAGTACTGAAAAATTATATTATTGTTTTGTTTCCACCTCTAATTCTAAACAAAAATTGAAATAAGCTGAAGAGAGGACTGAAATAATTTTGTTTTTATTATCTTTAAATTTTGCTTATGTCTTCTAATAATTTACAAAATATTTAAAACGTAAAGGAATGCCGGTAGTTATTAAAGTACACACAAGAATTTATATGGAAAAGTTAAATGAGAAAAATTATAGGAAGAGAGATTATAAATTTACTACAAAAAATTATTGGAAAATATAATATGAAATAACTCGCTATCTATTATGTATTATTTATTACTATATATAACAAGTCAATTGGAAAATTTATCTAAATTAATCGAATTATTTTGATTGGTCACCGAGTTAATACCAAGTTAATATCGAGTTCATCATCTTTATTGATACAATGTATATCGTGTTCATAATTATACCAAACTTTTAATATCATTTATTGTATTATTCCAAGGATGTACCCCACAATTTATACTATACTATTTATACTCAAATTGTAATACCAAATATCACACACCCCAATTTTAAATTGTATTATGATACCAATCCGTGCATTGATTTGAGGAGAGTTTTGTCCTTTTCTTATTGAAAGACCCTCCCTCAAATTATTTTTAAATTTCTTGAGCATAATATTTTTTTTCTTGCTTAAGTGGTGTATTCCCATTATGTCAACTTTTTTATTCTATTTTTGGTGAAATCCTATTTTCTCTTAATTTAGCCGGAATTGATTGTAGAGAGTTCTTTATCCAATTTTCCACATGACCAGCTGACCAGCGTATTCTAGAAAGCTATACTTAAACACATGATATTTTGAGGTGAATTAAAAAGATTATATATTCCTTCCAAATTACGTGTGATATAGTTGGTATTATTGACAGTATCAAATGAACAACATCAATTCATTCATTAAAATACACTTAATTGTCATGCTTGGGGTTCTTAGAGAGAGAAAAAAAAGTTATTTGTCAATATCTTTTGTTTAGGAAAAAGCCCTTATTTTATTTTATTTTCATCTTATCACTATTAGCAAGTATACCCTTAACTATAACTATGAGATTTATCTGGCCTTAACTATAGATGCATAATATTATGCATCATGAAATAACATAATAAGAAAAAGAAAAGATTTTAACTTGAGCTATATAGCTTTGTAATGTAAAAGCATTAGGGACTTCTTAATTTCCCTTGGTCATTATATTTGGTGTGGACTCCTTTCACTTCTTTTATAGCATCACAATAGTTTCATTTCATACAATGGTCTATTTATTGTTCTTTCCTAGTGCTAACACATCTTTTGTCTGTCTCAATAACTTGTTGATTGAAGTTTCAAATAATTTACTAGCAAGTAGCAACATTTTTCCTTCCAATCCAGAACTAAATCCATAGTGAATTCGCCCAAAGCAGCATACTCCTCAACAACCCTAGTGTCGATATTAAACCGCACCACTATCGGCATCATGAGCCACACAAACATACATATTATAAACGTGAAGATAAGTGGACCGGTAATTAGTCGAGGCAATCGCCATGAGAGGTTAAGATTTCTCTTCAGACCAATCTCAACTACCAAGCATAACCCTTGTACAAAAAAGAACAATGTGCTCCCCCAAGTAGGCCCAACTCGACATATATGGTAGAATATGAGCTCATGCATAAGGGCGGACACAAAGAATGAGCCCATTATGGCGGCAATCAAGGCCCAATAAGGGCCCAATGTTCTCGATGTATGGTGGACGATCGGATTATATACGGTTAAACGAAGTACATCAGTGGAAATGAGGTTCCACCTTCGGCCCCAGAAATCTTGAAGTGAGACTGAGAGGTATGGTTGGTCGAACGGCTGTTCGAGCTCTAACCCTAGCAATGCTCGGGTAATGATGCCCGGCAACACTAACAAGAGTTCCAAGCCAATATAGAGATACACAACAATGAAAAACATGTAAACCTTTGGATGTATATACTCCCTACAAGCATACACACAAAGGAAAAAGCCCAAGAACAATAACTTTTTAAAATAATGTAAAACAGATTTTAGCCCATTTTCTTTATATTCTTGCTCATTTTCCAAAGGTCTCCTCCTCATTGTCTTTCTGTATTGGGTTTTTGTTTCTGGGCTTTTTTGGGCCTTAATTGGCAAACAAGCAAGAGAAATGAAATGGGCCATTTGGAGTGATGGGTCGGATAATGGGCCTGTGCCGAAAGAAAGCTGAAGGAGCTTGAAATTGGCTATCCAAGAAATAAAGAAAAAAGTAACACATCCCAAATGGACAGAATTCAAATTAAGAGGGAGGACCATAAAGAGGCATAGAACAGGGAGTATTGCCATGAGCCTGGGCCCACCTTTTGGGACAAATTTTGATACACCATAGCAATAACATGCTGAAACTATAGCAGTAGCCCAGACCATAAAGAAATTACTAATCTCACCCTCCATTTTTGAACACTACTTGTTCTTCAATTTCTGTCTAATCTCTTATAATCATATATATATATATATATATATATATATATATAGTTAAGTTAATTAGTCATGCAGAAGGGAGACTTAATAATTTTTAGGCTTGCTTAACGGCCTAAAAACGCAAGTTAGTTAGTTAGTTAGTTTCTTTATTTTGTTAATACAGAAATTATGTGTTAAAACAAAATAATCATGCAACACACATGTTGTGGGATGGATGTCTATGGACTATTCCATCTTTTTTTTCTTTTTATAAACCATAAGACTACTCCATTTTGTCAAAAAAATCATGTGGAAATATCAGTTTCCATAAACAATTACAATTTGTCACCATACGCTAAGGTTGTATTCGTATTTGTTCGACTAAAAGTTCGATTCGAAATATAAACGAATTAAATATGAAGAAATTTTAAAGTTTTATAAATTATTCAGTCTTTTCAAATTATTATTTTTTGATCATACTCGAATCATATTAGTTCGAACTGTTCAGACTCGATTCGAGATCGTGCTTTATTCGATAACTAAACGAATCTCAATCAAATCTTATTTCAGACTCGATAAATTTTATGAACCAAATGAGCAACTCAATACTCAGTTCGACTCGATTCATTTACATTTCTACCCTCCACTGCAAAAATTTGAATAAAGTTGAGCCCTTGTATATTTTGGAGGATCAACCCCTTAGTATATAAAAGTGTGAAAGAAAAAGAATAAACTTTCAAAAAGGCAACCATGTTAAATTTCAGACGAATATAGCAAAAAATATAAAAATAAAAATAAATAAACTTTCAACAAATCATTAGTAATTTTCATCTCATAGATCATGATCAGTTCCACAAGGCACCTAACAAATCTAAAATTCTAATACTAAATGCACAAATCAAGTAGAGATTCCCAGACAACTTTTAACAGAGAACACTCAACAACTAATTGTTATCTTTAAAGGCCTCTTCATCAACTCCGAGACTTGGATTGATTAATCTCATGCATAATTTGTGCCATTTTTTCTTTTCTTTTTTTATTCCCTAAAAATGTTGGGAATTAAATCAACGCAAACTACACAATAAAATAAAGAGAGATAAAACAACACAAGATTCAGCGTGGAAAACTTTAAAAGAGAAAAACCACCGGCCAAACTCCAAATCTCCACTATATTAAAATACCGAGCTTACAATAATCCTCTCAAATTTTACGCCCTAAAACTTAAGGTTCCACAATACCGCGACATAACTTTGTTCACGAACTAAAAATTGCTAAACCCTCCCACCCACAATACAACTTTTTTGCACGGAATATAAAAGCTGCAAAAAACCCTCTCCCTCACACAAACACAAAACTCACTCATACCATCTCTCAACTCTTATGATATTACATGACTTTTGATTGTGTTACCCTTCAACAACATAACATAATACTCTATTTATAGAGTACCCACAATTCTCCTCTTCCTATTCAAAATAGGACAGTTACAAAATAAAATTCCTACCAAAAATAAGATTACTTCTCATAATAGAACTCCATCATATAATAAATATCCTATTAAAAATAGGACACCTTTCTTTCCATAAAAACAATTCTTTTCTGAATATGATTTGAAGAGTAACCTAACAATTCCTCCCTTGACTCGAATCCTCAAACACTTCAACTTATCTCTAAACTTCACTCGATGGTACTCGATGGTTGCCCTTCTTGTTCTTTCCACGCAGACTGTCCATCTAACACACAAATTAATTTTCCATTCTTCCTACCTTGGAGAATTAATTTGTCTTCCTTGAACACCTTACACGAATTTCCTTGACACACACACACACACACACACACACACACACACACACACACACATATATATATATATATATATATATATATATATCCACGTGAGGATAATTCTTCCAAAGAAATTATATTCTCACCACAACCAGGGGCATAACATATTTTCTCAAGAATCTTCGTAGAACCATCATGAATTTTGAAACGAACACTTCCGACGCCTTCAATATTCATCCTCTTTATTCACCGCATTAATGTAAGCCAAATTCTCCAACTTCCTACAAACTCTCAAATCAATCTCTCTCCTTGCATATATGCATAAAAGCCGCGGAATCCAATACCCCCATCCATCTTCATTATAATCATGTTTTACCATTAAAACAACTTCTTCAGCTTCACTAAGCAAATTAGCATCTTCAACTTTCTCTTTGTCCTTTAATTTTTACTTCTTTAAACTCTTCATGTCCTCTTTTAATGTTCGGCATTGGTATTGGATGTGACCATTCTCTCCACAATAGTAACACTCCCTATCACTGTAATCTCTTGGCCTGAATCTTGATCTTCCTTTACTATTATCTCTCCATTGACGTCTCCCTCGATTAGAACCCTCCACGGTTAGTGCTTGCCCACCAATGTTATTGTTGTCTTCTCCCATTAACTTTTGACTTTCTCGTAAAACAGAAACCACCTCATCTAAAATAAAAGTTGATTTTCCTACTAATAGTGTCTGCACCATCGACTTATAAGACTTGGGCAAATATGACAATAAGAGAAATGACTTCTCCTCGTCTTCTAATTTTTCATTTGTATTCAACAATTGAGATACTAACCTGTTAAAAGCATTTAGATGATCATGGAGATTCGTCCCTTCATCCATCTTCAAGCACAATCTGCTGGTTAGCAAGTTCAAAGCACAACTCTTCTCGAGTTTTTTTCATAATTTTTTCGGATCAGTCTCTTTCAAGAAATCATACTTTATTTCAGGTACCGCCTTCTTGCGAATTGTATGCCAATTTACATCTTTCACCTCGTCTGGTTTTTCTCCTCCAAAGCTTGATCAAGTCCTTGCAACACCAAAAGATCTTGCACGCTACTCTGCCACAGTGTAAAATTTGTTTTCCCGCCAAAGATTGGAAACTCAAATTTACCCAAACTCGTTGCCGTCATATCACACAAAATAATTCCCTCTACCCAGGATCCAATCAACATAGATCTTGATACCACTTGTTGGGAATTTTAAATCAACACAAACCACATAATAAAATAAAGAGAGATAAAACAACACAAGTATTAATGTGGAAAACCCTTAAAAGGAAAAATCACATGCCAAAATCCAAATTTCCAATATATCAAAATACTGGGCTTACAATAATCCTCCCAAGTTTACGCCCTAAAACTTAGGTTCCACAATACCGCAACATCTTTTTTCACCAACTAAAAGTTACAAAACCCTCCCACCCATAGTATAACTTTTTTGCACAGAATATAACAAACTGCAAAAAAACCTCTCCCTCACACAAACACAAAACCCACTCACACCCTCTCTCAACTTTCAAGATGCTACATGACTTTTAATTGTGTTACCCTTCAACAACTTAACATAATACTCTATTTATAGAGTACCCACAATTTTGCTCTTCCTATTCAAAATAGGACAATTACAAAATAAAACTCCTACAAAAAATAAGATTACTTCTCATAATAGGACTCCAACATATAATAAATATACTATTAAAAATAGGACACCTTTCTTTCCAGAATAATAATTCTTTTCTGAATAGGATTCGAGGAGCAACCCACCAGAAAATAGTCTAGTGAGAAAATGAATGTTGTCGAGAGTGTGATAAGTCTTAATCTAATTTGACTGCCAATCTTTCCGAATATCAAATGAATAGTTGATCTCCAAGTAACATTTGTTGTCATCGTCAAGAAACTGTAAACAGAGAAAAAAGAAAATATAGAAAATTAAATTTCTTACTAGAATATGAACCAAATACATTAAAACTTCTTTTTAAAACAGAGAGAAAATCCAATGTGTTTCTATTTAAACAATGGACACACTATGTTTGGCAACTCAATTCCAAGTTTTTGAATTAGAATTTGACGCAGAACGGAGTATCCGTGGCAGACCTAGATATTGTTCTAGATGGACGAAGAAGAGATAAACCTCGAATCCACGATGAATTCACAAAGGTTCTTGAATCCACAAGTGAGAAAAAAATTTAACACCCTAAAGGTCATCTTACATCTCATATTGAATACCCTTCTTACGATTGAAAAGGAAAGTCAAAACTAAAAATTAAATGCATAATATAAAAACCTAAAATTACGTCTAGAATATTCGTAATCGATACGCATTTAAAATCCCTTATTAGAGCCCAAAATCAGGACTAAATGTATTGCTGAAAAATCCTAACAACTAAATATCAGAAAATTACAAATTAGATATAACAAAACATCATATCTTCCTCGATCATGAAATAAAATCTAAAATACAAAAATATAAGAATCTTGTCCCGCATCAGAATTGCAAGCATATTTTCAATTCCATAGAATTGAAATTTAGTTAAATGTTTAGTGCTCAATTTCAATTATAAGGCTTAGAACTGAGTTGTCAAACATAGCTCAGAGTATTTAGAGCCACCACTATGAATAGAAAAGACAATGAAACTATAACCAATCAATATGTTGGGGAATTTTCTTATCTATAATGATGACAGAAGGTGGTCCCTTTTTACATGCCCAGATGAGTTACTATAGCACATGCAAAGAACTGACAGAACTGAAATGCAGATGCAGTTGAAAGTCCACCCCATCACAACCCCACCATATATAATCTTAGGCACACAAGAACCTAAAACAATAATAGCTTTCTGATAAGGAGGGTGAGATCAATTCATATCGAAATAAAAAATCCTACCTCCGGCCAGAAACAAGTGTCCCGTTTCACTTTTTAACCCTTTTTTAGGCATATTAAAGTTTGCTAAGGATGAAAACATAGATATTACTCTCTCCGTTCCATTTTATTTGCCTTCTCACAAAGTGAAACTTGTTCCTTTTTATTTGTTGTTTGTAGATTTAACGGAAGGATTAATGAGTTAGTTTCCAATATAATCCCTACATCAAATACTAATTTGTCTCTCTTTCATCTTTCTAATGAATTTTAGAAGGGTAATATTGAGATTTTATATCCATTTTGATTAATCGAAAAAGCATTACTTACGTTTCTTAATCTTTGTGTTTTCTCCTAAAACGTCTATTAAAAAGAACAAAAGGCGTATTGTCCAATAACAAATCTTAGCATCCTTAACTAAAAGTTAAAATGTCAGATGAGACTCACATTTCCGGACCGAGGGAGTATGAGCTGATTCGTTTGTTGTAAGAGAAGGTAGACAACAAATGGACTATGGGCAAACTTACCTTTGATCTAGCCGAGTATGACCCTCTTGCAAGCATGCCAGACGGTGTTGTTTCGTCAGGCATTTCGTGCGCATAAGGCTCTAGTTGAGGACTGAATGTTCCAAACATTTCTTTTGTGCTGTCCACTGGAATGAAGATTCAATTAAGTAAGCAAAATCCAATATAATCAAATAATAATCTTTGGCTTATATTGTGTCTAAGACCAAAAATGTACCTTTAAGGCCAGTCTTCCAAACTGTATTACGGTATTTTAGGCCGGATACAATATATTGCAGACCTGGAAAGTGAACTTAATGCTGTAACGGCTTCCCTCTTTCAAAGTAAACCATGTGCCTTTAGGATTTCCCAATCCAGGAATCGGAAGGAAGATATCAGATCTACCAGGGGATTTGATTGCAAGGCTCAAAATTTTAACTTCAGGATCCAGAGTTTCTACAATATTAAGGCTGTGATTATTATTCCTTCCGTCTTAAAAACGATGACATTTAAAGATAATTTTATATTCTCAAATGTTCTTAATAATATTAATTAAGAAATTAGTAGTGGTAGCGTGATGATAAAAATGATGGTAAAAAAGTAATGGCAAATTAAGAACATCATGTCGTTTTATAGTCCTAAAATAGAAATGTATCTCTAATCTGAGAACAGAGGGAGTAACTGTTGGGTGTGGGTCCTCACCCATGAGATAGAATCCAAGATAGAAAAGAATGGGTTTATATACTTGATATTAATCCAATTAGAAATTGGGTTAATGGAAGCAATATTGGAATTGGAGATTACATGAAAGGAATCCAAGTTGAAAAAGGATTTACTTGTTAGAGTGGTTGGTGACCAAGACAAGGAGATGTGATCCCTAATTTGATTAGGAGAATAAATTGTTTCTAATCCATAATAGGAATAGATTCAGAAGAGTACTATAAATAAGGCTATGAGGGAGTCTTATTTGATACATGAGATAGAGAAGCTTGGTAGTAAAAAGATACCAAAAGAATAAATTGAGAGAATTACTGTTTGTTGTTCGTGGATATCCGCCATCATCTCCGTTCAATTGAAAGCTTGAAGACTTTATTGCTTGGGGTGTTTTTTGGTGGTGAAGTTAATTAGGTTTCTCAACTTAATTAAAGGTAAATTTGTATTATCTCAATTTATTGTGTAACCTCAAGTTTTAGGGCATAAAACTTGAGAGGATTATTGTAAGCCCATTATTAGTGATATAGTGGAGATTCGGAGTTTGATCCGTGGTTTTTACCTCTAAATTTTAGAGGGTTTTCCACGTAAATTTGGTGTCTTGCTTGTGGATGGTTATTTGTTATTTTTGTTCTCATAATTGGTTTTGTTGATTTTATATTTAATTGCACAAAGACGGAAAAGTAATTCCTGGGATATAGATTATTTTTGGCGTATTTTTTCCCAACAAAGCGGTATCGAGCTCGGTTATTTTTGTGGTTTTCGCATGCGAATTAAATGGAGGATTGACAAAGAGTCAGCATGATTAATCTCAAGGCTACAAATTATGCAATTTGGAAGCCAAGAATGGAGGATTTGCTTTACTCGCAAGGATTTATACGAGCCACTTGAGAACGATGGAGTTAAGCCCACAAACAAGAGTGACGCCATGGAACAAGATGAACAGAAGACTATCGGTCCGATCGGATCGTGGATCGATCAAAGTGTGTTTCATCATGTTGCCACGGAAACTAAAGCCTATGATCTCCTCGGCGTAAATGGAGTCCATGTATGAAAGGAAGACGGTAGCAAAATAAAGCTTTTTTGATTAGGAAGCTTGTGAATTCTAAATTCAAGGATGGAAACTCCGCTTCAGTAACACTTCTTGTGATTTTCGAGTTTGATAAATCACCGAGTACGATGAAGATGGTAATCGACGATGAGATGCGAGCTTTGTTGTTGTTGAGCTCTTTGCACGATAGTCGGGAGACGCTAGTTGTAGATCGCCGAGTAACTCCGCCCTAATGGGCAAGTCGACTATGGATACAGTTAAGGATAGTTTGTTTAACGAGGAACAGAGGCGAAGAGATACTATGGTGATTAGCGCTGAGTCACAAGTTTTTGTCGCACAGAGTAGGGGCAAAAACAAAGGGAGAAACTCTCCTGAAGATGACAAATTCAGGGGAAGGTCAAGAGATAGAAAAGAAGTAATTTGCTTTCACTGCCAGAAGCCGGGTCACATAAGACGAGAGTGCAGATTTTTAAAGAAGGAGCAGTCTAAGGAAAAAGATGAGGATAAAGATTCGATTGTGTATCTATCCGACGTTGATGTAGCTATTGTTTGTGATGATAAACCCAAGTGTCATGTTAATGATTGGATTATTGATTCGGTGCTTGCTCCATGCTACTCTGCGTGGTGAAATCTTCACATCCTACAAGAGTGGTGATTTTGGCCATGTGCGGATGGGAAACGGAAGTGCATCCAAGATTATAGGCATTGGAGATATTTGTTTGAAACTAACAAAGGGTTGCAAGTTGATGCTTGAGCGAAGTCGGACATGTTCCGGATATTCGTTTTAATTTGATCTCTGCAAAGCTTGATGAGAATGGTTATAAAAGTTACTTTGGTGAAGGTCAATGGAAGCTCACTAAAGGGTCTCTAGTGTGGTCACTAGAGGTAAGAAGGCGGACTTTTATATACGATGCGGTAGCATGTGAGAGGTGTTGAAGATGGGGAGTTAGCGAAAAAAGGTGTGGTACAAAGCCGTGCGAGATGGGAGGAAAGCCTTGCATGAGAACCACAAAAAGAAAGCTCTTCGCTTTAAATGGGTACCAAAAGTGAAGAAGGAAAGTGATAGCTCATGACCCGAGGTACAAAGCGGTTGTGAATGAATTTGACAAGCAAAAATCAGTCAAGTTTGAGTTAGATCCTCCCATTGAGAAGAACCATGCCGATGAGACAAAGCCGGGCATGAAGATATTTGAAAATTCCAAGAAACTTGAGTTAAGCCAAGACATCGTTGGAATTAACTCCGAAGTAAGGAGTTGTGGTTGGTGATCCCTCCTCCTGCATGGGTTCTGAGGGGAGATTGTTGGGTGTGGGTCCTCACCCATGAGATAGAATCCAAGATAGAAAAGAATGGGTTTATATACTTGATATTAATCCAATTAGAAATTGGGTTAATGGAAGCAATATTGGAATTGGAGATTACATGAAAGGAATCCAAGTTGAAAAAGGATTTACTTGTTAGAGTGGTTGGTGACCAAGACAATGAGATGTGATCCCTAATTTGATTAGGAGAATAAATTGTTTCTAATCCATAATAGGAATAGATTCAGAAGAGTACTATAAATAAGGCTATGAGGGAGTCTTATTTGATACATGAGATAGAGAAGCTTGGTAGTAAGAAAATACCAAAAGAATAAATTGAGAGAATTACTGTTTGTTGTTCGTGGATATCCGCCATCATCTCCGTTCAATTGAAAGCTTGAAGACTTTATTGCTTGGGGTGTTTTTTGGTGGTGAAGTTAATTAGGTTTCTCAACTTAATTAAAGGTAAATTTGTATTATCTCAATTTATTGTGTAACCTCAAGTTTTAGGGCATAAAACTTGAGAGGATTATTGTAAGCCCATTATTAGTGATATAGTGGAGATTCGGAGGTTTGACCCGTGGTTTTACCTCTTAATTTTAGAGGGTTTTCCACGTAAATTTGGTGTCTTGCTTGTGGATGGTTATTTGTTATTTTTGTTCTCATAATTGGTTTTGTTGATTTCATATTTAATTGCACAAAGACGGAAAAGTAATTCCTGGGATATAGATTATTTTTGGCGTACTTTTCCCAACAGTAACTTTTTCCAGTTATATAGTGGGAAAATGCTTCCATCAAAATTCAAGTTTTCTCACACTTAAACTTCCCAAAGATTTTTAACAAGACAGGTCAAAGTGCATTGAAAAACACTGGCCTAAACTTGATGGTATCTACAGTAATCAGGGAAACTATACCAAGTCTAAAGCTTTAAGATATCATGAATTCATTAAAGTCATTTCACTAATGTTTGTCATAAAGAAAAATGTACATTAGACAGAAAAAATAAAATCTTTAAAAAAATATAATAAAATAAAATACTTTTTAGCTAGTTTACATTATATTGACTTCAATTAAGAAAATTCAATGTAAAATTTGAGTTTGAAAATGTTTTAAATTGACTTCAAAAAATTTCTAGTAATCATATAATTTGGGAGTATAATATTTCAAATTTCTCAGCAGCCAGCCAAACAAAGTTCAAATAGCAAAAAAGGGGAGGCAGAAGATGAATAATTACCTCCAACAGAGTTGATATCTACACTCCCAAGAAGTTGTTCTTTCCACCTCCTCAAGCTCTCATCATCCTATACTCAACCAATTTCACCCATAAACAACCAGGTAAAAGTAGACATTGTTAAAAATCAAAAGGAAAATTTATAATTTAAATTTTATTAAAAAACAAACACTCAAAAGTGATGAAGGGCATAAATAAAAATGATTGTTTTACTGCAAATACAAACCTTATCCTTCTCAAACTGATCTTTAAGAGTACACTGAGGACCCAATTGTAATTTCCCTTCAATATCTTCATCATCTTCCTCCTGATCAGTAGCAGCATACACAGAATTCCCACTCATCTGTCTGCTTATTTTCTCCTCCCCTAAATCCCCATTCTCAATCTCAGACTCCTCCCCTGTTTTATTACCAACTTTTGTCCCAATTTCTTTGGCACCCTCCTTGTTTTTTTCATCAAAACCCATTATTTTGGAAGCAGAAGAACCAGAAACAATTTCAACAGCCAAAGACATCAAAAAGAGGTCACTCAACAACCCCAAATCACCAAATGGAAGATGAGGAATGACAGATATAATGGGACAACTAAGAAAAATAGAACCAATTATTAATTTAATGGGATAAATAAGGTTTTGAATTACATTTATCTTTGAGGTCCCGGTTTTTCGTTTGTAATTCAAAAGCTTTTTTATTCTAATCGAATAATATCTTTTCAAAATTTATAAAATAGTCATTTCGCGTCCAGATTTTCCGTAAAAAAGCGTTAGGAATCTTGTTGTCTGAAGTTGACTTGACTTTTTTGACGATGGAACAAAAAAAAAAGACAAATTAATGGATTATTATAAGCGCAAATAACCAAAGCTATTAACTACTTAACAAAACAATTCCAAAACTAATAATAATAATAATACTAATAATTTCAAAATAATAATAATAAAAAAAATGTTAATTTTAAAAATTTAAAAACGTTAATTTTAAAAATTTAAAAACGTTAATTTTCTAAAAAATTTAAAAAACGTTACTTTTCTAAAAAAATTAAAAAAATCTGTTTTTATAAAAATTAACGTTTTTAAAAAAACAGACTTTTTAAAAAATTGAATTTTAAAAATAGTTTAAAATTAAAAAATTCTGTTTAAAAATTTTAAAAAATTAACGTTTTTAAACTGATTTTTAAAATTAACGTTTTTAAAATTTATTAAATTTTTTAAAAAATTAACGTTTTTAAACTGTTTTTTAAAAATTTATTAAAAAAATTAACGTTTTTAAAAAATTAAAAAATTCTGTTTTAAATTTTTTTTAAACTGTTTAAAAAATTAATGTTTTTAAACTGTTTTTAAAAATTAATGTTTAAACTGTTTAAAAATTTTAAAAATTAATGTTTTAAAACTGTTTTTTAAAATTAACGTTTTTAAACTGTTTTTTAAAAATTAATGTTTTTAAACAGTTTTTAAAAAATTAATGTTTTTAAACTGTTTAAAAAATTAATGTTTAAAATTTTTAAACAGAATTTTTTAATTTTAAACTGTTTTTAAAATTCAATTTTTAAAAAATGTCTGTTTTTCTAAAAACGTTAATTTTTTATAAAAACAGAATTTTTTAATTTTTAAAAACGTTAATTTGTTTTTAAACCGAACTAATATTTTTAAAAAGACTGTTTTTTTTTAAAATGTTAATTTTTATAAAAACAGAAAATTTTAAATTTTTTTAGAAAATTAAAGTTTTTAATTTTTTTAGAAATTTAACGCTTTTTAAATTTTTTAGAAAAATAACGTTTTCAATTTTTTTTTTTAAAAAAGTAACGTTTTTTAATTTTTTTTAGAAAAGTAACGTTTTTAAATTTTTTTAGAAAATTAACTTTTTAAATTTTTAAAATTAACATTTTTTATTATTATTATTTTGAAATTATTAGTATTATTATTATTATTAGTTTTGGAATTGTTTAGGTAAGTAGTTAATAGTTTTGGTGCATTTTTCGCTTATAATAATCCACTGCTTATCTTTTTTTCTGTTCCACGTCAACAAAAAAGTCAAGTCAACTTGCAAGACAACAAGATTCCTAACGCTTTTTTGACGGAAAATCTGACGGAGCGATCATTTTAGAAATTTTTTGAAAGACAGATTATTCGATCAGAATAAAAAGTTTCTGAAACTACAATGAAAACCTGACCAAAGACAAACGACTTAAAACCTTATTTATCCCTTAATTTAATACTAGATAAACCATAAAAAATGGACGCACCCCAAACAATATAATATACTACTTTTATGGTAAGATGAATTTTTTTCAGTTATGGGAAAAAGGGAATTGGGTCAAAGAATCCAAGAGGCAAGAATAAGGCAAATAGTAAAAAAAAAAAAAAGGAAAAAAAGTAAGACAACCACTACCCACGAAGGATAAACCTTCCAACAAGAAAAAGACACCCCAAAAAGATTAAGAATTAGAGGGAGACAGAAGGAGGGGATAAATGTTTTTTCAGTCACCTTACTATATGTCAACTTACAGATGGATAACTGAATTATTTTTTTTACAATCAACTCAATTGTCTTCGATTTTACTAACAAATCTTATATGTCAACTTACGATGGATAATCAATTTTTTTTTCTTACGATCAACTCAACATCTTTTCGATTTCTTGACGAGAAAATTTAAAAAATCGTTAAGTCACAGTTGACTTAACGGAAATCGCCACGTGGCAGCTGACTTGTCTTAAATAAAGCCTATGTGGCAGTTAGTATGCGACGCGGCAGTGATGATGTGGAATTGAAGGAAAATTTTTATGAAAAAATGAAAAAAAAAAAATTAAATTATAATATAAATTATAAAAATTAGCCAAAAAAACAAAAAAAATAAATAAATAAAAATAATTATTTTTAATAAAAATTAAAAAAAAGCAGTTTTTTTATTTTTTATTAAAAAAAAATTAAAACGCATTTTTTAATAAAAAAAGCACAGTTTTTTTTTAATAATTTTTTTATTAAAAAAAAATTTAAAACGCAGTTTTTTTAATTAAAATAATTGTTAAAAATGCAGTTTTTTTAATAAAAATAATTGTTAAAAATACAGTTTTTTAATAAAAATTAAAATGCAGTTTTGTTTAATAAAAATTAAAACTCTGTTTTTTTTAATAAAATAATTGTTAAAATGAAGTTTTTTAATAAAATTAAAAATTAATATAAGAAAAATGCAATTTTTATTTTTATTAATAAAACTGCATTTTATTAAAAAACTGTATTTTTATTTTTTTTAAAAAACGCAATTTTTTATTAAAAAACACAATTTTTATTAACAGATCTGTTAAAAAAATTAATTTGTTTTATTAAAAAAAACTGCGTTTTTAATTATTTTTATTTTATAAAAACAGTTTTTTTATTATAAAAAAACATTTTTTATTTTTATTAATAAAACTGCATTTTTATTTTTATTAAAAAAAAAACGTAAATGTTTTATTATTAAAAAAAGCAATTTATTAAAACTGAATTTTATTAAAAATGCATTTTATTAAAAAATGCATTTTATTAAAACTGCATTAAAAATGCATTTTATTAAAACTGCATTTTATTAAAAAAACGCAAATTTTATTTTATTAATAAAACTGCATTTTTTTTAAAAATTGCGCTTTTTTTAATAACTGCAATTACGTTTTTTTATAATAAAAATTGCGCTTTTTTAATAAAAATAAAAATATAGTTTTTTTAATAAAATGCGGTTTTATTAATAAAAATAAAAAATAAAAATACTGCATTTTTAATTTTATTAAAATATTAAAAAAACTGCATTTTTAACAATTATTTTAATTAAAAAATTATGTTTTAAAATTTTTTAATAAAAAAAATTTATTTAAAAAGTGCGCTTTTTATTAAAAAATGCGTTTTAAATTTTTTTAATAAAAAAAAAAAAAGCTGCGTTTTTAATTTTATTAAAAGTAATTATTTTTATTTATTTATTTTCTTGTTTTTTTGGCTAATTTTTATAATTTATATTATACTTTGTCCCACAAAGAAGAGAGATGGGTTTTTTTGTTGAAGAGTTTGATGCAGTCATGCAGAGAAGGAAATGTTGAAATTAGATTAGCTAAATTAATTTCATAATAAGTTGTTACCAATATAATATTGAGACGCATCGATATAATTTCATATGAACATATATGGACCGTTAATTCTCAACTGTGAATTTGGGTTGAGACCGATATTCCCAACACCTACGAACCTTTTTATCTCTTTTGAGTGAAACTTTTTTTTAAAAGAAAATATATTCTATATTTTAATTAACTATTGATGAATTAGTTTTTCATATTTAATATATTAAATACTATTCCTTCTAACTCTTTTAATCCGTTTGTTTATAATTTTTATATGTGGTTTGTAGATTTCAAGAAAGAATTTATCATTAATTAAATGCTAATTTGTTTATCTTTAATCATTTTAATAAATTTTATAAGGATAATATTGATATTTTGTATTAAATGTATTTTCTCTTAAAACGTTAATTAAAAAAGAAAAGGAAGAAGTAATTGTTTAGTCTTCCATTTTTTAGAATGATAATATTGATATTATATATATAATATGATCAATTTAACAAAACCTAATTATTTTTCTAATTTTTTATTTATTTTCTTTTTAAAACGTCAATTAAGAGAGAGAGAGAGAGAGAAACAGAGGAGGGTGAGATCGTGATGGTCACTAATTATATTGGTTGGCTATAATATTATAGATACTCTCTCCGTCCTTAATTATTTGACGTTTTAGAGGTGGACACAAGTATTAAGATAATGATTGAAAATCATTAAATATAGTACTCAATTGTCTATAATACCCTTAAATATTTTGTGGGGACAAAAAGAGTTTTGTTGGGATAAGGAGAGAAAAAAAGTTTAACGTATCAAAAAAATAAGTAGAGTAATGAGGGGTAATTTTGAAAAAATTGTCATTAATTCTCTTAGATTTGAACAAATGTCAAATAATTAGGGACAAATGAAAAATTCTAAAACGTCAAATAATTAGGGACGGAGGGTGTGACGCCCCCAAAATAGGTCCACACGACCCATTCTAAGTCGCCGAATATCACACTATAGAAATCAAATACAAACTTTATTTATAAAACTGTTGAACTCTTGTGCAGAATACGACCACAATTAATGTGACACCCCCAAAATAGGTATACATCACCCATCTTGAGTCGCCAAATACATGGTATAGAAATCAAATACAAACTTCTTTAATACAACTGTCGTGTAAAAATACGACAAAATATAGTTGAGAGTTTTAAAATGAATATTGTCTTCTAGACAATATCCACACTCAATGGAGTTCTCATTACATTATTTGTCACACTATTTCACAGAATATTGAGAACTACTATAGCCACCATCTCGGACCATCACTCCATTTCCCGACTAGTCCCAGCTATATTCTCATTTCCTAAAGAGAACAGTGAAAGAAAATGATGAGCTCAACTAGCCCAGTAAGAAATATTATGATTAAGATAATGCAGAATAAATTATCGTTAGCCTTCAACAGTATAACAACTGATATAATACAATAGACAACAAGTTTTAGATCAATAACTGCAGCGGAACGAGCAATCTATTAGAAGAGTCAAGTAGAGCATGATATCTACTATCTTTTATGATTTAAAAAGTTTATCATAAATATTATCGCTGTAATACCCATTAACAGTTCTTTATTATACTCAAGATAAAGAGAACTTTCATCACGTGTCTTCACCTGAACCACCAAATATTTTAGTTAAATTCACAATTCATGTTTATAACAATGTGAATCAACAGTAATCCTTTGCCACAAAGGCTTAATAGAACGCTCACTCAATATCCTTACCTCAAAGGCTAAAGATATTCAAATGTAATAACAATGATCATACCAATCGGGTTATCATCTTTTACACTACTTACCAAAGATGTTCAACTATAAAATCAATGGTCATGATCATACCAATCAATTATATATGTCGATTACTACTACGAAAGACATTATTTGTTAACTAATGGTCATGATTCGCGAATCTCATCATCAAATTATCCATGCACGACGGCCAAGGATATTCGTTAGTATCACCAGTGGTCATGATCATGTCATACACCGTCCCATCTTTTTACACTACGAGCCAAAGCTATCAATCAACAGCTCATCTTTGCACTACGACCAAAGATATCAATCAATTATTCTTCTTTGCTACTACGGGCCAAAGACATACAAATCAAAAATCAATAACCAACAGCGGTTAAATACATACGCGCGTAAGCGAAGATGACTTTCATCACAATATAAGCGTGGGGATGATGACAATGATATAAGCATTAATCAACGAAATCAAGGATAAATATTAAAGACTTTAAATTTATCCGAGTTTAAAAATATCCAAATTGTCAACATGATACTGCTTTGTGGAGTAAAATTCAAGAATAATATTTATGTATCAAAAATAATTTGAACAGAAAAGAAATAAAAAGAAATAAAACATATGATAAAAATCATGATACCCCTTTTTAAGAAGGATTGTAACAAAAGGACAATTGTCAACATAAATACAATGAAACATAAATAATTCATGGGTATGAACATTTTTATCAACATCATCAAGGATAAAAATTTAACTTTATTACTTGAACACATAAATAAAATATATGATAAAAATACTTATTATAATGCCATAATACAATGAAATAAAAATAATTAATTGGTATGAACATTTTTATCAACATCATCAAGGAAATCATAGATGTCAAAATTAGTTATATCCACTCCATTTGAAAAGTCAAAATAATTCATGGGATCTTCAGGATCATTATGATCAATTCCATTTCCTTTTCTTTTATGGAGTCTTGGTACAAATCTACCGAATATTTAGGAGAACGACATTTACATTCTCTTTTCTATATTGATTGTTTTTTTCACACCCACTACCACAACTGTGACGCCCCCAAAAATAGGTATACATCACCAGATACATGATACAGAATACAAATACAAACTAGTTATACAACAGTCGTGTAAAATACGACAAAACATATGGTGTGAGTTTTAATACAAATATTGTCATCTAGACAATATCCACACTCAATGGAGTCCTCATTACATTTATTATTACACTATTTCATAGAATAGTGAGGACTACTAATGTACCATCTAGGACCATCACACTGTTCCCCGACTAGCCCCAGCTACGTTCTCATTTTGTGACGCCCCCAAAACAGGTATACATCACCCATCTTGAGTTGCCAGATACAAGGTACTAAATACAAATACAACTTAATTATACAACAGTCGTGTGAAATACGACAAAACATAGGCTGTGAGTTTTAATACAAATATTGTCATCTAGACAATATCCACACTCAATGGAGTCCTCATTACAATTATTATCACACTATTTCACAAAATAGTGAGGACTACTAATGCACCATCTAGGACCATCACTCAGTTCCCCAACTAGTCCCAGCTACGTTCTCATTTCCTGAAGAGAACAATGAAAGAAAGGGTGAGCTCAACTAGCCCAGTAAGAAATATTATGACTAAGATAATGCAGAATAAATTATCAATAGCCTTCAACAACATAATAACTAATAGAATATAATAGACAACAAGTTTTAGATTAAAAACTGCAGCAGAATAAGCAATCCATTAGAAGAGTCAAGTAAAGTATAAAATCTCATCGCCTTCTATGATTTAAAAGTTTTTCATCAACTTTATCGCCGAGACTCGACTTAATAAATAAAATCGAATCATCCTCGCTCACGGCCAAGGATATTCATATAATCATCAATGGTCATGACTATACCAAATAATCCTTGGTCATAATCATACCAACAACCGCCCACCAATGAACTACGTGCCAATGAGGACTTTTACCACATCATTCGTCACATTACGATTATGATTATACCGAATAATCCTCGGTCATAATCATACCAAGTCCATCTATGCACGTAAGCCAAAGATGACTTTCAACATAATATAAGCATGAGGATGATGACAATTCATAAAAGCAGTTCAAGAATAAATTTTAAAGATTTATAAGTTAATTTATCCTCGAACTCAATAACGTCCAAATTGTCGACATGATCTTTGCTTTGTGCGATAAAAATTTAAGAATGCTCGAAGAATATTTCCATGAAAAGATCTTTGGATGAAGCGCAAATATCAAGGATATTCCACTAATTTCATGGAGTATAGAAGCCAAAGCTTTAACCAACCGAGTATATTATAATATATGAAACTAAATGGATTTTCACCGCCATGCAGAATCCACGATATCTGCATCATTTTCACAATTTAATAAGGAATGAATACACAGGATCATTCACCACGCATGTGGTAATCCACATCGACGGAGTTATTCCAATGTAATAATAAAGAATGAAATAACAGAAGGATTCACCATGCGTGCGATCGACTGCACCGATAGGTTATTCCCAATAGAATAATAAATAATGGAACCGGTCGTCCCATAGAACGCACGCATGTGATATTAAAACGAGAATAATAAATAATGGAACCCGTCCCACAGAACGCACAAAAGCGGATGATATTCCGATAGAATAATAAAGAACGAAATATTAGAATAATTTTACCATGTATGCGGTACATTGCATAAACATGTTATTCTAACAGAATAATAAGAATGGAATAACAGAAGAATTTCACCAAGTATAGGGTATCCCGCGTATACAGATTATTCCAAAAAAATAATAAAGAATGGAATAACAGAAGTTCTCTTCATGAATAAGAAAGAAAGAATACCCCTTATGAGTACAACAAATAATATTCCCTACCTTAGAAAAACTGAATCTTTCAAGTAGTGAAGTAGCGAAATACTTTTCTTCTTTCTTTCTATAGTTTCTCTCTCTGAGTTTCAATTGAATTCGTAAGAAATAATGAAGGAATGAGCTTCTATTTATAGGAGAATGGACCTAATAGTAATTAATTCATAAACGGTCCAGATTGATTTACTTTTAAACGAACGGTCCATATTGGTTTACTATTAAAATTTAAAGCAATCATTCATACTGATTTACTATTAAAATTTTAAACCAAATGATCCATATTGATTTATTATTATACTTTCCACCAATGATCCATATTGATTTACTATTATATCTTTAACCAACTGATTCGAAAAATTAGCACATCTCCTCATGGAATAATATTGTACCCAAAAATGATTTGGGCTTTAATGTAAATATATCTTACGGTGAATAGTATCCCGTGAATAGTAACTCATGAATAGTAACTCGTGAATAAGACTCAATACCGAAAAGTGTCCCTAATACCCAATTGAACAATATAACCTCCGGACATCAATTATACTTAACACAAATAAGTCCAACACAATGGAACTATAAAATTCATCTTTAATCAACACGAACTTATTCATCATTAATATTATAATTCACAATATTTAACAACCAATGTGTCGTTCCTGGAAAGAGGGGGCTTTCCGATAAGGATTTCTCCTTATTGGCGCGCAATTAGGTGACCAAACCTCTCTCGATGTAACTTCTGAACATTGTCAATATTGCGAATAATAATATGAATAACTTTGTCGTCTCAATTATTGATTTAATAATATATCATATTATGTAGATGAATCTTCAGAACAATAATTGAATCAATAATATGAGAGATATGATCAAAGAATTATCAGTAAGAATAATTGAGTATAACCGAGTGACTTCTCACGTAAGCATCAATAATCAATACCGTGTCTACTACGCAACCACGCCAGACATCTTGTACTTTTACTACTGGGTAGTTCAATGCTTATAATGGTAACACCTCATGTAGTTATTTTTATAGAAAGATATTTTTGTCGTTTTCTAACTACGACAATACTTCCGTTGTGGGGTCCACTAATGATTGTGTCGTCGTACGAATATTCCCTGACCAATCGAATATTATATAACTACTTGCTTACTTTGCAAAATTTGTAAATATTACCCACAACTATAACATTATATCAAATCCACACCATAATATTCAAAAATATATTTCGAGAAAATTATTCTTTATTCATAAAAGTTAGGGTCTTACACATTTTCTGAAGAGAACAATGAAAAAAAAGGGTGAGCTCAATTAGCCCAGTAAGAAATATTATGACTAAGATAATGCAGAATAAATTATCGTTAGCCTTCAATAGTGTTAAACTGATACAATATAACAAACATCAAGTTTAACTACAGCGAAACAAGCAATCTATTAGAAGAGTCAAGTAGAGAATAAAATCTACTATCTTCTATGATTTAAAAGATTTTTCATCACTTTTATCGCTGAGACTCAGCTCAATAAATAATCCACATCATCAAATCATCCATGCATTACAGGCCAATGATATTCTTTAGTATCACGACCACGAATTATCCATGCACTACGGGCCAAAGATAATCGTGTTTTCATCAACGGTCCTGATCATGCCATAAAATAATTCATCTTTGCACCCTTGGCCGAAGAGAATCCATATCCATAATCATACCAAAAACTGTCCATCAATGCATTACGGGCCAATGAGGAATTTTTCCACATCATTTGTAATAATACGGTCATGATTATACCGAATAATCCCTAATCATAATCATACCAAGTCCATCTATGCACTACAGGCCACATATGACTTTCAACATAATAGAAACATGAGGATGATGACAATGACATAATAATTCAATAAAACAAGTTCAAAAATTAATTTATCTAGGAACCAATAACGTCCAAATTGTCAACATGATACTTCTTTGTAGAGTAAAATTCAAGAATGCTCAGAAGAATATTTTCATGAAAAGATACTGAATGAAGCACAAATATCAAGAATATTCCACTAATTTCATGGAGTATAGAAGCCAAAACTTTAACCAACTGAGTATAATAGAATATATGAAACTGTAAATGGATTTTCGCCGCCATGCGGTAATCCACTTAAACAGATCATGTCCACAATTTAATAAGGAATGAATACAAAGGATCATTCGCCATGCATGTGATAATTCATGTAGACAAAGTTATTCCAATGTAATAATAAAGAATAAAATAATGAGCCAAAATCACCATGCATGCGATAGATCGCATGCATAAAAGTTATTCCAATGTATATTAAAGAAATGGAACCAGTCATGAGTAAAAGCCTGCATGTGGATGTTCCAAATGAATAATAAATAACGAAAACCAAGTCAATGCGTAAAAGCACGGACAAGATGTTCCAACAGAATGATAAATAATGGAACCAGGTCAGCGTAAGCGTGAACGCATCTGCAAGCGTGATATTCCGGCGTAATAATAAAGAACGGAATAATTGAAGAATTTCACCATATGCGCAGATTGCATAAACAAAAGTTATTCCAACATAATAATAAAGAATGGAATAATGTAAGAATTTCACCATGTGTATGCGGTGCCGCATAAACAAAGTTATTCCAACATAATAATAAAGAAAGGAATAATGTAAGAATTTCACCATGTATGCGGTACTTGATGTAGACAAAGTTATTCCAACATAATAATAAAGAATGGAATAACAGAAATTCTCTTCATGAATACAAAAGAAATAATACCCCTTACGAGTACAACAAATAATATCCCTAACCTTTGAAAGAAGAGTATTCTAACTGGTAGGGAGAGGATATACTCGAAGAAAACTTGTACTACGCTCAAAACTTTCTTAAACTCTAAAGAAATACGCTCAAGATTATAGAAGAAGAACTCTCTATAGTTTCTCTCTCAGAGTTTCAATGAATTAAATGAAATAATGAAGGAATGAGCTTCATTTATAGAAGAATGGATTGCATAGTAACTAATTTATGAACGGTCCAGATTGATTTATTTTTAATCGGACGGTCCATATTTAAAGCAAAATCTTTTAAATAAAATATAATATATTCTATTTATAATCTAATAAAACGAATAACTTTATAAAAGTATTCTGCTTTTATATAAAAAGATTTACTATGCAAAACACTATACAAGCACTTATGCAACACTATGCATAATAAAATATAATATATTCTATTTATAGAATAACTTTATAAAAGTATTCATTTTATATAAAAGATTTTACTATACAAAACACTATGCATAATAGAATATAATATATTCTATTTATAGAATATCTTTATAAAAGTATTTTGTTTTATATAAAAAGTTTTTCTGTTTTATTACATTAATAATACTAATAAAACAAAACTGAGTGACTTATCACGTAAACATCAATAATCAATACTTGTATAACTCTTACTACGCAACCACGCCAGACAGCGTATTCTTTTCTTTACTACCGAGTAGTTCAACAGTTTTAACTATAAAACTTCCGCCGTTATTCTCATAAAAATATTTTTGTCATTTTCTCAATCCGACAATAATTCCGTTGTGGGGTCCACCAACGATTGTACCGTCGTACGGATATTCCTCGACAAAAATAATATTCCCCGACAAAAATAATATTATACAACAACTTGCATACTTTTCAAAATTTATAAATAATACCCACAACTATAACACTATCTCAAATCCACACCATAATATTCAAAAAAAAAATTCGAGAAAATTAAATCTTTATTAATAAAATCTGGGGTCTCACAATCTCCCTTCCTTATGAAATTTTGCCCTCGAAATTTACTTACGTACCTGGTATGCCGAAGAGGTGAGGATACCTTGACTTCATTTCAGATTCTAATTCTTGAGGTATAACCTTTGAGTGTCGAATATATTCCTTCTTATCCAATATTTTAACACGTATCTCCTCATACGTTAAATCTTCTGCTATCTCGTCCGGTTCTAAATCAATAATGTGGTTCGAGTCGTCCACATATTTACGTAACATCGATACGAAAAAAAACGTTATGAACACGCAACATACTTGGCGGTAAAACGAGTCTATAGGCCACAATTCCTACTCGATCGAGGATTTCAAATGGGCCAATTAAATAAAGGGTTGAGATTTTCTCTCTTCGTCGATTCTTGCTTTTAGAATAACGCCCTCTTGAACCTTCTTCTTCACATTCATTAACTCCGAGTGTGTATGTGAGACCCCAGATTTTATCAATAAAGATTTAAATTTTGTCGAAATAATTTTTTAATATTATGGTGTGAATTTGAGATAATATTATAGTTGTGGGTAGTATTTATAAATTTTGAAAAGTATGCAAGTGGTTATATTATATTCAATTGGTCTGGGAATATTCTTGGTTTAACAGGAATATTCGCATAACTACTCAATCATTGTGGACCCCATAATGTAATTATTGTTTGATCGAGAAAACGACAAAAATATTTTATTGAAATAACTACGGAAGTTTTACCGTGGATACCGTTGAACTACTTTCAGAGTAAAAGTACAAAGAATACGCAGGGTCAGATAAGAAAGACACCAGTATTGATTATCGATGCTTATGTGAGAAGTCACCGCTTTGATTCCATTATTGTCGATTAATAATATGAATTATTATAATGATAATGACGCTTTTGTTTTATTCGTATTATTAACGTAATAAAACAAAAACATCTTTTATATAAAATGTAATACTTTATTAAAGTTATTATATAAATAAAATATATTATATTTTATTACGCATAGTATTAAGATAGTGTTGTTTTGCATAGATTTTGCATATAATGTTTGCATAGTAAAATATTTTTATATAAATAGAATATATTATATTTTATTTAAAAGATTTTGCTTTAAATATGGACCGTCGATTAAAGTAAATCAATCTGGACCGCTCATGGATTAATTACTATGCATTCTATTTTTCTATAAATAAGCTCATTCCTTCATTATTTTCTTACGAATTCAATTATGAAACTCTGAGAGAGAAACTATAGAAAAAGAAAGAAGAAAAGTATTCTCGCTACTTCACCTCGCCAATATTCGGTTCTTCTAAGGTAGGGAATATTATTTGTTGTACCGTAAGTAAGTGTGTTATTCTTTTGTATTCATGAAGAGAACTTCTTGTTATTCCATTCTTATTTATTCTCACATGGAATAACTCAGATACGCGGAATCCCCTATACTTGGTGATCTTCTTCTTTTATTCCATTATTCTATTATTCAGTTGGAACATCCTGTCTGTGTGTTTTACACCGGACCTGGTTCCGTCTTTATTATTATTCTGTTGGAACATCTCGTCTGTGTGTGTTTTACAATCGACTGGTTCCGCCTTTTTATTATTCTGTTGGAACATCTCGTCTGTGTGTTTTACATCGACTGGTTCCGTCTTTATCATTCATTTGGAATATCCTATCTCGTGTGTGTTTTACACGGATCCGGTTCCATCTTTATTATTATTACATTGGAACATCCTCGCCGATTGTGAATTTCACCGACACAGTTTTCGTTATTATTATTACATTGGAATAACTCGCTTATGCATCTTAATCTGCATGCATGGTGATTTCTTTTGTTATTCCATTCTTTATTATACCTAGTTGGTTAAAACTTTGACTTTTATACTCCATGAAATTAGTAGAATATCCTTGATATTTGCGTTTCATCCAAAGATCTTTTCATGGAAATATTCTTCCCGATCATTCTTGAATTTTACTCTACAAAGCAAATCATCATGTTGACAGCTTGGATGTTATTAGTTCTGAATAACTTAATTCTTGAACTTGTTTTATTGAATTCTTATATCATTGTCATCATTCTCATGTTTATATTTTTTTTAAAGTCATCTGTGGCTTGTAGAGCATGGATGGACTTGGTATGATTATGACCGTGGATTATTCGGTGTGTAATCATGGCCGTAATGTTACAAATAATGTGGTAAAAGTCCTCGATTAGTAGTAGTGCATTGATGGATGAGTTGTTGGCGTGATCATGACCATTAATGAATACACACTATTCTTGGCGTAGTGCGAGGAATAATTGTGGTCGTGATATCATAGAATATCGCTGGTAGTATGGCGGGTGATTCGATGATGTGGATTATTTATTAAAGGCGAGTCTCGGTATAACGATGATGAAAAACCTTTTAAATCATAAAGATAGTAGATTTTATTTTCTAGACTCTTTTAATGGATTGCTTGTTCATTCATTAAACTTGATGTTTATTATATTTTATCGGTTTAACAATATTGAAGAGCTATTGATAATTTATTACGCATTATCTTAGTCAGATATTTCTTCTTTGGGCTAGTAAATTTCTTCAGATTACGAATCGATTGAGCGGAGTAATAATCACAGCATTAGTAGTCCTCACTAATGATGGGTAATGTATCTTTTGAGTAATTTCTAGGGGACAATATTTGTAGCTTACGAGTGAGCTTTTAACTTTTATCGATTAATGTGACGCCTAAAATTAGATATACATCACCCATCTTGGGTCGCCAGATACATGGTATGTAATTCAAATACAACTTACTAATACAACTGTCAGGTACAATACGACAAAAACATAAACTGTGAGTTTGAATACAAATATTGTCTACTAGAGATTAAACAAACTCAAAAGGAGTCCTCATTACAATTATTATCACACTATTTCACAGAATAGTGAGGACTACTAATGCACCATCTATGACCATCACTCCATTCCCCGACTAGTCCTAGCTACGTTCTCATTTCCTGAAGAGAACAGTGAAAGAAAGGATGAGCTCAACTAGCCCAGTAAGAAATATTATGACTAAGATAATGCAGAATAAATTATCATTAGCCTCCAAAAATGTTAAACTGATAAAATACAATAGACATCAAGTTTAATTGCAGCGGAACAAGCAATCCATTAAAAGAGTCAAGTAGAGAATAGAATCTACTATCTTTTATGATTTAAAAAGTTTTTCATCACTTTTATCGCTGAGACTTTGCTCAATAAATAATCCACATCATTAAATCATCCCTGCACTACAGGCCAAGGATATTCTTTAGTATCACGACCACGAATTATCCATGCATTACGGGCCAAAGATAATCGTGTTTTCATCAACGGTCCTGATCATGCCATAAAACAATTCATCTTTGCTCCCTTGGCCAAAGAGAATCCATAGCCATAATGTGACGCCCCCAAAATAGGTATACATCACCCATCTTGAGTCGCCAGATACATGGTACAAAATTCAAATACAACTTAATAATACAACTGTCGTGTACAATATGACAAAACATAAGCTGTGAGTTTGAATACAAATATTGTCTACTAAAGATTATACAAACTCAAAAGGAGTCCACATTACAATTATTATCACACTATTTCACAGAATGGTGAGGACTACTAATGCACCATCTAGGACCATCACTCTGTTCCCCGACTAGTCCCAAATATGTTCTCATTTCACAAGAGAATAAAGAAAGAAAGGGTGAGCTCAACTAGCCCAAAAGAAGAAATATTAAGACTAAGATAATGCGAATAATTTATCGTTAGCCTTCAACATGTTAAACCGATAAAATATAACAAACATTAAGTTTAAGCTGCAATGAACAAGCAATCCATTAGAAGAGTCAAGTAGGAATAAAATCTACTATCTTCTATGATTTAAAAGGTTTTTCATCACTTTTATCGTTGGAACTCGACTTAATAAATAATCCACATCATCGAATCACCCCAACACTTTCTGGCCAAGGATATTCTTTAAGTATCACGACCACGAATTATCCATGCACTACTACGCTTAAGATAATCATGTTTTCATCAATGGTCCCGATCATGCCATAAAATAATTCATCTTTGCACTACTACCAAAGAGAATCCATAGCCATAATCATATCAAAATCGTCCCATCAATGCACTACGGGCCAATGAGGACTTTTTCCACATCATTTGTAACATTACGGTTATGATTATATCGAATAATCCCTGGTCATAATCATACCAAGTCCATCTATGCACTACAGGCCACAAATGACTTTCAACATAATATAAACATGAGGATGATGAAAATGATATAAGAATTCAATAAAACAAGTTCAAGAATTAGTTTATCCAGAACCGATAACGCTCAAATTGTCAACATGATCTTCTTTGTAGAGAGTAAAATTCAAGAATGCTCAAAAGAATATTTCCATGAAAAGATACTGGATGAAGCGCAAATATCAAGGATATTCCACTAATTTCATGGAGTATAGAAGTCAAAACTTTAATCAACTAAGTATAATAACGAATGGAATAACAAAAGAAATTACCATGCATGCGGTATTTGGCATATTGTGTTATTCTAACGAATAATAAGTAATCTGGAACGTGTCAAAGCGAAAATTATGCACCGGCAGATGTTCCAACGTAATAATAAAAGATTTTAATTCAGTCCCACGAAACGCATGCATGTGATATTCCAAATGTAATAATAATAAAGATGGAACCCGGTCCCACAGTAAACGCATGACACGTGATATTCCAACATAATAATAAAGACGGAATCAGGTCCGGCGTAAAACGCACAGATAGGATATTTCAATAGAATAATAAAGACGGAATAATAGAAGAATGTTACCAAGTATAGGGTAGCCCGCGTATACAGGTTATTCCAATAGAATAATAAAGAATGGAATAACAGAAGTTCTCTTCTTGAATACAAAAGAAATAACACCCCTTACCGTAAAAGAAACTGGATATATGAGTAGGTGAAGTACTGTGCTTCTTCTTCTATAGATTTTCTCTATAACCTTCTCTCTATAATTTCTCTCTATAATAAGTGCTCTATAGCTTTAGTGAATTGGTGAGAAATGAAGGAAGAATGAGCTTCTATTTAAAGAAAAATATAGTTTCGATAATTGCACATTTTGGGGCTCAAAAAATTACAGAACAATACCTCCAACTTTTCTTTCATTTTTCATTTAGTCCTACAAGTATTATCAAACTTACACCACCTCCCCTAATAGTAAATAATTTGAATCAATAGTAAATCATGTGAATCAATAGTTCTAAACATGTGAAAATACGAATTACAGTATATTACCTCCATCTATACCTCCATTTTTAACTTAGTCATGTAAGTATTATCAATCTTGCACCAACTCCCCTAATAGTAACAAGAATGTGAAACAATAGTATACACATGTGAACAAATAGTTATAATCATGCGAAATAATAGCAATCAATTGCTCATTTATCCGGTTAAATACCCGATTGGTCAGTATAACCTCCAAACATCAATTATTATCGAAATAATTGTCGATTTTCACTAACACAAATAATTCCAACACAATGAAACCATTTTTATCAAAAATATAAATTTTAAAAATTTGAAGTTTGACTTTTCCCAAAAAAGTCAACTATTGACTTTTTAACCAAATAGTGAATTCCGAAAATTTTTGTGTTTATAGACTATTTTTACTAATTTCATCGTTCCGGACACAAATATCACGTTCGCGTCTCCAAATTCAAATCTGAACACAACTTCAATTTGAATAACATTCATTATAACTCACAATATTTATCAACCAGGTCGTTCCCAAGAAAGAGGGGGCTTTCCAATAAGGATTTCTCCCTATCATGCCTTGATTAGGTGACCAAACCTCTCTTTAATGTAACTTCTAGACATTGTAAATATTGCAATTTAATAATATGAATTACTTTGTCGTCTCAATTATTGATTTAATAAAATAACATATTATGCGAGATGATACTATGACAATAATCGAATCAATAATATGAGAGATATGATGCAAGAATTATCAGAGTAATAATTGAGTATAACCGAGTGACTTCTCACGTAAGCATCAATAATCAATACCGTGTGCTACTATGCAACCACGCGTATTACTATACTTTTACTACCGGGTAGTTCAACAGTTAACGGTAAAACTTTCGCCGTTATTTTTATAAAGTATTTTTGTCATTTTCTCAATCCGACAATAATTCCATTGTGGGGGTCCACCAATAATTGTGTCGTTGGACGAATATTCTCTGTTAAAACGAATATTCTCCTACCAATCGAATATTATATAACAACTTACATACTTTGTAAAATTTATAAATACTACCCACAACTATAATATTATCTCAAATTCACACCATAATATTAAAAAAAATATTTCGAGAAAATTAAATCTTTATTCGTAAAATTTGGGATTTTACATATAATCATACCAAAAACTGTCCATCAATGCATTACGGGCCAATGAGGACTTTTTCCACATCATTTGTAACATTACGGTCATGATTATACCAAATAATCCCCGATCATAATCATACCAAGTCCATCTATGCACTACAAAACACATATACTTTCAACATAATATAAACATGAGGATGATGACAATGACATAATAATTCAATAAAACAAGTTCAAAAATTAATTTATCTAGGAACCAATAACGTCCAAATTGTCAACATGATACTTCTTTGTAGAGTAAAATTCAAGAATGCTCAGAAGAATATTTCCATGAAAAGATACTGGATGAAGTGCAAATATCAAGGATATTCCACTAATTTCATGGAGTATAGAAGCCAAAACTTTAACCAACTGAGTATAATAGAATATATGAAATTGTAAATGGATTTTCGCCGCCATGCGGTAATCCACTTAGACAAATCATGTCCACAATTTAATAAGGAATGAATACAAAGGATCATTCACCATGCATGTGATAATTCACATGTATGTTATTCCAATGAAATAATAAAGAATGAAATAACGGTAAGAAATCACCATACATGCGATAGAATTTGCATGCATGTGTTATTCTAACGAGATATTAAAGAAATGGAACCAAAAATGCGCGTAAAGCACGCATGGGATGTTCCAATGTAATAATAAATAATCTGAATTAGGTCACGCGTAAAGCACGTATATGATGATGTTCCAATGTAATGATAAATAATGGAACCAGCTTCGGTGTAAACGTATCTAGCATGATATTTTTTGATGAATAATAAAGAATGTAATAATAGAAGAATTTCACCATGTATGCGGTGATTGGCATAAATAGGTTATTTCAACATAATAATAAAGAATGGAATAATGTAAGAATTTCACCATGTATGAGGTACTTCAGCAAAACAAGTTATTCCAACATAATAATAAAGAATGGAATAATGTAAGAATTTCACCATGTATGCGGTGATTTAGATGTATTAAAGTTATTCCAACATAATAATATAGAATGGAATAACGGATGTTCTCTTCATGAATACAAAAGAAATAATACCCCTTACGAAAGTACAACAAATAATATCCCTTACCTTTGAAAGAAGAGTATTCCATTGGGTAGAAATGATGATATACTCAAGAAAAAACTTGTACTACGCTTTCAAAACTTTCTTAAACTCTAAAGAAATACGCTCAAGATTATAGAAGAAGAACTCTCTCTCTATAGTTTCTCTCTAGAGTTTCAAAGAATTCGTAAGAAATAATGAAGGAATGAGCTTCTATTTATGTAAGAATGGACCTAATAAGAACTAATTCATGAACGGTCCAGTTTGATTTACTTTTAATCTGACGGTCCATATTTAAAGCAAAATCTTTTAAATATAATATAATATATTCTATTTATAATCTAATAAAATGAATAACTTTATAAAAGTATTCATTGTATATAAAAAGATTTTACTATGCAAACACTATGCAGTAATTATGCAACACTATGCATAATAAAATATAATATATTCTATTTATAGAATAACTTTATAAAAGTATTCTATTTTATATAAAAAAAAAATTTACTATGTAAAAACACTATACATAATAGAATATAATATATTCTATTTATAGAATAACTTTATAAAAGTATTCTGCTTTATATAAAAAGCTTTTCCGTTATATTACATTAATAATACTAATAAAACAAAACCGAAAGTGACTTATCACGTAAACATCAATAATCAATACCGCAAAGCTACTTACGCAACCACGCCAGACATCTTTATTTTTTACTACCGAAAGTAGTTTAACAGCTTTTAACAAAGAAAACTTCCACCGTTATTCTCATAAAAATATTTTTTGTCGTTTTCTCAATCCGACAATAATTCCGCTAATAAGGGTCCACTAATGATTTTACCGTCGTCATTTAATATTCCCCGAAATAAATAATAATATTTCCCGACCAATCGAATATTATACAACAACTTGCATACTTTTCAAAATTTATAAATACTACCCATAACTATAACACTATCTCAAATTCACACCATAATATTCAAAAAAATATTTCGAGAAAATTAAATCTTTATTCATAAAATCTGGGGTCTCACAACAACCACAATTATAATTTCCTCTGTAATTATCGAATGAGGTTTCATTCACTTCAGGAAATGTAGTAGAATTGGTCGGGCGAGATTGTTGATTTTTCAGCAAAAACTCATCATTTTGTACAGTCACTAAAAGACATAATATCACTTCTAGGAACATAGTTTTCTTTATCGCTTCAGGGAATATTTTGTGAACTTACGCTCTCCATATTGCTACTACAGGAGCATATTCGAGGTATGAAATATAATAAATATTTTCTCTAACATGTCTTCATTATTATTTTTTCCACATAATTTTAATAGTGAGATTATTTTAAAAAAAGGTAGAATTGTTCTCACTCAACACTTTTTAAATCATAGAACTTTAGGTGCAACCAATTATAACGAGCTTTTGGGAGTATTACAAATTTTTGAATCTCATATCTTTCCTTTAAATCATTTCATAAGACAAGTGAGTCTTTTACTGTAATGTACTCATATTTTAATTTTTCATGGAGATAATAGCGAATAAAAATCATTAATTTTGCATGATCCTGCACGGATGCATGATTGCCAACTTTAATTGTATCTTCAAGGTTCTTTGCCTCTAGATGAATCTCATCATTAAGAGTACATGACAAATAATTTAAGTTTTGCAAGGTTCGACATTTATATAAATATATAATTTTGTACAGTGTAACATTATTATATATGTATTTACTATGACCTTAAAGTGAGAACCAATTAAGTTGAAAAATATCCAAAAACAAAAAGCAAAACAAATATGTCCATCCAAACATATTTGCTCTCTGTTTTAGGCTATTTTCATATAACTCCATCACTTGGGGTTAACATGTGTAATATGAATACTTTATAAATATTTAATATCATATCACAGGAAAACATACATGATTGTTAGTATTTCAAAAGAAGATTTATATACTACTCCGTTTTCCATCTTGATCATGCTTCATCCAACCGATTTTTTTATGGCTTATCAAGTGATTCCAAAGCACAACTAATTTCCTTAACCATTTACATGTTGTTATCCATCTTGTACATATATAAACAGTACTACATATATATATAATCAAATTTAATTGTGATGCCCCCAAAATAGGTATACAACACCCATTCTGAGTCGTCAAATACATGGTACAGAAAGCAAACTACAACTTCAATAATACAATTGTCGTGCAAAATACGACAACACATACTGTGAGTTTAAATACAAATATTGTCTTCTAGACAATATCCACACTCAAATAAGTCCTCGTTACAATTATTCAAACACTATTTTACAGAAATAGTGAGGACTACTAAAACATCTTTCTAGAACCATCACTCCGTACCCCGACTAGTTCCTGCTATATTCTCACCTCCTGAGAAAAATGGAACAAAAAAGAAAAGGGTGAGCTCAACTAGCCCAGTAAAGAATATCATGACTAAGATAATATACAACAAATTATCGTTAGTCTTCAACAGGGAAAAATCTGATAAAATATAATAGCCAACAAGTTTTAGATCAACAACTACAGCGAAAACAGCAATCCATTAGAAGAGTCAAGTAGAGAATGAGTTCTACTATATTCTAAGATTTAAAAGTCCATCATCAATATTTTATCCCTGTAACAACAATCAATATACATCTTTAATCAAATATTCATCTTTGCACCGCAGCCAAAGATATTCATTTTCAGATCACCAAATAGTCATGTTCATCTCAACACTGCTCATCTTTTTTGCACTACGGGCCAAAGATATTCATCGCTTAATCATTTATCTTTGCACTCATGTCAAGATATTTAGTAATATCATCATTTAGGACTGAGGATGATGAAAAATATTTTAAAGAAAACGAATCCAATGAAACGGAAGGACAAATAGTAGGGATTCGTATAAAAGTTTATCCAAGATCAATAATACTTCATAAATACCAATTTTGAAACAGAATTCAAAAATAAAGATCAAAACATGGATACAATCAAAGATAGTAACCATAATAGACATCTTGGACAAAAAAAAGACAATTTCATTTTTCTATTGAATAGTCAGATTCATGAATAAGTCAGATATCGTGAATAAAGTCAGATATCGTGAATAGTAACCCCAACACAAAAAGTTCCAAATTTGATAAAAATTCAGATCAATACTTGGATAATGATATTGAAGAAATAATATCATATATGAAGAAAATAACATCCTTTACCTCAAAATATCAAGATTTCCGATCCGGAATATCGAGATAAAATCAAGAAAACTTGCAGATCGATGAATAAAAACTCACAAAGTATCTAAATACTCACAAAATAAACTCAATAATCTAGAGAGAGAAAGAGAGAAAACTTGTTTCTGGTGTGATTTTCAATTCTAACTTAGCCCTCTATTTATAGAAAAAATGTTAGCGAGACTTGACCAAGAACCCGATGGCTTTACTCGCTACTATTCCCACTTACCACATTTGAAATAAATTCAGCACATTTCTTCACCAACCACAAGTGGGGCCCACTCAATTCTAGAATTTTTCACCAAAATCATTTATAAACCTAATTTACGAATCGACCACCTCTTAAAATTCATAACAAATCATACGCTCATTTTTAACGGTTCAAAATTTGTGGACATATACTCAACTTATATATGTATAACATATCCAAAAATTACAACGATCCAACGATCGGATTTAAAATTATAACTCCTGCAATGTATCTCAAAAACACTGGTTTAATTTTTAATACCTTCATTCCGACAAAAAATACTGATAAAACACCTCAACATTAACTCCTTCATTTTTAACCACAATAAATATATCCAACATTTATATCCACATAAAATAAATATTTCTTTATCATATGAATCAATAATTAATTATTCACAAATAATATTACAGAATCACATTTATGACAACCAGGCCGTTCCCAGGAAAGAGGGGGCTTTCCAATAAGAATTTCTCCTTATTGGTGAGCAATTAGGTGACCAAACCTCTCCTTCAAAGAACTTTCTAGACATTGCTAATAATGCTATCTAATAATATTATTCAAATAATATGAATTATTGATCCGATAATGGGAAATCTTGTCGTGATGACAATTATTGAAACAACAATAATATAAAATATCAACGCAAAGAATTATTGAATCAATAAAATAAAATATTGAGCAAGAACTTCACCGTAACAATTATTGAGTAGTGTCTTCTTCACGTAATGATCAATAATTCATCAATACTTGTGCATCCACGCCAGACATCGTATTTTAACCACCGGTATTCCAACAAAGGTTAATTCAGAATAACTACGTCGTTATTTATAAAAACTCAAACTTGTCGCTTTCTTTCATCCCACGCTTATTACATTATGGGGCCCATAAATGATCTGCTACTGGTGCATTTAATATTCCCCAAACAACAAGAATATTCCACGACCAAAACTTAATATTCCCAACAACAATGATTATTTTATAACCACTTGCATATTTTGTAAAATTTGCACATTTCACCCATAACCATAGAATTATATCAAATTAATACCTTATTATTCACAAATATAATTAGAGGAAATTCAATTTTATTTATAATAAGTTGAGGTCTTACATTAATTGTAATGAAACAATACTTACAGTAAGTTAAAAGAACTCGTTTTTCAAAATTGGGTAGAGTTTTGTGTTGATAACGTATTTTAAAAGAATACTAATATTAAGAACAATGATTAGTTATGTGTCTCATTCTCTATACAATACATCTATTTATAGGTATATCAACATCAATATTTGGAAGTTTCAAAACTCAAAGGTCATGAGTTTTAAAACTTAAAGAATATGAGAATTTTAAAAGATCAAATATCATTACAATAAAGATGAGAGGAATGAATCAAGACATCTATATATATATATATATATATATATATTATAATTTAATAATAAAAAATTTTAAAACGTCACTTATTTAGAAATCAATAGAGTATATGAGTGAATGGCATTTTATTCCAACCAAGCGACACCTAAATTCTTGTGATATTGTAGTATTAAAGACATAGTTCTCTTATTTTGCAATTGAATTTAAAGATTTTTTGGTTAAATTTTTTACCTAAATTCTTGTGATATTGTAGTATTAAAGACATAGTTCTTTAATTTTGCAATTGAATTTAAAGATTTTTTGGTTAAAAGATTTTTTTTATTATATTAGAAGTCGAGAAATTGATTTGATAAGCACTTCAAGAGAAGATTCTAGCTTTTATCTTTTTTATGCATTAAATGATTTCTAACTTTCAACTTTTTTTTGTTGGTTGTTGACCAACAGAACCCCCTTAACAAATATTCCCTTCCTCCTTTAATACTCTCTCCGTCCTAAAAGATTGTCGTTTAAAGTTTTGATATATGGATTAAAAAAATATTATTTACCAAATAAAATTTATTTGAAATTCCATCACTATCCTTTTATGAAAAATTGAAAATTATTAATACAAGAGAGAGAATTTATTGGGACAATGAGAGAAGGTAGGGGTAATATAGGAAAGTAAATAATTTATTCTTCTCGAAAGTTGTAAACGACAAACTTTTTGGAACAAATTTTTTCTTCTAAAACGACAATCTTTTGGGAACGGAGGGAGTATAAAATATTTTAAAGTTGTGCACAAGTATTCATAAAATGGTTGTATAATATTAAATATAATATTAAATACTATCTCCGTCCCATAATAAGTGATTTTTTAACTTAAATCACACATACCAATACCCTTAATATATTTTCTTTGAAGTTAAAAAGTTAATGAGTGTCATTTAATTGTAGTGATTGCAAGATGCAATAAATACCATTGAATACATAAGGGCATATATGAAAAAATATTGTAAAAATTGTATTGAAGTTCTAACACATCACTTATCCTAAAAAATCATTTATTGTGGGACGGAGGTAGTATCTATATTGCCCTTGTATTGAAAATAGAGATTGTTATTTATTATGTTTAAATAGTGAGAGAATCAAAGTTATATTTAATGTTCCCCCGTCCCTAATTATTTGACGTTTTAGAATTTTTTATTTATCTCTAATTATTTGACGTTTACTCAAATCTAGAAGAATTAATGACAATTTTTTCAAAATTACCCCTCATTACTTTGACGATTTTTTTATACTTTAAACTCTTTCTCTCTCCTTATCCTAACAAAACTTTTCTTATCCCAACAAAAGATTTAAGGATATTATAGACAATTGAGTATTATATTTAATGTTTTTCAATCATTATCTTAATTCTTGTGTCCACATCTAAAACGTCAAATAATTAGGGACGAAGGCAGTACTTGGAATAATATTGGAAAATAAACAATTAATGCTTACTTAGAATTCTAAAACATTGACAAAAAAACTTCTCTAAGACGTCTTATATTAAGGGATGAAGAGAGTACTACCTCCGTTCTTAAAAGATTGTCGTTTAAAATTTTTGCACATAAATTAAGAAAGTCATTAAAATTTGTTTAAAATTTTATCACTACCTTTTATGGGAAGTTGAAAACTATTAATACAAGAGAGAATTTCTTAGGACAATGAGAGAAAGTAGATGTGATATAGAAAAGTAAATAATTTATTCTCCTAGAAAGTTGTAAATGACAAATAAATTAGAACAAATTTTTTCTTCTAAAACGGACGAGAGGGAGTAGATGGGAGCAAGAAATCTTTATCATTCAGCGTAGTGCCGCTTATATAGAAAGGGCAAAGCCCTATTCGTGGCACAACTTTTTTTTTCTTACTATCGTAGCTAATTAGGCGGCAACAACCGAAGAAGCATTTATGCATTAAAATACTTGTACTCGACTTCCAAGTTCACACTGGCTTCTAACGACCCAAAAACTGAAATAAACGCCTTATATAGCTTCTTAAAAGTTATCAAGAAAAAGCTAAAACAAACATGATAATTGAGACAAAAACCATCATCTCTAAAATCAATGACAAATCCATCACTCACCTGCAATTAGGGATTTATCAATTGAGGGGCAAAAGAGGGGCAACAGATAATTGAGAATCTGCGTTTGACAACCAAAATGCAACCATGAGAAATCGAACACAGTTGCCAACTTTGGGTGACCGGCGTTTAGCATGCCCAACAAGTTCTTCACAGCTGAAAAAAATGCATAGACTATATACTATTCCCTTGTAGTGAATCATATACATTATCAAGTACTCTATCAAGTAATAAGTCATGCAGCCTTGAATATGTTATATTTTCATATGCTATCCCTGTCGGATCTTAAATAGGAATCATATCACCATCCTTCCCCAGTACAGACTCTTGGATGCTTCTACAAAAATATTATACCAAGCCAACTTTATCTTTATTTTTCCTCGGATCCATTATCTTGCAACTGCCCATCCACTTTTGGCAGGGCTGCACTCATCCTAGCTTTTATGGTTATAAAACCTCACAGTCAACTATGTTAACAATTAAGTGTGAATTTTTTATTGGATCCACTTATAATAACCAAAACATAAAATGCCAAGGGAAAAGATTTCAAGCAACATTATCATATCAATACAGAATTATTTCAATTAAGTAATCAGAAGAAGTGAACACCAATATACCTTACCCAGAAAGTGTTCATACTTTAGATTTCAATACTAAATCATCAACACATAATTAAAAAAAGTCAAAAGTTACTAGGGTACTACCCCATCTAGTAGTTGCATATTGTCATCTAAGATGAAGCAATCAGGCAACACAAAAATACATGTCAAAAGTTAATAACCAGGCTATCTTTCAATTACCCAAAAAGAAAAAACCACCAGAACTTTACCTGAACAGAACAGAACAGAACACTAATTCTCCTCCCCTGCCTTGATAGCTTCCAAAACCAGAGTTGTCATCTCCTCCATCAACTCCACCTTCTTCAAGTAAAGTTGATATTCCTCCACCCTCAGAGTCTTCCACTTCTCCTCCAACTCAACCCTCTTACGCCTCTCAATGTACTCCAACCCATCGTGGAGAATCTGATATTCTACAGCAGTGTCACCAACGCCAACACTACTCCCAAATTGAATATATCTAATTGACCCCGACTGTTCTACATGCAGCCTTGCATTTGGTTGAGCTGAATTCTTCCTTGCAGAACCTTTATTAACCTTTGAACTGTCTAGTCCCAAGAGTTTACCATCAGATGCCCAAATCTTTTTGGACGCATCATATGATTTCTGGTCATGAGGTTTTGAAAAGATCCTATTTTTCCCATCTTTCTCTTTGCTGACATTGTTTTGAAACTTCTTCTTAAGTCTACGGACTTTATCTTGCAACTGACTCGTGCTGACATCAACATGCAAAGAATCTTTTACAAAATCATGAAATGCATTCATGTTGTTAAATGAATCAATACCCTTTTTTGGCCACAAAATCCCTTATCCCCTTCAATATCGCAAGCTCATCATCTTCACTCCATAATCTCTGAAACAACGGCTTCTTCTGATCCTCATCCTTTTTTGCTCCATTTTCTTCTTCCGAATTAACCAACTTCTTTGCCAGATTAGGTTCATTTTCCGCACGCCGTTTGACTCCAGCCCCAGCCGAAGCAGGTTTGGACCTGGTAATTTTCTTCACAGTGGACTTGGCTGGGTCTTCTATTGGCGGCTTGACAGTCGGTTGGGGTTTGTGGGCGCGACGCTCTGATTCTGATTCTTCAGACCCAGACACAGACCCAGATCCAAAATCTTCTTCATCATCGTCGTCGTCGTCGAATGGTGGTGCTGATCGATTCTTCGTCTTGTTGTTACTATTTAGTTCTCCCGACTTCGATTTCAATTCAGATCCTTGATCGGATTCTGATCCTTGATCTTCATCCTCAGAAGAATAGGGGACTGGGGGTTGGAGCTTAATCGGACGTTTGGGTGGCATTAATTCGAGTGGGAGAGAATGCTTAGGAGTGGGGCGGGTGACACTGAGAACTGCTAAATTTATAATGATACAATTAGGCTTAATTAAGGCAGCCCAGCCCAGGGGAATGTGAAGAGATTAGGAGGAGAGTTTGATAGTTTTCAACTTGAAGCATGCCGTGTGCGGTTCCCAGGGGAATGTGAAGAGATTATGAATAATTAATACTATATTTAATATTATAAAATTATTTCATTATTTCCAGAGATATGCACACGAATTTATTAAGGAAATAATTTTATAATATTAAATATAGTATTAATTATTCATAATTACCATTTATCATATATTTATTTCATACATATTTTTTCATTAGGGATAATTTTAAAAAATTATAGCTAATTCTCCTAGGCAATGTTTGTTTCAAGTATTATACTTGGGATAAAATTATTAATTTCAAGTGATTCTTTTTATTTTTAAATTTAAACCTTGAAACTATTAGTCTCGTTATTATAAAACGACTTAATAATATTGATATTATATTTATAATCCCTAATATAATCCTAGGATTAATAGTTTTTGGATTATAATCTCATAGATTATAATTTTGGGATTATAATTATTATGAAACAAACATAACCCTAGATTATATAAAACGCTCTATAATTTAAAAAAATAATATTCTTTAAAATATATATTATGGGATGGAGGAGTAATTGACAAGTATAAAATTCAAAAAAAAAAACTATAACTAGATAATATTGAAACCTTAATACTAAAATGAAAAGAATGCTTAAGTAAGATTATGTAATAATGTAATTACTTACTTACATTAACATAAAATTTATAAAGTAATTATTTGTTATTTAGTTAATATTAAATAATAAATAAGAATAAATGATGATTAATTATTCTTAAGTTAATAAGAAAATAATTTAAAGACTTATGAAGTAAATTAATTATTTATTATTCAAGGATAAATAAATAAATAAATAAATAATAAATAAGAATAAATGATTATTAAGTTAATAAGAAAAATAATTAAAGACTTATGAAGTAAATTAATTATTTATTATTCAAAGATAAATAACTAATTAATAACTAAAAACAAATGATGATTAATTATTCTTAAGTTAATAAGAAAGAATAATTAAAATTTATGAAGTAAATTAATTATTTATTATTCAAGGATAAATAAATAATTAATTAATATTAAATAAGTACAAAGGTTAATTAATTGTTCATTTATTAATAGTAATGAATAATTAAAGACTAATAAATCAATTATTTATTATTCAAGGATAAATGATTAATTAATTATTACTTAATTAATATTAAATAATAATTAAAGACGAATAATATTAATTATTCAATATTTAATTAAATAATAAGTAGATGTAATTAGCTATTATTTATATAATAATAACTAAAGGTAATTAATTAATTACTATTTAACTAATATTAAATGGTAATTAAATGAAGATATAGTTAATAAATGAAAATAATTTAAATGACTCATTAATTAAATAATCATAATAAATTGTTAAGGATCTAATAAGTGTTTATTACTTAAGAAAGACTTATAAATTTATTAAATCATTAACCTAAGATTTATTAAATATCTTATAGGGTTAATGATGATACTTTATACTATGCGAACATTGTGATTGAATTATTTGCTAGATAATAGCATAAGTTGTAACGACCCCAAAATAGGTCCATTCCATCCAACCTATTCTGAGTCGTTAAATACATGGTACAGAAATAACTACAACTTTATTACAACAATTGTCGTGCAAAATACAACAACACATATATCGTGTGAGTTTGGATACCAATATATACCAAATGTAACTCGACACCAACTTGATAACACGTCACCATGACACCTTACATAAAGGTACAACCAAAAACCTGCTTTAAATTAGAATCTTTGGGAAGTGCTCAAAGAAACCTTCGTATACGGGAGGCCATGCTTTAGGTTATGGTAGATATCATATGGCCACGTAATTATCCTCGGTTAATCCAATAAACCCCAAAGAAAAACGAGAAGATTACTATCATATTCTTCCCAATGGTGAGTCTTCTCTCGACATATCATTATCTCCACTGCCTCTAATTGGGTATTATACTCCAAACAAACACCAAGATTATATAGGTAGTGCTTGTAAATATACTCAAAGAAGTGGATGAGCACAACCATGTCTTATGATAACACGAGGTCAGTATGTCATTAGACATCTTGTATGATAGTGACAAAACACCATTCCAAGTTAAATTCACCTCACCCTCAACATCTATAGACCACCACTCTTCCCTCGCTATCCCCCGCCGACCCAAATGCCTACACTTTTATTACCCCGAAAGGAATTGTGAAACAAAAGGGTGAGCACAACTAGCCCAAGAAAGAATATTATGACTAAAGATAAATAAATTATCAATAGTATTCATCAAGAATAAATCGTAGATTTAGAACATACGGTAGATGATAAAACTTTTCAACCATAGTTGCAAATGAATGAGCAATCCATTAGAAGAGTCAAATAGACTATAAAGTCTATTGTCTTCTCATGTTAAAAATCCACCAACAACATTTTATCCTCAGTAACATCAATCAACAATTCTTTCCACAATCATATGAATAACTCATAATCATAATTGTGATTCTAAATTCTCTTCTCATCCAAGACAAAGATAATTTTCATCACTTGTCTTTATCTCAAACATCAAAGATCATGGTTATACCAAATCACGCCTCCTGCTCATAATCATACTAATAAATTCATCTTTGCACCACGGCCAAAGATATTCATCAACAGCTCATCTTTACACTACAAAGCAAAGATATTCAACAACAGTCATCTTCTTTGCATTACGAGCCAAAGATATTCATCAATAATTCATCTTTGCACTACAAAGCAAAGATATTCAATAACAGTCATCTTTGCATTACGAGCCAAAGATATTCATCAATAATTCATCTTTGCACTACAAAGCAAAGATATTCAACAACAGTCATCTTTGCATTACGAGCCAAAGATATTCATCAATAATTCATCTTTGCACTACAAAGCTAAAGATATTCATCAACAAGTCATCTTTTCACTACGGCCAAAGATATTCATATCTCAAATAAATACATAATCATTTCGCAAAGTTATATAATAATAATTATAACCATGTTGATCAATTCACCTTTGCACTTAAGCTAAAAATATTCAATCAGAAATTCAATGGTCATGATCATACCAATTCAACAATTCAACTTTTGCACCATCGGCCAAAGAGAACCTATGGTCACGATCATACCAATAATCTACCCATCTTTACACTCAAGTCAAAGAGAAATATCATCATTAGGGTTATAAAATGTTATATAAAACAATATAATCAATCAAAACATGGTTTTAATTTCAAGAGTAAGATTCATAAATCAACGATAATTTGGTCGTAAAAAAAACCAATTTTATTCATGTGAATAAGACTCGTGAATAAGAAACTCGTGAATAAGAACTCGTGAATAAGAACTCATGAATAGTAACCCCACATGAAAAAGTTCCAAATTTGATAAAAACTTCAGATCAACATTTCAAAGATAATGATAATGAAGAAATAATATCATTACAAAAAAAATAATATCCCTTACTATCCCTTACCTCAAAAGAGCAAAGACTTCCGACAGGATATCTGATATACGACAACAAGGAAACTTGCAATCGATGAATATCAACTCACCAAGTATCTAAATACTCACAAATTACACTCAATAATCTAGAGAGAGAAGAGAGAAAACTTTGTTTCGTGTGATTTTCAATTCTAACTTAGCCCTCTATTTATAGGAAAATGTTAAGACGCCAAGGCATTTTAACCTCGCAACCCCGATGGCTTTACCTGCTACTATTATTCCCACCCACCACATTTGAAATAAAATTCAGCACATTTCTTCACCAACCACAAGTGGGGCCCACTCAATTCTAGAATTTTCCACCAAAATCAATTATAAACCTAATTTCCTAATCAGTCCACCTCTTAAAATTCATAACAAATCATTCGTTCATTTTAACGGTTCAAAATTTGTGGACATATATTCAACTTATGTATGTATAACATATCCAAAAATTACAACGATCCAACGGTCGGATCAAAATTTATAACTCACGCAATATAGCTGAAGAACATTGATTTTTCGGACTATTAGTCCTTCGGACCAGTTTCATTCAAAATTTCACCACGAAATATCTACAAAGAATTTTTGGGTGATTCAAATTTCTACAGCTAGCTTACTTCTAGGGCTTTCTTTTGATATATGGCTCATCTCTTAACTCATTATACACAAAGAGTTATGGATTTTACAAAATCAAGTAATAAACTAATTTTTCTGAAAATCCCATATTTTGTTCTCCATTTCGACAAATACTGATAAAACACCTCATCATTAATTCCTTCACTTATAACCACATAAATAAATCCATCATTTATATCCACATCAAATAAATATTTTCTTATCATATGAATCAATAATTAATTATTCACAAATAATATTACGTAATCACATTTATGACAACCAGTGCCGCTCCTGTGAAAGAGGGGCTTTCCGATAAGGATTTCTCCTTATCATGCGCCGCAATTAGGTGACCAAACCTCTCCTCGATGTAACTTTCTAGACATTGCCAATAATGCTATCTAATAATATTATTCAAATAATATGAATTATTGATCCGATAATGGAGATAATGTGCGTTGACAATTATCGAACAACAATAATATAAAATATCAACGCAAAGAATTATCAATCAATAAAATAAAATATCGAATAAGAATTCATCGTGAAAATTATTGAGTAGTGCCTTCTTACGTAAGGATCAATAATTCAACAATATTGTGCAATACCGCAGCTATCTTAAACAACACGCCAGACATCAGATTTTAACCACCGGTATTCCAATGCACCTTTAATTCAGAATAACTACGCCGTTATTTTTAACCAACTTATATTTGTCGCTTTCTTCATCCAATCGCTTTTCTCACATGGGGCCCACACATGGTCGCTACTGTCCGCATTTAATATTCCCCACGTAAAAGAATATTCCACGACCAAACGAATATTCCCCGACAATAATGAATACTTTATACCCTTTGCTTATTTTGAAAAAAAATTCATATATCACCCTTAACTTTAACTTTTATCAATTTAACCAATTACTGAATAGAAAAATTGAATACTTTTATTTCATAAAATTCGGGGTCTTACAATCTCCCCTCCTTATGAAATTTCGTCCCCGAAATTTACGTACCTGGTATTTCAAAGAGTTGAGAATACCTTGTTTTCATTTCAGATTCTATCTCCCCTGTCATCATGATTTCTCCATTGCTCATCTCCTGTATTTCAGATATCATTCTAGAATACAACTTCAAAACAAAGGTTAATTGAAAGCAATTAATATATCACATAATATCTCGATATTATGACCGACCAACAAATAAGCTTTAGTAGGACACACTAGCGAAGGATTTACTCATCTCTCCCCTCCTAGTTCTATTCCCCGATCTCCGCCAGAGATCATATCCCTAAGCTCTGATACCAAATGTAACGACCCCAAAATAGGTCCATTCCATCCAACCTATTCTGAGTCGTTAAATACATGGTACAGAAATAACTACAACTTTATTACAACAATTGTCGTGCAAAATACAACAACACATATGCTGTGAGTTTGGATACCAATATATACCAAATGTAACTCTAGACACCAACTTGGATAACACGTCACCATGACACCTTACATAAAGGTACAAATAAAAACCTGCTTTTAGAAATTAGAATCTTTGGGAAGTGCTCAAAGAAACCTTCGTATACGGGAGGCCATGCTTTTAGGTTATGGTAGATATCATATGGCCACGTAATTATCCTTGGTTAACCCAATAAACCCCAAAGAAAAACGAGAAGATTACTATCATATTCTTCCCAATGGTGAGTCTTCTCTTGACATATCATTATCTCCACTGCCTCTAATTGGGTATTATACTCCAAACAAACACCAAGATTATATAGTAGTGCTTGTAAATATACTCAAAGAAGTGGATGAGCACAACCATGTCTTATGATAACACGAGGTCAGATGTCATTAGACATCTTGTATGATAGTGACAAAACACCATTCCAAGTTAAATTCACCTCACCCTCAACATCTATAGACCACCACTCTATTCCTCGCTATCCCCGCCGACCCAAATACACTTTTTATTACCCGAAAGGAATTGTGAAACAAAAGGGTGAGCACAACTAGCCCAAGAAGAATATTATGACTAAAGATAAATAAATTATCAATAGTCTTCATCAAGAATAAATCGTAGATTTAGAACATACGGTAGATGATAAAACTTTTCAACCATAGTCATAGCAATGAATGAGCAATCCATTAGAAGAGTCAAATAGACTATAAAGTCTATTGTCTTCCATGTTAAAAATCCACCAACAATGTTTTATCCCCTAACATCAATCAACAATTCCTTTCCACAATCATATGAATAACTCATAATCATAATTGTGATTCTAAATTCTCTTCTCATCCAAGACAAAGATAATTTTCATCACTGTCTTTATCTCAAACATCAAAGATCATGGTTATACCAAATCACAGCCTCCTGCTCATAATCATACTAATAAATTCATCTTTGCACCACGGGCCAAAGATATTCATCAACAGCTCATCTTTACACTACAAAGCAAAGATATTCAACAACAGTCATCTTTGCATTACGAGCCAAAGATATTCATCAATAATTCATCTTTGCACTACAAAGCAAAGATATTCAATAACAGTCATCTTTGCATTACGAGCCAAAGATATTCATCAATAATTCATCTTTGCACTACAAAGCAAAGATATTCAACAACAAAGTCATCTTTGCATTACGAAGCCAAAGACGAGCCAAAGATATTCATCAATAATTCATCATCTTTGCACTACAAAGCAAAGATATTCATCAATAATTCATCTTCATCTTCAAAGATATTCATCACAGCCAAAGATATTCATATCTCAAATAAATACATAATCATTTCAGAAGTTATATAACAAATAATTCATAACCATGTTGATTTATCCACCTTTGCACTTAAGCTAAAAATATTCATATTGTAAAATTCAAGAATGATCAAAACACGGATACAATCAATTCAACTTTTGCACTATTTTCGCCAAAGAGAACCTATAAAAGAAAACGATCATACCAATAATCTACCCATCTTTACACTCAAGTCAAAGAGAAATATCATCATTAGGGTTATAAAATGTTATATAAAACAATATAATCAAAACATGGTTTTAATTTCAAAAAGATTCATAAATCAACGATAATTTGACAAAAACATCTTCACGCTTTTATTGTGAATAATAGTACTCGTGAATAAGAACTCATGAATAAGTAACTCATGAATAAGTAACTCGTGAATAGTACTCATGAATAGTAACCCGATATGAAAAAGTTCCAAATTTGATAAAAACTTCAGATCAACATTTCAAAGATAATGATATTGAAGAAATAATATCATTACAAAAAAAATAATATCCCTTACTATCCCTTACCTCAAAAGAGCAAAGACTTCGACAGATATCTGATATGACAACAAGAAGGAAACTTGCAGACCGATGAATATCAACTCACCAAGTATCTAAATACTCACAAATTACACTCAATAATCTAGAGAGAGAAAGAGAGAAAACTTTGTTTCGTGTGTGATTTTCAATTCTAACTTAGCCCTCTATTTATAGAAAATGTTAAGACGCCAAGCGCAGACTTAACTCATGCGACCTCGATGGCTTTACTCGCTACTATTCCCACCCACCACATTTGAAATAAAATTCAGCACATTTCTTCACCAACCACAAGTGGGGCCCACTCAATTCTAGAATTTTCCACCAAAATCAATTATAAACCTAATTTCCGAATCACCACCTCTTAAAATTCATAACAAATCATTCGCTCATTTTTAACGGTTCAAAATTTGTGGACATATACTCAACTTATGTATGTATAACATATCCAAAATTACAACGATCCAACGGTCGGATCAAAATTTATAACTCACGCAATATAGTCAAGAACACCGATTTTTTCGGACTATTAGTCCTTCGGACCAGTTTCATTCAAAATTTCACCACGAAATATCTACAAAGAATTTTTGGGTGATTCAAATTTCTACAGTTAGCTTACTTCTAGGGCTTTCTTTTGATATATGGTTCATCTCTTAACTCATTATACACAAAGAGTTATGGATTTTACAAAATCAAGTAATAAACTAATTTTTCTGAAAATCCCATATTTTGTTCTCCATTTCGACAAATACTGATAAAACACCTCATCATTAATTCCTTCACTTATAACCACATAAATAAATCCATCATTTATATCCACATCAAATAAATATTTTCTTATCATATGAATCAATAATTAATTATTCACAAATAATATTACGTAATCACATTTATGACAACCAGCAGCTCCTCAGAAAGAGGGGCTTTCCGATAAGGATTTCTCCTCATCGCGCGCAGCAATTAGGTGACCAAACCTCTCCTCGATGTAACTTTCTAGACATTGCCAATAATGCTATCTAATAATATTATTCAAATAATATGAATTATTGATCCGATAATGGAGATAATGTGCGCAAAGGACAATTATCGAACAACAATAATATAAAATATCAACGCAAAGAATTATCAATCAATAAAATAAAATATCAATAAGAATTACCGTGAAAAATTATTGAGTAGTGCCTTCTTCACGTAAGGATCAATAATTCAACAATATTGTGCAATACCGTGCTATCAGCAACCAACCACGCAGACATCGTTTTTTAACCAACCGGTATTCCAATGCCTTTTAATTCAGAATAACTACGCCGTTATTTTTAACCAACTTATATTTGTCGCTTTCTTCATCCAATCGCTTTCCAAGTTATGGGGCCACATACATTATCGCTACTGTCATTGCATTAATATTCCCTACGTAAAGAATATTCCACGACCAAAACGAATATTCCCCCGACAATAATGAATACTTTATACCCTTTGCTTATTTTGAAAAAAAATTCATATATCACCCTTAACTTTAACTTTTATCAATTTAACCAATTAATGAATAGAAAAATTGAATACTTTTATTTCATAAAATTCGGTCTTACAATCTCCCTCCTTATGAAATTTCGTCCCCGAATTTACGTGACTGTATTTCAAAGAGTCGAGAATACCTTGTTTTCATTTCGATTCTATCTCCCCGTCATCATGATTTCTCCATTGCTCATCTCCCGTATTTCGAGATATCATTCTAGAATACAACTTCAAAACAAAGGTTAATTGAGCAAATTAATATATCACATAATATCTCGATATTATGACCCGACCAACAAATAAGCTTTGTAGACACACTAGCGAAGGATTTACTCATCTCTCCTCCTAGTTCTATTCCCCGATCTCCGCCAGAGATCATATCCCTAAGCTCGATATTAAATGTAACGACCCCAAAATAGGTCCATTCCATCCAACCTATTCTCGAGTCGTTAAATACATGGTACGTAAATAACTACAACTTTATTACAACAATTGTCGTCAGGCAAAATACAACAACACATATGCCATGAGTTTGATACCAATATATACCAAATGTAACTCGACACCAACTTGATAACACGTCACCATGACACCTTACATAAAGGTACATAATAAAAAACTGCTTTTAGAAATTAGAATCTTTGGGAAGTGCTCAAAGAAACCTTCGTATACATGGGAGGCCATGCTTTTAGGTTATGGTAGATATCATATGGCCACGTAATTATCCTCGGTTAATCCAATAAACCCCAAAGAAAAACGAGAAGATTACTATCATATTCTTCCCAACGGTGAGTCTTCTCTTGACATATCATTATCTCCACCGCCTCTAATTGGGTATTATACTCCAAACAAACACCAAGATTATATAGGTAGTGCTTGTAAATATACTCAAGAAGTGGATGAGCACAACCATGTCTTATGATAACACGAGGTCAGTATGTCATTAGACATCTTGTATGATAGTGACAAAACACCATTCCAAGTTAAATTCACCTCACCCTCAACATCTATGTAGACCACCACTCTATTCCTCGCTATCCCCCGCCAATTCCAAATTTACACTTTTATTACCCCGAAAGGAATTGTGAAACAAAAGGGTGAGCACAACTAGCCCAAGAAAGAATATTATGACTAAAGATAAATAAATTATCAATAGTCTTCATCAAGAATAAATCGTAGATTTAGAACATATACGGTAGATGATAAAACTTTTCAACCATAGTTGCGCTGAATGAGCAATCCATTAGAAGAGTCAAATAGACTATAAAGTCTATTGTCTTCTCCATGTTAAAAATCCACCAACAACATTTTATCCTCAGTAACATCAATCAACAGTTCCTTTCCACAATCATATGAATAACTCATAATCATAATTGTGATTCTAAATTCTTTCTCATCCAAGACGAAGATAATTTTCATCACTTGTCTTTATCCGAAACATCAAAGATCATGGTTATACCAAATCACGCCTCTGCTCATAATCATACTAATAAATTCATCTTTTTCAACACACGCGGCCAAAGATATTCATCAACAGCTCATCTTTACACTACAAAGCAAAAGATATTCAACAACAAATCATCTTCAGATTACGAGCCAAAGATATTCATCAATAATTCATCTTTGCACTACAAAGCAAAGATATTCAATAACAGTCATCTTTGCATTACGAGCCAAAGATATTCATCAATAATTCATCTTTGCACTACAAAGCAAAGATATTCAACAACAGTCATCTTTGCATTACGAGCCAAAGATATTCATCAATAATTCATCTTCAGACCACTACAAAGCAAAGATATTCATCAACAAGTCATCTTTTGCAGACAATACACACTCACTATTCAGCCAAAGATATTCATATCTCAAATAAATACATAATCATTTCAAGTCATTATATAACAATAATTATAACCATGTTGATCAATTCACCTTTGCACTTAAGCTAAAAATATTCAATTGTAAATTCAATGGTCATGATCATACAAATTCAACAATTCAACTTTTGCACCATCGGATACAAAGAAGCAATCCCATGGTCATATTTTAGATCATACCAATAATCTACCCATCTTTACACTCAAGTCAAAGAGAAATATCATCATTAGGGTTATAAAATGTTATATAAAACAATATAATCAAAACATGGTTTTAATTTCAAGAGTAAGATTCATAAATCAATCTATAATTTGGTCGTTCAAACCAATTTTATTGTGAATAAGACTTTGAATAAGAACTCGTGAATAAGAACTCATGAATAAGAATCGTGAATAGTACTCATGAATAGTAACCCCGATATGAAAAAGTTCCAAATTTGATAAAAACTTCAGATCAACATTTCAAAGATAATGATATCAAGAAATAATATCATTACAAAAAAATAATATCCCTTACTATCCCTTACCTCAAAAGAGCAAGACTTCCGACAGATATCTGATATATGACTCAAGGAAAACTTGCAGATCGATGAATATCAACTCACCAAGTATCTAAATACTCACAAATTACACTCAATAATCTAGAGAGAGAGAGAGAAAGCTTTGTTTCGTGTGATTTTCAATTCTAACTTAGCCTCTATTTATAGGAAAATGTTAAGACGTCAAGCGCACTTAACTCGCAACCTCGATGGCTTTTACTCGCTACTATTCCCACCCACCACATTTGAAATAAAATTCAGCATATTTCTTCACCAACCACAAGTGGGGCCCACTCAATTCTAGAATTTTCCACCAAAATCAATTATAAACCTAATTTCCTAATCAATCACCTCTTAAAATTCATAACAAATCATTCGCTCATTTTTAACGGTTCAAAATTTGTGGACATATACTCAACTTATGTATGTATAACATATCCAAAATTACAACGATCCAACGGTCGGATCAAAATTTATAACTCACGCAATATAGTCAAGAACACCGATTTTTCGGACTATTAGTCCTTCTGGACCAGTTTCATTCAAAATTTCACCACGAAATATCTACAAAGAATTTTTGGGTGATTCAAATTTCTACAGTTAGCTTACTTCTAGGGCTTTCTTTTGATATATGGCTCATCTCTTAACTCATTATACACAAAGAGTTATGGATTTTACAAAATCAAGTAATAAACTAATTTTTCTGAAAATCCCATATTTTGTTCTCCATTTCGACAAATACTGATAAAACACCTCATCATTAATTCCTTCACTTATAACCACATAAATAAATCCATCATTTATATCCACATCAAATAAATATTTTCTTATCATATGAATCAATAATTAATTATTCACAAATAATATTACAGAATCACATTTATGACAACCAGCCGCTCCTGTGAAAGAGGGGCTTTCCGATAAGGATTTCTCCTTATCGGGCGCCGCAATTAGGTGACCAAACCTCTCCTCGATGTAACTTTCTAGACATTGCCAATAATGCTATCTAATAATATTATTCAAATAATATGAATTATTGATCCGATAATGGAGATAATGTGCAAGGACAATTATCAACAACAATAATATAAAATATCAACGCATCAATTATCAATCAATAAAATAAAATATTGAACAATAATTATCGTGAAAATTATTGAGTAGTGCCTTCACGTAAGGATCAATAATTCAACAATATTGTAATAATACCGCAGTGCATCGCGCAACCACGCCATTCATCGTATTTTAACCATCCGGGTATTCCAATGCCTTAATTCGGTAACAACTACGCCGTTATTTTTAACCAACTTATATTTGTCGCTTTTCTTCATCCAATCGCTTTTCAGTTATGGGGCCCACATATGGTCGCTACTTGCCGCATTTAATATTCCCCGACGTAAAGAATATTCCACGACCAAACGAATATTCCCCGACAATAATGAATACTTTATACCCCTTTGCTTATTTTGAAAATAAAATTCATATATCACCCTTAACTTTAACTTTTATCAATTTAACCAATTACTGAATAGAAAAATTGAATACTTTTATTTCATAAAATTCGGGGTCTTACATAAGTAAGTGCATAGATATATACTAACTAATATACCAACATTGTCAATGCTAGGTCATTCAAAGAGTTTTAATTAAAGCTAGTTAGCCGTAGCTCGTCAAATAGGTAAATTTCCTAACTCAAACTCGAGTTATTATTTTTCAAGCATGCTAGTTGTGAGACCCCAGATTTTATGAGTAAATATTTAATTTTCTTGAAATAATTTTTTAAATATTATGGTGTGGATTTGATATAATGTTATAGTTGTGGGTAGTATTTATAAATTTTGCAAAGTATGCAAGTTGTCATATTATATTCGATTGGTCTGGGAATATTTGTTTTATCGAGGAATATTCGTGTAACAAAGACAATCATTGGTGGACCCCACAATGTAATTATTGGCTTGATTGAGAAAACGACAAAAATACTTTTATGAAAATAACAAATGAAGTTTTACCGTTAATAATCGCTGAACTACTCTAGTAGTAAAAGTACAATGAATACGCGTGGTTGCATAAGAGAATACTTATGATATTGATTATCGATGCTTACGTGATAAGTCACTTCGCTTTTGTTTTATTGGTATTATTAATGTAATAAAATATAATACTTTTATAAAGTTATTCTACATATAATATATTCTATTATGCATAGTGTTGCATAGTGTATGCGTGATAGTATTTTGTATAGTAAAATCTTTTATATAAAAATGTAATACTTTTATAAAGTTATTCTATAAATAGAATATATTATATTCTATTATGCATAGTGTTGTATATAGTGTCTGCGTATAAATGTTTTGCGTAGTAAAATCTTTTTATATAAAATGTAATACTTTTATAAAGTTATCTTTTATTAGACAATAATTAGAATATATTATATTTTATTATGCATAGTGTTTGCATAAGGCTCGCAGATAGTGTTTGCGTAGTAAAATCTTTTATAAAGTTATTCATTTTATTAGATTATAAATAGAATATATTATATTTTATTTAAAAGATTTTGCTTTAAATATGGACCGTCGATTAAAGTAAATTAATTTGGACCGCTCATGAGTTAGTTACTATGCAATCCATTTTTCTATAAATAGAAGCTCATTCCTTCATTATTTCTTACGAATTCAATTGAAACTCTGAGAGATAAACTATAGAGAGAAAGAAGAAAAGTGTTACTCGCTACTTCACTACTTTTATATCCAAAGACTTTCTTCTTAAGGTAGGGATATTATTTGTTGTACTCGTAAGGGATATTATTTCTTTTGTATTCATGAAGAGAACTTCATATTCCATTCTTTATTATTCTCATTGGAGTAACTCAGTACGCTGGCCACCCTATACTTGGTGAAATTCTATTGTTATTACATTCTTTATTATTCGTTAGAATATCATATCACATGCGCTTTTACGCCTGGACTCGTTCCGCCTTTATTATTACATTGGAATATCACATGTGTACAGGTTTTACTGGCGGACCGGTTCCGCCTTTTATTATTATTCTGTTGGAATATCCTGTCTGTGCGTTTTAAGCCGGACCTGGTTCCGTCTTTATAAGTATTCTGTTGGAATAACTTGTCTATGCGAAGTACCGCATGCATGGTGATTTCTGTTATTATTCCGCTTCTTTATTATTCTCATTGGAACATCCATGCGTGCTTTACGCATGACACGTTCTATTAATTATTATTCAGTTGGAATAACCTGTCTATACGAAGTTCCGCATGCATGATGATTTTTTTTGTTATTCCATTCTTTATTATACTCAGTTGGTTAAAACTTTGACTTCCATACTCCATGAAATTAGTGGAATATCCTTGATATTTGCGCTTCATCCAAAGATCTTTTCATGGAAATATTCTTCCGAGCATTCTTGAATTTTACTCTACAAAGCGAAGATTATTGACAATTTGGACGTTATTAGTTCCTCGGATAAATTAATTCTTGAACTTGTTTTATTGAATTCTTATATCATTATCATCATCCTCATGCTTATATTTTGTTGAAAGTCATCTGTGGCCTGTAGTGCATAGATGGACTTGGAATGATTATGACCAGGGATTATTCGGTGTAATCATGACTTTAATGTTACAAATGATGTGGAAAAAGTCCTCATCGTTGGCGTAGTGCATTGATGGACGCTTTTTGGTATGATTATGGCTATGGATTCTCTTCTACAAGGGTGCAAAGATGAAATTGTTTTATGGCATGATCAGGACCGTTGATGAAAACATGATTATCTTTAGTCGTAGTGCATGGATAATTCATGGTCGTGATACTAAAGAATATCCTTGGCCGTAGTGCAGGGGTGATTCGATGATGTGAATTATTTATTAAGCTGAGTCCCAGCGATAAAAGTGATGAAAAAATCTTTTAAATCATAGAAGATAGTAGATTTTATTCCCTACTTGACTTTTCTAATGGATTGCTTGTTCCGCTGCAGTTAAACTTGATAGTTATTATATTTTATCAGTTTAACACTGTTGAAGGCTAACGATAATTTATTCTGCATTATCTTAGTCATAATATTTCTTACTGGGCTAGTTGAGCTCACCCTTTCTTTCACTGTTCTCTTCAGGAAATGAGAACGTAGCTGGGACTAGTCGGGGAACAAAGTGATGGTCCTAGATGTTTATATTAGTAGTCCTCACTATTCTGTGAAATAGTGTGATAATAATTGTAATGAGGACTCCTTTTGAGTTGTATACTCTCTAGTAGACAATATTTGTATTAAAAATCACAGTTTATGTTTTGTCGTATTGTACACGAAAGTTGTATTATTAAGTTGTATTTGAATTCTGTACCATGTATCTGGCGACTCAAGATGGGTGATGTATACCTAATTTTGGGGGTATCACAGTTGGTATCAGAGCTTAGGGATATGATCCCTGGCTAGGATGTGAGAATAGAACTAGGAGGGGAGAGACGGGGGATTCCTTCGCTAGTATGACCTACCTAAGTTTATTTGATATTTAATTAGTCGGTCAGAGTATATGGATAATATGTTACATGTCAATTAACCTTTGTTTTGTGGCAGTATTTGCAAATGGCATCCAAAAATGTTGAGATAAGCAATGAAGTACATGAGACCGTTGAGACACCTTTAATCACTAACCAGGTTAATGTGATGTCAGACGAAGAAGGAATTAGAGATATCTACGTGGTGCTTGAAGAACTAATAGTTGCACCCGAGCTAGTTGCAGAGGTAGCAGCTGAGAGTGAGGAAGAAGAGGAACCTGAGGAGAATTTATTAGAAGAATTTTATGATCAAAATTTAGCATTACAAAATCGTATTCATGAGTTAGAAGAGCAAGTTGAAGAATGGCAGGAGGTCGTGGAGCAAAGAGATGCAACCCTTCAAAATTGTGTTACCTGATGTGCGATGCTTGAATAGAAACACTCTTTGGCAGAGTATAAGATATTAGAGCTGGAATCTGAGAATGCTATGATCAAAGTTCTGATGAAAGCAGAAACAACTGAACGAAGGAGAATAGATGACGCATGGGTAAAAGCCGCACGACGTGTAGATATTGTAGAAAAAGACGTCCGATCCAATAAAGCCAAAATAGATGAAATAGATTTTTCTTTTTGGACAACAATTGGGAGAATCCAACATCGAATTTGGAATTACCCTGTGCATAGCGGTCAACCCCAATTTGATATGGATCGGAGAATAATGATTCAAATCATGGATCGTGAATGGGACGAAGCACTTAAGGGTGGAATGTACCCATAGCAAAAGTCAAATCCAGAGTTTTAAGTGAGAAGTTTGTCGAGGAACCCGAACGGTTATTACTTGTAAGTTAATGATAAACTTTTGCAAAGTTTATACCTTATTAGATACCGCCTCTACTTACTCTTTTATTTCACCTAGTTGTGTTCAATGTTTGAAGTTAACTCCTTATAGTTAGACTTTGATATATCTGTTTAAACTCAGTTGGGAGAAACCTTCATTACCTCCACTATTTATAAATCTTGTTCAAATCAACACTTTCACGTTACCTGTCGATCGTATCTCTTTGAAAATACTTGCCTTTGATGTGATTTTAGGAATAGATTGGTTAACTACTCATAATGCTTTTTGTAAGGTTGTTAGCTTTCATACTCCTAACTAACCTGTTATGCGAATTCAAAGTAACCAAACCACTAAAGTTAATCATTATCATATCAAGCCATAAGTAAAGAGCCCCGGTCCTTTCGTTGTTGACTTCTTTGTGTGGAATGCACCGCGGACTTTCAGAGGCGGCACGTCGTGAATGACGATGGCAAGTTGATAGGTATCAATGTGACGTACTATCCAAGTCTTTGATGAGGGTCACATCTTTGAATGATATTTCTATTGTTAATAAATTTCCTGACGTATTCTTGAAGTCTTCTTAGCCTACCCCTAGAGCGTGAAATCGAATTTTGTATTGACCCCAGTACAAAACCCATTTCTAAAACCCTCAAATATTTCTTCAACTAAAAAGAACGTGTAATGTTTCAAAGACGTTGGCTTGAGCTGTTGAAGATTATGATCATATCATTCAATACCATCGTGGAAAAGCGAATGTGGTAGCTAACGCGTTGAGTAGAAGATCGTATGCGTTTAAGTGCGTGCGAATATAACGAACCCCGTGAAGATAATGAATATCTGAGTAGAATCGACTTTAATCGATAAAGTTAAAGCCGCCAAGCTATACACCTTGAGTGATGAATGTGAAGAATTAAGAAGGTTCAAGAGGCGTTATTCTAGAAGCAAGAATCGACGAAGAGAGAAATCTCAACCCTCGATTTAAATGGCCCATTTGAAATCCTCGATAAAGTAGGAACCGCGGCTTATAGACTCGCTTTTACCGCCAAGTATGTCGGTGTTCATAACGCTTTTTTAACGTATCGATGTTACGTAAATATGTGTTAAGTCTTTTAGAGAGAACCTTGAAAGACAATCCAAATCCATCTGGGATACTCTAGGAAGTTCAACATCAACCCCGGATCGCAATGCAGGGAGTAATGATTTCAACCTCGGATGTAACCCCGAGGCTGCGCAGATCAATCTGGAACACACATCGGAGAAAGGCCGATTAATCTCGGAGATAACCCCGAGGTATCCGGTCTCGGTCCCAACCATGGGAATAGCCACCAACCTTGGTGATAACCCCGAGGAATGCGATTTGGCGATAACCCGAAAATGCTTGTTTCAAATCGACCGACTTCAATCTCGGCGCTCACAATGAGATACACTTTGCACCAACCCGCGATAACATCGGGAAGGCGAGGCACACCTCAAAGATGACAATGAGGACCTTCAACAATTGCGGCGATCCAATCTCGGTGAAGTCGAGCAACGTCTGCTTTCATCGGCCCAATCCGTGATAACACCGGTGAGGGCAACATCGTCATCTCGTCGAACACACGATGCCACATCACGTCTCTCTCTACGCAGCGATGTCCCACAAGGCTAACCAATCCGAGTGACTATTATGCGGGAGTAGCGGATGAAAGTTGAAGCTTGAAGGCCGGAGGGCATCGTCCCATCTTCAATGACTTCGTCGTACAAACTCTAATCCCATGCCATCGTCTGACTCTCGACAACGGCGGTCCGAAATAGGTCTGTATACCTCAAGCGGATGCGGTTGCACTTCGAAAATCCAGTGGACATTACGATTGCACGAGTGCACGTGCTTGAGACGACCCGACCCGAAAAACTTCGGGCCCAACCGGGTTGCCTCTGGTACACTACACTCGGTGGCTACACTATGACTAAAATGCCTATAAATAGAGGGCTTGGGGTGCTAATTTTCTAAGAAAAAAAGGCGGAAACCACCGCACATTCACTCTGCACTCACCCCTACGATGTATTTTCCCACTTTTAAACACACAGTGAGCTCATATATAGCCTCTTTTGTACCCACAAAAGCCGGTGTTTACCCACTCTAAAGATATAGAAGCCTTTTTTAGCGATCGGTTTAAGCCTTCTCACACACTTTAGAGTCTTTCTCTTCATCTTTGCACACACCCTTCTACACGTTGAGAGTCGTGTTGCTTGCTTTTTGGGACTTGATCCAGTGGTTTCATTTCGATCTGTATATATATATATATATATATATATATATATATATATATATATATTAACTAACATTATCGAGTTATGCCTCGATTGAGCCTGAACTTGATGCGGGCGTTTATTTGCTTTAATATATATATATATATATATATATATATATATATATATATATATATATCGTATATATAGAACTTTTTGTTCGATGAGCTGAACTTGTTTACAGTGCGTTTATTATATATATTTATATATATATATATATATATATATATATATATATAACTATGTGTCGGACTTTGTTCGATGAGCCTGAACTTTATGCAGTGCGTTTATTCGCTTTATATATATATATATATATATATATATATATATATATATATATATATATATATCAAACTACATTATTAGATGAGCACAGATTTTATATCCAGGTGCGTTTACTTATTTATATATATATATATATATATATATATATATATATATATATAGCGTATCGAACTACATTCGATGAGCACAGATTTTACATCCAGCGTTTATTACTTTTATGCGTTTATATATATATATATATATATATATATATATATATATATATATATATTGATATTTATGATTTATTTACATTTAAATCACACAGTTTTCTTAAGTGGCGGTTGATTTAGTATTCTGACTTTATTTACGTTTTGTCCCTTTGGAGTTTCCTCCGTGGCGGTTGATAACTTTTAACTGACTTTATTTACATTTACGATCCCCCATGGAGGTGCTTACGTGGTTGGTGATCCCGTATATATATATATATATATTACTACTTTTTATATATATACACTACTTCTTTTTTTTCATATAAATTGCGAGTATTTTGTGCTTTAGGAATCATGTGATCACAGATTCATCCCATTGGATCTAGATTCGGTTCCGTGATGGACATTTTCAATTTATGGCGACTTGTAAATTATTACGATGTCTGCGAATTTCCTCGAGATGGTTTCCATACCCACGAGGAAGTCGGCATTATTTTTGTATATTATTTTAAATGCGGATGCCTCGCATCAAATCAAATAAAATCAATCAATAGATCACTTAATAAAAATGGGAGTGTAAAGGGTCTCAATTCTATTGAGCATCGGGGTTTGAAAAACCTCTTTTATAAAACATCAACTTGCCGTATCTTGCTAAAAATTGAATTTTTACATAAATTCAAACCACATGTATATAGGTTGAGAGAGGCCTCGCACAACTTCCATATAATAGCACATTGACCCACACACACACACACACACACACGGATAATAGTTTCTTGAAAAGAGGCGGTCACCATGGTAACACGGATGTCGAAGTGCTAACACCTTCCCCCCAGCATAACCAAGTCCCAGGACCCTAAATGAATCTCGGTTTCATTGGGCCCGTATATCGATGTCACATCATTTGGGTCAATGTGCAAACCTTTTCTCGGTTGTGTTGGTACAACCATTTAAAAAACCAATGGCGACTCTTAACGATCCATCGTCGACATTATACATATGGACCTTTTCACTTGTTTTTTCAAACAAATCTCACCTAAAATGAGAACACCAAAGAACAAGTAATGGAAAGGACACCCAAAAATCCCGGCGTCGACGGTGGCGACTCTCTGCTGGGGACTCGATAAGAGGACTTAAGCCGCTATTACAATCTTTTCAAAACTATTATCTCTGCTTGTGTGTGGATGTTGCATTTACATTTTGATGAATGTGTGCGAATGCATTTCCTTATTGCACTTAGTGCTTTGCACCATGCTTGCTTGTGATATTAGTGCTTGCATGCTTATTAGTGCTTACGCACCATATCTGCTTGTGATATTAGTGCTTCACACATGTCATCATTTTCATACGGTGAGGCGCGATGTATGTGAATGTATGTTGTGTGGTCCCTCCACGGAGAGCTATCCGTCGGTGTTTGATTCTTTGGACTCGTGAGAAGACTAATTCTCGAGGCTCTCGGAAAAGCACCACCAAATTCGCTCCGAGTTGAAAGGCCGGATTAACTTCCGTCTAGTAGATTGCGATGATTTGGGAACCTTCATGCCAAAAAAGCGAGAGTAACCTAAGATAGGTCGACCTCTGATAAACCCAAAAGCGGAGAAAGTCTCTTCATGCTCTCATTTCAATTACTTGTAAACACAATTACTTGTAATTTCATTCCATATCTATCTCCATGTAATGAGAAATATGAAGAAATGTGTACACATACATGCTACAAAACAGGTGACATCCATTTGCGGGATAAAATTCCTAAAATGGACACATCACATAGCATGTTATTATATACATTCCCTAAAGACTAAACTATGCAAGTCTTTTCGCGAGGAATCAATCGGACCTACTTACTAGTTCGAAAGTCGAAAAAGGCAACACCCTACGATCGATCATGTAGTCATCAGGCCGGTGAACTTAATCCGATTTCTCGCAAAAAATTTGACGGATTAAGCAAACAAATTCTGATTTGGTTGTTTACTACTCAAAAAAATTACACGATCTACACACGAAGTCGAGAAAATACCCGTACATCTTTGAATCCTCCACACGAGGAGGAATCCGGTCATTACCATACACGAACTACGATTGGATCGACCAACAAAACTCTTGATCTTGCCCATCCCACTTTGGAGATCCGGACCTTTGGTGACATCAAAAGAAAGTCCTCGAAATGGAAGAGACCCTTGCGCTATCAAAGGAATTGGAACACACGGGGAGTGTTTCATATTTTGATCTGTGTATTTTCACGGTGTTCATTACCGAAAAAATTTAAAACTCGACTTTGAAAAATATGATGGGTTAGGAGATCCTTACACACATTTAAAAGTATTTATTGGAGAACTTGGATCTTATCACGGAGGATGAAAAACTTCGAATGCAATTGTTCCAAAAGTCTAGCTGGAGAAGCTTGGTTAAGTGGTACACAAGATTAGACAACTCAAAAATCCATAGTTTGGAAGAGCTAGCACATGCCTTCCTCACTCAATCTGATTTCAAACTCGGATGGCTCTGATCGGTATCAAATTACCAAGATCAAGAAATAGATCTAACGAATCTTTCGAGAGTATGCTCAAAGGTGGAGGCGCTTGGTACGCCCAAGTTAGTCCTTCCATGACGAGAATCGAGAAATGGTCATGACTTTCATAGACATCTGAAAGCTCCCTTCTATGAGAGAGTTTTAGCGGCATCGGCAAACCATTTTACGAAATGGTCAAACATGGGAGATGGTGGTGAGATGGGATTGAAGTCGGGAAAGATTCAAGACCTAAATTGCACTCAAAGTTATTCTTGATCACATCGATCTGGAAATTATGGGAACAACCCCGGAGGTCCATAAAAAAAAAGAAGAAGATGTTTCCACGATCTTACGAGGGCAAAAAGGCAATCAAAACATGCCTATTCAAAGGAAAAACTACACTCCCTTTCCGGCCACGGTCTGAAACCCTCCAATACCAAAAGGTGGAGAAGTCAAAGCAGCCTCGGTGTTTACACCCTTAGGGGATACCCTCGAGAACATTCTTAATCTTACGACAACACGAGAAGAAAATTACATCTTCTTCTTCCACCACCGACCCTAATGGGCCGGGGTTTCAATCTTTGCTAGGAAATGTGCTTATCATCTTGGGGCACACGGACATGATACTCGAGGATTATTGGGCCTTGAAACACAAGATCCGGGGACCTAATAGACACAGGGGAGATCGTGGTCACCAAACCCGATCGACCTCATGTTCAAGATAACCCTCTTCCTCAACCTGAAGAAGAAGAAGGTCAACATGATTAATTGGAGCGAATGGACGAGTTCCAACTTCAGTTGTGATTCTTCCCGGACCATCAAAGCGGTGATGACGGATGGGATTATGCGAGTTCCGATTCATAATGGAGCGAAAGATGAAAGCTCTCTGCAAACAAATTGAACAATTGGCGGGCTGGTGACTTATCGACATCAAGTGACTCGTCGATTAATCGGCCGAGGCATGCCGGTCTCCTACCTCTTGTCATGAATATTCCTCGTCACTTTTAGAAAATGAAATCTTTGGAAGACAAAGTGACGAAGAGAGCAAATGCCAAAGCCCGTCGAGATTTACGCCACAACAAAGGAATTCACTATTTGGGCCACCTATGGAGAAATCCTTCATATGTTAATCAATGAAGGAAGGATCGGTTCCTTCTACCTCCAATCAACCCCGTTTCGGGATGGTACAACTCGATGGAGTATGTCAATATCACTCCCGATCTAAGTGGTCACGACCGAAAGAATCTTGGGCACTCATACCTTATTCAAAATCTAATCGACGGTGGTGTCTGCGCGCTTGGCGGACGACGATCTTGTGTTACGTGCAAGTGAGAATCACGAGCCCTACTAAGTGGAAAAGTGTGGTAGCGATCATATCCACTTGGCCCGATGGGATTAATACCTTACTCACTGGCCAACAATTCAACTCAAGGGAGGAAACAATCCTTTGAAAGTGGCGCTCCGAGAGCGATCAACTTGCCATGCGAGCACAATATCCTATTGTTAGCTTGCGCGAGGTTCCGTGGAATTATGGAGAAGGTGAAGGATCCACCTCACATACTGGCTACTTGTGATGTTGAAGGAAAATCCACTTGTATCTCCCCATCGGGTGATGAAGTCTACCACCAAATCAAAGGGAAAATACCCATGGAGAAGATTGAAAAATTCCTCCGTATGCTGTGGGTCATAATGAAGCTACGGTGGTTTTAAGCTTGAAAAAGCTCCACAACAAATATCAATTTTGGACTTGGTCCTAACTTGAGAATCACCGGAAGGTCTTGTTAAAGGTTTTGAAGAAGCCTATCTCTCCGACATCGGTGGATACGGAAAAGTTTCAACATATGGTTGATCACATTTTCAACAACAATGTGATATCCTTCATTGATGACATCTACTGCTTGAAGGAATAGGTCATTATTGAAACCGTTGCACATTGCGGTCTTGTCCTCCGGATATATAGTAGTTGGAGTCTTAATAGATGGAGGTTCCTCTCTGAATATCTTGCCCATATGCTACCTTGGTGAAGATGAATATCAATCTCAATCGAATTGAGTAGCCATACTATCATCAAAGCTTTTGATGGAGCCGTAAAAACTTCGGTCGAGTAATTGAACCAATCGAAATTGGTCCTCACACATTCTGCGTATCTTTCCATGTGCTCAAGATAGATTAGGGATACAACTTGCTCTTGGGATGACCATGGATTCATATGGCGCGAAGCGATCCCTCCACTCTTCTTCAACAGACAGTTGAAATACATTATCAACAATAGCTTTGTCGCGATCAATGGCGAACGGAGATTCCTCGGCACGCGAGGACATGTGGTTCATCAATGCCAATGAGGATGTTGAACGATTAGTTTTCATACTTTGGAAATAAGCAATACCCAATACCATGCTATTGGAGCACCATTGCCGAACCAGATTTACTTGAGAGTAATGTCGACCACTCGAAAATGATGTCGTTGGGTCATAAGCGGGACAAGGGTTGGGTAAAGATTGCCGGTATCAAGTACCCAATTCGATTAACCAAGCAAAATTTGGAATAATTTGGGCTAGGCTATTACGCCGATTTTCTAGTCACGAGGAATCCTCATAAACATCAGCATTCCTTGACTTCAACCATGTATGGCGTTTATCTTCGCCTTCAAAATCTGAGTCCGCACAACCTCCGTAAAAGGTGCCGGCCCGATGTAATGGCTATGTTATGTCCCAAGCCGTGCGGTGAAGGAAAAGAAATCTTTGTTCCAAATCCGCGGTGGAAGAAGAGAGAAGCGAAGAATCAAGCAAGGCGTCATCCGGATGATGTCGAGTATCGCATCATCATCGTTCATGATGAACATACCAACAGAATACACCCAGACGATGATTGCCCGGATGTAATGGCCATCATTCGGGACGAGGGAGGATGATGACAATCCCTCCATCACTGCGGTCCACCGGACTTTGCCCTTGCCAATTGGAACAACATTCCTTGCATTGGTGCGTCGAGGGTAAAAGCGGTGAAACTCTTTACGCCTGTAGATATAATAGCTGCTTACTTTTACATGCAGTATTAGCGGTTTATTTTGCCGATATATATAACAACGTGTATGTATGATCAACGCATTTCATATATATACTAAGTGAAAGCATATTTTGTTTGAGGACTACGAATTTAGATGTGCATGTACTTGCGTCTGATGCCTCTCTCTACGAGAGGATTGTACCTTTGATGTAGAGATGAATTGACCTTGATGGATATCTGAGGATGACATTGAGGTGCCTCGAGAAATTCAAGAATGGGTCAAAGACAAACCCAAACCCAACCTTGATCAAACCACTTCTTTCAATCTCGGAACCTTAGAAAGCCCTAAGTTAATCCAGTTGGTTCGGACCTTACCCCAAACCAGCGGAATGATATGGTTTACGCTATTAACCCAATTCGAGGATGTGTTTGCATGGTCTCATGAAGACATGGTGGGTTTGTCCATTGACATTGTCCTTCATCGCCTTCCCATTAAAGAGGATTTAAGCCGGTCAGCGAAACTTCGGGCGATTGAAACACGAGTGGAGTTTAAAGGTGAAAGAAGAAATTGTGAAACAATTTCAAGGCGGCATCATAATGGTGTCTACATATCACAGTGGATATCAACATTGTGCCCGTGCCTAAACACGGAGGGAAGGTGCGAGTTTGCGTGGATTCTGGGGACTTGAACAAAGCTTGCTTAAAAGATAGCTTTCCGTGCCATTTATCCACATTCTCATTGACAATCTTTGCGCGATCTGACATGTACTCCTTTCTTTGATTGCTTTGCGGGGTACCATCGGATCATGGTTGCTTAGGAAGATCGTGAGAAAACTGCTTTCATCACTCCTTGGGGAACTTTTTGCTATAGGCGGTTGTCATTCGGCCTCATCGATCTTAGGAGCTACCTATCAACGAGCTATGATGGCTCTTTTCCACGACTTAATGCATAAAGAGATCGAGATCTCGTGGATGACATCATTGTCAAGTCCGGAAGGAGGATGACCATATAGACCATCTTAGAAAGTTGTTCAACGAGGTTGCGTAAAATCTGACTTGAAGTTGAATCCGACTAAGTCGCCTTTGGCGTTAAATCGAGCAAGTTGCTAGGATTTCTAGTCGACCCAAAAAGGATTGAGTGGATCTGCCAAAATCAAGCCATCAAAAATGCCCATTCCTCGAGACGAGAGAAAGAAAATCACGGGGATTTTGGGAAGAATCAACTTCATTAGCGGGTTTATCTCCCACTCACGACAACTTTGTGAGCGATCTTCAAGCTATTAAGGAAGAACTCCTCCATGAAATGGAATGATGAGTGTCGAAATGCCTTCCTTACAATCAAAAAACAACTAGTCAAAGCTCCGTCTTGGTACCACCCGGGGATGATGTTCCCCTGTTTATGTACACATCCATAAGTGATGATGCCATGGAATTGCATCTTTGGAGACGAAAAAGGCGATAGAGGCGAAGCGAGCTATCTATTACCTCGGCAAAAGGTTGATGACGGTGAACACAAGTACACTCTGATCGAAAAAGGCGTGTTGTGCTTTAGCATGGGCTTCCATGAGGTTACAACATTACCTCCATGGTCACACAACCCATCTCATATCCGCGTGGATCCTCTCAAATGCGTGTTCAACAAACCCATGTTAAATTGCCGGTTGTCCGGATGGCGGTTGATCCTACAACAATTTGACATCGTATATGTGACTCAAAAGTCCATCAAAGGTCGAGGAATCGCGGATCAATGGCGCCGCGCACCTTCGGATTTCAAACCCTTGAAACATATTTCCCCGATGAAGGAGTAATGATGATCTGCAACAACACCATCGATGCGATACCGCCCAATCATGGAAGATGTATTTTGATGGGTACATTAATATGGAAGGTTACGGGTTGGGCGGTTCTAGTATCGTCGTGCGGGGAAGCGGTATCCGTTCTTGAGTCAAATTATAGTTTATCGGCACCAACAATACTGGTTGAGTATGAAGGTTGTCTCATGGGGCTAAAACTTGCCCGTTCAATGGGCATCGGCGATTAAGCTGTCTTTGGAGATTGAGTTGGTAATCGAACAATCCACGAAATCTATCAAACCAAGGAACTACATTTCTGCCTTACCATCGGCGGGTTTTGAAGATGGCTTTGGAATTGAAGAAATCTCCTTTCTACACATTCCTCGTAATAGGAATGACTTTGCGGACGCATTAGCAACTTTGGCCTCCTTGATTAGCATATCGAGATAAGGAACACTTGCCAGCGCGTCACAATTTCCACACAAGGCCCCGACTATATAGAATTACGTTGGAGAAGTATCGGATGAGCTACCTCCCATCCATCATCCTTGGTATCGACATATCGAGGAATATCTACGAGATGGATCTACACACCATTGAGGCGAGCTTTGAGAAAAAAGCGGATCCATCGACTTGCTATGAAATTCTACACGAGTGGAGATCGCTCTACAAAGAGATCTGAGGACTAGGTCTCCTCGGATGTTTAGACAAAGATCAAGCCCAAAGGCTTATGGATGAAATCCATGGTGGTCTGTGGCCCCCCCATGAGGTGGCCCCTCCTTGTCGAAAAAGTCCTCGGGGCGGGACATTATTGGCTATCTCTCAAAGTTTGATTACAGCGACCACGTCAAAAGATGCTATCGATGCCAAATTCATGGGAATGCTTATACCGCCTCCACGGGAACTCCACAATATGAGTTCACCTTGGCCCTTCTCGATGTGGGGAATGGGCGTTATCGGGCCCATTGAGCCTAAAAGCGATAATGGTCATCGATTTATCTTCACCATGATCGACTACTTTACCAAGTGGGTAGAAGCGACCTCCTTCCCGGGGTTACTAAAGAAGTCATCATTGCTTTCATCGAAACAATGTCGTTTGTCGATATGGACAACGGAGGTTGTTGTGTCGACAATGCCAAAAACCTCAACAACAAAATGATGGAGGAATTATGCGATAAATTCCACATCAAACATCTCAACTCTGTCATCTATCGTCCAGAAGATGAGCGGTCTTTGTTGAAGCGGCTAACAAAAACATCAAGAAGATTATGCAAAAGATGTCCGCCACCCACAAAGATTGGCACGACCTATTGCCTCGACTCTGTTAGCCTCTGAACCTCAATCGTACTTCAAGCTGGGCAACCCCTACGCTTTAACCTATGGGATGGAAGCGGTGCTCCCCATAGAAGTTGAGATGGAATCCCTCAGTGTTGATCGGCGCTCGGTTTGGATGAAGACCAATGGGTACAAGGCGGTATCACCAATTGTCTCTAATAGGCGAAAAAGCGAACCGCGGCTATCTTCCATGGTCGATTATATCGACAAAGGATGCGGATCCTACAACAAAAAAGTCCACTCTGGGCGGTTTAAACAACATGACTTGGTTTTGAAGAAGATTCTTGACAACCAAGATCGAGCTAAAGAAAATTCGCTCCTAACTGGGAAGGCCCGTTTATTGTCAAGAAGTATTGACGGGGCGCTCTCAGTTGCAAGAAATGGGCGGCGATGAATTTCCACAACTCATCAACTTCGAGACAAGTGAAGCGGTATTATATCTGAAGTAACCAAAAACACCACAGTGCATCATCATCGGTCACCGGTCATTCCGGTTCTTTAACCCTTTACCACATACACTTTCTACACTTTGCCCCTCGAGAAGCGCATACTCTTCAAGCCGGCTGACTGGCTTTCTCCTCTGCGTTCATACAACTTAGGTCATCCCATCGCAGATTGAACCTCTTGCGTTTGCGGTTTGGCTACCCATACACGGGATCAAACTTCTCATACCTGCGGTTTATCCTCGACCTAGGATTAAACTTTCTCCTCCCTTTTTCGACTTTGCACATGGGATTACGCTTTTCTTCTCATACGAGGGGCGCGAACTACGTCGACTGATCTCCTCTTGATAGAGTGCGTAGGCAACCATTTCATATGGCGGTCGCGATAAAACAAAAACAACAAAAAACATTTCTACCCTCTTCTCCTTACAAAACAAAAACAACCAAAAACATTCCTACACCATATCGATTATATCTGACGTTGAACCTCTTACACGAGGTTGAACTACGAGACTGATCTCCTCTTGATAGGATACGTGGCGACCATTCATGGTGTGCGGTCTCACCCCCTACAAAACACAAACCCATTGTCAATTGATGCTGGGATCATCCTTGATCCACTACATTTCATTTGGCTTGAGACCAAAGGGATGGAATTACACGAACTCCTCCCAAAATAGGAGATTGGCGACCATCTAAGGCTGCGGTCATACCTTGAAGAGCAACACCAATCCATAAGAGATGGAATTAACTAGGCTTCTCTAAATAGAAATCTTGGCGACCATCGTAGTGCGGTCGATCTCGAGAGAGAAAGCACACTCCTCTCCACATTTCCATCGAAAACAAGTCCCAAGACACCAAAGATGGTAGGGATACACATAGATCGATGATCCATTCGAACTATCCGAGAGACAACTCGATGTCCATCCACCGGGAGGAATTGAGAATACATCAAGATCACAAAGCCACAAGCGGCGAGGCAAAATATCAAACAAATAGCAAGGCATATCTAAAGGGAAGTGATCCAAAATATATTTCCTGTCATATATATATATAATGTTGTTTGATATATATATGATATAATATACATGACAAAAAAATGGCTAAGCTAGTGCATGCGGTAAATACAAGCTCATCTACAAGTCGGGGGTATATCTGCGAGCTAACAAGCCCAACATGGCGTCCCTCTCGGAAGAAGGAGGCGAAAGGCATGGTCTCTGTGTGAGAATATCCACACGACCCAAAAAGATCTGTAGCCATCTGCATGGTGACCATATGATCATCGATATATGCGCTCATCTCTGCAATCATACCCGTGGTAAGGGACCTCAACTGCGGTCTTATCTGTCTGTGACGGCTACATCCGGGCGGATATAGCACTATCATCAGCTCAACTATCATTGCATCTCTCTGGTGATATAGCCTCATCCCGCTCAACAACGGCGGCATCTCTGCGATCTAATGCCTCGTCTCTCTCTCAATAGGCGGCGTCCCTCACATCGAAGCGATCGACATCATAGATCGAATCGGTCTCTCTCGAAGGTCATCGGATGAAGACTACTGCTCTAAATCTTGTCTTGAGTCTTTGAATCACAAAATCTCTTGGTACTAGGAGAATCCGGAAGAAATCTTGGCAACCCGGTGACGGGCTCCTCCTCGATGTAGGTATCGATGTCCTCCATGGGCTCTACATCGTCTAACTCGATATCCGTCTTCTGCGAATCTTTGCTGCGGTAGATAAAATCTCTGTCTCCATCCATGCGAATACTCTGCGAAATAACAGGGATGGTGACGAAAAAAAGCTATCTATCTCACGCCCGTCCCAAAAAGCATACACAGGATCGGTCCTCTGGCGAGAGATATCGAGAAGTGAGCAATGACGACTATCGCCCCCCTCGAAAGGATGAAAATCACAGGCCCTGGTCGAAGCTGCGACATCACGGCGATGGGTGATAAGTAGTCACGCCCTCGAAACCCGACCGGAGGAGAAATCCATGCGGGCGTGAGTAATGAAGTTGTATGGTGGTGAGCAAAGCCCCGAAAACACGACAATATGCTAAATGGATCTCGATATCTGCCAAAAATGCGGACCGGGACGAGCATCTATACACTCAGATGGTGAAAGGAGTATGACATAGCCACATCATGGGAGAAAGCAATACCCATGCCGTCTAAAGGGTACCAACCCGGGTCTCAAGTGTGACATAAACCACACATCTGACATGGCCAGAACTCCCGGTGAACACTCTGACGGGTAAATCTGCAACAATGGGATCTTGACCGATAGCGAGTCTCTACTACTGATCATAGGCACAATGGTGCGACCCTCCACTAAGAGCTCTCACGGCCATGATAACGCCTATATCTATCTCATCCATATATGTGGCATATACACATATGACGATACACATAGCATCGATTACATCAACTCGGCCAACGCGATGATCCTCCGACGCGGTGAAATCCCGGAATGTCGTGAATAGCTATCCTCCGCGCCAAATCGTCATACGAGAAAATCTTTGAGATATCACGTGGCGGATGTCGACTCATCTGCACTACTACTGCTGCCTCAATCTGTGAGAGTCATGAATCGTCTACTCATGTCTCCCAAAGCTAGATGCTGCGTGAGTGCATCTAAAAGCGACGTCATCGTCGTCGTCGCATACTCCTCCGAGTAGGAGTCGACTCATGGGTGCCAAAATGGAATACACACTGTCGGTAGCCAATGCTCTAGCATCCGTCTACAAATCCTGCGGGAACACGAAATGCCAAAAAAGGGTCATGGTATCTTTGCGAATGATCTCTGATCACCACATGTCGGTGGTGACATGCTATCGTACCACGATCGCGTACCTAATACCACCAGCGGTGGTGGGGTATGATCTATCTGACTAAGCTGCGAAGAAGAAGACATACATGCGGCCGTGTGTCGTAAGACCATCCGAGAATCGATCTTAAATATCTCTGGACATACATACATATGCATAACATGATACATGCATAACGAGATAATGGATGGCAATATGATATAGGGAATGAAAAATGGTGCATACATTCCTAAATATATCATCATCTAATACATCGACTCTGTCTGACTACAAATACGAGGAAATGGGGCACAACCGCCCTACTACTAACAGAGAGGCCTATCAAAAGATATAGCGAGAATGGGGAACAACCACCCATATCTAATGAGGCCTATCAAAAGATATAATGAGAATATACATCGAGAAGAAGACCGGGGTCTCGATGTCCACGTCCTCGATCTGTCCACACGATGTAACTCCTCTCGAGTCGCTTTGGATCTCTATCAGCGGGGGATGTCGGGGCTATATAAAGGGAGGATCTGCTGCAAAGCAAAAACCAAATGGGTCGTCTGGAGGGGCGGCACTTTGGTGGAAGGAACAAATGACTCACCTCTGCTTTGGATCTCTGCCCAAATGCGAATAAATATGTGTGCACGGTCCATACTTAGGGTCAAACTATCAATCTGGGTCGTATGAGTGGGACTCTGGACCTGAAGCTACCCAATCCGTCATCATCAAAGATCACGGAACCATATCCCCCATAAAGCGTGTGGCGCGGGGGTGGGCTCCAATAGTCTTGAGGAACCACCAACGCTGGAATATCTCCACGAGTACATGGACCCTCGATAATAATGCAAAGCCGTCGACCCCCACAATGGGATATCGGTGATGGGTGGCGTGATCTGAGACGATGGCGCTGGCGGGAGGCAAGATCGGTATCTGGATCTCCCCCATGTGGTGCTCCTAATAGCACGCTCTCTAAATAGAGCTCCCGGCCTCCATCGGTGAAGAGAGAACTCTCTGGTGAAAATCAAATACTCGACTCGGTTGGGATGTCCATCCTCAAAGCCGATGGTCAAATGCTCCCTGAATAGGGAATCCATGTAATGGTACCGTAATCGACAACTCATTTGCATCTGGCGGTGAGTGAATCCCTCGAATCTGAGGGACCTCTGGCAAAATAGAATGGTGCCATCGTCGTCCCTCGTGGATAGGTATCTAAACCTAACACACTCACGGGGCCTGAAACATGGGAGCCTCTCATGGGCCCAAAAGCGCCAACACAATGGCAAAACATCTGCTATCGATAAACACTCTTAACTTTATGAATGGGAAAAGACAAGAGAAATACTCACCGGCGAAAAATGGGTAAAATCCTAGCCAAGCCTCGGTCGAACCACAGCGCGCGTCGCGTGCCCCGGAGGAAATAGGCAAAGGTGTAAGAGCCCCAATCGTACTCTCTCAATACGGTCCACATCGCGTGTGGCTGACCAAAGCGAAAGATCTCCGTGGAAGAGTTATACTGCTATGAAAAGCGACCTCGAATGATCATCGAGGAACAATCGCCGCGAGCGCGATCCACGATCCACGACATCATCGGGCATGGGCTCACTCAATAGCCCTCTCATAGCATCTACGCTCAAAAGGACACGAGCAGACGATCCACGCCTTTGGCGCCTCCATGGAACTCTAATAAGGATCGGACGGCGGTGGGGTGATATTAGCCATGCAAAGGCACTGGCTCCCCTCAAACTCCATACACATGATAAATCGCCAATCCATGGGCGTCATCATCACCTCATGATCCGGCGGGTGGGTGGTGAGTCGATGAAACCATCGCTTTCGAGACAATGCCACGAGGTAACCCGGGGGACAACGACGGGGAAGGATGGAGAAAAATGCCCCAAATCCCCACTCATGCACTATCGCTCTATAGTCGGGATGAAGCGCTGGTACATGGGTGAATGCTAAACCCGATTCCCTCGAAATTTGTGTAAAACACGGAACACACATGAAATGCGAGATCAACATCAAAACCCTTTAATCCTCATCAATAGGAAAGAAGGAAGATCAAAGTCTAACGCCATACCTCGTTAGCATGCAAATACATCGATGGATGTACGCCCAAATCACCCAAAGAACTCTGGGTTCACCACACAGAATGCTCGGAAGCTCCTGCGAGGGGACATGTGCGGCGGGGCGAGCGGGATCCTCAATCGAATATCCGCCTCCTCGTCCTCAACGTCTGGAACATCTACACGACGGGGCGTATCACGGCCTCCACCAACCGGCGAGGTTGTCGAGCGAAGCGAGGGCGAGGCACTTGAAGCCCTCCGTAAATGCGCCGAGAAGCGGTCTATAGAAGCTGCTTTCGGTGATCCGGATCCATAATATCTGGACAACAAGTCTCCAAATCACCTCAGAAAGGGTGTGGTATTTCCTTACCTGGAGCTTTCTAAAATGCATTTATGACTATATGCATGCATGCATTTACTTTAACATATAATAGAGTTAAAATGCATGACTACCCAATGCCTACATTTGGAAAAATTTTGCCATAGTCCCCTTTGAAAATAGGACTATCCACATGCACATAGGCATGTCTAGGTGGCCATTCAGTAGCACACCTGCCCCAAAGTCATATACATAATATATGCATTAAAAATCAAAATCATCATGCATAAGGCCAACCTCAATGCTAGGAGTACTTTGCCTTTCTACCTTTTGCTCATTGGACCTCAAATAGGACAAAAAATAGCAGAAAAAGGTGCCAATTTGGTATCTCTCTCAAGTCAAATTTTTTCACATCATTATGTTCAGCATGGTTTAATACTAACATTTACTATGTTGAATATTTTTTATCAAGTCATTTGTGCATACATAATCACTACTATGTGTTTAGATGCATTTCGTGCGATAACTCACAATCTAACGGATAAAAACTGGAAAAAAATACATGCATACGTTACCAGGATAGTGTAAAACACTTGTACGGTGATAGAATTTGCAGAAAGCGGCCGAACTTCGGCGGATCTGAAGATGGCTCGCGGTTTTCTCTAAGTGAAACAAGTTGAAAATGACTTGTGAAGAAAGCCAACTGCGGGATTTATAATCCACGCTTGGTGGCCCATGAGCTCACTACACTGCGGCGCAGGCACTGCTGCTGCACCCTATATGGGGTCCCACCCCTCGGCTCGGTCGATTCGAGTTGAAAGGAGTTCTTACGGACTAGAAAGGTCAAATCGAGAAATAAAAATGCCACGCGATTGAGCAAAACGCATATCTGATCCACGGTCTTCTCGGATGAGACTTTGAATTTGTACATCACTCATTGGTAGTCACCCTAAATACGAGGTATACCACACGATGATCTCATTTTATCATAAATCACATCCGGCGATACCTTATCTGGTCGATCTTGCCGACTCGGTCGTTACCTAAATGGGTCCCCAGACGTATGTCCCGACGCCGAGGGGGGTTACAACGTATGTCCCCGATGGGGAGTTCACAACGTTCCCCGGCCAGGTTGACATGTCCCCGACGTCAACGAAGATCCCGAACAAGTTCGTTCATCGTTGACATTTCTATCAGAAGGTCAAGCGACCTTGGCGTTATTTCATTGCGATGGCAAGTAAACCCATCGAAGCATTGAGGGCTGATTCGATAGTTGCGTGCGTACTCATGAGTCCCCGATAGATCCCCGACGGGGTTCTGACGTATATCTCTCGGCGGGGAGTAACAACGCGTGCTCGGTCCGTTGACACACATATCAACGAAGGTCAAGCAACCTTGACGTCATTTCGGTAGATAGCGTTTAAACTATATCGAGCTCTAGAGCTATTCGAGGTTTTCATACCCAATTGCTTTCGTATTCCCGGCGGATCCCGGCGAAGTCACAATATGCGATGCTCCGTTGATCTACACGACGACGTGAAGGTCAAGCAACCTTGACAATCTACTCTGAATCTCGGTAGTTGATTCACGCGTCGGCGAAGGTCAAGCGACCTTGACGATATATCCCACGAGGATTTTTTGCCGTTGATTCACATGTCGATGAAGCACACGTCAGCGAAGGTCGAGCACATCCACGACAACATTTGTTGTTGGCGATAAATCCAACGAGGATCTTGACATATTACAGCGATACTAACCGGGAAAGATCAATGTTATCAAAGAGGATAGATGATGGAATATGTTATACACATCCTCAAACGGATCAAGCTTTATCCCCACGGATCTCTTACACAAAGAGGTACATCTTGAGGATCAAGTCGTTATCAAGAACACGAGAATTTGGTGATAACTCCAACATCAACATCCTAACGATTAGGACTTACACATCAAATCGGGTCGATATTGCCATCCCGGTTGAAAGCAGCGAGGGATCCGGCAATCATCCCGGCATGTTGGGCTACAACCCGTACACATGTATCATACATTTGCATCATTTTGCTACCCATAGTACCATGTTCATCTTGTTGCGTTTCAAGTGTCTAGGATTCTTTATCCTACCCATGCATCGCCATGCATGAGTATGATAAAGAGGGCATCTGTGAACACTCAAAATTTTCTACTCTTTATTACTTAACATTGCGGGAGGACAGATTAAGTCTTTTAAGAGAGAACCACGAAAGACAATCCAAATCCATCTGGGATACTACTGGAAGTTCGACATCAACCCGGATCGCAATCTGGGAGTAACAATTTCAACCTCGGATGTAACCCCGAGGCATGCGGATCTGATAATCGGACACACCGGAAAGGCGATTAATCTCGGAGATAACCCCGAGGTATCGGTCTCGATCCCAACCATGGGAATAGCCACCAACCTTGGTGATAACCCCGAGGAATGCGATTTGGCGATAACCCGAAAATGCTTGTTTCAAATCGACCGACTTCAATCTCGGCGCTCACAATGAGATACTGCTGCACCAACCCGGCAATAACATCGGGAAGGCAGGCACACCTCAAAGATGACAATGAGGACCTTCAACAATTGCGGCGATCCAATCTCGGTGAAGTCGAAGCAGCGTCTGCTTTTATCGGCCCAATCCGGCGATAACATCGGAGAAGCGACATCATCATCATCTCGTCGAACACGATGCCACATCACGTCTCTATGCAGCGATGTCCCCCAAGGCTAACCAATCCGGTGACTATTATGCGGGGTATTAGCGGATGAAAGTTGAAGCTTGAAGGCCGGGAGGGCATCGTCCCATCTTCAATGACTTCGTACAAACTCTAATCCCATGCCATCGTACAACTCTCGACAACGGCGGTCCGAAATAGGTCTGTATACCTCAAGCGGATGCGGTTGCACTTCTAAAAATTCGAGTGGACATTACGATTGCACGAGTGCACGTGCTTGAGAGACGACGACGACCCGAAAAACCCGGGCCCGGGTTGCCTCTGGTACACTGCTGGCTGCTCACACTGGTACACTAAATAATATGCCTATAAATAGAGGGCTTGGGGTGCTTGATTTTCTAAGAAAAAAGAGGGAAACCACGCACAATTTGCTCTGCACTCGCCCCATACGATGTATTTTCCCACTTTTAAACACACAGTGAGCTCATATATAGCCTCTTTTGTACCCACAAAAGCCGGTGTTTACCCACTCTAAAGATATAGAAGCCTTTTTTAGCGATCGGTTGTAAGCCTTCTCACACACTTTAGAGTCTTTCTCTTCATCTTTGCACACACCCTTCTACACACGTTGAGAGTCGTGTTGCTTGCTTTTGCGGGACTTGGTCCGTGGTTTCATTCGATCTCATATATATATATATATATATATATATATATATATATATATATATATATTGACTAACATTATCGAGTTATGCCTCGATTGAGCCTGAACTTGATGCAGGCGTTTATTTGCTTTAATATATATATATATATATATATATATATATATATATATATATATATATATATATATATATATATATATATATATGTATGTATCGAACTTTGTTCGATGAGCCTGAGACTTGATGCAGTGCGTTTACTATATATTATATATATATATATATATATATATATATATATATATATATATATATATATATATATATATTATTATTAATATATATATATATATATATATATATATATATATATATATATATATATATATATATATGTAGAGCGTTATAACTACATTACGATGAGCATATTTATATATGCATTTATATATTTATATATATATATATATATATATATATATATATATATATATATGGTCGAACTACATTCGATGAGCACAGATTTTACATCAAGTGCGTTTAATGCTTTTATATATATATATATATATATATATATATATATATATATTTATATTTATTTTTAAATCTTTGGAGTTTCCTTAAGTGGCGGTTGATAGTATTTCTGACTTTATTTACGTTTTCCCCCTTTGAGTTTCCTCCGTGGCGGTTGATAACTTTGATAACGACTTTATTTACATTTTATCCCCCATGGAGGTGCTTAGTGGTTGGTGATCCCATATATATATATATATATTATGACTTTTATATATATATACTACTTCTTTTTCTTTCATATAAATTACTGCGATATTTGTGTGCCTAGGAATCATGTGATCACATATTCATCCCATTGGATCTAGATTAGGTTCCGTGATGGACATTTTCGGTTTATAAGGCGACTTGTAAATTATTCTGCGGTGTCGAATTTCCTCGAGATGGTTTCCATACCCACGAGGAAATCGGCATTATTTTTGTATATTATTTTTTTCATGCGGATGCCTCGCATTCAAATCAAATAAAATCAATCAAATAGATCACTTAATAAAATGGGAGTGTAAAAGGTCTCAATTCTATTGAGCATCGAGGGTTTGAAAAACCTCTTTTATAAAACATCATTTGCCATATCTTGCTAAAAACTAAATTTTACATAAATTCAAACCACATGTATATATAGTTCGAACAGGCCTCGCACAACTTCCATATAACAACACATTGACCCACACACACACACACACACACAGATAATAGTTTCTTGAAAAGAAGGCGGTCACCGTGGTAACACGGATGTCGGGGTGCCTAACACCTTCCCCAGCGATAACCAAGTCCCCGGACCCTAAATGAATCTCGGTTTCACCATTTAGTATATATCGTGTCACATCATTTGGGTCAATGTGCAAACCTTTTCTCGGTTGTGTTGGTACAACCATTTAAAAAACCAATGGCGACTCTTAACAGTCCATCGTCGACATTATACATATGGACCTTTTTCACTTGTTTTTCAAACAAATCTCACCTAAAATGAGAACACCAAAAAGAACAACAATAGTGTTCCATTTAAAATCATTTTATATAAATTATAATACTTTTATAAAGCTATCTGCTTTTATTAAAATAATTGAAAGTTTTTTATGAATAAAGAATTAATTTAGTAAGAAATAAATAATGCGTTATTGCGTATTACCACTGGTAAAGATTATTTGATTGTTTATATTATGTGATATTTCAATATTTATAAATTAATATTTATAATATGCAATATCTTTTATATTCGCTTTTAAATGTAAATATTCTTTTATAAAGTTATTCTATAAATAGAATATATTATATTAAAAATAACTACATAAAGTTTTACATAGTTGAACTACTTGGTAGTAGTAAGTACAAAGAATACTGCTGTTGTTGCATAAGTGTTGATTATTGATGCTTATGTGATAAAATCTTTTTATATAAAAAAATCTTTTTATATAAAAATACTTTTTATAAAGTTAATAAATAGAATATATTATATTTATTATTCATAGTATTGATAATTAGAATATATTATTTTATAAAATAGAATACTTTTATAAAGCTATTTGTTTTATTGTATAATAATTAGAATATATTATATTTTATTATGCATAGTGCCTGCATAGTGTTTGCATAGTAAAATCTTTTATAAAGTTATTCATTTTTATTAGAATATAAATAGAATATATTATATTTTATTTAAAAGATTTTTCTTTAAATATGGACCATCAGATTAAAGTAAATCAATCTGGACCGTTCATGGATTAGTTACTATGCATTTCATTTTCCTATAAATAGAAGCTCATTCCTTCATTATTTTCTTACGAATTAACTGAACTCTAGAGAGAGAAACTATAGAGAGAGACTATAGAGAGATAGAAGAAAAGTTTTTTGCTACTTCACTATTCTTATATAAAGTATTATTTTACGGTAAGGAATATTATTTCTTTTGTATTCATGAAGAAAACTTCGGTTATTCCATTATTTATTATTCTGTTGGAATAACCTTTATACGCGGGCTACCTTATACTTGGTGAAATTCTTCTGTTATTTCATTATTTATTATCCTGTCTTTATTATTCAGCTTTTAATATCCTATCTCATCTATATCTGTGGGACTCGGATCCATTTTTATTATTCCTCTTTATTATTCTGTCATGCAATATCCTCGTCTGTAAGTATACGCTTCTGACCTGGTTCCATCATTTATTATTCCGTATTTATTATTCTCATTGAACATCCCGCTTGCGTGTGAATTTCACCGACTCGTTCCGTTATTTAGTATTCTGTTGAATAACTTTGCCTATGCCAAATCTACCGCATGCATGGTGATTTTTGTTGTTATTCCATTCTTTATTATAATCACCGGTTAAAGTTTTGACTTCTATACTCCATGAAATTAGTAGAATATCCTTGATATTTGCGCTTCATCCAAAGATCTTTTATGGAAATATTCTTCCGATCATTCTTGAATTTTATTCTACAAAGAAGTATCATGTTGACAATTTGGACGTTATCGGTTCTCGACAAATTAATTCTTGAACTTGTTTAATTGAATTCTTATATCATTGTCATCATCCTCATGTTTATGTTATGTTGAAAGTCATCTCGTGGCACGAAGCATATATGGGACTTGGTATGATTATGACCAGTGATTATTCTAGATAATCATGGCCGTGATGATGTTAAAATGATGTGAAAATTAAAAGTTCTCATCGTCTGCAGAAGTGCATTGATGGGACGCTTTTGGTATGATTATGGCTATGGATTCTCTTGACAAGTGGAGCAAAGATGAATTGTTTTATGGCATGATCAGACCGTTGATGAAAACACGATTATCTTTGGCACCGTAGAAGGCATGGATAATTGTGGTCGTGATACTAAAGAATATCCTTGGCCCAGAAAGTGCGGGATGATTTAATGATGTGGATTATTTATTGAGCTGAGTCTCAGCGAAAAAAGTGATGAATGACTTTTTAAATCATAAAAGATAGTAGATTCTATTCTCTACTTGACTCTTTTAATGGATTGTTTGTTCCGCTACAGTTAAACTTGATGTCTATTGTATTTTATCAGTTTAACATTGTTGGAGGCTAATGATAATTTATTCTGCATTATCTTAGTCATAATATTTCTTACTAGGCTAGTTGAGCTCACCCTTTCTTTCACCGTTTCTCTTGAAATGAGAATATAGCCGGGACGAGTCGAGGGAACCGAGTGATGGTCCGAGGATAACATTAGTAGTCCTCACTATTTTGTGAAATAGTGTGATAATAATTGTAATGAGGACTCCTTTTGAGTTTGTATAATCTCTAGTAGAGACAATAATTGTATTCAAACTCACGGTTTATGTTTTGTCGTATTGCATACCACATAAATTGTATTAGTAAGTTGTATTTGAATTCTCATACCATGTATCTCATGACCCAAGATGGGTGATGTATACCTAATTTTGGGGGCGCCACAACAATAATTAGAATATATTATATTTTATTATGCATAGTATTTGCATAGTAAAATCTTTTATAAAGTTATTCATTTTATTAGATTATAAATAGAATATATTATATTTTATTTAAAAGATTTTGCTTTAAATATGGACCGTCGATTAAAGTAAATCAATCTGGATCGCTCATGAAGTTAGTTACTATGCAATTCCATTTTTTATAAATAAAGCTCATTCCTTCATTATTTCTTACGAATTCATTGAAACTCTAGAGAGAAAACTATAGAGAGAAAGAAGAAAAGTGTTCTATTACTTCACTACTTCTATATCCAAAGACTTTCTTCTTAAGGTAGGGATATTATTTGTTGTACTAAGTAAGGGGTATTATTTCTTTTGTATTCATGAAGAGAACTTCTATTATTCCATTCTTTATTATTCTCGTTGAATAACTCAGATACGCCATTTCATCCTTCTATACTTGGTGAAATTCTATTGTTATTACATTTTTATTATTCTCGCTGAATATCCTCGTCATGCATTTTACGCCGGACCGGTTCCGCCTTTTTATTATTCTCGCTGGAATATCATGTATACGCGCTTTTACTGAACTTCGGTTCCGCTTTTATTATTATTCTGTTGAATATCCTATTCAATGCTTTTGTGGCCGACCGGTTCCGCCTTTTTATTGGTATTCTCGCTTGAATAACCTCGCTTATGCTGAAGCACCGCATGCATGGTGATTTATGTTATTATTCGTTTTTATTATTTTGTTGAACATCCATGTCTGCGCTTTTACGCATGACTCGGTTCCGTTAATTATTATTCTTGGAATGAATAACCTCGCTCTGATACCGCATGCATGGTGATTTCTTTTGTTATTCCATTCTTTATTATACTCAATTGGTTAAAACTTTGACTTCCATACTCCATGAAATTAGTGGAATATCCTTGATATTTGCGCTTCATCCAAAGATCTTTTCATGGAAATATTCTTCCGAGCATTCTTGAATTTTACTCTACAAAGCAAGATTATGTTGACAATTTGGACGTTATTAGTTCCTGGATAAATTAATTCTTGAACTTGTTTTATTGAATTCTTATATCATTGTCATCATCCTCATGCTTTTATTTTATTGAAAGTCATCTATGGCCTGTAGTGCATAGATGGACTTGGTATGATTATGACCAGGGATTATTCGGTGTAATCATGACCGTAATGTTACAAATGATGTGAAAAAAGTCCTCATTAGCCTGTAGTGCATTGATGGACAGTTTTTGGTATGATTATGGCTATTGATTCTCTTCGGCCAGGGGTGCAAAGATGAATTATTTTATGGCATGATCGTGATAAATGATGAAAATATGATTATCTTTAAATAGTAGTGCATGGATAATTTATGGTCGTGGATACTTAAAGAATATCCTCGGCCGTAGTGCGGGGGGTGATTCGATGATGTGGATTATTTATTAAGTTTGAGTCCCAAATGATAAAAGTGATGAAAACCTTTTAAATCATAGAAGATAGTAGATTTTATTCCCTACTTGACTTTTCTAATGGATTACTTGTTCACCGCAGCTTAAACTTGATAGTTATTATATTTTATCGCTTTAACATCATTGAAGGCTAACGATAATTTATTCTCGCATTATCTTAGTCATAATATTTCTTACTCGGGCTAGTTGAGCTCACCCTTTTCTTTCACCGTTCTCTTCGTGAAATGAGAACGTAGGCGGGACTAGTCGGGAACAGCAGTGATGGTCCTAGATGTTTGCATTAGTAGTCCTCACTATTCGTGAAATAGTGTGATAATAATTGTAATGATGACTCCTTTTGAGTCAGATACTCTATATTAGACAATATTTGTATTCAAACTCACGCTTTATGTTTTGTCGTATTGTACACTTTACATAAATGTATTATTAAGTTGTATTTAAATTATGTACCATGTATCTGGCGACTCAAGATGGGTGATGTATACCTAATTTTTGGGGCGTCACACTAGTGGATAATTATTGTTGATTATTCCACATCTATGATATTTATTGATATTCGCATATTGTGCAAGTTGTTATTAATATGCAAGTTTCCTAACTCAAACTCAAGTTATTATTTTTCAAGCATGTTAGTGGATAATTATTGTTGATTATTCCATATCTATGATATTTATTGATATTCACATATTGTGCAAGTTGTTATTATTATGCAAGTTCTCTAACTCAAACTCGAGTTATTATTTTTCAAGCATGTTAGTGAATAATTATTGTTGGTTATTCATATCCATAATGATTATTGTTATTCGCACCTAGTGCATCTGATTTCTTGATCTATTACTTGAACTGTGAAATAATTTAAAGTTCTTTTATGCATGACCTGTTTATGAGTTGTGTCTCGGCTATTTTTTTGGCGAGACTAATATTTGATAAAGCATGAAGCATTCCAGTTATTATGAGTTGATTAATGCCATTTACTTCGACTAGATCAACATTAATATTATATGATAAATTCATAGCATTTCTTTGAATTCAATCCAAACCATATTGTCATGGTACGGACTCATGAGGTAAGACTGAGAAGAAGAACCCTTATAAAAGGGGGAACTTTATTATAGTAAAACGACCCGTGAACTATATTGAGTATTATGCATAATATAGGGTACAATGGAGCTGATCACTTCATGTACTTGCAGAAGAGTATAATTAGTTTTTATAACTAACTTATATTCTTGAGGTAATTCAACTTTAATTACTGATGATTCCTCGAGTAGTTCTTGATCCATTTATGATCACTCAGCATGAAATCTGAAAATATCCCACTTTGTTGAATATTGTTGTAGTATTAATAATTTTTCTAAATCATTATTGAACCTTCAGAAGAATTTTACAGTGAAGCCCCCAAAATTAGGTATACATCACCCATCTTGGGTCGCCAGATACATGGTACAGAATTCAAATACAACTTACTAATACAACTGTCGTGTACAATACGACAAAACATAAACTGTGAGTTTGAATACAAATATTATCTACTAGAGATTATACAAACTCAAAAGGAGACCTCATTACAATTATTGTCACACTATTTCACAAAATAGTGAGGACTACTAATTCTATCCTCTGGACCATCACTCCGTTCCCCGACTAGTCCCAGCTATATTCTCATTTCCTGAAGAGAACAGTGAAAGAAAGGGTGAGCTCAACTAGCCCAGTAAGAAATATTATGACTAAGATAATGCAAAATAAATTATCATTAGCCTCCAACGATGTTAAACTGATAAAATACAATAGACATCAAGTTTGACTGCAGCGAAACAAGCAATCCATTAAAAGAGTCAAGTAGAAAATAAAATCTACTATCTTTTATGATTAAAAAGGTTTTTCATCACTTTTATCGCTGAGACTCGGCTCAATAAATAATCCACATCATTAAATCATCCTTACACTACAAGCCAAGGATATTATTTAGTATCACGACCACGAATTATCCATGCATTACAGGCCAAAGATAATCGTGTTTTCATCAACGGTCTTGATCATGCCATAAAATAATTCATCTTTGCACCCTTGGCTGAAGAGAATCCATAGCCATAATCATACCAAAAATCGGCCCATCAATGCACTACTACCCAATGAGGACTTTTAATTTTCACATCATTTGTAACATTACTACCATGATTATACCGAATAATCCTTGGTCATAATCATACCAAGTCCATCTATGCACTACAAAGCCACGTATGACTTTCAATAAATATAAACACGAGGATGACGACAATGATATAAGAATTCAATTAAACAAGTTCGAGAATTAATTTGTCCAGAACCAATAACGTCCAAATTGTCAACACGATATCGCTTTGTAGAGTAAAATTCAAGAATGCTCAGAAGAATATTTCCATGAAAAGATACTGGATGAAGCGCAAATATCAAGGATATTCCACTAATTTCATGGAGTATAGAAGTCAAAATTTTAATCAACTGAGTATAATACCGAATGGAATAACAAAAGAAATCACCATGTATGCAGATTGCGATAGTTAGGTTATTCCAATAGAATAATAATAACGGAACCAGTCGTGAAATTCACAATCGCGATGTGATGTTCCAAATGTAATAATAAATGCGAATAATAAATGATGGAACCAGTCCCACAGATATAGCATGCATGTGATATTCCGACGTAATAATAAAGACTTTAATAATAATAAAATGGAACCAGTCCCAAAGCAGATAAAGCATGATGTGATATTCCTACGTAATAATGAAAGAATGTCACCAAGTATAGGGTATTCACAGATATCTGTTATTCCAATGTAATAATAAAAAAGGAATAACTACAGCCTCTTCATGAATATAAAAGAATAATATCCTTACCGTAAAATAATACTTGATATAAGAGTAGTGAAGTAGCGAAAACTTTTCTTCTATCTCTCTATAGTCTCTCTCTATAGTTTCTCTATCTTAGAGTTCAGTGAATTCGTAAGAAAATAATGAAGGAATGAGCTTCTATTTATAGGAAAATAGAATGCATAAGAATTAATCCATGAACGGTCCAGTTGATTTACTTTAATCTAACTATTCCATATTTAAAGAAAAATCTTTTAAATAAAATATAATATATTCTATTTATATAAAAAGATTTTTACTATGCAAACACTATGCGGGCACTATGCAAACACTATGCATAATAAAATATAATATATTCTATTTATATAATAACTTTAATAAAGTATTCATTTTATATAAAAAGATTTTACTATGCAAAATACTATGCATAATAGAATATAATATATTCTATTTATGTAATAACTTTAATAAAGTATTTTGTTTTATATAAAAGATGTTTCTATTTTATTACGTTAATAATAATGAATAAAACAAAACTTCTAAATCAACAATAATTGAATCAAATAATGTGAGATACTACGCAAAGAACTATCAGTAGCAATAATTGAACAAAACCGAGTGACTTCTCACATAAATATCAATAATCATCATACCGCATTGCTACTACGCAACAACGCCAGATTATTGTACTTTTTACTACCGAGTAGTTCAACAAGATCAACCAGAAAACTTCCGCCGTTATTTTCAATAAAATATTTTTGTCGTTTTCTCAATCCGACAATAATTCCGCTAGGTCCACTTAATGATTGTGTCGTCGCATCTAATATTTCCCCGCTTAAAACGAATATTCCCCACCAATCGAATATAATATGACAACTTGCATACTTTGCAAAATTAATAAATATTACCCACAACTATAACATTATTGTTAGGTTTGTAATATTCATGAACGCAATCAAATTGCACAAAATTAGCGGAAACATGTAAAAATCAGAGTTTAAAAATTTTACAAACCATATACCCGGATCACCCTTTATGCACAATTATTAATTAAACGAAAAAGATGAATAAGAAACATACCCTTGAAGATCCGAGGCTTCCTCGTACAAGTTCACCTCCAATCCTTTCGCGTTCAACTTGAATCCACCGGGTTTGGTTCCTTCCTTTGATCAACGTTAGCCACCCAAGTGTTTGGCCTCAGAGGTGATCCACCAAGGAAGAAGAAGGATTCAAGAAGATGGGTGGTTGGCTAAACCCTAGTTTTTCTATCTCTATAGAAAAAAGGAGCGTATCTCTCCAACCATTGGAATTATAACGTAGTTTTGATATCCGATATAAGACTCTCTTATAAAGATATCAAGTAACCTATTAAAATAAGGTATTATTTAATTAAACCCTTTTAATTAAAGGGCTCCCTAATCTTATTAGGGATAATTAATTAAACTCCTTTAACTAATTTTCCTTCCTAATCCAATTAGGAATAAATGAGAATACTTATATTAAATTAATTCCTAAACTCTTTTAGAAATTAAAATAATAATAATAATTGTAATAATATTAATAAGACTCTCTTATTAATTTATATTTAATATTTCTAAAATATTAAATAATAATATTAAGCTATTTAATTTATTCTATCACCATAGATTAAATTAAATATACATAACATATTATTACGATTATGCCATTAACTTCTTAAATAATTATTCTTCCTTTTATGGTGTGACCCTTTGGGTTCTCCATATTAAACCTAGGTTGTGAATAAATCAATTAGAACAATTCTAATCTTATTTAAATAAATAAATTAAACAATTAATTTATTTAAATAAATAATATTTATTCTACAATAAGCGCAAGCCTCCCCTAGCGATCAACGACTTTCCGGATAATATAGATTTCAACATTAATAATAAAAGAACCTTTGAGTAAATAGTTACAAAATACAATTCAATCCTTCCACCATATGATGTCCCAATTAAATATAAGACATGGAATTACCACAAGTCTTATTTTATTTAATTATATGTATTTCGATCCTTAAATGCACAACACTAAATAATGCAAATTAGAAACTCCTTTCTAATTTCATTCGCCGCCAAGGACTACCGGGTTGTCATTTATCGAATCACATAGGACATTTCTCTTCTTTTAATAAGTGGTAGATTCTTTATTGATCATACATTATCTCCATGTACAACTTATTATACCCAAGCATACCCTTTGATATACCCTAAGGGTCTTAAGGAATAAGTCAAAGTATAACCCATCATACACAAGATACTATGATGATCTCAAGTCCAAGGATCACTTGACTACTATCACTACAGAATTCCTATTGACAGCAAAGTAAAACTCCATTAGGTATTCCTTAACGAGCCACGCTTCGATGAACTTATTCTCTAATAAGCACCTACATACTTGCTTTTAGTGTTCCACACAAATGATCATGAGATCAATCATCCTCATCCAACGAAAGCAAGAACGTATGTGCTAATCTATCCTGGATTCACTAATCCCCAATTTAGTAATCCAATGATTGGGAACTATTTTAGTTTTAAGCTTTCTAAGAATTTAGATCTCATTAGAATGATCATCATCATTATTCTAAAAGCATTGCTTAAAACTATGGGTTTATCACATATTATTAAACAAAGATCATGTAGATAATTAAAAGCCTTTAATAAATTAATACTTTTTATTAATAAATGAATAAGATTGTTACAAAGTATATGCTTTATCATCAAACATGATTGGCTTGTGTGCATACTACTTTCAATTATCTCAAATTCACACCATAATATAAAAAAAATTATTTCGAGAAAATTAATTCTTTATTCATAAAATCTGGGGTTTCACATTTACTCTTTCACCCTTAGAATGTTATTCAGTATGAAACTAAAGAAAATCCTTGCTATTGCAAATGATTTATTATTCAGCTACTTCGAAATCTTTCGAATATCGTTGAAATTCTAGAAAGTTAAATTCTTCTTTGTCCTTTATTGTAGGCTTAACTTGCGGAGCAAACTCGTTGCTCACACTTGCTTAAATAAAATATTTCATCTAAAGTCGTGGTAGTAGAAGGTTCTAATAAGGACAAAGGCAAAGCAAAGGCGACCGAGTAGTATCAAGTTGTTCAGTGATTACTATATTATAATTTTGTTTAAGTCTTGTGTATTAATAGACATGAAAGATTAAGGTTAGTTAGCTTGGGATAACGATGGTATAATTATGTTGAAATGTATGTTTTTAATAAGTTAACGTAATGAATGATGAAATTGATAATTGAATGGGTAGTTAGATGTGTTATGTATGATGGATCGTGAGCACCAAACCCGAGGTTAGGAAACCCAGATTTGGGGGCGTCACAACTTTGCTCACCATACAACTCTTAGAGGTGTAACAATATAGTAGGAGCATTCATAGTTTCATGTTGATGTTGAAGCTCGTTACTCATAGATGTGAGCATGATGCATTGAGCCACATATGCATCATCTTGCCACTTCTTAAAAGTAGCAATCTATTCCTCATAGGCTGTTTCAATAAGTTTTTCAGGGACATGCGAATTTAGGACATAAGAAAGCTTTTCAGTAGTGAGAACAATTCTCAAATTTCTTAACTAGTTCGTTAAATTGGGTCCGGTCAGTTTGTTAGCATCCAATATGCTACGCAGTGATATTAGTAAGTGTGACATTTTCAAAATTCTGCATGTGAAAAAGATAATATTTTAGCAAACATTCATTTAGTTAATTACCAAAATAAATTAGGTCTTGTTTTAAATTGGTATTTTCCACTATTTTTTTCATGTTATATTACCCTCGTTATATAGTTCGGCAATATCTAATTAAAGATTTGCTAGTGAGAATAAGGACCCCATTTCAAATGTATATAGCTTTGTGTGTGCACAATAAACTATATATAAATAAATAGGTAGACAACTCTTGTCAATTATATCATCATGTAAATCCTTATATTTTGCCTCTTAAATCATAATGGTCAAGTGTGTGCATATCCGAACTAAAATGATTTAAGTTAAGTCATACCCAACATTTTCATATATATAAGTGAAGAGAAAACTACAACCCTTGTGTGTGCACAACAAAACGGTAATGTTCAATTCCTTATAAACATCATATGCAATAAAAAAAACATCTCAAATATTTAATACTTGCCTTGTGTGTGCATAACAAACTCATATTAAATATTCAATACTCTATTATTTTTATCATACTAGAAGTCGTTGTTTGATATTCCAGATATCTTTGAACGTTATAACTTAATATAATTTCTTTGAGTATTATTATTTGTCTCGTCTTGTTTAGCGCATTACACACACACATACACACACACACACACACACATATATATATATATATATATATATATATATATATATATATATATAGTATAAGCATGCATATAAAATACTATATTCTACCTGGATTGATTATGAACTTTTATTTTAGTTTGATTCACTAGAGCTATCAAGTGAACCAAAATGTCAAACTTAGGGTGCAAGAATTAAAATTTAAATATAACATTTACATTTAAACTCGGGCTCCATTATAAACGGGTCTTCAAGCGCTACTTGCCCCTTGATCTTCAATTCTTCAAGATAATTTTAACTAATACTATTATATAAACTTTTTAAAATTTAAATAGAAATATTGATCAGCAGTCAAAGGAAAGTACATAGGATGGAGATATAATTTACATTGAGAATAAATCAGAGGAGACGAGGTACGCAGACCCCATTTAATAAAAACCCATAAATTCAAGCATCCAACCAAAATAAATCCAATCTCATTGGTCAATAGTCCATAATCAATCCCATTTATTATCATACATATCACTATATGAATCAATAAATAAACATTCATCTCATGAATAATAAATATTTAATATATATATATATATATATGGAATGGGAAAATTTAATTAGCATCAATTTCAATTATGATTTAAAATAAACTCCTTTATTTAATCAACATGAAATTATATTCTAAATACAAAATAAACAACTTTATTTTAATTTAGAATTTATGAAAAACATGAAATCCAATTTTTAATTTAAATAAGCCTTTTATTTTAATTAGAAATTAGTTTTTATAAATAAAAATATTTTTTATTCATTTTTGAATCGTACATTTGCACACCCCAAATGTCTTGGTTTGGTATTTGTATGAGATAACCTTCGGTTTAAAACTCGGACTTGGCGTTGCAATAGCTGTGTTTATATCAAGAAGAAGAGTCTTTACGGTGGGTGATCTGAGAGTCAATTCCAGTACAATAGAATATTATTTACATCAGTAAGCACAAAGGCCGCAACGCCAGCTCATTCGCGAAACTATTTTTCAGTTCTCGAATTCTACAGTTTTTCTCCAAAAACTCAATTTTATGCTAATAATTATGCCCAAAAAAATTGTACAAAACACATATCAATCATATATCAAATCTATACAATTAATTACTGCATAAAAGTTTGGCTCTGATGCCACTGTTAGGTTTTCTGAGAATCATAGACGCAATCAAATTGCAAAACAAGCGAAAGAATGGCAAAATCATATTTAAAAATTTCACAAACCAATTACCCAGATAATCTTTTATACATGTTATTAATTAAAGCGAATGATAAGAAGTTATAGATTCATACCCTTGTAGATTCAAGCTTCCACAAGTACAAGTTCAAATCCTAGTTCTTCGCAATCTCCTTAAATCTCCGGGATTTATTCCTTCCTTTGATCAATGTCAGTCACCCAAGTATTTGGCTTCGAAAGTTGATCCACCAAGGAAGAAGAATTATTCAAGAAGAAGGGTGGTTGGCTAAACCCTAGTTTTTTCTCTCTCTGTAGAAAAAGAGTACTCTTCAACAATTAGAATTACGTCTATTGATATCTAGCATAAGACTCCTCTTATATAGATATTAGTCAACCCTTCTAATCTAATTAGAAATAAGGTTTTATTTAATTAATTAATCTCCCTAATCTTATTAGTGATAATTAATTAAACTCTTTTAATTAATTTGTCTCCTAATCTTATTGGGAATCAATGAGAGTACTTATATTAAATTAATTCTCAAACTTCTTTAGAAATTAAAATAATAATAATTGTAATAATATTAATAAGACTCCTCTTATTAATATATATTTAATATTTCCAAAATATTAAATAATAAATATTAAACTATTAATTTATTTAAATAAATAACATTTATTCTACAATAAGCATAAGCCTCCTTAGCGATCAACGACTTTCTATATAATATTGATTTCAACATTAATCCTAAAAGAACCTTTCAGTAAATAGTTACCGTACAATTTAATCCTTCCACCATACAATGTCCTAATTAAATATAAGACATGGAATTACTATTAAGTAATATTTTATTTAATTATATGTATTTCGATTCACAAATGCACAACTTCAAATAATGCAAATTAGAAAATCATTTCTAATTTTATTCGACCTTGGCCAAAGATTCTTGGGTTGTCATTTATCAAATCACATATGATATTTCTCTTCTTTTACTAGAAGTGGTAGATTCTTTATTGATCATACATTACCTTCATATATAACTTATTACACCTAAGCATACCCTTTGATATACCCTAAGAGTCTTAAGGGACATGTCAAAGTATAACTTATTATATAAAAGATATTATGAGGATCTCAAGTCTAAGGATCACTTGTACTACTATCACTACAAGAATTTCTATTGACAGACGAGTAAAACTCTATTAGGTATTCCTTAGCGAGCCACGTTCAGTGAACTTATTCTCCAATAAGTACCTACATACTTGCTTTAGTGTCTCCACACAAATGATCATGAGATCAATCATCCTCATCCAATAAGCAAGCAACGTATGTACCAATCTATCTGGATTCACTATTCTCCTTTTTAGTAATCCAACAATTGGGAACTATTTTATTTTAAGATATCTAAGAATTTACATCTCATTAGCATGATCATCATTATGATTCTAAAAACATGGCTTAAAACTATGAGTTTATCACATATTAATAAAAATAGAAATATGTAGATAAATAATTGCCTATAAATAATTCTTTTATTAATAAATAAATAAGATTGTTATAAAGTATATGTTTTATCATCATACATGATTGGCTTGTATGCATACTACTTTCATCATCCTCTTGGCTAAAGCTTATGCAAACAACGAATAGAGAAAAACTCAAAGCAAACAACGAATAAAGAAAACAGGAGAGAGCTTATAAAGAAAAGTTTCTAGCAATTTGGTTTTGCCTTGTTTTTAGTTTCTTGTGCTAGAAATTCATATATATATATATATATGTATATATATTGTAATCATATTCGTTCATATTAAAACTTGTATACAAGCTTAGTTTGGCTTGTGTGATCTTGTGGTGGATAGACTTGTACAAAGAAAGCTCTAAGGTTGCAGCAAGCGGTTGCGTTGTGCAAGAGGTTGCAGTTGTACAAAAGAGGCAGTGGTGTCCAACAATATTCATATCTTCTTTGTAACATGGAGTATTTGTAATTGATTGAATATCTATTTGAATAAAGGAGTCTCCAATACCAATTGGTATTAGACGTGGATTAAGCAATTAGAGGTTAAGGGCAGAACCACGTAAAAAGCTTGGTGTTCTTATTTACTATTTTTCTTGTTTGCATTGTTTAAATTTTGCACTTAACCACAAATTATATTCTGCACTACTCAATTTAGGAAGTTCTGCATATCAAGATTCTGTGTTTCAGGATAATATACTTAAGCAGACAGGCGATAACCTGTCTGCATAGTTCAATTATCAGAGAATTTTAAAATTGTCATTGTATATCACTTTCATCATAAACACCTATTCACCCCCTCTATGTGTGCATACACTTTTGAATGTCATGAAAAACCCAATTTACGGTTTCAATTTGGTTACTAGCCAAAAGCGCATGTATAAAATCGAAACCGCACCATATGTGTGTATGTATGTTAGATGCATGATCTTGATGTCTCTGAAAGTATGACTGTAATGAAGTCAACCATGTAAAAAATTATTGATCGCATAATTAAAGGTTCCAAATGATTGTTCATTTGATTAGGGTGGAAAAAAAATTATATTGAAGGCTTAGACCTTATTGGAAAAATGACATATTCAAGTCACTACTAGTTGGATTGGAAGGGAGGTCTGCAAGTAGTGGATGGTCATAAAATTAGTCTAAGAAATAATTACACTAGAAGTTCACACCAAAGAAATAACTGGCTCAAGAGATAAATATTTTTCAAATATGGTCACAAAATTATAGTATTGATTCTAAATTAAATAAAATTTTGTTGTTTCAATTGGTTTTGGAACCAAAATCACACCAATTTAAATTGCACCGCACAATTTAAAATCGCACCGTACCAATCATAAACGATTTTATGTGTGGTTTTAGATTTGTTAAACTGCACCTAAGAGATTTCGGGTGTGGTTTGGACTTCAAACATCACCAAACCGCATCATGCTCACCCCTATGGCAGAGTTGGAAATTTAACTTATTGACAATTGTTTAATGTTATTTCATTTGAACTTTTATTTGATCATAACCTTATTTTGGGGAAACACACTGAAATGGAGAGCTTAATTTCTACATTGCCTTTTGTAGTAGTGATGTTGAAGTTGTAGTTAGCAAGGGCTTGCTTCTTGTTGTACCAAATGTTTTAGTATATTCTCTAATTTTATAAAATTGTAAATTACCAAAATGAGGAGTTTTTAATTTGATTGTGGTAAAGAACCACCCTAGTAGTTGTTTTGTTCTTATTATATTGGGAATTTGTATATTTCTCTTAGGGCCGTGTCTTGGGTGCCTACAAATAGTTATATATGCATGCCCTCGTGCATGTGGATAGTCCATATTATAGGGGAGATCCGGATGAAATTTTTTCATTGCTTGGGTAACTGAACATAGTATATTTATATTATACCTACGTATACGCAAAAAAATGATGTAGACTTGTCCCAATACATATGCAGACCATGCATGATGCAATGATTCATATTCCACCCCTAGTAATCCATTGTTTTTAAATTTGTGCAGATGTCAGTTAAAATATATAGGATGACATAGGACTATACCTCATTCTAATCCACAACAATATAGCATGTCTTTGGATAGTTGATCTCATGCTGTGTAAATAAGCATTTATGATGCACACTCATGTTATATATGTATTTATAAGAATTATAAATGACATTAGGATGAATTGTTAATCTCTAATAAGGGGAATAAAATAATTATTGTCAAAATAGGTATCGTGGTATCATGGATTTCTATTCAAACCGTAAATAGATGAGACGACGAAATTCAAGTGCTCAGATAGGTGCTACAGTTGAATTTAGAACTGGTTGCTAAGTGTTTCTGGAGTATGCTTATAGTCACCCTGAATGTGTGAATGGACAAAACAAGACAAAATTCTCTTGTTTGAAGTGTAAGAATGTAAATGACATGAACAAAGACATGGTAAACTATCATTTACTTATTTATGGGTTCATGAAAAATTACGAAGAATGCTGGTGGGCACATGGGACGAGAAGAGATAGTGGCATCACACAAGTACATAATTCAGGCAGCAGTACCCATCGAATGAATGACATGGTTCATGATATTGCAGGGCCGGATTTTGATTGGGAACAAGGCAAAGAGCAACCTATGAATTCTGATGCCAAATCGTCTTTTAAGTTGTTAGACGAAGGTAGCAAACCGTTGTGGCATGGTTGCACCAAGCACGCTATATTGTCTACAATGGCGATATTATTTAACATCAAGGCTGATCACAACGTGAGGAATGAGTGTTTTGAGTCACTCTTAAAGGCTATTAAGAGTATGTTGCCTGACGGTAAAAAAATATTTGATAACTGCTACTATTGTAAGAAAATGGTGAAGAAGTTAGGTCTTGGATACCAAAATATTGCTGCATGCATGTCCGAACAATTGCATGTTGTTTTATAAGGAAAATAAACGAAAAACAAAGTGCACGTTTTGCAGTCATGGTCGGTTCAGACCTAATAAAGAGGGTGTGACTACACAAAAGACAAATATACGATTTAAGGTATTTTCCAATTACACATCGGCTAAAAAGATTGTACATGTCTTCAAGAATAGCTGATCATATAACTTGACATGCGACATGTCCAGTTAAAGATGGAAAACTTAACCATCCCGTAGATGGGCATGCTTGGAAAGATTTAAACTTAGCACATCCTAGGTTTGTATTGGAAAGATTGTCCACTGATGGTTTCAACCCTTTCGGGCACTCAGATGTTTTGTATTCCTATTGGCCTGTGATTGTTACTTCGTAAAACTTGGCTCCTTGGATATATATGAAACAACCATAATTATTTCTTTCACTCGTGATTCCTGGTCCCAAGAGTCTTGGAAAGAACCTAAATGTTTACTTGAGACCTCTTATAAAAGAGTTGAAGGTATTGTGGGACAATGGAGTACAGACTTGGGATGTTTCCACAAAAATAAATTTTAACCTTAGGGCAACGGTTATGTGGACTATAAGTGACTTCCTTGCTTATGGTATGTTAGCTGGATAGAGTACACATGGAAAGTTGGCTTTTCCATATTTTATGGAGCATATAAAGTCTTTTAATCTAATAAAAGGTCGAAAGCCTTGCTGGTTTGACTGTCATCGTTGTTTTTTACTGGTAGATCACCTATTTTGAAGACATAGAGAACACTTCTGGAAAGGGAAAATAGAGAATGATATGTTTGCACCGCGATTGTCGGGGACGGAGATACGTGACTGTGTGATAAAATTGTCGGTCATCCCATTCGGTAAGATTGTTGCCTCGAACATAATCAATGGATTTGGCGAATCTCATAATTGGGTTAGGAGAAGCATCTTTTGGAAACTGCCTTATTGGTCTACAAATTTGATTCGTCATAATCTTGCATATTAAGAAGAATGTGTTTGACAATGTGTTTAATAATGTGATGAGTGTTACGGGTAGGACGAAATATAATGATAAGGCACGATTGTGCATGAAAGATATTTTTAAGCATCCTTGATTAGAACTTTATGAATCTCCTAATGGTATGAAGGTCAAACCGCATGCAAGGTACATATTATTCAAAAAATAGGTTGAAGATGTGTGCACATGGATTAAGTTTCTGAAACTACCAGATATGTGACGCCCCCAAAATAGGTATACATCACCCATTCTGAGTCGCCAAATACATGGTACATGATTCAAATACAAACTTAATTAATACAACTGTCGTGTAAAATACGACACAACATAGCTGAGTTTTTACACGAATATTGTCGCATATAGACGATATCCAAACTCAAATTCAATCCTCATTACATTTATTATCACACTAAATAGTGAGGACCACTAAAACAACCATCTCGGACCGTCACTCCATTCCCTGACTAGTCCCGGCTACGTTCTCATTTCCTGAAGAGAACAATGAAAGCAAAAGGGTGAGCTCAACAAGCCCAGTAAGAAATATTATGACTAAGATAATGCAGAATAAATTATCGTTAGCCTTCAATCGTGTTAAACTGATAAAATATAATAAACATCAAGTTTAACTTCAGCGGAAAGCAATCCATTAGAAGTGTCTAGTAGAGCATGATATCTACTATCTTCTATGATTTAAAACATTTATCATCAATTTTATCGCTGAGACTAATCTTAATAAATAAACCACATCATCGAATCCTCCCTGCACTACATTTGACGCCACCAAAATAGGTATACATCACCCATCTTGAGTTTTCCAAATACATGGTAGTGAATATAAATACAAACTTAATTATACAACATGAGCTAAGAGTTTTTACACGAATATTGTCTAATAGACAGTATTCAAACTCAAAAAGGAGTCCTCATTACATTTATTATCACACTAAATAGTGAGGACTACTGAAACAACCATCTCGGATCGTCACTCCATTCCCCGACTAGTCTCAGCTACTTTTTCATTTCCTGAAGAGAACAATGAAAGCAAAAGGGTGAGCTCAACTAGCCTAGTAAGAAATATTATGACTAAGATAATGCAGAATAAATTATCGTTAGCCTTCAACAGTGTTAAACAATAAACAACAAGTTTAACTACAACGGAACAAACAATCCATTAGAAGAGTCAAGTAGAGCATGATATCTACTATCTTCTATGATTTAAAAAGTTTATCATAATCTTTATAGCTGAGACTCAGCTTAATAAATAATCCACATCACTGAATTATCCATCCACTACGGGCCAAAGATATTCATTAGTATCACAACCACGAATTATCCATGCACTACGGGCCAAAGATATTCGTGTAATCATCAATGGTCATGATCATGCCAACAACTGTCCATCAATGCACTACGGGCCAATGAGGACTTTTACCACATCATTTGTAACATTACGGGTTATGATTATACTGAATAATCTCCAGTCATAATAATACCAATCAACAGTCCATTTATGCACGTAAGCCAAAGATGACTTTCATCACAATATAAGCATGATGATGATGACAATGATATAAGAATTCAATTAAAAGAAAATAAAAGATAATTTTTTAAAGATTTATAATTTAATTTATCCAGAATTAAATAATGTCCAAATTGTCAACATGATACTGTTTTGTGGAGTAAAATTCAAAAATAATATTGTATCAAAAATGATTTGGACAACAAAGAAATCAATTTTTATCATAAATAGTTCCTCGGGTGAATAGTACCCCATGAATAGTACTTTGTGAATAGTACTCATGAATAGTATCTTGTGAATAGTACCCGTGAATAGTACCCGAGAATAGTACTTTGTGAATAGTACCCGTGAATAGTACTTTGTGAATAGTATCCTGTGAATAGTATTTTATGAATAGTAGTATTGTAAGACCCCAACTTTTATGAATAAAGATGAGTTTTCTATAAATATCATTTTTTGAATATTATGAAATGAATTTGATATAATGTTATAGTCGTGGGTAATATTTATAAAATTTGCAAAGTACGCAAGTTGTTATATAATATTCGATTGGTCGGGGAATATTCGTTTTAACAGGGAATATTCGTACAACGACACAATCATTGGTGGACCCCACAACGGAATTATTTTCGGATTAAGAAAATGACAAAAATACTCTATGAAAATAACGGCGGAAGTTTTATCGTTAACTGTTGAAACACCTTAGTGTTAAAAGTAATAAGAATACTGGCGTGAGTTGCACAAAGAGTTATACAGGTATTGATTATTGATGCTTACGTGAGAAGTCACTCGCTTTTGTTCAATTATTGCTACAGTAATTGCTGCATAATATCTCACATTAATTGATTCAATTATTGTCAATATTTTATATATTATTAAATCAATAATTGAGATGACAAAGTTATTAATATTATTATTTGCAATATTAACGATATCTAGTCTGAGTTACATCAGGAGAGGTTTGGTCACCTAATTGCGGCTACCAATGGGGAGAAATCCTTATTGAAAGCCCCCTCTCTCTCCATGAATGACACAGTCGATTAATATTGTGAATTATAATAATGATGATAAATGTTGTTAAAATATTAAAGGAATTTTTATGATGTATTTGATGTAGATTTTATTTTATGAACCCCCATTTACCCATTTTTCAAATAATCGGAAGGAAGTTATAAAGTATATATATATATATGTGTGTGTGTGTGTGTGTATTATATATATATATATATATATTACATGTATATATGTGTGGGGTGGGAGAAAAAGGGGGGTAGGGGGAAGATGTCTTGTAAGGAAGAAAATTGTGGGTGTCTGTTGATGTGCCGTAGGAATGAGGTGAGTGAAATATTATGGGTGGATTATGTGAGTGGAATTCTTGGTGGAAAAGTGGAAGTGGTGGAGTAAAGTATTAGTATTATATAGTGTGATGGCATGTGAAATGGGGTAAATTATGAACAAATGTTGGCCAAATATTCTAAGTATTCTTCATATTCAATACTTTATAAATGAGGGTGTTCCCTCATTGGTTAACACTTTGAAATTTGCATTCCCTTAAGATGGAGGTAGCTTCTGATTGGTTGGTATAACATTTGTTGAAAGCTTTTGTTTTAGCAACGTGGGTATTATTTTAAAGGGTACTCCCTTATTGGTTCAAAGGTTCAAAGTGTTAATTAGTGTACTGATACGTCTGAAGCCCGTGAATTTATAAATTATTCGTCTGACATTCTGTTGCGTCCGTGATTTATTTTTCAAATAGTATCTTTCCATTCTCCTATAAATAGAAGCTCATTCCTTCATTATTTCTTACGAATTCACTGAAACTCTAGAGAGAGAAATTATAGAGAAACTATAGAAAAGTATTCTGCTACTTCCCTACTCTTATATCCAGTTTCTTTTAAGGTAAGGGGTATTATTTCTTTTGTATTCGTGAAGAGAACTTCTGTTATTCCATTATTTATTATTCTGTTGGAATATCCTGTCTGTGCATTTTACGTCGGACCTGATTCCATTCTTTATTATTCTGTTGGAACATCCTGTCTGTGCGTTTTACGCCGGACCTGATTTCATTCTTTATTATTCTGTTGGAATATCCTGTCTGTGCATTTTACGCCGGACCTGATTCCATTCTTTATTATGCTGTTGGAATATCCTGCCTGTGCGGTCTATCGCATGCCTGGTGATTTCTTTTGTTATTCCATTCTTTATTATACTCAGTTGGTTAAAATTTTGACTTCCATACTCCATGAAATTAGTGGAATATCCTTGATATTTGCGCTTCATCCAGTATCTTTTCATGGAAATATTCTTATGAGCATTCTTGAATTTTACTCTACAAAGAATTATCATGTTGTCAATTTGGACGTTATTAGTTCCTGGATAAATTAATTCTTGAACTTGTTTTATTGAATTCTTATATCATTGTCATCATCCTCATGTTTATATTTTGTTGAAAGTCATCTGTGGCCTGTAGTGCATAGATGGACTTGGTATGATTATGACCAGGGATTATTCGGTGTAATCATGACCGTAATGTTACAAATGATGTGGTAAAAGTCCTCATTGGCCTGTAGTGCATTGATGGACAGTTGTTGGCATGATCATGACCATTGATGAATACACGAATATCCTTGGCCCGTAGTGCATGGATAATTTATGGTTGTGATACTAGTGATTATCCTTGGCCATAGTGCAGGAATGATGTGGATTATATATTAAGTTGAGTCCCAAATGATGAAAGTGATGAAAAACCTTTTAAATCATAGAAGATAGTAGATTTTATTCTCTACTTGACTCTTAAATGGATTGCTTGTTCTACCGCAATTGAACTTGATATTTATTATATTTTATCGCTTTAACATCTTTCTTTGAAGGCTAACGATAAATTATTCGCATTATCTTAGTCATAATATTTCTTCTTGGGCTAGTTGAGCTCACCCTTTCTTTCACCGTTTCTCTTGAGAAATGAGAACGTAGCGAGGGACTAGTCGGGGAACGGAGTGACGGTCCAGATGATAACATTAGTAGTCCTCACTATTCTGTGAAATAGTGTGTTAATAAATGTATTGAGGACTTATTTTGAGTTTTAATGCTGTCTAGAAGACAATGTTTGTATTAAAACTCACAGCTCATGTTGTATATTTAAGATTGTAATTGAATTTTGTACCATGTATTTGGCGACTCAAGATGGGTGATGTATACCTATTTTGGGGGCGTCATAGTTGGTATCAAAGCTTAGGGATATGATCCTTGGCTAAGATGTGATACTAGAACTAGGATGGGAGAGACGGGAAATTCCTTCGCTAGTATGACCTACTTAAATTTATTTGGTATTTAATTGGTTGGTCAGAGTATAGAGATAATATGTTACATGTCAATTAACCTTTGTTTTGTGGCAGTATCTGAAAATGACATCCGAGAATGTTGAGAATAGCAATGGAGCACAGGCGACCGTTGATTCACCACATATCAATAATCAGGATAATGTGCATCAGGAAGGCGACAATCCTCATGCAAACAACAACACTGACCAAATGATGAATGATGGAATATTCAGAGGCTCTATGCAATTCATACAACAGCAGGCGAGAGCGGCTCCTGTCCAAAATTTTGGTGGAAACACTGGAAACTCTCGGACGGTCACCGCTAAACAGTTCAAGGAGCTGGGACCACCGGAGTTTATTGGAGAGCCAAAACCACTTAAGGCGGAAGCATGGATAAAGCAGATCACCAAGATATTTGATGTCTTGGGATGCTCCGAGAGCAAAAGGTTCCCTTTACCACCTTTATGTTGCGAGGAGGCATTCATCGTGGGAATCGGTGGCGTACTCAACTCCGCCGCATCAAGATTTCTTGGGAGAAGTTCCAAGAACTATTCAACGACAAGTACTTTCCCGAAAGTATTAAATCACATAAAAGAGGTAGATTTCATCAAGTTGGAGCGTAATAATATGACCGTGTCGTAGTACGAAGCTAAGTTTGCGAGTTGTCTCTTTGTTTGCATCCCACTCGTGGATAATGAATAGAAATTACGCGGATTTTTTAAGAGGTTTAAAAGCGGAGATACGTCCAACATCTTATTTCTCATAAACCGTGTTTATATTCGATGTTGTAAATAGGGCTCGATTAGTAGAAACACGATAATGAGTCAACGCAACCAAAAAAGAGAGCGATCGGCAAAATGATAATACCAAAGGAGAGAAGCGATCATCGAGCGGTGACAACAAGCGTGGAGGAATCAACGGGCCGTAAGTGGTAACCACTTCGGTGGTAATCGAGGCAAAACAATAAGAATGGACATTTCAAGAAAAGGAGATTCAACAATGATGGAAAGACGTCAGCACTAGTGTAAGACCCCGAATTTTATGAAATAAAAGTATTCAATTTTTTCTTATAATTACTATTCAGTAAATGGTTAAATTGATAAAAGTTTAAAGTTAAGGGTGATATATGAAATTTTTTAAAAATAAGTAAGTGGTTATAAAATACTCATTGTTGTCGGGGAATATTCGGTTGGTCGTGGAATATTCTTCCTGTCGGAGAATATTCATACGACGGTGCAGCCTTTTGTGGGCCCCATAACGGAAAGCGATTGGATGAAAAAATGACAAGTATAAGTTGTTTACAAATAACTACGTAATTATTACAATTATCTTGTTGGAATACCCTATGGTTAAAACACGAATAACGTCTGCGTTGTTACAATGAAGACACGGTATTGCACCAATTATTGATTCTTACGTAAGAAGGCACTACTCAATAATTATTACGAATTATCGCTCAATATTTTATTTTGATTCAATAATTGTTTGCGTTGATATTTTATATTATTGTTGTTTCAATAATTGTCACGCACAATATTTCCCATTATCGGATCAATAATTCATATTATTTGGATAATATTATTAGATAACATTATTGGCAATGTCTAGAAAGTTCATCGAGGAGAGGTTTGGTCACCTAATTTACCGCCAAGAAGGAGAAATTCTTATCGAAAGCCCCTCTTTCCTGGAACTACTGGTTGTCGATTGTTGTGATTACGTAATATTATTTGTGAATAATTAATTATTGATTTATATGATAAGGAAAATATTCATTTTATGTGGATATAGATGGAGAAAATTTTTAAAGTGACAATTGTTGAAAATTGATATTTTATCTTTTCCGATAAAATAATATTTTATTATATTATTATAATATAATAATGATGATATTTTACAATGAATGTGTGATATATGAGTATATGAGGAGGAAGAGTATTTTGTTGCATTAAATAATTAACACATGTTTTGTGTGTCGGTGGACCCCATTTCTTGACTGAAATTTGATTATAACCTGTAAAATCGTTCGTATGTGGATTTGGGTCAATTTCTGTTTGGAATTTAGAAAAATTTCTTCGCAAAGTTGTAGATAATTGAATTTCCTATAAAAAAGCGAGATTCAATTTTTACGATAAAAGGAATATTTATTATGAATTATTGAAGTTCAAGTTCAAAATAATTAATTTTTGGAAGTTTAAAATATTTTAATTATGAAAAACGTTTTTGTTTTTGTTTTGGGTGAATGGCTGATGAGTTTTGTCTGGTGTGGTGTGCGTAGGATTATAATTTAATTATAATAATATTTTATTAAATTTTCTGCTTTGGTGTTCTAAGCATTTTTCTATAAATAGGGTGCTTAGGTTAGAATTGAAAATCACACCAGAAACTAAAGATTTCTCTCTCTTTCTCTCTATATATATTGAGCGTATTTTTGTAAGTATTTTAGTACTTCGAGTATTGCTATACGGTGCAAGTTTTTTTAGCACTATATCTAGTATTTCAGTCAGAAGTACTATTCTTTCTAAGGTAAGGGATGTTATTTTATTCGAAAATGATATTATTTCTTCAATATCATTATGTCGAAATATTGGTTGGAACTTTTTATCAAATTTGCAACTTTTTCATGTCGGGGTTACTATTCATGAGTTACTATTCACGAGTTACTATTCATGAGTTACTATTTATGAGTTACTATTCACGAATACTATTCACGAAACATGATGATATTTTTGTGAAATTTCTATCTTTTAGTGTCGAAATTACTATTCACGTATACGACACTATTCACGTATACGACACTATTCACGTATACGGCACTATTCATGAATACGACACTATTTACAAAAAAATTAAATTTTATTTTCTGTGTCCAAAACCTATCATTGATTGGATCTATGTTTTGATCTTCATTCTTGAATTTTACTCCATCCGGTTATTTATGAAGTATTTTGAACGAAATTGTTTAAAAGTACGAATCCTTAATATTTGTTCTTTTGTTTCATTGATTCGCTTTTTTTAAAATATTTTTCATCATCCTCAGTCCTAAATGATGATATAACTGAATATCTTTGGCCTGTAGTGCAAAGATGAATGATTTCTGATGAATATCTTTGGCTCGTAATGCAAAGATGACCTGTTGTTGAATATCTTTGGCATGTAGTGCAAAGATGACTTGTTGATGAATATCTTTAGTCTGTAGTGCAAAGATGACTTGTTGATGAATATCTTTGGCTCGTAGTGCAAAGATGAATTTATTAGTAGGATTATGAACATGAACTGTGATTTGGTATAACCATGATCTTTGATGTTTCAGGTGATGAAAATTAACTTTGTCCTGGATGAGGAAAGGAATTTAGAACTATAATTACGATTATGAGTTATACACGTGATTGTGGACATGAATTGTTGATTAATGTTACAGGGATAAAATATTGTTGATGGACTTTTAACATGGAGAAGAAAATAGATTTTATGGTCTATTTGACTCTTCTAATGGATTGCTCGTTCTGTTGCAACTATGGTTGAAAAGTTTTATCATCTACAATATGTTCTAAATCTCTGATTTATTACTGTTGAAGGCTATTGATAATTTATTTATCTTTAGTCATGATATTCTTTACTGAGCTAGTTGTGCTCACCCTTTTACTTCACAATTCCTTTCAGGCAATAAAAGTGTAGCTGGGTCGAGTGGGGGATAACAGGGGAATAGAATGGTGGTCTATAGTTGTTGAGGGTGAGGTGAACTTAACTTGGAAGGGTGTTTTGCCACTATCATACAAGATGTCTAATGACATACAACCTCGTGCCATCATAAGACAGGGTTGAGACAGGGTTGTGCTCATCCACTTGCTGAGTATATTTACAAGCACTACCTATATAATCTTGGTGTTTGTTTGGAGCATAATTCCCAATTAGAGACAGTGGAGATAATGATATGTCAAGAGAAGACTCACCATTGGGAAGAATATGATAGTAATCTTCTCATTTTTCTTTGGGGTCTATTGGGTCAACCAAGGATAATTCTGTGGCCATATGATATCTATCATAACCTGTAGACGCACGGGCCTCCCATGTACGAAAGGTTTCTTGAGCACTTCCCAAAGATTCTAATTTCTAAAATGCTTTTTGACTATACCTTTATGTAAGGTGTCATTATGAGGTGTCATCACTAGTTGGGACATGAGTCACAGATGGTATATATTTGTATTTAAACTCACAGTTTAAGTGTTGTCAGTATCTTGCATTACGACAATTGTATTAATAAAGTTGTAGTTATTTTCTATACCATGTATTTGGCAACTCGAAATGAGTTGGATGGAATGGACCTATTTTGGGGTCGCCACATTTGGTATCGTAGCTTGTGATATGATCTCCAAGCGAGATTGGGATTAGAACTAGAGGGGAGAGATGAGTAAATCCTTCGCTAGTGTGTCCTACCTAAGCTTATTTGTTGGTCATTCATAATATCGGGATATTATGTGATATATTAATTTGTTAAATTAACCTTTGTTTTTTAAGTCAGTATTCTAGAATGATATCCGAAATACGGGAGATGAAAGAATGGAGAAATCATGATGACGTAAAAGATGGAATCAAATGAAAGCAAGGTATTCTCAACTCTTTGAAATACCAGGTACGTAAATTTCGAGGACGAAATTTCATAAGGAGGGGAGATTGTAAGACCCGGAATTTTATGAAATAAAAGTATTCAGTTTTTTCTTATAATTACTATTCAGTAATGGTTAAATTGATAAAAGTTTAAAGTTAAGGGTGATATATGAAAATTTTTTAAAATAAGCAAGTGGTTATAAAATACTCATTGTTGTCGGGGAATATTCGGTTGGTCGTGGAATATTCTTCCTGTCAGGGAATATTCATACGACCGCGCAACCTTTTGTGGGTCCCATAACGGAAAGCGATTGGATGAAGAAAACAACAAGTATAAGTTGTTTACAAATAATCTGCGTAGTTATTCTCAGTTATCTTGTTGGAATACCCGTTGGTTAAAAAACACGATGTCTGGCGCTTGTTGCACAGATAAGAAGACACCAGTATTGCACCAATTATTGATTCTTACGTAAGAAGGCACTACTCAATAATTATTACAGTAATTACTGTTCAATATTTTATTTTTGATTCAATAATTGCTGCGTTGATATTTTATATTATTGTTGTTTCAATAATTGTCACGGCACAATATTTCCCATTATCGGATCAATAATTCATATTATTTGGATAATATTATTAGATAACATTATTGGCAATGTCTAGAAAGTTCAGTCAAGGAGAGGTTTGGTCACCTAATTTCGCTACCAAGTAGTAGAAATTCTTATTGAAAGCCCCTCTTTCCTCAGGACTACGGCTGGTTGTCGATATTGTGATTCTCAGTAATATTATTTGTGAATAATTAATTATTGATTTATATGATAAGGAAAATATTCATTTTATGTGGATATAGATGGAGAAAATTTTTAAAGTGACAATTGTTGAAAATTGATATTTTATCTTTTCTGATAAAATAATATTTTATTATATTATTATAATATAATAATGATGATATTTTTACAATGAATGTGTGATATATGAGTATATGAGGAGGAAGAGTATTTTGTTGCATTAAATGATTAACACATGTTTTGTGTGTCGGTGGACCCCATTTCTTGACTGAAATTTGATTATAGCCTGTAAAATCGTTCGTATGTGGATTTCGGTCAATTTCTGTTTGGAATTTAGAAAAACTTTCTTCTGCAAAGTTGTAGATAATTGAATTTCCTATAAAAAAAGCGAGATTCGAATTTTCTGATAAAAGGAATATTTATTATGAATTATTGAAGTTCCGAAATAATTGATTTTTGGAAGTTTAAAATATTTTAATTATGAAAAACCTTTTTGTTATTGTTTGGGTGAATGGGTGAATGGTGATTTTGTTTATGCGGTGTGGTGTGCGTGGGATTATAATTTAATTATAATAATATTTTATTAAATTTTCTGCTTTGGTGTTCTAAGCATTTTTCTATAAATAGGGTGCTTAGGTTAGAATTGAAAATCACACCAGAAACTAAAGATTTCTCTCTCTTTCTCTCGATATATATTGAGCGTATTTTTGTAAGTATTTTAGTACTTCGAGTATTGCTATACGGTGCAAGTTCTTTTAGCACTATATCCAGTATTTCAGTCAGAAGTACTATTCTTTCTGAGGTAAGGGATGTTATTTTATTCGAAAATGATATTATTTCTTCAATATCATTATGCCGAAATATTGGTTGGAAATTTTTATCAAATTTGCAACTTTTTCATGTCGGGGTTACTATTTATGAGTTACTATTCACGAGTTACTATTCATGAGTTACTATTTATGAGTTACTATTCACGAGTACTATTCACGAAGCATGATGATATTTTTGTGAAATTTTTATCTTGTAGTGTCGAAATTACTATTCACGTATACGACACTATTCACATATACGGCACTATTCACGAATACGACACTATTTATAGAAAAATTAAATTTTATTTTCTGTGTCCAAAACCTATCATTGATTGGATCTATGTTTTGATCTTCATTCTTGAATTTTACTCCATCTGGTTATTTATGAAGTATTTTTGAACGGGAATTGTTTAAAGTACGAATCCTTAATATTTGTTCTTTTGTTTCACTTGATTCGTTTTCTTTAAAATATTTTTCATCATCCTCAGTCCTAAATGATGATATAATTGAATATCTTTGGCCTGTAGTGCAAAGATGAATGATTTCTGATGAATATCTTTGGCTCGTAATGCAAAGATGACTTGTTGATGAATATCTTTGGCATGTAGTGCAAAGATGACTTGTTGATGAATATCTTTGGCTTGTAGTGCAAAGATGACTTGTTGATGAATATCTTTGGCCCGTAGTGCAAAGATGAATTTATTAGTAGGATTATGAACATGAACTGTGATTTGGTATAACCATGATCTTTGATGTTTCAGGTGATGAAAATTAACTTTGTCCTGGATGAGGAAAGGAATTTAGAACTATAATTACGATTATGAGTTATACACGTGATTGTGGACATGAATTGTTGATTAATGTTACAGGGATAAAATATTGTTGATGGACTTTTAACATGGAGAAGAAAATAGATTTTATGGTCTATTTGACTCTTCTAATGGATTGCTCGTTCCACTGTAACTATGGTTGAAAAGTTTTATCATCTACCATATGTTCTACTAAATCTCTGATTTATTACTGTTGAAGGCTATTGATAATTTATTTATCTTTAGTCATGATATTCTTTACTGAGCTAGTTGTGCTCACCCTTTTGCTTCACAATTCCTTTCAGGTAATAAAAGTGTAGTTGGGTTTGAGCTGGGATAACAGGGGAATAGAACGGTGGTCTATAGCTGTTGAGGGTGAGGTGAACTTAACTTAGAAGGGTGTTTTGCCACAATCATACAAGATGTCTAATGACATACAACCTCGTGTCATCATAAGACAGGGTTGAGACAGGGTTGTGCTCATCCACTTGCTGAGTATATTTACAAGCACTACCTATATAATCTTGGTGTTTGTTTGGAGTATAATTCCTAATTAGAGACAGTGGAGATAATGATATGTTAAGAGAAGACTCACCATTGGGAAGAATATGATAGTAATCTTCTCATTTTTCTTTGGGGTCTATCAATGACCAAGGATAATTTCGTGGCCATATGATATCTATCATAACCTAGACGCATGGCCTCCCATGTACGAAGGTTTCCTTGAGCACTTTCCAAAGATTCTAATTTCTAAAACAGTTTTTGACTATACCTTTATGTAAGGTGTCATTATGAGGTGCTGTCCACGGTTGGGACATGAGTCGCAGATGGTATATATTTTTATTTAAACTCACAGTTTAAGTGTTGTCGTATCTTGCACGACAATTGTATTAATAAAGTTGTAGTTGTTTTCTGTACCATGTATTTGTCGACTCAGAATGGGTTGGATGGAATGGACCTATTTTGGGGTTGTCACAACCAGCACTCGTTGTTAAGGAAGGAGAACGACCACCTATCATATGCTTCAAATGCGGAGGGGAGGGACACATAAGTCCAAACTGCGCGATGTCGTCCAAAGCATGTTATAATTGATGAAGAGAAGGTCACTTAGCCCGATTTTGTCGTTCACCGAAGACAAGTTCAGCTAGGATGGAGGCACCAAAGGCCATCCCAGAAAAGTCAAAGATAATAGTGCAGAGGAGGCGTTTGTTGTGACCTCCCGAAAAGCAAGGAACCCAAATGAGGTCATCACGGGTAAGCTTATCATAAACTCTAAATAAGTCTATACTTTATTTGATACCGGTTCTACCCATTCTTTTTTTCTCCTACTTGCGCCAACGATTAAATTTGACTCGAGAAATTAGACTTTGACTTATCTGTGGAAACTCCGTTGGGAGAAACTTTCATTACATCCACTCGTTTATAAGTCTTGTTTGGTTCAAATCGGTACCCTCACATTACACCGTCGATCTTATTTCATTGAAAATACTTGCATTTGATGTGATTCTAGGGATTGATTGGTTAACTACTCATCATGCTAAAATTGATTGTTTTAAGTAAGGTTGTTAGCTTTCATATTCCTAATCAACCTATTATGCGAATTCAAGCGACCAAACCATTAAAATCAATCACGATCATCTCAAGCCATAAAGCTATTCGTTTATTGAAAAACGGATGTCAAGCTTTCTTAGCTCATGTCACGCATCTAAACAAAAATACGCCGATTTTGAATGATATTTTTATTGTTAATAAATTCCCGACGTATTCCTCAAGAATTTCTTAGCCTACCCCGTAGCGTGAAATTGAATTTTGTATCGACCTTGAACCCCAGACATAAACCCATTTCCAAAGCCCCATATCGAATGGCTCCTATTGAACTTCAGAGTTAAAGACCCAATTGCAAGAATTGTTAGACATTGGTTTCATTCGTGGCCCCAAGACGTCTCCTTAGGGTGCTCTTGTTACTATTCGTGAAGAAGAAAGATGGGAGTATGCGACTTTGTATCGATTATCGGAGTCAATCATGTCACCATCAAAATAGGTACCCATTGCCACGTATTGATGACTGTTTGACCAAATGCAAGGAGCAAAATTCTTTTCAAAGATTGATCTTCGTCCGGATATCACCAATTGAAGATTAGAACCAGATGACATTCCAAAGACGGCTTTTAACTCGAAGACGGCATTATGAATTCTTAGTCATGTCTTTTGGATTGACTAATGCTCATGCTGCCTTCATGGATATGATGAACCGAGTATTCAAGGAATATTTGGATCACTTTGTGGTCGTCTTTATTGATGACATCATTATTTATTCCAAAAGCAGTGAAGATCATGAGCAACACTTGAGGCTGACACTCCAAAAGCTTCGTGAATACAAGCTTTATGCCAAGTTGAATCAATGTGAGTTCTGGCTTGAGGAAGTAGCATTCCTTGGGCACGTAGTATCAAGTCATGGAATATCTCTTGACCCCGCAAAGATTGAAGCAATTCAAAGCTGGGAGCAACCTAAGTCGATGGCAATCAAGTATCGTAGCTTTCTCGAACTTAATTGGTTATTATCGAGATTCATGGAAGGATTTTCTCGAATAGCTACTCCATTAACTCAAATTGACTCGAAAAGATACAAAGTTCGGTTGGAGCCGAAGAATGTGAGAAGAGTTTTCAAGAACTCAAGAGGAGACTCATTTCAAAGACTGCTCGACAATACCATCTGGCTCGGAGGGATTTGTCATCTACAGTGATGCTTCGGGCAAAGGGTTGGGATGTGTTCTCATTCAACATGGGAAAGTGATAGCCTATGCCTTAAGACAACTCAAAGAATATGAGAGGAATTATCTTACTCATGACCTAGAGTTAGCAGCTGTTGTCTTTGCACTTAAAATTTGGAGGCATTACTTGTATGGGGAAAAAGTGGAGATCTTTACGAATCATAAAAACCTCAAATATTTCTTCACTCAAAAGGAACTCAACATGCGACAAAGACGTTGGCTTGAACTGTTGAAAGATTATGATCATACCATCCAATACCATCCTGAAAAAGCGAACGTGGTAGCTGACGCATTGAGTAGAAGATCATATGCAAGTACGAGTGCGATATTGTCAACACAAAGGCCCATTTTGTGTGACTTGCAAAGGATGGAGATAGAGTTTAAGACTCCAGGGACCCATGTAATGATGGTGAATATACGAGTAGAACCGACTTTAATTGATAAAGTTAAAGTTGCTTTCGAAGCTCTGAGACACAGGTGATGCGTATGAGGAAAAAAGTGCAAGAAGGTGCTATGCTGGAAGCAAGAATCGATGAAGAAGGAATACTTCGAGTCAACTCCAGACTTTGTGTTCCTAACGACCCTGATTTAAAGTATAAAATCATGATGGAGGCGCACTACACACCGTTTACAATCCATCCTGGGAGTACCAAAATGTATTAAACATTTATAATATAATTTATCCAGGATTCAAGAATATCCTCATGTTATCAATCACTTAATAATCTCATAATCTAATATCATTAATATTATAACAATATTTTAATCACTTCTTAAATTTATAAACAATTTATCTCAATTGTTTACGCTTTACCATATAATGCATTTAATCATTCAAAATGTCATACTCATAAGATATCATCACCAATTATCAAATCCTCAAAAAATATGCATATACTCTATATAGGATTCTCTAGCCAAAAATCCTATTTTCAACTTTGTTACTTCACATAACATATTTAACTCATATGTTCAGAATTAAACTATTTTCATGAAAAATACCAAATCAGTCCCAAAATATTTCTTTTCCGGGATTTAGCATAATATAATCCCATAATGAAAATATATTTTTCTTGGAATTTTAAAAATTCATTTACTATTTTTCAAAAATCAATTTCTAATTAATTCCTTAAGAAATTAGCTACCTCAAGTTTAACTCCAAAATTCCCAAATCTTGACAGGACGTTACCCATGTTAACGTGAGCTTCCAGCTTTAAATTTCATGGTCATCGGAGTTATAGAACTTTGGTTATAGCATTTTTCGCCTAAAAATCTAAATATTGAAATAGTCATAACTTGCTCATTTTAAGTCGAATGAGCTCATTTTTGGACAGGAGGTACTTTATACCATATACCTTCATGTCCCAAAAGGCCAGAATTTTTCTCATAATTTAAGTGGCCGAAACAGCCCTCTAAAATCATGGCAACAAATTTTTTTGGTTTTTTGCAGCTTTGCACTCCTTTGCTAAAATCAGTCCACACAAAAAATCTACAACACCTTTTCCAGTAATTCCACTTGGATTAGTTAGGTAACTCATAGATCTAACTCTAGGACTTGACCACACTCAAAAATTCAAAATATAATAGGAGATATGGTCAATTGAATTTCATGTTACGTTTTTCACCAAAATCGATTTTCAACTCTTTGTGATTTCTAAGAAACTTTCATGTTTTCACATAATAACCAACATAACTCATCATAACACTTACTAATACTTCATATACCCATGATTTTCATTAGTCCAATGCTTTTATTATGACTTTCATCATAATCCTTGTAAATGCAGATCCTTTTAGTTGAAGAAATATTTGAGGGTTTAAGAAATGGGTTTTTTAGACTTTGGGTCAATACAAAATTTGATTTCACGCCTAGGGTAGGCTAGGAAATCTTCAAGAATACGTCAAGAAATTTATTAATGATAGAAATATCATTCAAAATCATATTTCTTGTCCAAGACTTGAATAGTACGTCACATTAATACCAACTGTGACTTCTATCCCTTAACCTGGATAGCACCTCACAATGATACCTATCAATTTGCCATCTTCAGTCACGACGTCGCCTACAGAAAGTCTGGCTTCGGTGCATTCCACACAAAGAAGTTAACAACGAAAGGATCGGGACTCTTTACTTATGGCTTTTAGTGGTTTGGTTACTTTGAATTCGTGTAACAGGGTTGTAATAAATATAAAAGCTAACAACCTTACGAAAAGCATGATGAGTAGCTAACCAATTGATTCCGAAAATCACATCAAAGGCAAATATTTTCAAAAAGATAAGATCGACAGGTAACGTGAAAATGTTTATTTGAATTAAACAAGATTTAAAAATAGTAGCGGTAACGAAGGCTCCTACTAACGAAGTTTCAACCAATAAGTCAAAGTTTAACTTCTTCGGAGTCGAATTCAAACGTTGAACACAACTAGGTGAAATAAAAGAGTGGGTAGAACTGGTATCTAACACGGTATAGACTTCGCAAGAGCTTATGATTAACTTACCCGTGATAATTTTATTCGTTTCCTCGTCACGAGAAAAAAACGCTCTCTCTTAAACTACACGGCTTTGGTTTTCCGGGACGACCTTTGGTGCCTCCATCCTAGTTGAATTTGTCTTCGGTAAACGACAAAATCGAGCTAAGTGACCTTCTCCTCCCCAAATTATACCAGCCTTTGACGGCATGACGCAGTTTCGGATTGATGTGTCCTCTCCTCCGCATTTGAAGCATATAATAGGTGGTCCTTCTCCTTCCTTAACAACAGGTGCTGGTGCTAACGTCTTTCCATCATTGTTGAATCTCCTTTTCTTGAAATGTCCATTCTTATTATTTTGGCCCCGATTACAACCGGCGTGGTTACCATATCCGCCTGTTGATTCCTCCACGCTTGTTGTCACCGCTCGATGACTACTCTCTCGGTATTATAATTTTGTCTTACCGCTTCTTTTTAGTTGCGTTGACTCGTTATCGCTACTCCACTAATCGAGCCCTATTTACAACATCTCAATAAAAACACAGCTTTATGAGAAATAAGATGTTGACGTATCTCCTGCTTCAAACCTCTTAAAAACATTCGCGTCATTCTCTCTTCATTATCCACCAAGTGGGGACGAAAACGTGATAACTCCGTAAATTTTGCCTCGTATCATGCGACACGGTCATATTGTTTTGTTCCAACTTGATAAACTCCACCTCCTTCATGTGGCGAATACTTTCGGAAAGTATTTGTCGTTGAACGACTCTCCCGAACTTCTCCCAAGATATCTTCAAGACAAAGAAGTTGAGTACGCTTTTACCGATTCCCACCAAGAATCTTCCTCTCCGCAAGAACATAAAGGCGTGCAAAAGAACCTTTTGCTCCTGAGCATCCCAAGACATCAAATATCTTGGTAATCTGCTTTATCCATGCTTCCACCGTAAGTGGTTTTGCTCTCCCTTAAACTCCGGTGGTCCCACTCCTTGAATTGTTTAATGGTGACCGCCTTGAGAGTTTTCCGTGTTTTCACCTACGTTTTGGATGAGTCGCTTTACCGATGTTGCATGAATTCTAAAACTTTTTAAACGTATCGTCGCTCGTTAATTGATCAATGTTGTTGTTGTTTACGGAGGATTATCGCCATCCTGTTGCACATTGTCCTGATTATTGATCTGTGGAGAATCAACAGTCTCCTGTGCTCCATTGCTATTCTCAACATTCTCGGATGCCATTTTCAAATACTGCCAACAAATAAGGGTTAATTGACATGCAACATATTATCACTATACTCTGACCGACCAATCAAATACCAAATAAACTTAGGTAGGTCATACTAGCGAAGGTATTCCCGTCTCTCCCTCCTAGTACTATTCTCACATCTTAGCCAGGATCATATCCTAAGCTCGATACTAAACCGTGACGCCCCAAAATTAGGTATACGCCACCCATCTTGGGTCGCCACTTACATGGTACATAAATTCAAATACAACTTACTAACATAACTGCATGTGGTACAATACGACATAAAACGTGAGTTTGAATACAAATATTGTCTACTAGATATTATACAAACTCAAAAAGGAGTCCTCATTACAACTATTATCACACTATTTCACGTAATAGTGAGGACTACTAATGCTATCCTCCGGACCATTACTCCGCTCCCAGACTCGTCCCCAAATATGTTCTCATTTCACGAAGAGAATGTGAAAGAAAGGGTGAGCTCAACTAGCCCAAGAAGAAATATTATGACTAAGATAATGCGAATAAATTATCATTAGCCTTCAACAATGTTAAACTGATAAAATACAATAGACAACCAGCTTTAATCATGTGAATATGCAATCCATTAAAAGAGTCAAGTAGAAAATAAAGTCTACTATCTTTTAGGTTTTAAAAGGTTTTCATCAATTTATATCACTAAGACTCAGCTTTTAATGAATAAACCACAATATCTAATCATCCTCAGTATCACGGTCAAGGATTTTCATCAAATTATCAATGGTCATGACTATACCGAATCACCCCGGTCATAATCATACCAAAACTATCCATCATCGCATTACAGTGCCACCGAGGACTTTTGTCACATCATTTATATCAAGCCATGATTATACCGAATGATCCTCGTCATAATCATACTAAGTTCATCTATGCACGTAAGCCAAAGATAACATAATATAACATGAGGATGATGACAATGACATAATAATTCAATAAAACAAGTTCAAGAATTATTTAATCCGAGAATTATTAACATCCAAATTGTCAACATGATACTTCGTTTTGTAGAGTAAAATTCAAGAATAATCGTAAGAATATTTCCATGAAAAGATATCGGATGAAACGCAAATATCAAAGATATTCTACTAATTTCATGGAGTATAGAAGTCAAAGTTTTAACTAACCGGGTATAATAAAGAATGGAACAACAAAAGAAATCACCATGCATGCGGTACTTGCAGATGATAAAAGTTATTCCAATGTAATAATAATAACGGAACCAGTCAGTGAAATTCACACCCGGCGGATGATCCAATGTAATAATAAATGCTGAATAATAATAAACAATGGAACCAGTCCTGTAAAACACACGTATGTGATATATTCCAAATGTAATAATAAATGCGAATAATAAACAATGGAACCAGTCCTGTAAAACACACGCATGTGATATTCCAAATGTAATAATAAAGAATGGAATAATGTAAGAAGATCACCAAGTATAGGGGATTCCACAGATACAAAGTTATTCCAATGTAATAAATAAGAATGGAATAATATAAGGATTTCACCAAGTATAGGGTATGCCACAGATACAAGTTATGTATAGGGTATGCCACTTTTTACAAAAGTTATTCCAATGTAATAATAATGAATGGAATAATGTAAGTTCTCTCTTCGTGAATAAGAAAGAATAACACCCCTTACGGGTACAACAAATAATATCCCTTACCGTAAAAGACACTGGATATCAAAGTAGTGAAGTACCAGAATACTCTTCTTCTTTCTCTCTATAGATTTTCTCTCTATAGCTTCTCTCTATAATTTCTCTCTCTAGAGTTTCAAAGAATTCAAGAAAAAATAATGAAGGAATGAGCTTCTATTTATAGGAAAATAGAATGCATAGTAATTAATCCATGAACGATCCAGATTGATTTACTTTAATCTGACGGTCCATATTTAAAGCAAAATCTTTTAAATAAAATATCATATATTCTATTTATATAAAAACATTTTACTATGCAAACACTATGCAACACTATGCAAAACACTATGCAAAAAACACTATGCATAATAAAATATAATATATTCTATTTATAGAATAACTTTAATAAAGTATTCTTTTTATATAAAAAAATATTTCCTTTTTTTTACGTTAATAATACCGAATAAAACAAAACGTCATTATCGCTATAATAATTCATATTATTAATCGACAATAATGGAATCAAACCGAGTGACTTCTCACATAAGCATCAATAATCAATACCTGGTATATATACTATGCGACCACATCGTTCTTCGTACTTTTACTACTGGTAGTTCAACGGTATCCACGGTAAAACTTCCGCCGTTATTTCAATAAAATATTTTTGTCGTTTTCTCAATCCAACAATAATTACATTATGGGGGTCCACCAATGATTGAGTAGTTATGCGAATATTCCTCGCTAAACCGAATATTCCCCACCAATCGAATATAATATAACCACTTGCATACTTTGCAAAATTTATAAATACTACCCACAACTATAATATTATCTCAAATTCACACCATAATATTAAAAAGTTATTTCAACAAAATTTAAATCTTTATTGATAAAATCTGGGGTCTCACATTACGAGATTTGGAAAGAGAGAAAAGCTCAATCCTCGATTCATTGGCCCATTTTTAATCCTCGATCGAGTAGGAACCGTGGCCTATAGACTCGCTTTACCGCCAAGTATGTCTCGTGTTCATAACATTTTTCACATATCCATGTTACGTAAATATGTGAAAGACCCGAACCACATTATTGAGTTAAAACCGGACGAAATAGCGGAAGATTTAATGTATGAAGAGGTTCCTGCTCAAATCTTGGATAAGAAGGAACATATTCTACGCTCCAAGGTTATACCTCAAGTCAAAGTTTTGTGGAGAAACCACGATGTTGAGGAAATGACCTGGGAGTTAGAATCTGAAATGAAATCAAAGTATCCTTACCTCTTCGACATACCAGGTACGTACCCTAATTTCGAGGGCAAAATTTCATAAGAAGGGGAGGTTGTAAGACCCCAACTTTTATGAATAAAGATGAGTTTTCTATAAATATCATTTTTGAATATTATGGAATGAATTTGATATAATGTTATAGTTATGGGTAATATTTATAAATTTTGCAACGTACGCAATTTGTTATATAATATTCGATTGGTCGGAAAATATTCGTTTTAACAGGGAATATTCGTACAACAACACAATCATTGGTGGACCCCACAACGGAATTATTGTCGGATTGAGAAAACGACAAAAATACTCGAAAATAACTACGGAAGTTTTACCGTTAACTCGCTGAAACACCCTGTTAAAAGTACAAGAATACGCTGTCTGTCGTACAAAGAGCAATACCTGTATTGATTATTGATGCTTACGTGAGAAGTCACTCAGTTTTATTCAATTATTGCTACAGTAATTGCTGCATAATATCTCACGTTAATTGATTCAATTATTGTCAATATTTTATATATTATTAAATCAATAATTGAGATGACAAAGTTATTAATATTATTATTTGCAATATTAACGATGTCTAGAAGTTCATCAAGGAGTGGTTTGGTCACCTAATCATAGGCTACCAATTGGGAGAAATCCTTATTGAAAGCCCCTTTTCATGGGAACGACCTGGTCGATTAATATTGTGAATTATAATAATGATGATAAATGTTGTTAAAAATATTGAAGGAATTTTTATGATGTATTTGATGTAGATTTTATTTTATGAACCCTCATTTACCCATTTTTCAAATAATCGGAAGGAAGTTATAAAGTATATATATATGTGTGTGTGTGTGTGTGTGTATATATATATATATATATATATATATATATATATATATATATATTACATGTATATATGTGTGGGGTGGGAGAAAAAGGGGGGTGGGGGAAGATGTCTTGTAAGGAAGGAAATTGTGGGTGTGTGTTGATGTGCCGTAGGAATGAGGTGAGCGGAATATTATGGGTGGATTATGTGAGTGGAATTTTTGGTGGAAAAGTGGAAGTGGTGGAGTAAAGTATTAGTATTATATAGTGTGATGGCATGTGAAATGGGGTAAATTATGAACAAATGTTGGCCAAATATTCCAAGTATTCTTCATATTCAATACTTTATAAATGAGGGTGTTCCCTCATTGGTTAACACTTTGAAATTTACATTCCCTTAAGATGGAGGTAGCTTCTTATTGGTTGGTATAACATTTGTTGAAAGCTTTTGTTTTAGCAACGTGGGTATTATTTTAAAGGGTACTCCCTTATTGGTTCAAAGTGTTAATTAGTGTACTGATACGTCTGAAGCCCGTGAATTTACAAATTATTCATTTGATATTCTGTTGCGTCCGTGATTTATTTTTCAAATAGTATCTTTCCATTCTCCTATAAATAGAAGCTCATTCCTTCATTATTTCTTACGAATTCACTGAAACTCTAGAGAGAGAAATTATAGAGAAACTATAGAAAAGTATTCTGCTACTTCCCTACTCTTATATCCAGCTTTTTTTAAGGTAAGGGTATTATTTCTTTTGTATTCGTGAAGAGAACTTCATTATTCCATTATTTATTATTCATTGGAATATCCATGCATGCATTTTACGCCTGGACCGATTCCATTCTTTATTATTCATTGGAACATCCTCATGCATGCGTTTCTTACGGACCGATTTCATTCTTTATTATTCATTGAATATCCTCGTCATGCATTTCTGTACGACCGATTCCATTCTTTATTATCTTTGTTGGAATATCCTCGCTTTAAGGCGGTCTATCGCATGCCTGGTGATTTCTTTTGTTATTTCATTCTTTATTATACTCAGTTGGTTAAAATTTTGACTTCCATACTCCATGAAATTAGTGGAATATCCTTGATATTTGCGCTTCATCCAGTATCTTTTCATGGAAATATTCTTATGAGCATTCTTGAATTTTACTCTACAAAGAAGTATCATGTTGTCAATTTGGACGTTATTAGTTCCTGGATAAATTAATTCTTGAACTTGTTTTATTGAATTCTTATATCATTGTCATCATCCTCATGTTTATATTTTGTTGAAAGTCATCTCGTGGCTGTAGTGCATAGATGGACTTGGTATGATTATGACCGAGGATTATTCGGTGTAATCATCGTAGTAATAATGTTACAAATGATGTGGTAAAAGTCCTCATTGGCCCGTAGTGCATTGATGGACAGTTGTTGGCATGATCATGACCATTGATGAATACACGAATATCCTTGGCCCGTAGTGCATGGATAATTTATGGTTGTGATACTAGTGATTATCCTTGGCCATAGTGCAGGAATGATGTGGATTATATATTAAGTTGAGTCCCAGCGATGAAAGTGATGAAAAACCTTTTAAATCATAGAAGATAGTAGATTTTATTCTCTACTTGACTCTTCTAATGGATTGCTTGTTCCGCTGCAGTTAAACTTGATATTTATTATATTTTATCAATTTAACACTGTTGAAGGCTAACGATAAATTATTCTGCATTATCTTAGTCATAATATTTCTTACTGGGCTAGTTGAGCTCACCCTTTCTTTCACTGTTCTCTTCAGGAAATGTGAATGTAGCAGGGACTAGTCAGGGAACGGAGTGACGGTCCAGAGGATAGCATTAGTAGTCCTCACTATTCTGTGAAATAGTGTGTTAATAAATGTATTGAGGACTTATTTTGAGTTTTAATGATGTCTAGAAGACAATGTTTGTATTAAAACTCACAGCTCATGTTGTATATTTAAGATTGTATTTGAATTTTGTACCATGTATTTGGCGACTCAAGATGAGTGATGTATACCTATTTTGGGGGCGTCACAAGTATTCTGGCATAAAAAAAATAAATAAATATCAAGAATGCTCAGAATAATATTTCCATGAAATGATACCGGATAAAGCGCAAATATCAAGGATATTCTACTAATTTCACGGAGTATATAAGCAATACTTTAACATAATGAGTGTAGAATTAGGAATACAAAAAAAAAATTACTCACATACTACATAGTATGGAAGAAAATATTATTTCTTACAAATACTGAACAAAAATAATATCACTTACCTTAGAAGAAGACTGGATACTGGAATAGTGAAGTAGTAAAATACTCTTCTTCTTCCTCTCTATAGCTTCTCTCTCTATAATTGCTCTTGTGAGTCTTAGTGAATTGGTGAGAATGAAAGAAGAATGAGCTTCTATTTATAGGAAACATAGTTTCGATAATTACACGTTTTGGGGCTCGAATTATTACAGTATAGTACCTTCATCTTTTCCTCCATATTTAATTTAGTCATACAAGTATTATCAAACTTGCACCACCTCTCCTAATAGTACATGCATGTGAATCAATAGTTCCATTCATGTGAACAAATAGTTATATGCATGTGAACTAATAGCAATTAATTATTCATTTATCCGATTAATTACCCGATTGGTCAATATAACCTCCAGAAATCAATTATTATTGAAATAAATATCGATTTCCACTAACATTAATAATCCCAACACAATAGAAATATCAATTTCATCTTTAATCAACACGAACTTATTCATCATTAATATTATAACTCACAATATTTTCGATAAGGATTTCTCCCTACTGACGCGCAATTAGGTGACCAAACCCCTTTCCTCGATAGAACTTTCTAGACATCGTCACTATTGAAAATAATAATATGAATAACTTTGTCGTCTCAATTCTTAATTTAAAAATATAAAATATTATGCAGATGATACTATGACAATAATTGAATCAATAATATGAGAGATATTACGCAGTAATTATTGTAGCAATAATTGAGTATAACTGAGTGACTTCTCACGTAAGTATCAATAATGAATACTGTGTGTTACTATGCAACCACGCGAAATACTGTACTTTTACCACCGGGTAGTTCAACAGTTTAATGGTAACACTTTCGCCGTTATGTTTATAAAAAAAAAATTCTGTCATTTTCTAACTCCGACAATACTTCCGTTGTGAGGTCCACTAATGATTGTGTCGTCGTACGAATATTCCTTGTTAAAACGAATATTCCACGACCAATCGAATATTTTATAACCACTTGCTTACTTTGCAAAATTTGTAAATATTAATCACAACTATAATATTATATCAAATCCACACCATAATATTCAAAAATATATTTTGAGAAAAATTAATCTTTATTCATAAAAGTTGGGGTCATACAACCTCCCCTTGTTATGAAATTTTGTCCTCGAAATTAGGGTACGTACCTGGTATGTGGAAAAGGTGAGGATACCTTGACTTCATTTCAGATTCTAACTCTCAGGTCATTTCCTCAACATCGTGGTTTCTCCACAAAATTTTGACTTGAGGTATAACCTTAGAGCGTAGAATATGATCCTTCTTATGCAAGATTTTAACAAGTATCTCCTCATACGTTAAATCTTCTATTATCTCGTCCAGTTCTAATTTAATAATGTGGTTCAGGTCGTCCACATATTTACGTAACATCGATACGTGAAAAACATTATGAACACGCGATATACTTAGCGGTAAAGCGAGTTTATAGGCCACATTTCCTACTCGATCGAGAATTTTAAATAGACCAATAAAATAGAGGGTTGAGATTTCCTCTCTTCTTCGATTCTTGCTTCTAAAATAACGCCTTCTTGCACCTTCTTCTTCACATTCATCAGCTCTGAGTCTATAGCTTGAGCGGCTTTAACTTCATTGATTAAAGTCGGTTCTACTCGTATATTTGTCATCATCACATGGGTCACTGGAGTCTTTAACTTTATTTCCATCCTTTGTAAGTCATACGAAATGGGCCTTTGCATTGACAATATCTCACTCGTACCCGCATATGATCTTTTTCTCAATGCGTCAGCTACTACGTTCGTTTTTCTAGGATGGTATTGAATGGTATGATTGTAATCTTTTAACAGCTCGAGCCAACGTGTTTGGCGCATGTTACGTTCGTTCTGGGTGAAGAAATATTCTAGGGTTTTGTATCGGGTTCAAGGTCGATACAAAATTTGATTTCACGCTCTGGGGTAGGCTAGGATGTTCTTCGGGGAATACGTCAGGAAATTTATTAATAATAGAAATATCATTCAAATATGACGTATTTTTATTTAAATTTGTGACATGGGCTAATAAAGCTTGACATCCATTTTTCAATAAACGAATAACTTTATGGCTTGATATGACAGTGATTGACTTTAGTGGTTTGGTTGTTTGAATTCGCATAATAGGCTGGTTAGGAATATGAAAGCTAACAACCTTATGAGAACAATCAATTTTAGCATGATGAGTAGTTAACCAATCAATCCCTAAAATCACATCAAATGCAAGTATTTTCAAAATAATAAGATCGATAGGTAACGTGAGGTTGCCGATTTAAATCAAACAAGATTTATCAACAGTGGATGTAACGAAGGTTTCTCCCAACGAAGTTTCAACAGATAAGTCAAAGTTTAATTTCTCCGGAGTTAAATTTAAACGTTGAGCGCAAGTAAGAGAAATAAAAGAATGGATAAAACCGGTATCAAATAAGGTATAGACTTTGCAAGAGTTTATGATTAGCTTACCCGTTATAACTTCGTTCGGGTTCCTCGACAAACGCTCTCACTTAAACTACCGGCTTTGACTTGTCTGAAACACCCTTTGGCATCATCATCCCAGCTGGACTTGACTTCACTACACGACAAAATCAAACTAGGTGACCTTCTCTTCCGCAATTATAACATGCTTTGGACTGCATCGTGCAGTTTGGACTAATGTGTCCCTCCCCTCCACATTTGAAGCATACGATCGGTGGTCGTTCTCCTTCCTTGAAAACGGGTGCTAGTGCTGCTGGAAAGATATTGTGCGTATTTCTTTCTAATATAAGGATACTTTGAGTATAACAAATAGTGCAAGTTTTCTTAAAGAATATCTCCACTATACCAGTCAGAATTAGTCTCCTACTAAGGTAAGGGGTATTATTTATTTCATATTCGTAAGAGATATTATTTTTCGTATTCGTAAGGAATATTATTTTCGTTCAATATTCGTAAGGAATATTATTTTCGTTTAATATTCGTAAGGAATATTATTTTCGTTCAATATTCGTAAGAGACATTATTTTTGTTCAATATTCGTAAAAAATATTATTTTTCTTTCATACTCTATAGTATGTAAGTAATATTATTTCGCTTCATATTCCTAAATCTACACTTTTTTTGATAAGTATTGCTTCTATAATCCCTGAAATTAATAGAATATCATTGAGTTTTGTGTTTCATCTAATATCGTTTCATTGAAATATTGGTCTGAACTTTTTTATGAAATTTTAATATTTTCATTCGAAGTACTATGTTGGTGCCAACAGGGACCAACAGAGTCCACTATTATTCAGGATCTGCACCACTCCGGGTTGGGAGGTCACTCCGGAATCCACAAATACCATGGCTAGGGTCTCTCAATGTTTTTTTTGGCCCGACATGCGCGAGCATATCACTACGCTTGTCATGGAACTTACTATTCATGTGAGGAGTAGCTTATGAAACTATCAAATTTACTTATAAAAATGTCAATTCACTCACTAAAAACGCCACTACATCCAATAACCATGCATGGAGTGAGGTGCCTAAAACGTTTTATTGTTATTTTTTGACAAAAAGGAAAAGGGGGCTACAATTATAAATATCATAAATTATCAAAAAAAGTACTACTAGTAATAAGATTCATTATTTTCAAAACTTAAATAAATCATGTAAATTTTAAATTTAAAAATATCTCAAATTTACTACTAAAAGTCAACGACTTGTTGAAGTACCTTTAAAATGTACACCATAAAGACGTACATAAAAAATAGGATGACTTATTGTGGTATGTACAAACAATAAACCCATTTAAGGTTAGAGATTTAATATTAAAAAAAAAAAAAGAAATACTCCAAGTTACAAATGAAAATCCCAAGAATGTAACAAATCTGGACCAACAAATTTGGCCTAGAGGATCGCCTACGAACTCAGTTTCCCCATGTCTCATTTGATCCTTTATTGTATTAAGGTCTTGTGCTTCATTCTCCCAATACAAATAACCCACGCTCGTGAAGAGGGAATGTGCGAAAATATTAAATTTTACTTGTAGAAATATAAATTAAATTACCTACAAAAATAGCTTTAATATATATAACAAAATACAATTGATTTTAAATTTCCCGCTCATCCTAATAAATCATCTGGGCCGTTCAAAGTTTAGAATAAATCCCACCGTTCATGTAGTGTCGGAAGCACGGGACATGACTAGTTGTAAATATAACACGAAATTATCTTAACTAGGAAATAAAATCGCCAGTCTTCTTTACATACAGTAATACTTCAATCTCTTACTTTACAAATACGAAGCACAAAAAAGCTACGTACGACTTCTATTTTAGAAAAGAAACAACAAAAATGAAGCATGAGCACACGAATCTCCCAGAGCGCAAGCTCCTCTATCTGATGGATGATACAGTTTCATGTTAGTAGAAAATATAAGTATATTTCACCCTCACAGCTGTTCCTGAGATTTTGGTGGTTTAGTACAAAAAAATGAAAACAAGGCCCTTTTCGAAATATTGTCTTTCACCCAAAAATAAAGGAATAAATAAATAAATAAAAAGTACAAGTTGTATCCAAAAAAGTACATTTCTGGAGCTTAAAACATAATAGGTCGACTACAACAAAATATATGAGAATACATTCATTGAAAAATATATGAGAATACATTCATCGAAAGATACTTCTTCTAAAGATTCTTAAACCAAAATCTTCAATCAAATGTTCAAAATGCTATATATATATATATATATATATATATATATATATATATATATAGCGATGGATCAAGTCATCTTCTTATCTTACTCACCGTGCTCACTCCCATTTAGGCGACGGTTTGAGACGACGGTTGTATGACCAAAACCGTCGCTTAAAAAAGGAGTGAAACGCGGGTGAGAAGATAATAAATATGTGAAGAAGATAATGGGTATGATGACTTAATCCGGACCGTATATATATATATATATATATATATATATATATATATATACCCCTCCGATCGGGCCCCAACAGGTCAACCTCCCGCCCGTGCTCAAGAACGGCTCTGTTCACCCTGAACTATGTCATATAATAGTTCATATAAAAGGAATAGAAGTTCCAAAACAATGAAGCCAAAAGATGCAGGGAAAATATTCTTCCTTCTTGCCTTCTTTATTTAAAATATTTACCTATATATGAACAATTGACTACAAAAAAACCACAATTAAGCTTGCAACTTTTTACACAAGTCAAAAATCAGAAAGGACAAGTTATCCTAGAATTCTGTACAAGCTCAGTACAATCTTTCTATGTGCAGCCAGAAGTTTTTCTGCCTCGAGATGTAAAAGTTACTTCACCAAGTACCAAAGCTGCAGCCAACATGCTCCTGAGTGATAAGGCGTAGACGATCTTGCATGATTTTAAATGATGGATAAGGAGGGAAACACAACCGGTAGAAGCATGTGTGAGAAGAAGGCAGGTGATCACGGGTCTCTGTGGACTTGTAGATGTAAAGCCGAGAAGCCAAGCCACCAAAACCCTCTATAGGTAGATACTTCACTGAGGTCCAGAAGAAAAGAAGAACCTTTCTTTGCTCCGCTGACATTCCCCTGACAGTCTGTAATTTGAGAAGGATAATTATAATGTAAGCATAGAAACATGTTGATTTCCTGACATCAAACATAACTTTAACAATCAGATGTTTAATAGATCATATAAATTAAGAGGTATATATTGGCTTGTTTAATCAAACTTTGTAAGCAAAATGGTTATGGAGCTTCTATAGGAAAGGAGAAATAGCTTATTGAGACAGGTGGTTGTGAGCAGATTCGGCTTGGACACCCACAGTAGAAAGTTTGTCAAGCATACTACAGTTTGTGGTTCAGGACCGCAAAATGAGTATGGTGCACGTTCTTGGCACTATTTTCAAGAGGTCTTTCCATGATTATGAGCTCAAGGAGGTTAATTCCTTTTTGAAGATTTCGAAGATGAATTGTCCTCATGTTGGTAAGAATAGGAATGTCCTCATGTCAGTAAGAAATAGGGATTCACTGTGGGGGGGAAGGGAAGTATTGGGGGGGGAGGGTCGTTCTCCATGAAGTCCTTTGGTGATGTTATTCATGACGAGGTCAAGGGATGGTTCACGTGAAAGTATTTGGAGAACTGGAGCCCCTCAGAAGGATCATGTTCCCTACTTGGACAGCATCACCTGGATCTATTTTAGCTCTACACAACACGAGGAAAAGTGGAAACTCATTACTAACTGGTGTTGTATGTGCAATGGGCCAAGGAAGCATAGTTGTCATGGCGCTACGGCAAGTCATGGCGGTAGCCGACTGTAAAGACGCCTAGGCGACAAGGCGACCACCATGATGTCCGTATGGCGACAAGTCGTTTACAACGTGCAATTTATATATTATTTATTTTGATTAACAAGTATATTGACAATAAAATTTTATATACATTAAAATCCAAAACATAACACCATGGAATAACAGTAAAAACACAATTATGTAAACACTAAGCAATAACAATTCAAAAATAAAACACTTGATATTGAACACTAGTAGAAGAAACGAAGAATTCAACAAACACCACAGAAAATAAAGTTGCAACCAAACATCACATGTTACTAGTCTAATAATTAATAAAACACCACATAGCAAGCCAAAATAGTGTCTAGACTCTCTACACTAGTCTCTAAACAACGTGCAAGTCCATCTCCATGAAAACTACTCTCATTCAAAGGCGTAGGTTGTCTTTCTCCAAAATTATCCTCCACATCTTCATCGTCATTTGGAATTCTCTCTTCTTCATCAACTTCATCATCGAAGTCAAAATTCATCAACCTTGATTCCTTTGAAGTTGAACCACCACCACGTCGAGAGTACGTCATAAATTATCATTAGTATTAGCATGAGCCCTCCTTGAAGAATTGTGACCCTCAAAAGTGTTGGATGCACTGGTTGCTCAATCCAGATCATTCTTTGTAAGATCCTCCTTGGGATGAACAACATCGGCCTCATTATTAATCCATTCATTACCCCATTCAACTAATGGATCAAAAACAATTCAAGTTCACGCCTTTTTTGGAACCTTGAAACGATCTTTTGATTGTATTGGACATACACCAAGTCACTCAATCGTTTGTGTTTCAATATATTGCTCTTCTTCGTATGAATCTAAAATAAATAAAACAAAAAATAATAATATTAATGATAAAATTTTAATTATATAAAAAAATAAGTAGCATTAAATGACTTATTACTTTTGAACCAACAATAGAAAGTACTTACTCAAATGTACTCCAATTGCGCTCACAACCGGAAGAACAAGAACAAAGGCCTAAAATTCTTTTTGCAAACTTGGTAAGCTCAATAGTCTGCCCTCCAAAAGAGTTCCACAATTCAACTAGCAAACATTTAAAAGAAAATAAATATTTTTAAAAGGAGGAAAGGAAGAATGTATATAATTATAATTTATCTTTTATATCTTTATATATATTTCAATATACTTACAATGATTCTTTAATTTCCATCGTCTAATCGTCATTTCTCTTGCAAAAGTATCTCGAGAAGCATCATAGTTATCGGCTATATTGCTTATCTTGTCCAGCAAATCTAACTTGGGCACCATATTTGCAAGAATGTCATTGAAGTCTTCTCATAAAGTACCAACTAACACCGAACGTTCATCTTTGATATCAAAGTACTTGCCTGGATTGAGAAACAACGTAGCCCCATATAATATTTATTGCATTTGACTTTCCCATCGCCGCTCCACAATGTCAATCACCTTCTTGTAGTCTTTGTTTGTTATCAAATGAATATATGATTTTTTTCTTCGCACATTCCATCGCAACGAAAACTTCTGGCCTAGCAGGCTTATCATCACCATCAAAAATCCTCAAGGCTACAAGAAGTGGTTGTGACACCCTAATGCAAACCTCAACATGATGCCAAAATGTAGTTGAAATTACAGTATCACGTACTTTCTTCCCCGCTTCGGTAGCCGACAACTTAGATTTTGTCCAATCCTTGCTTATGAACAAATGCCTCAATGCATCTCTATGCTTGTACAAACTCTGCATGGTGAGAAAAGTTATAGCAAATCTAGTAACTTTGGGTCTCACAAGATCCCTCCCATTAGTTTTTTCCCTCATCGCATCAAGACGACGATCATGCCTGTAAATGAATGTTGTGATTTTTCTTGCATTTGTGATTGTGGGCTGGAATTGCTTCAGCTTGCCTATGTCCTCTAGCATAAGGTCTAGGTAGTGAACAACACAAAGTGTCCGAAACAACGCAAATCTCCTCTCCATAAGTATATGCCCCGCTGCTTTGTAATTAGAGGCATTGTCCGTGACCACCTGAACAACATACTGGGGGTCAATTTCCTCAATCTTACTATCAAGGAGATTTGTCAACATTGTGGCATCTTGCGACTGACTAGAGGCATCAACAGAACCAATGAAGTTGAGTACCCTCCAAACTATTAACAAGGAAATTCAACAAGTATCTTCCCCTCCTATTTGTCCAACTATCCAACATGAGTATGCTTTCAAGAAACTATATGTTTAGCCTTTTACTCATCGGTTTTCGTCTTTGCCTTCTCAAGTAAAGAAACCCTTAACTCATGATACGTTGGAGGCTTTTTAACCCGGCCCATATTGCCCTCTAGACTCGATCACTACCTTAAAGCTCCTTGCATTTGCAGCATTGAATGGTATGCCACTCATAGAAAAAGTTGGCAATGTACATATGGACTCTCCTTTTCCTCTAGTGTCCTCAAACGATTTTCAATAGTCGTTTTGCTCAAACGCTTGCTATGTCTCTCCTCTATAACTTTGAGAGTCTTCTTTAGAAGTGATTCAACCGTCTATGTTGGAGCTTTTGGTTGTGGCTTTTGAAATTAAAAAGTAGCTTTCTCCTTTTGGAAGCGGTCCCAGAACTTGGGATAGTGTTAAAGGAAGTATTGGAAGTCATGCTTAGGGGAGCAGATGATTGTTCTTCTTGTAGTTCTACTACAATATCATCATCATCATCATCATCATCATCCAACTCAACTGACTTGTTCCTCATTTTACTATTCAAAGCCAATTGCATCTCCTTCATAATTTCGATAGATGTTTTAGGGCACTTTACTACATCTCCAAAATTTTCTGCTAGATGTTGCTTCAACTTTTTGATTCCCAAACGACAATGCTTCCCACAAAGGATACATTACACTATCTTTATTACTCATATCCCGCCAATACTCGTATTTCCAACCCAGATCATTTGATTTGGCCTTTATTTTCAGGTCCTTGGTTATATCATAACTATCGGCTCCCGAACTTTTCCCATTTTGTTTTCTAGTTTCTACACAATACAATCAAACAAATCAAACAAAAAATATAAGACAAAATTGATTCAAATAACAAACCATTCATCAAAATTATTTAGTACCCACTTTCCAAAACAATAAATTTTAGCAATTAAACACCTAAAACAACATATTATGTAAAATTCATAGTGTAAAGTTTGCAAATTTTAAATTGTTAATAGTTAAAAACAATACCCAGAACATATTACATAATACACAAAATATGTTGTACAAGTGTACCCAGAGTCTAACATATGTTGTACAAGTGTACAACCCAACTGACTTAAGTAAAGTAACCCACTAAGATAGACTAACTCACTAAGACAGTATACCCATTATTCATAACTCATGTAACCCAACCCAACATATCAGTATATTTCAATTTTTATTACGAGTAACTAGAAATCACCATAGCAGCGATGGAGAGAAAAGGAAGTCGAAGAGGAGTCGAAATGAGAGAGAATGAAGGAGAGAAAATAGACCTAAAGAAGAGGAGTCGGCGACGACGAGTCGACTGGAGGAGGCAAAGTCCAAAGTCCAAGTATGTTGATCAAAGAGGAGTCGGCGACGGCGAGTCGACTGGAGTCGCGATTGAGTTCGAAGAAGTTGTGTCGAGTCCAAAGACCAAAGAAGAAAGTCAATGGTGCGAATCGCGATTGCAAACAAGGGTTTTATGGCCTTTCTCAGTTTCGCCTTTTTTAATCGATGGGTAATGGGTTAATGCTCATGGGTCAATGGGTTAAAAGACGGGTTATGGGTTGGGGTGGAGCTGCTAAGGTATGCCTTGGCAGCTCCACCTCAAGTCGACCCTCGCCGTGACATGTTCTCCATCTGACGCCATGGCGGCGATGTGACAACTATGCAAGGAACATGCAGCCATCTTTTGATGCACTGGCAGTTGGTTCAAAATTATGGGGCATGGTTTTTGCTCTTTACAGTGTCACAGGGATTCTGTCATTGCTCTCTGCACAACACGAGGAAAAGTAGGTATGTATGCAAGTAAATTGATTTTGAGAATGTAAGAAGTCTATTTATTTTACATACAAGAGCATGTAAGAAGCTTGTAAAGTACTTGTGATGTTTATGGTCGTATCTTCAAAATTTTGACCACTGATCTGACCTTGGCAACCATATATTTAAGCCTATAAACACAATTTCATAATGAAACCTTATCTTTGCTCCACTATTTCTATCCCACAAATCCAAAACCCGCGCATACATAAAATGAAAATGAAGAAAAGAAATGAGAAAAACCAGGACATTGTTATTTGCAGATTGAAAATGATGAATCTACTACTTATTATACAATTATCTTATAGACTGTTATATTGAAAGAAATAATTGATTCAGAGGAAATGTGATGCTTTAAATCTACTCTAAATGAAATGTAAGGATATTCTCTTTAATATCTTACTTTCTGTAAGTTTGCACAGTGATCAAACCATTTTAACACTTCAATCCTAGAACCACTTCTTTAGAAAACCCAATAATTTACTCCAATAATATGTCCTATGTTACCAATGCAGAGCTTTCTTCCAAGTATGAAGGTTTCTGAAGGAATTACGAAACCGTTAAGGAAGATGTCTTTTGCTTGAAGAGCGAAAATTGTAATATTGAGCGATGTTAGAGGAAGTAACCCCACACTCTAGGGGCTCAGCTTACCAAAAATCCAATGTTGGAGAAATTGAAAGAATTCATCGATAGGGTCAGTTGCTGTCACAAATAAAAAAACCTATTGAAAAGCAATTACTCAATAATGAGGATCCAAAAATTTCACATCTAGCCTCAACTCCAACTGTGCATTTTTTAATTTTTTTTAAATAAAATAAAAATTCTCCAGTGAACACATTGATCACCGTCTCCCTATTTCTGCCTCAATTGGCTTTGGAATAAATATTCTTAACTCGATTCAACAGTCATTTGAATCTGAAAGTAATTCAATGTCTCAAGTTGCTACTTTTAATGAGAACAATCATAACCTTATCTACCATTGCAACACAAGTTCATTGATGGCAAGAATAAGTAAACAAGGTATGACAATTTCAGAAAAACAGATAAGGCATATCTACCTGATAAGTAGTTAGTCATGGAAATATGTATATTGATTAGGAAGTAGGAGCAGATTCCGGAATGTTAGGTAAAAGGTAAAAGATCTATGAAGCTCGACAAATTTAAACTCTAGGGATTGCACATGTATGCAGCTGAAGGAGCAAACAAATTGTCAGATGGTATGTATGATGTGATATGAAGCATGCCTAGAAACCAACTTTCTCAATGCCTATTAAAATAAAACGGTCCATCTTCAATAAGAGTGTAATGAACACAAGCAACACACACACAGAAACACACATGTAGATAGATAGATAGATAGATAGATAGATAGATAGATAGATAGATAGATAGATAGATAGATACACAGAGGCAGGTAGCATAAAGGTTTATACTCGTAAGTTCTTTAGCATCTTGCTATGCATTGTGGTTTTGATTGGAGTGAGGACTACCATGTATAAGAATGGTGACTACCACGTATAAGAATGGTTTGAAGCCATGGATTGCATCCAGTGTCGCCAACATGTTATCTTAATAGGGTGAAACCATTCAATTACCTTATATATGTGCAATTTGTCTCCAAAAACTTTTGCAAATATCAAACCGAGAACTTTGTAGTCAGTTGGAACAGGTAACTCACGTGATTATTTAACTTTTAAGTAACTTGGAATGGACCTTGTACTATTGAGTAGACAGTTTGGATTTTGGGGATTTCCATTTCTGTTAATCAGGGTGGTTTACCTGGGTAGGAGCTGAGGTGGGGAAAGTGGGTAGATAGATTACTGAAGTAGCTTTAATTGCAAACAAGGTTGTCGAGGATGTCGGTAGGAGGAGCAGACGTGCCTAGATTCTCAAGTGGCACTTAAAGGACTAGTGAATTGGTATTATTTAGACAGTGCTAGAAAGTTATGGATTTGGGGTCCAGGTGGGAACCTTGGATAAGGTATCCTTTCTTTGTATTTTGTCCAAGTTTTTATTAGTGAAAAAACCTAAGACTTGGTTCAATGCGCCTTGGGATGTGCACAAGGGAAACAATTGACACGATACTAAATTGGTTGTGTTATGGTTGACGGTCTTACAGGATAAGTTAAATGTGACGTGTTTATACTAACATGTTTATTGTAATTCATGTGACGAAACACAACGCGAACCCACCCCACAAAACATGGTTGCCAGACCTAGCTAAAACATAGGTTCACCCACTTTCTACAAAATTCTTGTGAACTACTAAAGAAAATACAGTAACTAAATTTTATATTTTATTTTTTAGGGTAATCTAACAACCATAGTTATCCTGGCGTCGTCATGGGCATCCTGGCATTGGAGAAGGGCAAGGCAACGCCTTGACGCCGAGCCTCCAAGGCTCACATTAGTAGCGGGTCAAATTAAGTGATTAAGTCATTTTTAACCATGACTCATCATAACTCATAGACTTTTTCAATTATCCAACTAACTCAACCTATGACCCTAGCCTAACTCATGACCTTACTCCTTTGAATGAGAGTAATGCTCGTGAGGGAGACGGAAATGACTTCATAGTTGATGACTTTTTTTGTTGCTAAATTATAGTTGATGACTTTGCCTGAGCTATTAGTGTTAGTTATTATGGTTTGGATTTTAGTGTATAAAATTTTATTGTACAATATACTTTTCAAGTAAAATAAATAATGTATAAAGTGTACATTGTTAACTTGTGGTCATACGGATGCCATGGCGGATGCCTTATCGCCTAGGTGTCATGGCGGTCAACTACAACCTCGTCGTGCCTTGGCGCCGTGACAACTATGTCAACAACTGAATACTTCCTCCTACCAATTCTGACTCTATTGGTCACTTCCTGCTCAAACCATTTAACTATTCATCTACCTTGTTAAAAACCTAAAATCTAATTTATAACCTTCCATTGAGCCAAAAAACCATTTGTAGTCAGCTTTCTACAAAGTTTCCAACTGTCCTACTTCAGAGAGAGAGAGAGGAGAGAGGGGGGGCATTTAATATATCCGTTATATATGAAAGTGCAACAAAATCTTATCTATTACCAAGAATTCAAGTAGGGCCATGCAAAATTTTTGTGCTGCGATGGAATTCTCAATTTTTTAAAGAAGTTTGTCTTATTGTAAAATGTAACATCTAGTTATGCGTCGACTTCACCACCATAATTTTTTTCCTAGGCCTTTTTCTTTTGGACTCTGTGACCAAACTGAAAGGAATTAAGCATGCAGGGGCTGAACTGAAATAACTAGAAGCTCACGAGCTATCTTGTGGGCCTTGCAAGGATATTTATGTCAACAAAGGGGGAAAAGAAAATACACAAACAAACTACATAAAAGTATGAGACCGTGGGACGAGCCGTAAACTCGGACGTCTTGGGTTCGAATACCACCAGCTCCAATTTGTCATGCCAATAAAAATGGTCATGGGGTCATGGGAACGCAAACGCAAGCCCGTATGAAAAGCCTAACCCGGGTTGGGGAGATTAGTCGAATTGCGGACCGGATACTCCACATTATCAAAAAAAAAGTATGGTTTTTTAGTGTTACTTTGCAGGATATAGTGTAACATGATGGGAAAATTTCAGAGAATATCACAGTAACATCTTGCATGAGGTTGGTGTTCATGTTTCCCGCTAATAAGATCCCCATATAAAAGCAACCCAAATATCCTACTAGCAAAACCAAGGCTGTATGCTTTTTTTCCTAAAAGGTAACATAGGGAACCTATAATATTTCAATCTTTATAAGGCTTGTAAATGTAATCTTATATGATTAATAAAGGTTAATTTAGTGACCTAAACTATGTGTTATGTGATTGAATGTGTATATAGAAAATACATGTAAAAATTAACTAGAATAACACTATTCAATTATATGGTAGAACATATTAGACTTGAATATTTATATGAGGTATAAATACAAAATCACAATTCACAAATACAGAAAGTCGAAGATTGAAAAATAAAGAAAAGATTGCGGCTAACTAAATTAGTTAGGAAAGCAAACTAAGTTTGGAGAAACCAGAAGGGGGGAACTGGATTTGGGGAGGGCATTTTATCCATATGGAAAACTTGTAATACTTGCAAGGCATGCAAGTATTGATACTTGTCTTGCATAGTTAGTCATCAAATTGAACTTGGCTTCCTTTGGTGTGTTGTCAAGCTTAGCATGGTGAGTTGTGACCTCTTGTTTAGCTAATCATTTGTTTGTGAGAGACTCTTTGCAAGAGACAAGACTAAACATTGGGGGCTAAGGCTTGGCATGGTAGGCCATGAGGGCCATTGGCCTTGTTGGCTACTTTGTGTGTTTTAGTTTGATAGGCAAAACTTGGTGGCTAAGTATTGGCTTGCCTATAAATATAACTCCTATCCTTTATAAATTTAAGAGAAATACTATAGTAAGAACTATTGTTAGAGATAAGGAAAGCAAAAGAGATTGCATAACCAAGAGTTGTAAAGCTAGCACTCCAAGAGGTAAATAAATATCATCTTTGCATATCTTAGTTTTCGTTCATAGATTCGTATGTTAGAATTCATGAAGTTATGCATGCTTAGGTTTATGATTATGTATATTAGTACAAGTGAGTCATAAAACATGATTAACTAGCTAATTAACACATTAGGCAACAAGTTGTAGCAATTAAAGCATGAACTATGAAACATAATTTTTACTAGTTTTTGTGAAAGGTGTGCAGCCTCATATGTTTAGATTTTGTTCATGGAATCTAAAGAGAAGTTGTAGAGCTAGAAATTACGTAAACACAGAAAAAAAATCACTCAAAAATACCTTGTAGATTGTCCGTAATGCATGTTTGAAGCAAGTAGGTTAAAACTGTCAAAATCAAGAAAACAAAATTTTCTAGGCTGGGAAGGCAACGCCGCGGCTCTGGTTTAGGGGCCTAGGCGCTGGCTTGGCAGTAGGCCAAAAGCTGCCGGCGCTGGCCGCAGGGCGTTGCTTTGCAATGTCGGGCGTTAGTATGCAGGCCACACGCGCTGGGGCACATTGTGTGGTGCTGGGGCGCACTGTACGGGCACTAGGTGCTGCTCACGGGCGCCTAGGCACTACACTTGCAGAATAGTTTTTGTCCAATTTTGTAAATCTAGGTTTTGTGAAGTCTTTGAAAATCAGACATTGTAAAAGATAAATAATTGAAATAAGGTTCATATTTAAGGCTAGTTAAAGTGAATTAAAGTAAGGAGACATATTGTAACTAATTTGTATGCCGACCTCATTAACTATGTAGGTCGTATGAAGGACGAAAAATTAGCGTAAGACCGAAAGAGACTGGATCAGGCAAGTTTCCTAACTATTGCAAGTTCTTTCTGCACTTCGTGCAAAAATGTGTTTTAATTGTTTGAATTCCATAAATTCTTCTTTGAATTATGAAGTTCATTATTATTTATTATTATTTATGAAATCTTTATTGATATGAGTTGATTGCCATTTGATTCACCTTAACTCAAGTATTGAGCTATTCCTTTCGGAATAAATTACTTAGACATTGCTAGAAAGTTATGGATTTGGGGTCCAGGTGGGAACCTTGGATAAGGTATCCTTTCTTTGTATTTTGTCCAAGTTTTTATTAGTGAAAAAACCTAAGACTTGGTTCAATGCGCCTTGGGATGTGCACAAGGGAAACAATTGACACGATACTAAATTGGTTGTGTTATGGTTGACGGTCTTACAGGATAAGTTAAATGTGACGTGTTTATACTAACATGTTTATTGTAATTCATGTGACGAAACACAACGCGAACCCACCCCACAAAACATGGTTGCCAGACCTAGCTAAAACATAGGTTCACCCACTTTCTACAAAATTCTTGTGAACTACTAAAGAAAATACAGTAACTAAATTTTATATTTTATTTTTTAGGGTAATCTAACAACCATAGTTATCCTGGCGTCGTCATGGGCATCCTGGCATTGGAGAAGGGCAAGGCAACGCCTTGGACGCCGAGCCGCCAAGGCTCACATTAGTAGCGGGTCAAATTAAGTGATTAAGTCATTTTTAACCATGACTCATCATAACTCATAGACTTTTTCAATTATCCAACTAACTCAACCTATGACCCTAGCCTAACTCATGACCTTACTCCTTTGAATGAGAGTAATGCTCGTGAGGGAGACGGAAATGACTTCATAGTTGATGACTTTTTTTGTTGCTAAATTATAGTTGATGACTTTGCCTGAGCTATTAGTGTTAGTTATTATGGTTTGGATTTTAGTGTATAAAATTTTATTGTACAATATACTTTTCAAGTAAAATAAATAATGTATAAAGTGTACATTGTTAACTTGTGGTCATACGGATGCCATGGCGGATGCCTTATCGCCTAGGTGTCATGGCGGTCAACTACAACCTCGTCGTGCCTTGGCGCCGTGACAACTATGTCAACAACTGAATACTTCCTCCTACCAATTCTGACTCTATTGGTCACTTCCTGCTCAAACCATTTAACTATTCATCTACCTTGTTAAAAACCTAAAATCTAATTTATAACCTTCCATTGAGCCAAAAAACCATTTGTTGTCAGCTTTCTACAAAGTTTCCAACTGTCCTACTTCAGAGAGAGAGAGAGGAGAGAGGGGGGGCATTTAATATATCCGTTATATATGAAAGTGCAACAAAATCTTATCTATTACCAAGAATTCAAGTAGGGCCATGCAAAATTTTTGTGCTGCGATGGAATTCTCAATTTTTTAAAGAAGTTTGTCTTATTGTAAAATGTAACATCTAGTTATGCGTCGACTTCACCACCATAATTTTTTTCCTAGGCCTTTTTCTTTTGGACTCCAGGGACCGAACTGAAAGGAATTAAGCATGCAGGGGCTGAACTGAAATAACTAGAAGCTCACGAGCTATCTTGTGGGCCTTGCAAGGATATTTATGTCAACAAAGGGGGAAAAGAAAATACACAAACAAACTACATAAAAGTATGAGACCGTGGGACGAGCCGTAAACTCGGACGTCTTGGGTTCGAATACCACCAGCTCCAATTTGTCATGCCAATAAAAATGGTCATGGGGTCATGGGAACGCAAACGCAAGCCCGTATGAAAAGCCTAACCCGGGTTGGGGAGATTAGTCGAATTGCGGACCGGATACTCCACATTATCAAAAAAAAAGTATGGTTTTTTAGTGTTACTTTGCAGGATATAGTGTAACATGATGGGAAAATTTCAGAGAATATCACAGTAACATCTTGCATGAGGTTGGTGTTCATGTTTCCCGGCTAATAAGATCCCCATATAAAAGCAACCCAAATATCCTACTAGCAAAACCAAGGCTGTATGCTTTTTTCCGAAAAGGTAACATAGGGAACCTATAATATTTCGAATCTTTATAAGGCTTGTAAATGTAATCTTATATGATTAATAAAGGTTAATTTAGTGACCTAAACTATGTGTTATGTGATTGAATGTGTATATAGAAAATACATGTAAAAATTAACTAGAATAACACTATTCAATTATATGGTAGAACATATTAGACTTGAATATTTATATGAGGTATAAATACAAAATCACAATTCACAAATACAGAAAGTCGAAGATTGAAAAATAAAGAAAAGATTGCGGCTAACTAAATTAGTTAGGAAAGCAAACTAAGTTTGGAGAAACCAGAAGGGGGGAACTGGATTTGGGGAGGGCATTTTATCCATATGGAAAACTTGTAATACTTGCAAGGCATGCAAGTATTGATACTTGTCTTGCATAGTTAGTCATCAAATTGAACTTGGCTTCCTTTGGTGTGTTGTCAAGCTTAGCATGGTGAGTTGTGACCTCTTGTTTAGCTAATCATTTGTTTGTGAGAGACTCTTTGCAAGAGACAAGACTAAACATTGGGGGCTAAGGCTTGGCATGGTAGGCCATGAGGGCCATTGGCCTTGTTGGCTACTTTGTGTGTTTTAGTTTGATAGGCAAAACTTGGTGGCTAAGTATTGGCTTGCCTATAAATATAACTCCTATCCTTTATAAATTTAAGAGAAATACTATAGTAAGAACTATTGTTAGAGATAAGGAAAGCAAAAGAGATTGCATAACCAAGAGTTGTAAAGCTAGCACTCCAAGAGGTAAATAAATATCATCTTTGCATATCTTAGTTTTCGTTCATAGATTCGTATGTTAGAATTCATGAAGTTATGCATGCTTAGGTTTATGATTATGTATATTAGTACAAGTGAGTCATAAAACATGATTAACTAGCTAATTAACACATTAGGCAACAAGTTGTAGCAATTAAAGCATGAACTATGAAACATAATTTTTACTAGTTTTTGTGAAAGGTGTGCAGCCTCATATGTTTAGATTTTGTTCATGGAATCTAAAGAGAAGTTGTAGAGCTAGAAATTACGTAAACACAGAAAAAAAATCACTCAAAAATACCTTGTAGATTGTCCGTAATGCATGTTTGAAGCAAGTAGGTTAAAACTGTCAAAATCAAGAAAACAAAATTTTCTAGGCTGGGAAGGCAACGCCGCGGCTCTGGTTTAGGGGCCTAGGCGCTGGCTTGGCAGTAGGCCAAAAGGCTGCCGAGCGCTGGCCGCAGAGGCGTTGCTTTGCAATGTCGGGGCGTTAGTATGCAGGCCACACGCGCTGGGGCACATTGTGTGGTGCTGGGGCGCACTGTACGGGCACTAGGTGCTGCTCACGGGCGCCTAGGCACTACACTTGCAGAATAGTTTTTGTCCAATTTTGTAAATCTAGGTTTTGTGAAGTCTTTGAAAATCAGACATTGTAAAAGATAAATAATTGAAATAAGGTTCATATTTAAGGCTAGTTAAAGTGAATTAAAGTAAGGAGACATATTGTAACTAATTTGTATGCCGACCTCATTAACTATGTAGGTCGATGAAGAAGACTGAAAAATTAGCGTAAGACCGAAAGAGACTGGATCAGGCAAGTTTCCTAACTATTGCAAGTTCTTTCTGCACTTCGTGCAAAAATGTGTTTTAATTGTTTGAATTCCATAAATTCTTCTTTGAATTATGAAGTTCATTATTATTTATTATTATTTATGAAATCTTTATTGATATGAGTTGATTGCCATTTGATTCACCTTAACTCAAGTATTGAGCTATTCCTTTCGGAATAAATTACTGCTGAGATATTGAATTGTTATAATTCTTTATTTGAGATTGTTTATTGTGTCAAACCAAATTGTTTTGGGGGTCGGGGGAATTTGTATGTTAGTAACTGAGTTGAACCCTTATTCATGTAGTAAGTGTCATGAACATAGGATATTATTAGGCTGATCTCCTATAATATCTATGGAGAGTTCTTAAGTCTTTATGAATGTTGGACAAAACTAGAGAGTTCCAAGTCGTTATAACTGACTAACATTATTAGTTCTTGGTTTAACAACCACTCAATGTTACTATAAGTGACAATTGTTGAAATCTTTTGTTGAGCACTGTTAGACTTGCTGAGCTATCTAATGCTTATTCTTCTAAATAAATTTTCATTTGTAGCCAAGTATTACCAGAAGAGTGGCAGTACAAAGGAAAAGTTAAAGAAGAGTAGGTTAGGTCGAGACGTATTATAATTGTCTTATAGTATGATGTAAATTGTAATAACTTTAGAAAACGGAATTAAGAAACTGGGCATTGTAATATTCTTATTTCAATAACATTTTTATAGAAATGTATTGTGTACTTTACATTTAAGTTGGTAGATATTGAAGTCGTTTAACTAGATTAACATTATTGGCAATATCTAAAAAGTTCTAACGAGTATAGGGATTGTCTAATTGAGTGTCGTTTTAACGGAAATCTCCCTCTTTCCTAGGAACTGCAAGTCTCGGATAGATAAATGGGAAATAGTGAGTGTCAGTCCACTATAACAACTACATGGATTTGGGGGCGTCACAGGACCAAAGGAGATGAAATAAACATCTTTTCCAATAAACTTACAGCAAAGAAAGCCACTTACAGCAAAGAAAGCCAAATGCACGACATACCTTCCAGAACCAGGATATCTGAGGATCAGTCTCTTTGTAGCCATTGTATTCAGTATGAGCCTTCCAATCTTCAACAGATATAGCGCTTTCACTCCCATGCAGCATCCAATCAAGATCTTCAAGCTCTAAGCTTCGGAAAAATAACTTCTGGATCCTTGGGGAAATTATAATATCAGTAAAACCCTGGGTAAAATAAGTTACCTGGTCTGCAATAGATGTGACAAAACAATGTTGAATAAGAAGATCAACATACTCCCTCCTATTATTACTATTCACAACAATACTTTTTCCATCAGGGCAAAGCTCCACAATTTTCCTGGATCCTAACTCATCGACTTCTCGAACAAATGTTAGACCAAGAGCATCTTGATCAACTGTCTCAGGATCCATCTCCAATATTTTCTTGCAGCCACTATACAAGAATGGATCTGCATCTCGTATATCTTCCAGAGAAACCTTCATTCCTGCCAATTGAAGGAAAAAGACACGATCGAAGACTATGCCAACTTGTACTTTATGCATCAAGGCCAGGGCAATGACTCGGCCGGAGAAGTTAAAGTATTCAAGGTGCAAGGGATCCACCTTAGATGCTGCAAACAGAGAAAGTGTACAGAAGCTCTATTATTTATCCTGCAAAAAATTTGTCAAATATATACCAACAAATGCAACAAAAGAGAAGCAACTTCAAATGAATGGGCTTACATTAAAATTCTGGTGATATAAAAACTAGACAATATGGGAAGGCTAACACAGGGTCAGGCATTTAAAAAATGAACATAATATTCAGACAAGTTTTATTAAAGATGAATGTAGCACAAGTTTTAGTGCTCAATCCAGAAGGTGGCATTCATTCAGACGGGGGTTGGGGTGAGAATAAAGGATCATTTTTTTCTTAGATACAGAGAACAAGGAGTAATTTATTTTTTAAAACAACTCCCTCCTGCACATGTAGCTGATAGGGGCCCTAAAACCTTGAGCCATGTATTATTTGAATAGTCATTCACAAATTGTATGTGATGTTTCGTAAGTGTTGATATTGTCACTTTTTCTATTGAAAGTAGAAATCATCCAACATTGTTTGGTGACCATACTTAAACCTTGTGTTATTAGTTATTTATTTGTGATGAAGTGAAGTTCTGAACTTTTTAGCTAAAAGAATTTGATACTTGGACCTGGCAAAAAGAGGATTTGGGTTGGTTATGGATAATAAAATACGGTTATGGCCCCATGAAACAAATTACTTAATATATTAATTTGCATCTTCCTTTTAACTTCTCTCTAAACTTTTTCATTCATTCTCTCACCCTTTAAAAAAATTTATACACTCGGTTTATTTTACACTCTAAAAATTTTGTTATCTCTCTAAAACCTTTATAGCACACACTCCCTCTAAAATTTTTATACTCTATTATTTTTATAACACACCTCTCTCTAAATGTTTATACTTTCTAAAATTTTTATAACTCTCAAAAAAAAAAATTACTCTAAAAAATTTATACTCTCGCACAAAAAAATTATGTGTCTACAAATTTTGTCAGGCTAATATCAACCCCTAATTTTTCACTTACATCTTAGGTTACTCTTTACAAATAATCTTTATCCAATAGAGAACTCGAGGTGTTTAATTTCTGAAAATTTCTTTGTAATAGCGGTGCACAAAACTATTTCTTTTTATTGCTGACAGTTTCTTTTTATTATCCTTTTATTTTTTGTTTAAGGTGTGTTTGCCAACTTAGTAGTTAATAAATCATATACTTCCAAAGGCATTTTCAACGTTCCAACATAAAAACCCGTCACTTTATCTCTTTTCGTCCCTCCCTCTCTTTCTTTCCCTTCTATTTTCTCTCTTCATTGAGGATGAGTCATAACTAGTTAGGGGAAAAAATAGGTCAAAACCAATTATAACTCGTTTGGGTCTATTTAACTTTTAAAAAATATGGATTCAAACTTTAACCAACCAAAATAATTTAAAATAATTAACCACCCAAATGGTTCTAGTAAATTTGCATTGACCCACCAGTTAACTAAATTGCCAGGTCTAGCAGGAGCTCATTAATGTTTGAATAACTCTGTGTTGCAAAATTGGACAAACAAGTTTTTGTTTTCTTACTTTGCCAAAGTGAGTTTAGCTTCCACTTTTTTCTGAGTAAAAGTAATTACTAAATAGTGTTATCTTTTCTTTTTCTTTTTTATAAAAGAAGAAATTTTATTAATAGAAAAAAAGGATACAATAAAAGGGGAACAAGAATTCCACCCTCAACGGATTAAAAAAAAAAGAGCACTTAAAAAAGTATAGCCCTCTGATCTCTACACAAATCAGTCAAAAAGATAACTCTAAAGGTTCCCAAAGAGAAGCAAGGAATAATCCCATCATTCAACAGCTTAAAAAATAAGCAACTTCCCCTACACAGTCTAGCATTACGCCACTCCAAATTCCCTATAAAAAAAGGCATGCTTCCATAAAATTTTAGCATCCCTATTATTTCCAATTCCTCGAAAACGAATTAACATATCTTTCATTGAAACAGGACACGCCACAACTCTCCTAACACTCCAAAGAGAGAGCTCCAACCAAATAGCAGTTTCTGCTACCGATTTCAAGAAAATGAAAGTAAAAAATAAAAATTTGAAAGCAGAATCGAAGCCATTACCAAACAAACCCCAAGTTATTCAAGTCACTCCCACTTCAGCGAAACAAACGTGTGACCTCATGGAAGAAATTTAATTGTCATGGTTCTGACAGTGTAATGTCGCGCATGATGCAGGAGACATTGCATTTTTCCTGAAAAGGGAGGATACGATACGTTGGAGGATACGCCGAGTTTGACATATCTATCTATATTATAAAGAAAGGCAAGGTCTTTGGTCTCTTAGTGTCCTCACTTTATAATTCCAATTGTATCCTCCCTGTTTAACTCAAAAAATTATAATTTCATGGTTATTAACGTAACTTAAGACTTATGTAACTGTCGATTTGGTTTTTTGGATAAAATTCACTTATAACTTTCAAAATAAACTGCCCATTATCTACTTCCTTATTTTTCTCTCAACTACTCCTACTTTCTACTCCTTTTTGTCCACTTATCTATTTCTTTTCTTTGTCTCTTCATTATCCCAAATTTCTTCCATTACTTGCTTTTTTAACTCTTTACTTTTAATTACTAATAATTAAAAATGAATAACACACACATAAGTGTGTGCCCAGGAGACTAGTATTAATAAATGCAAATGTATTTCTATAATAAATAAATTCAATTATTAATAGAGAGTAGTAAAAAATCAAGTAAAATAGTGACAAACAACAACTATGACATATCTCCGAGAAGATAACATGGGTGTTAATTAAATATCCTAATTAAAATTCTGAAAATCAATCATTCATACTGACTAAATAGAATGCTGGCAAACAATCTTTCCTTCACTTTTTTACTTTAAAAAACAAATATTGCATTGCAATGAACCCATATAAAATCATATAAGAGTAAATCAAAATCTAGGTTTCTTCTATTTTAGAAACAGTAATACTAAAATGTTACTGATTAGTATTCACAAAAAAATCATATCAGGAACAATGCACGTTACTGGGAAAAAAAATATAGAAGGGGAAAGAACTCCAATATCAATATAGACCTGCTGGACGTCAAAATACTCCAATGTGGGGTCATCATCTCTACAACCCAACTATCTGTCTTTCAAATGATCTTTCCTGAGTTGGATGAAATATCAAATATGCTATTAAAATTGAATCTTGAGAAAGGTGGAACTATTATTATTCTATTTCATTTTGGAAGGTAAGTAAGTTGATTTACTGAGAGAGTTCAAATATCATTACTTCTTTCTTGGGATCTTGTTCAACTTGTATTAAATCTTACCATATACTAGTGAAAGAGCAAAGGGGAAAGTGTTACAAAGATGATCAACTTTGGCCAACAAATAAAGTTTACTTAAATCAGGGCCAAACTGAAGGAGTTGAGATAGGAAGTTGGATCATGACTTATCAGCAAAACATTCAACAAATAAACATAGGATTAACCTTCTACTCCAGGGACAAATTGATTGAAAGAGTTCACTAACTGGGGCAGGTGAAAATGTAAGAAACAAGTAAGCAGAATCATAGTTGTCATGGCGTGTCCTAGAGCTAGAGAAGGGCAAGGCAACGCCTAGGATACCGAGCTTCTCGCCTTGGAAGCTCGCCCAAGTTAAGTGATTAAGATGACTTATTGCTATGTGGCATAATTTTATTACTTATTAGACTTGTAATGTGTGATGTGTATTGACTTGGTTGATTCTTTATTTTCTACATAATATTTGTTGACTTGTTCTACTAATTTTTATTGTCGAGTGTTATTTTTTAATTTTTTATTTTGATTGTGAAGTATTCATATAATTGTGTTTTTAATTGTATTCCATAGTGTTAATTATTATGTTTTGAGTTTTAATGTATATAAAATTTTATTGTTCAATATACTTTTGAAGTAAAATAAATAATGTATAAATTATACATTGTGACTGACTTGTCGCCATATGATCACCATGGTGGTCGCCAGCCTATTGTCCGTGACAACTATAAGCAGAATAGTTAGTCAATCCAATATTATATTGCTCTCATACTTTTCATTCAATATGTCCTTCAGCCCTCCTGCTCATTGAAACTATTACTCATTTAAAGGTCTAATACTAGTGAATACACATTACTCATTTAATCATCATTCACTTCTAAGTCACTCAATGAAGAGCTTTAGATATGTCTAAAAATTAAGAGAACGCTTAAAATTTTTCGCAAAACTTGTCGAATTTGTTGTTTGGAGTTATTGGTGCGGTCCTTTGTCATTGGAATGTATGCTGCAAATTAGGTTTCAAGGTTTTCATCATGGTTATCAAGTCGTCGCCTAGGCGACGCTTAGTCTTCCGAGCGGTAGAATTTTTGAAGTCGTTTGGACGACTTGGTTGGAGGTAAGTAAGTCGCGCGCTCAGCCGCAAAAGGCGACGCCTTGGACGACTACAAGGCGACTTGGACGACTTACGAGTACAACGTTCGACTTGGATATTGAGGGTCGACCCGAAGTTAACTGGGTAAAAAAACAGCTAAAACCTAATCAATCGTTAGATCCATCGCTATTCACAACAAGCAGGGAGAAAGGGAACAACAGAAAGGGAGAAAGGGATTACAAGTCTGCAATAGAGAGGGAGAAAGAGATTATCGGTGTCGTCGACTACTCCCGTACTCCGGCAGCTTGCGAATCGCGATCTACACTTCTACAGGCATGCTTCTTTTACTCTTCTACTCTTCTTCTCCTTCTACTCTTCTTCATCTCTACTGTTCTTCTTCTACTTCTACTTCTAATGTTCTTCTCTCTTCTGAGTTCTGCCGACCTTTTTTCTTTCTTTCTTTTATTTTTCTTTTTGGGTACATATTCTACTGTGTTGAGTGTGTTGACATGCTGCCCAATTTTTTTCTTTCTTTATTTCTGTATTTGTTGACATGCTGCCCATTTTTTTTCTTTTTTTTATTTCTTGTCTATTCTGCTTAGTCACTAGTCAGTCGTCAATCGTCATGTGCTAATTTTTTGTTCTGCTTTGTTAAGTGTTAACTCACAACTCTTTGTTGACTCATGACTCATGACTTTGTTGCTGAATATATAATATGACTTCTTAAGTCTCTGTTGTTTATTTGTTTAGTATATGTATAAATTATAATAGTGACTGTTGTTTATTGGTTTAGTATATGTAAAAAAATTCTACTCATGTATATTAAATTTCAAAATTTTATTAATTATTCAGTTGGACTTGTTTATTCTATATTCTTTCTGTTGAAGTAATAAATGGGATCTGATATATATTCATACCAATTTAATAGAGACTTAGAGTTAACATGAGAAGTTAATAACATGAGAAGTTAATATTTTTGACTTTGGCTGTTTAAGGTAATTACCTAATAATTGGAGTTATTTTTGTTTCAAAGATTGCTTTAAAATGGGAAATGATATGTCCGAGTGCAGCCAACACTTTTCAAATATTCATATACAAATATAAAGCAATGCCATTAATTCAAAAATAGGTTAATCATTAATGCAATGTTTTCTTTTTTCAATGCCATCTATGTTTTTCATCAGAAATATAAATATATAAATATTCATATAAATGTTAAATATATATAATTTTATATGTATAAAATTTATATTGTTAACGACTTGTCGACTTGCGGACGACTAGTCGGGCGCTTTGTCGACTAAGCGCTTAAGCTCCCGGCTACCGCTTTGCCTCAACTTAACGCCTTGATAACTATGGTTTTCATAGGTGGCAAGGAGAGGAAGATATTGTAGAATCATGTGTTTTTGCTATTCTGTGATGTAGGCAAGAGGAATGCTCAATATATTTTCTGTAAGATGTCACCCAATCCGTTTGCGTTTGCAACATAGTAGTTGTCACGCCATGGCTCAAGGTGTTAGGACAAAGGCAAATTAGAAAGGCTTAAATATGTTTCACTACCCTAAACTATCTGACATATTCCATTTCGGTGATCCACCTTTAGATGATTGAACTATTGATATTTTTTTCACTTCCGTTCAATTGGGTCTGCCAGGTTAGAAATTGCTGACGTGACTGTCTAGGTGGGTCATTGTTCAGCTGATGTGTAACTAAAAAACATTATTTTAATGTTTGATTACACAATTAGTATATATGAAAGGGCAAATTAGACAAATCACTTTGTAATAAATAAAAGTAAATAAAATGAAATCAAAACTAAAAACAAAACATAATAAAAAATAACAATCTAAAAATGAATTACAAGATTAATATTGGAAGACAATCAGCGGTGCTTCTTCTCAAACTCCCTGCTAAAAAAATCCTCAAATCAAGAACCCATAACTTCAAAAATCTTGTCGGATAACAACCCAATTCTTCTTTTTCCCGTTCTCTTTTTTTTTCCTCCCTTTTCTGGTGAGGCTTTTACTCATGCTCTGTGGATTGTGATGGTTGTTAGATCAGGGAATTGTGGTGGTCAGATTGGGTGTTGGGTGTTGGGTGTTGGGGTGTCGGCAAGATCATAAGCAACAATAGCAAACAACAATTGCAATCAAAGCAACAATTTGAATTCTTTGATTTTGATCCGCGTTTTCCCGTTGATCTCCGTTGAGACTATTCGTTGGGGTTTCATCTTTTTCTAGGGCTTCTTTACTCCGTCGGTGGTTGAGGTTGATTTCCGTTGATTTTGTTTTGTTTTGCTTTACGGTTGGGATGATTGATTATTGTTTGTTTAGTAATATGTAATGGTGATGGTTGATGATGGCGGTAGACTAGTAGATCTGATTGAAATTTGTTGTTGATGTACATATCATTAATGATCGTGAAACTAGAAATGAGGCTCAATCTCGTGGAAGCCGCGCGGTGGACGCTGTGTAGGTGGAGATGGTGGCTATGGAGGAGGTAGCCGGGAAGGTGGTGGCGGTGGTGACTATGGTAGTTTTAATGTTTGATAAAAAGTGGTGATGATTTTGCCCTTTAATACAGTGTTTTAAAAGTCGTTAGTCGGTCCCATGTCGGTTGGCTACCGACTAACGACTACGGGATTAATCGGGGATTAATCGGGAATTAATCGGCTAGTCGGATTTTCAATTTTTTTTAAAAAATATATATATTCTCTTCCTTCATAAGTTTTGAATAAGTAGAATAACATAAGTAACAAATCATCAAATAAAAACATGGAAACTAAGTAAAACAAAATAGTTCGACGCTCTAAGTTCAAAACATGAAAACAAATTAACCAAATGAAACTAAGTAGCACAAAATAGTTACTGTATTTGTATAAAAAATTAACTAATTCAATTTCTTTAATGCCCAAAAAAAAATTCACTTTCTTTAATTATGTTCAAAAATAATACTAAGTAATAGCATTATATGTGGCAAAGAGAAATAGACAAAAACAAACAGACATCCTATTTTTCAGCTAGAAAATTAAAAATCACTTTCTTTAAGCCTTATAGAGAAACTGAGAGAGAGACGAGCCGTAAAAAGACCTGAGTAGCAGTCGGCGTCGTCGAGAAGAAGGCGAGCAGGCGAGAAGTCGTCGTCGAAGCGAGAAGTCGTCGTCGAAGCGAGGAGTCGGCGAGCATAAGTAGCGTCGGCGGTCGAAAGAAGAAGAAGCAGTAGCGTCGTCGTCGGTCAGGCGAGAAGGAGTCGGCGTCGTCGGTCGAAGGAAGAAGTAGTCGTCGTTCGATCGTAAGAAGAAGCAGCAATCGGCAGAGGAGGTAAGGTTTAAAAGGTATAAACAAAAAACCATAAATTACACTATGGCCCCAAACATTTCATATGTTTTGTTTTTTACCCTGATATGCTACGATTTGTTCCGATTTGCCCCGACTTGACCGACTAGTCGCCGACTTGATCCTGACTAAGTCGGCCAGCGACTAAATCAACTGACTAGGACACAGTCGACTTTCATGAGCCTCGACCACGACTTAATCGCCGAATTAGTCGGTACCGACTTTTAGAACACTGCTTTAATATATCAAAAATGTTTAATTGCAAAATAAAAAACTACTTTTTTGAAACACATCAGCTTAGTTATGGCCCACCCAGATAGTCACGTCAGCAATTTCTGACGTGGCAGACCCAATTAGACGGAAGTGGAAAAAATCAATAGTTCAATCATCTAATTGATAAAATTAAAAGGGAAATCCCCAAAGTGGAATATGTCAGATAATTTAAAGTAGTGAAACATATTTAAGCCAATTAGAAATAGTTGAAAACTAATAATACCAATGAAATCCAAGGAATGTCAGTAGTAATAGAATGTGCTCTCCAGGGCACAATAGTAATTTTTCTAATGCAAGCCTTGTTATTAATTACTCCCTCCGTCCCATTATAAACGTCTTAATTTGATTTTCATGGTCAAATTGACCATTTTTAGAATATTAATTAAAAATATTTATATAGAATTTTCAAATTCCAAAACTTGACACTTGTAATTTCTTAGTAATTTATTATTATCATAATCACTTGTCGTATATTTTTATTTTTTTAAGATTTATTATTTTAAAAATGGTCAATTTGACCATGAAAGTCAAATTAGGACGTTTATTATGGGATGGATGGAGTATTATAAAAGGTCAATAGTATTAGGCATGAGATATGATTGAAAATGTATGGAAAAACTCCGATAAGAATCACGACCTCTTCTTCCTCTTGCTTTCCTCATCTCAATCTATTCTTCTCACCCAAATTCTGTCTTCTAATTCTCATCTCCTCTCAAATTGATAATTGTGTTTAGGATTAGGTTAGGATCATTCACAGATCCTAACAAATTGGTATAAGAGCAATAAGAGCCTCAGATCTAACCTCCATCTTCATCTTCTAGATCGCGACTCATTTCAGCAATATCCTCCATATTCAAGCACTGTTCCACCTCAAATCCTCTTTTAATTGTTGCTATTCAGTTTAATTGTTCAAAAGCATCCAAACAATCAACTAAAGCACAGACCTAAGAACTAATTCAGGAGCATACACAGGAAACAGGAGAAGCCATGGCTGATGCTCTGTTTTTCTGCAAAACCTGCAACTGAGCTTTTCTAAGGCTCTCATCCATCAAAATAGGTATAATTCTCTTCCTTAATAATTGTTAGAATAATGGTAAATAGCCCAATCAAAAAATCCAAAAATAAACAACAACTAGTAGGAATCCTCATTTTTGTTGTTCTTCACTGTTGGCATCATTTTTTGTGTTTTCCTTCAATTCAACTTCTAGATCTGCATGTTTGTATCTGATTGTGGTTTGTTCAGATCTCATTCATCCACATTAAACTCATTACAATCATCAAACACTCATAAATATGTTATCACTTCCTCAAATTTCCTTCAATTCTCTGCTAAAACACTTTTCAGCTACATAACAGTATGTGCTTGAGCTTAATACAACAGTTTTAAGCCTAAGTGTGCACTGTTGATCATTTGATAAAACAGCTTTCATACATATGCTCATTTACTCAACAGGTGTCACAGAATTAATACTTGTTTGACTTCGGATACTCAATTGTCTATGAGTAATATCACTTCTTATCATTGTAGACCCACTCTAGCTTTCAATTACTCGTTAATCTTCGTAGTGTTGGCACCATAAGAATTCATTGTTGAGCTCAGAAGTTTAATTGTTCTAAACTTCACCTTCTACAACTCTCATAAACCCTATGACTGGTCCCTCCAGTAATAGCCAGAACTCAGAAGAGCCAGCTTCAACAGGACTTCTGGAAATATGAAACTACACTGGCAAGGGGTTTCAAGAGCTGGATGACAAGCAGAATCAATTCATGGAAAGAATGGTTGAGATGTTTCAGCAAAAGTAGTTCCACAATGACAAGGGAATGACTTCCCCAACTGAAACGAAAGGTAGAAGGAAGGCTGATGACCTCAGTGCAAAAGGTTTCTTTAGAAAACTGCACATGTCGAAAAGGAGAGGGATTACCCAGAGAAATCACTGTAAAGTGAGGACTGATCTGATGAATAAGTAGAAGTTGAGGATAACAATTCCAGTAAAGACCAAGACTTAAGATACCTTAAGTTGGCCTTTCCAAGATACAAAGGAGGAGAAGAAGCTCTTGGATGGACCAACAAAAGTGAAGAAAATTTCGAAATTTATGGGGGGGATAAGGACCCCAGATGCTCGAGGATGGACCAAGGAGTGTGAGGAATATTTCAAAATATATGGGGTAAAGGAGCCCAGAAGAGGTTCTACAGCAGAGCACTGTATCTGGATGGAATTCCCAAGTCCTGGTACAACGGCATTTATGGTAGGAAGAAAGGAGGTATAATGGACTGTGTTCTCTAAAGCCTTCATTGCCAGATTTACTGAGGCCGAGTTAGATAATATTTTTGAGCAGTTCAAATTGCATAAACAAATCTCCAACATCAGTGTTTACTACTTAGGAGTTTTTTGTAGGAAACTTTGTAGGGGACTATAGGAAGAAACTAAGAAAACTGACGCAACAGATTACGATGGTTAGTTTATCCTACTAAAACAAAGGCAAATAAATCCTTGCGCGCAAAGGAAAATAACGAATTCTCCAAGAAAAAACGCAATATTATTATGAATTGAATGAATAAGAAGTCTCATGACAACCTATATATTTATAGGCTGATATAGGCCTAGGTACTCTCCTAATCTACTTTGAAAAGGATAATAAATAACTTTCTTAACTTACTTTGAAAAGGATAATAAAAGTACTAATTAACTTTTCCTACAAGTAGTTGGAAACTATTAAAATAAAAATAATACTAAATTTAAATCATATTCTAAATCTGATTCTGAATTGGAATTTGCCACTACATCAGATTTAATCAATTGAACAGAGCTCGTCCTCAAGGTATGATCTGGATAATCAAGCACAATCGGAGGGAAGTATGCTGTTAAATCTGACACGTTGAAAGTGGAAGAAACACCCATATCCACCGGCAAGTCGAGCACATAAGCATTGTCATTAATCCTCTGCAAAACACAAAAAGGTCCATACTTCTTCTGTTTGAGCTTGTGATGTCTACCGGGAGGAAACCTCTCCTTGAGGAAAAACACCATCACTTCATCGCCAACCTAAAACTATTTGGTGCGCTTACATAGATCAGCAGTAGCTTTATACTCGGCGTTTGCAGCCTCCAATTTAGCATACACCTCTGCTTGAACATCCGACACCTGCTCAGCCATAAGACACAGCTGCCCCCGCTAGAACCTACTTGCTTTGGCAAAGGCACCAAATCCAATACATGCTTAGGTACTTTCCGATAAACAACTTCGAAAGGAGACATACCATGAGAAGTATGGACTGCACTGTTGTAAGCAAACTCAGTCTGCCCAATAGCCAACTCCCATTGTCGAATCTTGTTCCCACAAATAGAACGAAGCATATTACCAATAGTACGAATTACAAACTTCCATCTGGCCATCAGTTTGAGGATGGGCTGAACTACTCTATTTCAAATGAGTCTCAAAACAACTCCATAAAGTAATCCAAAAATAAGCAAAGAATTTAGAATCACGATCCAAAACAATTGACAATAGCACTCCATGTAAACAAACCACATCTTGAAAAAATAACTTAGCAACATGAACGGCATCAGGAGTTTTCTGAATAAAATGCACCATCTTTGAAAACCTATCAACAACCACAAATATAGAATCTTTCCCCTTTTGTGTTGGAAGACCCAAAACAAAATCCATACTGAGATCTTCCCATATATTGTTCGGCATTGGCAAAGCCATATAAAGACCGGTATTTTGAATATGACCTTTTCCAACAAGACATAGTACAACTTCGAACAATATGCTCAACATCTCGTTTAAGCCGAGGCCAATAATATCTCAACCACATTATGTACGTACGCACGGTCTTACCACGTCCCAAATGAGCACGAAATCCTCCTCCATGCAACTCCCGTATAACATGCTCTCGGAGGGAAGTATTAGGAACACACAGACATTTTCTTTTAAACAAGAACCCCTCCAAACTATGAAACTCCCCATCAGAACCATGCCATTTACATTTTTCCCAAACATGCTGAAAATCATCATCTAAAGAATACAATTCATTCATGTAATCAAAATAAACAATTTCTGTTCTAAGAGCCAACAAATAGGCACGCCTACTTAATGCATTTGCAACCCTACTCCAGATTTATGTTTGATTACATATGCAAATTGCTCCAAGTAAATTGCCCAATGTGCATGCATTTTATTTATATGCTTATTGATAGCCTGAATAGATGACAAACTCCTGGGGAATTAAATACGACTCCCACATCTTCAAGGCACGAAAAACTGCATACAACTCCTCAGTATAGGCAATAATTGTCCGATTTCCCTGTGAACAATTTTGATATTGTTGGAACAAATACTGCTGATGATCACGGGTTAAAAACCTGTTCTGTAAGATAGCCTCCATACGATCCCAATCACGAATAGCTTCATGCCTGTTTTAGGATATCCATTAAATCAAAGAAAGCTTCGTCGACATCATTCATTCAATCTAAAAATCCTTCAATATCTAATGAACCGTAAAATTTGGGAATTTCTATTTTTACCTTGTACTCTGGTTGTTGGCCGTAATTCCCATGTGCACCGTTATTCTCATAAGGTTCCACAGCCCTTCCACAACCTGCTCCATAAGCAACACCACGTCCACAACCTCTACGAAGGTTCTGGACTGGTAGGTATATAGTTCTTCATAAGCCAAATGATCATAAGCCTCATAATCGCCAAACTCGTTGACGATTAACATTAAAATTGGGTTCTGCCGCTCGATTTAGGGCACGTCCATCACAATCCTCCGCAGTCCTCAACTCATTGATGGATATTCCAACCCGTCTATCTGTTGTTGCATATCCACCATCTGTCGCTGCAAGACATCCACTGATTCCTGTGTAGCATACCGTGGTTGTGCTCCTTTAGCCATGACCAATGGATACAGTTATTCTTGCTCCGATGCCAATTGACGCAACGAATTACAATGGTTAGTTTATCCTACTAACACAATGGCAAATAAATCCTTGCGCACAAGGGAAAATAATGAATTCTACAAGAGAAAACGCAATATTATTATGAACTAAATGAATAAAAAGTCTCAAGACAACCTATATTTATAGGCCTAGTTACTTTCCTAACCTACTTTGAAAAGGATAATAAAAGTACTAATTAACTTTTCCTACAAGTAGTTGGAAACTATTAAAATAAAAATAACACTAAAGTTAAATTCTATTCTAAATCCGATTCTGAATTGGAATTTGCCACTGCATCAAAAATAGTGAAATTATTGGATCCTCAATCTCTTCATCAAGCCTGCAAACAAGCCAAATTCTATGAGGCCCCAATTTATAAAACTCAAAATACAAACACCAGTGATTCCACACTACCCCAGTCACACAAAATCCTACGAAAGACTCCCTTCTCAACCAGGGCATCAAGACACAACTCTTAATCAAAAAATGCATAACATTCGGGCCATGAGGATATGAATATTCTTGAAGGGGAGGCAAGTGTTAAGAGGCAAATTAGAAATAGCTGCAGACTAGTACCAACAAAATCCAAGATAGTCTTACTACCATAATTATCTTCTACCATCATCTCTTATATACATATATATTTTGATTTGGTATTCTATAAGAGTTCATATTCTTACTATCTATAATATCTAATAATGTAATTATCTTAATTCAGTATTGTATTACAATTCATATTGGTACTAAAATATATAACTATTCATATTGGTACTAAAATGTATTCTAATGCTGTCTTGCTTTGATACCATGTTTAATGAACAACGTGTGATCCCCTTGGCTTTTTTATACCCCATGGCAATCATAACTCTGGCAAATCTGTCAAACCATGCCCGTGGCGATTGCTTAAGTCCATACAAGGCTTTCTTCAATTTACACACAGTATGAACACCCAAGTTATCCCATAACCTGGTGCGATATCCGTATAAATTTCTTCAACCAGTTCTCCGTGCAAGAATGCATTCTAGACATCAAATTGTTTCAACTCCCAACCATAATTAGCTGCTAATGACAGTAGGATTCTAACAGTATTCATCTTTGAAACCGGAGCAAAAGTCTCTAGGTAGTCAATCTCATAGGTTTGAGTATAGCCCTTGGCTACCAACCTTGCCTTATATCTCTCTATTGACCCATTTGCTCTATATTTCACTGTATAGACCCATTTACACTATACGGGTTTCTTTCCGACAGGTAACTTCACTAACTCCCATGTTTTATTCTTCTCCAAAGCTTCCATTTCTACATTCATGGCTTGTCTCCATTTTTCATTGGTCAAAGCCTCGAATAAGGTGGTAGGAATGGTAATGGTGTTTAAGTTAACAAAGGCTCTATGTGATGGTGAAAATATTATAAGGAAAGAAAGTGTGCAAGAGGATATAAAGGTCATTTTGTGCACTCTTTAGTTCCCTTCCTAATAGCAATGGGAAAGTCCTGGTCATTATTGTCTACATGAGATTCAGTTTCAGCTTGTAATGAAGAAATAGAATTTGTTACCTCAGTCTTAGGATTTGGGTTGGATGATTGGACTTGCACTGATTCCAGGGCAATTGTCTTCTTCCTCGAATACACCTTGCCTTTGTCAAATCTAACATTTTCAAGGGAAAAGTTGGGAGAGTGAAATTTCCGGCACGGGTTCAGACACAACATTTGGCATGGAATCAAATACTGGCTCAAACACATGACTCAGATTACTAAAAACTGGTTTAGACACAAGATTTGGCATGGACTCGGATACTGGCTCAAACACATGACTCGAATTACTAGAAACTGGTTTAGGAAGTGACGACAGATCGAGACATAAAATTTATTCAATGGATGGTGATAACACTTGTACCCTTTTTGAGTTGAGGAATAACTCACAAATACACATTTTAACGCCCATGGGACTAGTTTCCCTCTATTTTGACTATGAACATGGACAAATGATATGCACCCAAATATCTTAGGAACAAGATTATTTGTAGTGTGTATGTTTGGATAGAATGTTGAGAGAATATTCATTGGACTCTTGAATCCCTAGATTCTGGAAGGCAAACGATTTATAAGATGAGTGGCTGTAAGAGTTACTTCTCCCCAAAAAGATTTAGGCACATTTTTTTTGGAATAAGGCTCTGGTCGACCGAGTGAGATGACCATTTTTTCTTTTCGCGACTCCGTTTTGTTGTGGCGTAATGACACAGGATGACTCGTGTACTATTCCTTCCTTTTGAAAATAAGGAGTTAGTACTTGATTGAAATAATCTCTGGCATTATCTTACCTAAACCTTTTGATAGCGACCCCAAATTGGTTCTTAATCATGGAAAAAAAATTTGGGAGAACAATACTGACCTCATATTTATGTTTAAGTAAGAAAAGCCAAGTAACACGAGTACAATCATCAATGAATGACACAAACCATCTTGCCCAAGAAACATTAGCAATAGTAGACACCAAATATCACTGTTAATGAGTTAAAAGGGAAGAGAGCTTTTATCACTACCAGGAAAAGGTACACGTTTGTGTTTGGCAAGTTCACACACTTCACAAAGAAAGTTTTCAACATCTAGACCTTAAAATAAAGACGGAAACAGAATTTTAATGACTCTAAATGATGGATGTCCAAGTCGGCAGTGGTGAAGCCGAACTTTTTCTTCATTGGATGAATAAAGTTCTGAAACAAAAGGTAATTTTCCCTTGAGATTTGACTGGCTCGATGCTTCTAGGTAATAGAGTCTGTCCCGTTCTCAGGTATGTCCAATCATCTTTCCCGAATTTTGGTCCTGAAATACACAAGTGAAGCTAACTGCATGCCAATAGATTGCCACCATTATTCATAATTTAACATTGATTTGTAAGACGTACATATTGCTTCACGAAGTGAGCAGAATATTTGACATTCCACACTATGATAATGCACGGATAAGAAAGGACGTAAAGAAGAGAGCGCTATCAAAATGTCTCAAGGTAGGTTGTACATGTTGTAAGCTCACTAAGAAGTATATATGTGGTCATTTAAATTCCATATCGTAATGTTGTCTAATTATTGTTGTGGTCTACCGTTATGTGAAAAAGCATTATTTGGGTTATTAATGTATGATTTTGGTATTTTTGATTTACAGATAAAAGAGATGCAAAAATTGAGGGAACACAAGAAAAAAAGGTTGGAGGGCACAAATTTGTACTAGTATAATGGTTGTGCTTTTCTCTACGTTTTTGTTGCATTTTTTTATTGGTTTTACAATATTACTATTATTAAAAAATTCCCCCATGAGTAAAGAATGGTTAGGTCAAAAGCATTTAGCACGCACAGACTATGTATCTGTGGCACTAATGTTTTTCATAAGTTGAACTATGTTATGTCTTCGTGTATGTAGTAATTCACTTTGTGTTTTAGTCTTTTATCAAGAGTATATTTATTTTGTTTTAGAATCTTATCCCTCAATGAGATGGTCGGTATCACAATATTAAATTTTTCGTAAAATCTTACAAATCCAACCTAATAATTGACATATTTTTATACGGTAAACTCTAGCTGGTGTAAGGAATGAGCATGTCTCATATTTAGTATATAGTATAAAGGATAACCTCTTCGTTAGTCCACAAACTATTGTTGTTTTTCACGTTTAGTTCCCAAACTATTTTTTCGTGTATTTTATCCTCAGACTTATTATTTCTGTAATCTTTGTCCAACCTTACAAAAAATAAAGTAATTGAAGGGTACTAGATATGAAAAACAACTATAGATAGAAAACCAAACGTGAACCACCACCACCACAATTTGAGGACTAACATGAAAGAAACATATAGTTTGAGGACGATAACGCGGAAAAAATAGTTTAAGGACTAAACATAAAAAACAACATAGTTTGAGGACTAACGAAGTGGACAAGTGGTTATCCCTTGGTATAATATTCCAAGACGAGCAATAATTCTCAAAGTTAGGGTATTATTTTGAGTCATATATCTATACTATTATATATAAAGAGGTAAATTGAGGGTAATCGTTGGTTTTGTTGGCCTTTTAGGATCACAATAAATTTTTACGACAAAAATAATTAGGGTCGCAATAAATCTTCTATGGTGAAAATTATTACATAAAAGTTACGATTAATGTGCGCGGATGAATCGCATCAGTTATAAATCTATAAAAAAATCTTTAAAACTCATAATTGATCCAATATTGAATAACAATTGTATTGCTATACATGTACAATAGGACATGCAAATGATAAACAATTTAAAATAAAATTAGTCACTTGTTGTCCTTCAAAAGAAAAAAAACACATGAACAAACATTTTTATTGAGGGAACGGGAGGTGAAGGCTATCTCACGCTATTCGTGATCCCTATATAATAACAATGTTTTGAAAAATTATAAAAAATATGACAAGTACTTATTATTCATATATTATTCATGATTTTTGATTCCTTTATGTTTGGTTTTAATGTATGTTTCATGTGTATATAGGCTTTAAGGTTATTTATTGTTTTTAGATGAATTTGGAGCTGAAGGGAGGAAAAGGGCTGATTTGGAACTAAATTGAAGAAAAAGAAAAGTTTGTAAGAGCAGCGCAGCCGCGGTGGAGAAGAACAAATGGAGCGTGGCAGCGCTGAGATGCAGAGCCAGAATTCAACACTGGAGGTTGGGCGCGGCCGCGCCGCTATGAAGTTCAAAAAGCGCGCGGCCGCAATGAAGTTGGAACTCTCAGAGTCTCAATTCCCAAACCCAGATCTCGCTCAATCTCTCATCCCAAACTCAAATCTCGAACTCAGAAGTCGGAACTCCAACACTCATCGGCCGACGGCCATCGACCCAATCTCTCATCCCAAACTCAGATCTCGACCCAAATCCAGATCTCGCTCAATCTCTCATTCCAAACTCAGATCTCGAACTCAGAAGTCGGAACTCAACTCTCATCGGCCAACGGCCATCGACCCAAACCCCTTTCATGTTGTGAGTTTGTATTTCTTCCTTATTTGAGGCTAGCTCTACTTGCAATATTTTCATCCATTAGCTCTACTGCTCTAATTTACTAGATATTGTAATTGAGATATTATTAAGGTTGGATATGAAATTCATTCGTACTTATAATGATATCCCTCAATAGTTAGGACTTTAAAAAATAAAATAAAATAAAGTTCTCTAGAATCCATACAAGCTTCTTTAGTAAGGAAGTTTTCTGGATTATATTGGATTAAGCATCTCACAAAACTATTTGAAATTGATTGGTTCTTTTATAGTAAACATCTATTATCAGCTTGCTTCCAAACTTTTTTCTACAATTTCTTGTATTTATTAACCTGTAATGATATATTATATATCCTTTGATCCTTGCAGTGTTCGGTAAATATTATTTCTATTTAAAATTTCTGCTTTGCCAAATCCATGGAAGTTTTCTTCATCTTTTTGCTAAACATAGAAATTTGCTTCTTGAGTATGAGCAAATGTTGATTATCATTAGGTTAGGATAACCTAGGAAAAATTGACATAACTTTTAGAATGCATGAAAACATGTTGATGGTGTATTGGTGTATTAATATCTTTCTGGTTGTTAACGCCAAGATCTTTCTGTCACGTCCCAATCACATAAAACGTCCTGATCCTGCAACGTAAACACAATAAACACCACAAGCTTGACGGCGGTTCCGTCGGGGGATAGCTCAGGCGTGAGAGTCAGTATATGAGTTCACAAGGTTTTTTCGAAAACGGAGGCTATATCGCCTAGTGTATAGAGATAAAGAGAAAATGATAATTCTCTGTGTGTATGTGATTCTGAATGATGAAGTATATGAGAACGTACCTCTTGGTGAAGACTTCCTTGCTAAGTTATACCCTCTTTGCCTGAATTACTGTGTCATCCACTAGTACCTGACACATCCCCCTTTACCTGATGGATCCTGCCGACTGTATGTAGTTTATCCACTGCCTTTGGTCATCAAGCATTACTACTGTGAAATCGATTATGATCCCATCCACATTAATGCATGGCAGGTTATTTAGTCAACCGACATGCTTTTTCATCATTACAAGTTAAAGATGTAGATATTAAAATGTCTAAAGGATTGATCCACTGACCCGACCCGGTCTTATAGTTTGAAATGGAAATAATATGATGACTGGGCTTAATGACTTTCATAGTTCAAATAATAAAGGCCCAATAGAATAATTAAAAGAATAAGCCCAATACACCCGGCCCAAAGAGATAAAATATCATGACCCAACACTGGTGATGGTTGAAATATCATACCCACTGTGAGAATCCTTCTTTCTAGGAAAGTGGTAGCTTTCAGAAATGAGGTGTCAATTGTTTTCTACAAATGACATTCCATATGAGATGTCAATTGATAATTGTTTAGAGATTAAGAAAAGGATAGTAACAAAACTTATTGAGAAAATCCATTTGAGAGAGTTCCATAGAGTAGGCAGGGGATTCCCTTGAACCACTTCACATTCTGCTTCTACGCATAAATTCTGATGCCTTACTTCCACAGTAGGTAATTCCAGACCCACTCCAGTGCAAGTATGATGCATGTTCCTTGCATTTATTATCATTTTTTTCTCTCATCCGCTTAATGGCCCCATTCAGGATTTCAGAGAACTGTTAAGGAAACCATGGGAGTGGCATTTGAAGCTCGTGGGAAGAGAAGCAATAGTGTTAAAGACAAGCTGGCTAAGTTAGGACAAGGCAATAATTTTGATTACTGTTGAAGACGGGTGGTGCTCTTCATTGCAGAATTTTGAGTAGTTTTACTGCTAATTTAAGTCTTTGGGCTATCTTATGAAAGTAGATTCATTAACCTACTCTTTTCTTCACTCTTTCCATGTTATCAATTACCATGTCAATTTACTTAACAATTATCCTTTTCTTTAGACTTGTTGATTGTTGTTGTTAATCTTTGGACTTAATTTCACTCTGTATTGTTGAGTTAGCCCAGAGTTGTTGTAAACTATTAAATTCGGTTATCATGTATTTCGGTTAGTTGTTCGGATATTCAAAACAGTGTAATTTCGATTTTCGGTTATAACCGAAATGTTTATTCGGTTCGGTTATTAACCGAATGCTCACCCCTAGTTCGTTGATTGGTGGAATACTTTTGGATCGCGGGCTATTGAGCTATCCTCGTTTGCAAAAAGAATTTAGGCCTCTGTTGTTCTTCCGGTTGCAAGCGCAATTAGAGTACATTTGAATTTGTAAGTACTTTCTATTGTTAGTTTAAATTTCAAAAGTAATAAGTCATTCAATACTAATACTAACTATTTTTTATATAATTAAAATTTTATCATTAATACTATTATTTTTTATTCTATTTATTTTAGATTCATACGAAGAAGAGGAATAGATTGGAACACAAACGATTGACTATCTTGGTGTATGTCCAATAAAATCGAAAGATCAACTCGAGGTTCCAAAAGAGGCGTGAATTTGGAAATAATTTTGATCCATTAGCCATTGATGACTTTGAATGGAGTAATGAATGGATCGATAATGAGGCCGATGTTGTTCATCCCGGGGAATCTTAAATGGAATGATGTGGATCGAGCAACCGGTGCATCCAACACGCTTGAGGGTCGCCATCTTTCAAGGAGGGCTTGTGCTAATACTAGTGATAATCTCATGACGTACTCTCGACGTGGTGGTGGTTCAACTTCAAGGGAATCAAGGTTGATGGATTCCGACTCCGATAATGAAGTTGATGAAGAGAAAATTCGAAATGATGATGAAGATGTGGAGAATGATTTTGGAAAAAGACCACCTCCTACGCCTTTGAATAAAAGTAGCTGTAGTTCTCGTGGAAGAGATGGAGATGACATTTTCTAAGACGATTTTGCTTGAACAATATTTCTAGACTAGTGTAGAGAGTCTAGACATTATTTTGACTTGATATGGTGGTGTTTTATTAGTTATTAGACTACATATTTGTGATGGTTGGTTGCAACTTTATTTTCTATGTGGTGTTTGTTGAATTCTTCATTTTTTTTACTAATTTTTAATATCAAGTGTTTTGTTTTTGAATTATTATTGCTAAGTATTTACATAATTATGCCTTTAATGTTATTCCGAGTTTTAATGTATATAAAATTTTATTGCCAATATACTTGTTAAGTAAAATAAATAATACATAAATTTCACATTGTAAACGAAATGACTCGTCGTGGCGCCATAACAACTATGAACACCACCCAAGTCGTAGAGAGGATTATTTTGTGATAGAATTTTTTGCCCTATCAGCTTGCCCCACCTATGAGTAAATATTTCAGAGTAGCCTCATTAGACCGTACATCTTTCTTGGTATATCCAGATAGTAAGTAGGAGCATAAACTAAACATTTTGGAGCTACCAAAAATAGTTGTTGAATCATTATCACGGCAAAAAAACATTCCTCCTAGAGCGGCTGTTAATACGAATAAGAGAAACGCCTCATATCTTCAACCAAATATGTGCTTCAATATAACTACCAAAAGTAAGCACCATAGCTTGTTTTCAATAATCAGTAGCTTCATCAGACCAAGCCACCGCATTCATCGAACCAAGCCACCGCAATTTCAAAATCTCCCTATTGAATGGCATGTTCTCCCCAATCAGAATAGGCGAGTCAATTCCTTCCCTTAGAACCGTACTCGAGAGTTTTCTACCTTCATCAGTGGTTGTGAATGACTTAATTTTTCTATCTATTCGATCTTGGTTCCTTAGGAGCAAATCGGAAAGATATTTTGGTAACATGGCTGCTTCTTTGAACCAAATTTCTATCTGATAAAACTTATTCTTTTATATCAAAAAATATTTTATAAAAAAAATGCATACACAATTGAAGCACCGCTAGTCAATCCTATGATGGTCTAAAGGATAAGCTTCTCAAAAATGTATCCATGTTAATTGATACTTGCCATGACACAAAAGGACTTAACATTCGCAATCTTAAGGATACTGCAACAAACAATAATTTAACTGAAAAATAATTAAGGTTTGGCTCAGCACCTAAACCACTAATCTCTTAATGCTAAATCCTTCAAATCTCTTGATATCAATGATAATAATCTATTCTAAACTTGTGGGGACTACATCGCTATTTAAAGAAAAACAAACCCTAATTTTGTTTCAGGAACAGTCAAAATACTAAAATACCCTAATTAAACATTAAAACTTACTAATCACTATAAAATATCTTAAATCCCCGCTATTAAATAGAATAACTAATTACATTATTTGCCCCACAAAATGCAAAATAAGCATATTATTAAAGAGTCATATTATCCCTAAATCTACATAGGAGAAGATCTTCCACCGAAGAGGACCAAATCCAACATTCACCCAACATATAAAAAAAACCACCAAGCCATCAGACAACCACTTTCCTGCATAGACACAAGCACATAACACACATTTGGAAATAAAAATTTGTAAGATCTATGCCTTTGACGCATGTTCCACAAGGGTTAATACCACACAGAACCTTAATTTTTAGGAAATCTGTCTTCTGAATATAAGAAGCTGGCGGAAGATTATATACTAAATGTAAGAACCTAGAGGATTTTGGTTAAATTTTGTGATTTTGGATGTGGCTTCCAGATTTTATTTTGGTTTATTTTATTTATAAAAAAAACTAAAGGAAAAGCAAATAAAAACTATATAAAGTAACGTATAGAAGAATTTATAAGCTCCTTAGCAATGAGCCCGCAACACATACTTCAGCTTATCAAGTAGGAATCAACGCCCTCAAATGCCTAACTATTGCATCTTGCATCCATAGCACCACATCATAATACAAATTATAAGCTCCTTCGCACTGAGCCTACAACAAATGCTTCAGCGTATGAAATAAGAGGAATGCCCTCAAATGCCTGCTTTTTGTATCCTGTCCATAGCACCAGATCATAATAAAAGAGCCACCTAAGGTCTCTTCTATTCAAAGCACCCGCTTCCTCTCTACAAACATTGGCATGACGCAATCATTTCCACCAAAGGACAAACCAACTGAATAGAACCAGTTTTTAAAAGTTGAAACTACTCATATTTGCAACAGATTCATACATTTTTATTTAAAACTACCAACTATAATGTAAGACCTACCACAATGCATTTTTTCCTGCTACAAAATAGTTATCTGAAGTAGTACCAAATTATAAGTTTATGACACATTGGTTGGGGGGAGGCCTGATAATATTTCATAAGACCTCTTCAGGAAATGTTCTAGTCAAACTGCAGTACACTGCATTCTAAACCCACAAATCCTAATATACAGTTAAGTCGGCTAATACTTCATATTCAAGAAAATGTACCTATACTGGTTCAACATGCAAATCATCAATCAACTTTCTTCTAAGTAATATATTTATAAAACCTATTAACACAAATTTACCAATAAAAATGGAAGTGCTTATCAAGTCGTCGCCTAGGCGACGCTTAGGCGTCAAAGCGGTGGAAGTTGTTAAGGCGTTTGGACGACTTGGTTGGATGTGTGAAAGGCGAGCGCTCAGCTAACAAAGGCGACGCCTTGGACGCCTTCGGTGCGACTTGGACGACTGGAGTTCAAAGCGATCGACTTGGGTAAAAAAAAACAGCTACTAAAACCTAATCTCAGAACAACAGACATCACAACAACAGACCACAGAGAAAGAGAAAAGGGGAACTGACTTACCGGCGTGGCAGCACCGCAGCAGATCTACATCATCTACTCCGGCAGCGGCAACTCGCGATCTACAGGTACGCTCTTCTTCTTCTTCTACTCTTCTTCTTCTTCTTCTTCTTCTTCTAGACTTCTACTCTTCTCTTCTTCTCTCTTCTCTTCTTCTGCTCTGAGCCTCTGAGTCTCCGACTCTTTTTTTTTTCGTTCTGTTATCCTTCTTCTACTCTTCGTTCTGCCCATTTTTTTTTATATGGCCACATGCTGCCCATTTTTTTTTGACATGGCCACATGCTGCCCAATTTTTTAATGACATGCTGCCCAATTTTTTTTCTTTCTTTATTTAATGTTTATTTTGCTTTGTTGGCTACTGCATTACTGTTGAATTTTTTTTCAAAACAATTTCGAACACATTAATTTTTGGAAATCACCAGAGATATTTTCCCCTGTTTTCAGATTTTGATAAGTATTTGGCTACATATATAAACACACATTGTATTTGAATTGATAAATAATTAGGTAAAATGATCTTATTTTGAATATTTTCTTATATAATAATAAAAGTTGATTTAATGTAGGAAAAGACAATGGTAGAACCAAAAAAAATAATAATAATAAGAGAACGGACCAAACAATAAAAAACAAATTGCCAAATTGTTTATTTAAATATAAATATATAAATATTCATATAAATGTTAAATATATATAATTTTACATGTATAAAATTTACATTGTTAACGACTTGTCGACTAGTGGACGACTAGTCAGGCGCCTTGTCGCCTAAGCGCTTAAGCTCCCGGCTGTCGCCTCGCCTTGACTTGGCGCCTTAATAAGTATGAATGGAACTATTAACACAAAAGGACATAAAAATCAAATGTATCTCAACAGAGTATTCTTCAAAAACATTCAAAGTATACCTGGATTTGGAAAGAACCTTCTTCGATCATTTGGACAAGCTACAAAGAGTGCATTTTGAGGATTAAAGATTGCTAGGCACACCAAGAAAAACCACTCCCTCAATACACCAGGACCTGTAGCTTCCTCGTTTTTGAACTCCAAAAATAAACCAGCACGTAGTGCATCAGTTTCAGCGCGTGCAATATACTCGAAAGATTCTGCCAGCAGTTGTGATCTGTCAATAAGCATCTCGTGGAGCTCCTCGTACTCTTCCTTAGCCTCAGGAAGTAACATCATCGCCAAATGCCTCCTGCACTCAAAATTAGTCACCTCCTTGTGCTCAAGAAGCCATATATGATGATCATTCCTCTTAGTATATCTAATGATTATATAGCAGAAAGAAACCTTTCTATGCATCAGCTTTGTCCAAAATTGTTTTTCTGCACCTTGATAAAGCTTAGAAATTTTATTCAATTGCTTTAATATAGCAAGATACTGGCACCACCCAAGATGAAGAATTTCGCCTTCACCTTTCTCTTTAACAGCCAAACATTCCTCCATTATACTGAGGCAAAGATCCATTTTTTCCAACAAATCGGAGAAAATAACATACAGAAAATTGATCTCTTCCCCAAGACATGGAACATTATATCCCACATCGTGAAATGGCATTGAGATTAGCCTCCCAAAAACCACCTGCTCCTCAATCACTCTTATTACAGGGAGCAAGAATAACGTAAAATCATGAACATCAACTAGCAAGGGGCCCGATTTGGACTGTATACTAGCCGTTAAATCATGAGTTAACTTAGCAGCAAGCTCACTGACAAAAGGGAATACGTCTTGAAATGAAATGACAAACTTCTTACTATCGGCACTCTTGGATGTTGTCCCAAGCCCAATGTCGATATATTCCACCATCGAGCCAAGACTACTACGGCACAAACTATACATAGCATCGTCAGGAGAAGCTCTACGCAATAATTTACAAAATTCTAACAATATAGGTGCAAAGTGCTGGTGTAGACTTTTCTGCAACATACTAATCGAAGTAATAACCTGTCTAATTAAATCATCACCACATTTCTTATAACCTTCATCCGGCGACAGATAGAGCATCACCAAAGCCACCGGTGCGCAGGAAGAAATAAATATCTGAAGATGCCCTGCCGCCTGTTCAGTATCACCCCTCAGCGTCATAGTCAAAAACTCAATCAGCTTCGTCTTAACATAACTTCCTAATAAAACCGACTCACTTTTACACATCCTATAAATGGACGAAACCATCTGATCAATAGCCTGCCAAGCTTGCGGATGCTCCGTGCTCCGCATCCGACCCACTAACTGAAGCCCAGCATCATTTTCAATCGAACAATCAGCTAACGACTGCTCCCACTGAAGCTGCTTACCTAGATAAATTAACCGTTGCTCGATCACCGGAATCCCGACGATCGACTGGATCCTTTCGTGAATTGATCTCACCGTATCATGAGAATTCGCCTGGAAAACAAGTGTATTACGACCGGAGATCATCCGAACGAAAAATTGGAGCTTGGAGTCGGAAGAACAAAGGGCTGATCGGGCATCGGAAACCCTAGGCTGAAACGGAGAGTGGTGATTATGCAGTGGACCGGCGTAGGAGTTGACGGCGTCGTGTTTGTCCTTCCGCATCCTGACGGAGACTAAGTCAGAGGAGAAATCGTCATCGTCGGCGGGGCCATAATCGTCCAATTTGCGCTTGATACGTTGATGGACACGGTCGATTGAGGTGTCGACGACAGACATTGAAGGTGTGCTGGCGCCAATGATCGGAGAATTAGAGTGAGTCCATAGAGGAGTTCGTAATTTTCCCGGCAAACAAAAACCCTAATTGTGCTTGAGATTAAGCGGTGTTTGAAAGCTCACCTATACCTATTGGGATATATTCGATTAAGATTTAAAAAAAAAAAAATTAAGCGACAAACTTTTATAGAATTTATAAATTTTAATGACTTTTATGGAGGTGTATTAATTAAAATTTTTAAAGATTTTTTTAAGTAATAAACTTTTATATAATTTATGGATTTTAATGACTTTTAAAGATTTTAAAAGAAATTAAATAATTTTTATAGACTCTATGAAGTAAGTAACAAACTTTTATAAACTTTTTTCATCAAAGTGATAAACTTTTGTATAATTCATATATAAAATTGAAAAATTATTAGATTTAAGATTAAAATTTTGCTACTGCAGATTAAATTATTTATTAGTGCATATATTATAAATAATAATCCACTGCTTATGATAACAACTTTCGTAAAAACATATTATATAAAAAAAAATTTAAGTTACTTAATATTATTTTATCTAAGATTAGAATACATATATATATATATATATATATAATATAATATATTTATTACATAGCTTCTAATCATTCAATTATTGGCTCCATGATATCATTTTTTTTTCTTCGCAAAAAATGAAATACACACTCTTGTGTGAGCGTGTGATTCAATACCATATTGATTGCTTTGCTAATATATATATATATATATATATATATATATATATATACACACGGTGGGGTTCAGAAACGGACCAACTGTGCGGACTAACAAACGGACTCATCAAAAAAAGAAACACGCGCAATTAATGAAAGAAATGAAAGAAACAGAACCCGGACGACTCAGAACAGAAAGAAAACTCTCCTCCTTCTCTCTTAGTCTTCCAATTCGACTGAGAATTGACCGCAAACTGCAAGCAATTAATGCAAGTCGCATCCTCGTTAACATTATCCCTCTCTTTTACCCCTTTTCTCGATGCGTCAACTTTACAATGTGCACTTCTCCCACAGTTTTGCGAAAACATTCCCAAGAATGTCTTAACCGGACCTTTATCGATAAACCCTTCTTCCTCTCATCACCAACCACACACTGACCTACTTTTTTCTTCCTATCACCAACCACATTCACTTGTCCCATACCAAGTTCAAGGTTGTTAGCCCCATTTTTCAAACCAGGCCAACAGTGCTCAAAATCTTTCACCGCTTTCCGAATACCGGATTCAAGCGGGGTAATCGCATTTTTAACTAGCTAAAACGAATTTAAAAAAGACTCCAGAGGGTCATTCCCAGACACCATCACTAGAACCCTAACTAAATCCCTCCTCTCCCTTCGAAATACTAAAGGAACCTAAAATTGCAATCACAGCATATCAAACACAAAACCAACAATATACCCAAATTAACCCAAGAAGATCTGATTCTTATCAAACCCGTTTTAGAAAAAATAAGAGAACCCTAACTGAACGGACAAATATCCAAAATCAAGCAGTGCGAACATCCAAACCTAGTTATCCATAAATGGAACAACTGAAATCTTGTTTACATACAAAATTGAATCGAGAGCTATACAGTATGGAAGAGAAAGAGAGAATGAGGGGTTTTAGATCTGTACGAATTGGAAGTGAAAGAGAGAAGAAGGGGAGTCTTCTTTCTGAACAAAGCCCCTTATGATTCGCGAAGTCTAAGAGAGAAGGATGGATCATTTGACCCGCGTTGCCCCGCGTTGCTTCTTTTTTTCTTGAATTCTCTTGAGTCCGTTTGTTAGTCCGCACAGTTGGTCCGTTTCTGAACACCACCGTGTATATATATATATATATATATATATATATATATATATATATATATATACCACGGATCAGGTCCGGACCTTTTTTTTTTTTTTTTTTTTAAAACAACTAAAAAAAATTAATATTTTAATGAACTAAAATTTTTTCATAATACAGTGTTTTTGGCGTGATTTGGATACCTATACAAAAAAATGTATGTACGATCTGCATGCATAAGATACACATTATTTGTTATAATGTATCACGGTATCGTCTGATATATTTTTTGTTATACGTATCCAAATCACAACCAAAACACTGTATTATATAAAAAATCTAGTTCCATAAAATAATAAAAAAATAATTAGTTGTTTTAAAAAAAGCAAAAAAAAACAAACAAAAAAGGTCCGGATTTTGGTCCGGTCCGGGAGTCCAAACCTGATCCTGTCTATATATATATATATATATATATATATATATATATGTCTCTGTGTGTGTGTGTGTGACGTCCCCAAAATAGGTATACATCACCCATTCTGAGTCGCCAAATACATGGTACAAAAATAAATACAACTTTAGTAATACAATTGTCATGCAAAATACGACAACACATATACTGTGAGTTTAAATACAAATATTGTCTTCTAGACAATATCCACACTCAAATAAGTCATCATTACAATTATTGATACACTATTTTACAAAAATAGTGAGGACTACTAAAATAACTTTCTAGGATCATCACTCTATACCCCGACTGGTTCCTGCTATGTTCTCGCTTCCTGAGAAGAAAAATGGAACAAAAAGGAAAAGGGTGAGCTCAACTAGCCAGAAGATAAAAATATTATGACTAAGATAATATACAACAAATTATCATTTGTCTTCAACGAGGAAAAATCGATAAAATATAATGAATGACAAGTTTTAGATCAACAATCTGCAGCGAAAACAACAATCCATTAAAAGAGTCAAGTAGAGAAAAGAATTCTACTATCTTCTAAGATTTAAAAGTTCATCATCAATATTTAATCCTCAGTAACATCAATCAATATACATCTTGAATCAAATATTCATCTTCAGCACTACTGAGCCAAAGATATTCATTTGTATCACCAATAGTCATGTTCATCTCAATACTGCTTCATCTTTGCACTCACGCCAAAGAAGATATTCATTAGTAATCATTCATCTTTACTACTACGGGCCAAAGATTTCATCGCTTAATCATTCATCTTTGCACTACAAATTCAAAGATATTCAATATATCATCATTTAGATCGAGGATGATGAAAATATATTAAAAAAAAAGCGAATCCAATGAGAGATAAAAGAATAAATATTAGGGATTCAGACATTACGGTTTATCCAAGTTCAATAATACTCCATAATAACCAATTTTGAAGCGCGAATTCAAAATAAAGATCAAAACATGGATCTGATCAAAGATAGTAACCATAATAGACATCTTGGACAAAAGGAGAAAATTTTCATTTTTCGATGAATAGTCTTGATATCGTGAATAATGTCATATACGTGAATAGTAACCCTAACACAAAAAGATAGAAATTCCACAATAAAATCCATACCAATATTTCGGTATAATGATATTGAAAGAATAACATCATTAGGAAAAAAATAACATCCCTTACCTCAAAAAGACAGTACTTCTGACTGGAATACTAGATATAGTGCTGAAGGAACTTGCACCGTATAGCAACACTCAAAGAAACAAAATACTCACAAGAATACGCTCGATAATATAGAGAGAGAAAGAGAGAAAACTTGTTTCTGGTGTGATTTTCAATTCTAACTTTCTTTTCTATTTATAGGAAAATGTTACGCCACGCAAAGCGGACTTGACTCCTGCTACTGATGGCTTTACTCGCTACTATTGCCACCCACCACATTTGAAATAAAATTCAGCACATTTTTTTACCAACCACAAGTGGGGCCCACTCAATTCTAGAATTTTCCACCAAAATCATTTATAAACCTAATTTCCGAATCAGTCACCTCTTAAAATTCATAAAATATTATACATTCATTTTTAACGGTTCAAAATTTATGGATATATACTCAACTTATATATGTATAACATATCCAAAAATCACAACGATCCAACGGTTTGGATTAAAAATTATAACTCAAGCAATAGAGCTTTAAGAACAGATTTTTGATTTTTAATACCTCCAATCCGACAAAATACTGATAAAACACCTCAACATTAATTCCTTCATTTATAACCACATAAATAAATCCATCATTTATATCCACATCAAATAAATATTTCCTTATCATATAAATCAATAATTAATTATTCACAAATAATATTACAGAATCACAATTATGACAACCAGGTCGTTCCCAAGAAAGAGGAGGCTTTCCGATAAGGATTTCTCCTTATTAGGCGCCAATTAGGTGACCAAACCTCTCTCTTGATGTAACTTTCTGAACATTGCCAATAATGCTATCTCATAATATTATTCAAATAATATGAATTATTGATCCGATAATGGAAATATCTGTGCGATGACAATTATTGAAACAATAATAATATAAAATATCAACGCAACAAATATTGAATCAATAAACTAAAATATTGAACAGTAATTACTGTAACAATTATTGAGTAGTGCCTTCTTACGTAAGAATCAATAATTCAACAATACTGTGCAATACCGTGTGTTACTGTGCAACCACGCGTATTACTGTATTTTAACCATCAAGTATTCCAACAGTGTTAACGGTAACCATTACGCCGTTATTTATAAAAACTCAAACTTTGTCGTTTTCTTCATCCGACAGTTATTATGTTATGGGGCCCACTAATGGCTGCGCCGTCGTACGAATATTTCCCGACAACAAGAACATTCCACTACCAAACGAATATTCCCCGACAGAAATAAATATTTTATAACCACTTGCTTATTTTGCAAAATTTTCACATTTCACCCATAACCAAAGTATTATATCAAATTAACACCTTATTATTCACAATAATAAATAGAGGAAATTCGATTTTATTTATAATAAGTTGGGGTCTTACAACCTCCCCTCCTTATGAAATTTCGTCCTCAAAATTGGCGTCGTGTACACAGTGTTTCGAAAAGGTGAGGATACCTCGCTTTCATTTCTGATTCCAACTCCCAGTTCATTTATTCAATAGCATGGTTTCTCCACAAAAACTTAACTTGAGGTATAACCTTTGTGCATAGGACATGTTCTTTCCTATCCAAGATCTTGACAGGTACCTCCTCGTACGTTAAATATTCGACTGTCTCGTCTGGTTCTAACGCAATAATATGATTCAGGTCGTTCACATATTTATGTAACATCGATACATGAAAAACGTTATGAACACGCGACATACTTAGCGTTAAGGCGAGTCTATAGGCCACAGTTCCTACTCGATCGAGGATTTCAAATAAATCGAAGGCTTGAGCTTTCTTCTCTTCATCGACTCTTACGAATAACGCATTCTTCTTTATATTCATCAGCTCTGGTGTGTAGCTTGAGCGGTTTTAACTTTATCAATTAAATTCGATTCTACTCGTATATTTAACATCATAACGTGGGTCCCTAGATTCTTTAACTCTATCTTTATCGTTTGTAAATTATACAAAATAGGTCTTTGTGTTCAACAATATCGCACTCGTACTTGCGTACGATCTTCTACTTAACGCGTCAGCTACCACGTTCGTTTTTCCAGGATGGTATGGTCAGAACAGGTTCCGAAATGAGTCGCCTCTTGAGCTCTTAGAAAATCTTCTCGCATTCTTCGCTCCATACGAATTTTGTATCTTTCCGAGTCAGCTAAGTTAATGGATTAGCGATTCGAGAAAATCCTTCCACGAATCTCTGATAGTAACCAGCTAAGCCTAGAAAGCTACGTATTTCTATTAGTGACTTAAGTTGATCTCAACTGTGACTCATATCCCAATCTTGGATAGCACGTCACAATAACACCTATTGTTTTACCACCAAACAAATATAGCGTCCCCTACGGAGAGTCTGGCTTTGGTGCATTCCACAAAGGAAGTTACTAGATAGAGGCTTGAGTACTAACTCTTGTACTTGGGTTTTTAACTCCTGAAATTTAATAGGAGCCATTCGATATGAGATTTTAGAAATGAGTTTTGTACCGGGTTCAAAGTCGATATAAAATTCAATATCACGCTCTGGGGGTATGCCAGGAAATTCTTCAGGAAATACGTCAGGAAATTCACTAATAACAGAAATATCATTCAAATCTAACGTATTTTTGTTTAAATCCATGAAATGGACTAAGAAAACTTGACATTCATTTTTCAATAAACGAATGGCTTTATGGCTTGATATGAAAGTGTTTGACTTCAATGATTTGGTTTCTTGAATTCGCATAACAGGTTAGTTAGGAATATGAAAACTAACAACCTTACGAAAATAATCAATTTTGGCATAATGAGTAGTTAACCAATCAATCCCTAAAATTACGTCAAATGCAAGTATCTTTAAAGAGATAATATCAACAGGTAATGTGATTGTGCCCATTTGGATCAAACAAGATTTATAAATAGTGGATATGATAAAAGTTTCTCCTAACGGAGTCTCCACAAATAAGTCAAAGTCTAATTTCCCCAGAGTCAAGTTTAAACACTGAGCACAAGCAGGAGAAATAAAAGAATGGGTAGAACCGGTATCTAACAAGGTATAGACTTCGCAAGAATTTATAATTAACTAACCCGTGCTAACTTTGTTCGGGTTACTCGCTCTTTGAGAAGTCACGAAAAACGCTCTTCTTGAAACCGCCAACTTCGTTTTGTCCATGTCCGCCTTTGGTGCCAGCGTCCCAGCTGGACTTGATTTCGCTACAGGACAAAATCGAGCTATGTGACCGTCTTTTCCACAACTAAAACATATCTTGGAAAGCTGTGAACAGTTTGGACTTATATGTCCATCCTCTCCGCATCTTTAGCATTTAACTGGCGGTCGTTCTCCTCCCCTAGAATTTGTTCTTTGGTCTTTGGTGTTTGTTCTTGAGCGTCTTCCGTCATCGTTAAATCTCCTCTTCTTGAAATTTCCATTGAATCATTTCTTCTATTATCTTGGCCATGATTACCATTAAGTGGTTACCATTTACGGCATGATAATTTCCTCCACGATGGTTATCATTGTTACGATGGCCGTTGTCCACCGTGCGATTATTATCGTGTTGTTGCTCGTCGTATCCTTGGTTGGTGGCTCATTATCGCGCTCAATAATCGAGCCCTATTCACTATATCTGAATATAAACAAAGTTTGTGAGAAATGAGGTATTGACGTATTTCGGGTTTCAAACCTCGCAGAAACATTCGCGTCATTCTCTCCTCATTATCAACCAAATGGGATGCAAATCGGGACAACTCGGCAAACTTAGCTTCGTACTGCGACACGTTCATATTATTTTGCTCCAGCTTGATGAACTCAACCTCCTTCATGTAACGAATACTTTCGGGAAAGTACTTGTCGTTGAACAATTCTTGGAACTTCTCCCAAGACATTTTCAGTGCGACAGATTAAGTACGCTTTACAGATTCCCATTAGTAATCATGCTCATCCTCATGAACATAAAGGTGGCAAAGGGAACCTTTTGCTCCTCGGAACATCCCAAGACATCAAATATCTTGGTGATCTGCTTTATCCACGTCTCTGCCGTAAGTGGTTCTGGCTTTCCCAAAAACTCCGGTGGTCCCAGCTCTTTGAACTGCTTAGCGGTGACCATCCGAGAGTTGCTAGTGTTTCCACCTGCATTTTGAACAGGAGTCCCTCTCGCCTGATGTTGCATGAATTGCATAAAGCCTTTGAATATCCCATCGTTCATCATTTGATCGGTGTTGTTGTTTACCGGAGGATTATTTCCATCCTGATGCACATTATCCTGAGTATTGATCGTTGGTGACTCAACGGTCTCATATACTTCATTGTTTATCACAACATTTTCAGATGCCATTTTCAAACACTGCCACAAAACAAGGGTTAATTGACATATTACATATTATCCCTATACTCTGACCGACCAATTAAATACCAAATAAACTTAGGTAGGTCATACTAGCGAAGGAATTCCGTCTCTCCCCTCCTAGTTCTTGTCTCACACCTCGGCCGGGGATCATATCCTAAGCTTTGATACTAACCGTGACGCCCCCAAAATAGGTATACATCACCCATTCTGAAGTGCCAAATACATGGTACATAAACAAATACAACTTGATGTCTGATTGTCGTGCAAAATATCTGACAACATATATATCTATGAGTTTGAATACAACTATTGTCTAATAGAGAGTATACAAACTCAAAAGGAGTCCTCATTACAATTATTGATACACTATTTTACAAAATAGTGAGGACTACTAATACAACTATCCTAACCCATCACTCCATACCCCGGCTAGTTCCTGCTATGTTCTCACCTCCTGAGAAGAAAAATGGAACAAAAAGGAAAAAGGTGAGCTCAACTAGCCCAATAAAGAATATTATGACTAAGATAATATACAACAAATTATCATTAGTCTTCAACAGGGAAAAATCTAATAAAATATAGTAGACAACAAGTTTTAGATCAACAACTGCAGCGAAAACAGCAATCCATTAGAAGAGTCAAGTAGAGAAAGAATTCTACTATCTTCTAAGATTTAAAAGTCCATTATCAATATTTTATCCCTGTAACATCAATCAATATACATCTTGAATCAAATATTAATCTTTGCACTACAGGTTAAAGATATTCATTTGTATCACCAGTTAGTCATGTATTCATCTCAACACTGTTCATCTTTTTGACACTACGGGCCAAAGATATTCATTAGGTAATCATTCATCTTTGCACTATAGGCCAAAGATATTCATCAGTTAATCATTCATCTTTGCACTATAGGCCAAAGGTATTCAGTAATATCATCATTTAGGACTAAGGATGATGAAAAATATCTTAAAGAAAACGAATCCAGTGAATCAAAATAACAAATATTAGAGATTCGTATTAAAGTTTATCCTAGATCAATAATACTCCATAATAACCAATTTTGAAGTAAAATTCAAGAATAAAGATCAAAACATGGATACAATCAAGGATAGTAACCATAATAGGAATCTTGGACAAAAAGAATAAAATTTCATTTTTCGATGAATAGTGCCGTATTCGTGAATAATGCTGTATACATGAATAGTGTCGTATACGTGAATAGTAACCCCGACACAAAAAGGTAGAAATTCCATAATAAAATCCATACCAATATTTCGGTATAACAATATTGAAAGAATAACATCATTTAGGAAGAAAATAACATCCCTTACCTCAAAATAATAGTACTTCTAATCGGAATATCGATATAAGGCTGAAGAAAACTTGCACTGATAAATAGAAACTCATAAATTATCTAAATACTTACAAAATACACTCGATAATATAGAGAGAGAAAGAGAGAAAGCTTATATTTCTGGTGTGATTTTTAATTCTAACTTAGCCCTCTATTTATAGGAAAATATTAGCACACCGAAGCAGACTTGACCTGCTACCTGATGGCTTTACCTGCTACTATTGCCACCCACCACATTTGAAATAAAATTCAGCATATTTCTTCACCAACCACAAGTGGGGCCCACTCAAATCTAGAATTTTCCGCCAAAATCATTTATAAACCTAATTTCCGAATCAGTCACCTCTTAAAATTCATAAAATATTATACGTTCATTTTAAACGGTTCAAAATTTGTGGACATATACTCAACTTATATATGTATAACATGCCCAAAGATCACAACGATCCAACGGTCGGATTAAAAATTATAACTCACGCAATAGAGCTTTAAGAACATCGATTTGATTTTTTAATACATCCAATCCGACAAAATATTGATAAAACACCTCAACATTAATTCCTTCATTTATAACCACATAAATAAATCCATCATTTATATCCACATCAAATAAATATTTCCTTATCATATAAATCAATAATTAATTATTCACAAATAATATTACAGAATCACAATTATGACAACCAGGCCGTTCCCAGGAAAGAGGGGGCTTTCCGATAAGGATTTCTCCTTACTGGCGCACAATTAGGTGACCAAACCTCTCCTTGACAGAATTTTCTAGATATGTCAAATAATGCTATCTCATAATATTATTCAAATAATATGAATTATTGATCCGATAATGGGAAATACTGTGCAGTGACAATTATTGAAATAACAATAATACAAAATATCTACGCAACAATTATTGAATCAATAAACTAAAATATTGAGCGATAATTCTTTATAACAATTATTGAGTAGTGCCTTCTTCACGTAAGAATCAATAATTCAACAATCTTGTATGCAATACTGGTAATTATTCTTTAACCACGCCGTATTCACGTATTTTAACCACCGTATATTCTAACGGTGTTAATTGGTAACCATTACGCCGTTATTTATAAAAACTCAAACTTTGTCGCGTTTCTTCATCCGATAGCTTATTACTTATTATGGGGCCCACGAATGGTTTAAGGTCGTCGTATTTAATATTCCCAAACAACAAGAACATTCCACGACCAAACGAATATTCCCCGACAGAAATGAATATTTTATAACCACTTACTTATTTTGCAAAATTTTCACATTTCACCCATAACCAAATTATTATATCAAATTAACACCTTATTATTCACAATAATAATTATAGGAAATTCAATTTTATTTATAATAAGTTGGGGTCTTACATAACCTTTGTGCATAGGACATATTCTTTCTTATCCAAGATCTTGACAGGTACCTCCTCGTACGTTAAATCTTCGGCTATCTCGTCTGGTTCTAACACAATAATATGATTCGGGTCGTCCATATATTTACGTAACATCGATACGTGAAAAACGTTATGAACACGCGACATACTTAGCGTTAAGGCGAGTCTATAGGCCACAGTTGTGAGACCCCGAATTTTATGAAATAAAAGTATTTAATTTTTCTATTTTAGTAAATGGTTAAATTGATAAAAGGTTAAAGTTAAGGGTGATATGTGAAATTTTTTCAAAGTAGACAAGTTGGCATAAAATACCCAGTTACTATTCATTCTAGTATTAATCACTCGGGTATTTAGGGCACTTTTTGTGTTGGAGTACTATTCACGAGTTACTATTCACTGGTTACTATTCACGAGTTACTATTCACCCAAATTACTATTCACTCTAGTATTGTTCACTCAAGTATTTGGGACACTTTTTGTGTCGGAGTTATTATTTATGAGTTACTATTTACGGGTTACTATTCACCCAAATTACTATTCACTTTAGTATTGTTCACTCGAGTATTTGGGATACTTTTTGTGTCGGAGTTACTATTCACGAGTTACTATTCAGGAGTTACTATTCATGAGTTACTATTCACGAGTTAATATTCACGAATTACTATTCACGAGTTACTATTCACCCGAACAATATATTTATTTTCGGTCCAAATCATTTTTGGGTACAATATTATTCCATGAGGAGATGTGCTAATTTTTCAGACCGTTGGTTGAAATTATATTAGTAAATTAATAATTCATTTAAATATATTATTATAATATTATATTATAGTAGTATAATGTGATTATATGATAGTATGTTTTTTTATAATTTGAATGGTAACATTAATATAGTAAATTCATGGTATAAAAGTAAAATGAGGTGAAAGAGAACAATTTGAATTTGAATTCTGATGATGTAAGCAATGATGTCATCAAAAGGATGATATAAGCAATGATGTCATTTGATCGATGATGTAAGCAATGATGTCATATGATCGATGATGTAAGCGATGATATCATAAATTATGGCAAAAAGACTATTTTACCCTTACTCTACCAAGCTTATAAATAGAAGCTCGTTCCTTCATTATTTTCTTACGAATTCATTGAAACTCTAGAGAGAGAAACTATAGAGAGAATTCTTCTTCTATAATCTTGAGAGTATTTCTTTAGAGTTTAAGAAAGCTTTGAGCGTAGTATAAGTTTCCTTCGAGTATATCCTCGCCCTACTAGTCGGAATACTCTTCTTTGAAAGGTAAGGGATATCATTATTGTGGTAAGGGATATTATTTGTTATACCCGTAAGTAAGTGTTATTCTTCGTATTCATGAAGAGAACTTACATTATTCCATTTTATTATTACATTGGAATAACTTTTGTGTCTGTGGTTTATCCTATACTTGGTGGAATGACCTATATATACACGGTTTACCCAATACTTGGTGATCTTCTTTTATTATTCCTCATTTATTATTACATTGGAATAACTTTTGTGCTGTGGTTTACCTATACTTGGTGGAATGGCTTTGTATATGCGGTTTACCCAATACTTGGTGATCTTCTTTTATTATTTAGCATTTATTATTACTGTCGGAATATCCGTCGCTTGGTGTAATTTCACGACACGGTTCCAATATTTATTATTCCGCATTTATTATTACGTCGAATATCACATGCATGCGTTTTGGCGGGACACAGTTCCATTATTATTATTTCGCATTTATTATTCTGTTGAGAATAACCTGTCTGTGCGGTCTCTATCGCATGCATGCTGATTTTTTTGTTATTCCATTCTTTATTATTCTGTTTGAATAACCTGTCTATGTGGATTACCACATGTATGGTGAATGATCCTTTATATTCATTCCTTATTAAATTGTGGGAATAATCTGTTTAAGTGGATTACCGCATGGCGGTGAAAATCCATTTGCAGTTTCATATATTCTTTATTATACTGTTGGTTATTGGTTTTATAGTTGTATGTCTTTGACCCATAGTGAAACGATGATATGTTGTTGAATATCTTTGGCTTACGTGCAAAGATGAATTGTTAATTGATAGCTTTGGCGTAGTGCAAAGATGGACGGTGTATGACATGATCACGACCCTTTGGTGATACTAAATGAATATCCTTGGCCGTAGTAGTGCGGGGATGATTCGATGATGGGAATTATTTATTTAGTTTTGAGTCTCAAAGAATGGCTTTATAGTTGAACATCTTTAAGACGTAGTCTGGTGAACAATGATTGGTATGATCATTGTTATTACATCCGAATATCTTTAGCCTTTGGGGTTAGGATATTGAGTAAACGTTCTATTAAGCCTTTGTGGCAAGAAGGAATTGTTAATTCACATTATTATAAATATGAATTGTGAATTTAACTAACATCTTTGGTGGTTCAGGTGAAGACACGTGATGAAAGTTCTATTTGTCTTGAGTATAACAAAGAACTGTTGATGAGTATTACAGGAATAAAATATTAACGATGGACTTTTAATTTAGAGGAGACAGTAGACATTATGTTCTACTTGACTCTTCTAATGGATTGTTAATTCCGCTGCAATTATGGTTGAAAAGTTTTATTATCTACCATATGTTATAAATCTCAGATTTATTATTGATGAGAACTATTGATAATGTAGTTATTTTAGTCATGATATTCTTTACTGGGCTAGTTGTGCTCACCCTTTTGCTTCACAATTCCTTTCAGGTAATAGCATTGATGAAAACCATTTCTGGCATGATAATTTCCTCTACGATGATTATCATTGTTCCGATGACCGTTGCCACTGGTACGATTATTATCGTGTTGTTGCTCGTTATCCTTCGGTTGGGCTGGCTCATTATCGCGAGCTCCAATAACTGAGCCCTATTCACTACATCTGAATATAAACAAAGTTTGTGAGAAATGCGGTATTGACGTATTTCGGGTTTCAAACCTCGCAGAAATATTCGCGTTATTCTCTCCTCATTATCAACCAAATGGGATGCAAATCGGGACAACTCGGCATACTTAGCTTCGTACTGCGACACGTTCATATTGTTTTGCTCCAGCTTGATGAACTCAACCTCCTTCATGTGACGAATACTTTCGGGAAAGTTCTTGTCGTTGAATAATTCTTGGAAATTCTCCCAAGACATCTTCAGTGTGGCAGGTTGAGTACACTTTACCGATTCCCACCAGTAATATGCCTCTCCTCGCAACGTAAAGGTGGCAAAGGGAACCTTTTGATCCTCGGAACATCCCAAGACATCAAATATCTTGGTGATCTGCTTTATCCACGTCTCTGCCGTAAGTGGTTCTGGCTTTCCCAAAAACTCCGGTGGTCCCAGCTCCTTGAACTGCTTAGTGGTGACTATCCGAGAGTTGTCAGTGTTTCCACCTGCATTTTGAACAGGAGTCCCTCTCGCCTGATGTTGCATGAATTGCATAAAGCCTCTGAACATCCCATCGTTCATCATTTGATCGGTGTTGTTGTTTACCTGAGGATTATTGCCATCCTGATGCACATTATCCTGGGTATTGATCGTTGGTGACTCAACGATCTCATATGTTTCATTGCTTATCACAACATTTTCATATGCCATTTTCAAACACTGCCACAAAACAAGGGTTAATTGACATATCACATATTATCCCTATACTCTGACCGACCAATTAAATACCAAATAAACTTAGGTAGGTCATACTAGTGAAGGAATTCCCCGTCTCTCCCCCCTAGTTCTTGTCTCACACCTCTGCCAAGGATCATATCCCTAAGCTTTGATACCAACTGTGACGTCCCCAAAATAGGTATACATCACCCACTCTGAGTCGCCAAATACATGGTACAGAAACAAATATAACTTCAGTAATACAATTATCATGCAAAATACGACAATAGATTTACTGTGAGTTTAAATACAAATATTGTCTTCTAGACAATATTCACACTCAAATAAGTTCTCATTACAATTAGTGATACACTATTTTATAAAAATAGTGAGGACTACTAAAACAACTGTCTAGGACCATCACTCTATACCCCGACTGGTTCCTGCTATGTTCTCGCTTCTTGAGAAGAAAAATGGAAAAAGAAAAGAAAAGGGTGAGCTCAACTAGCGCAGTAAAGAATATTATGACTAAGATAATATACAATAAATTATCCTTAGTCTTCAACAGTGAAAAATCTGATAAAATAAAATAGACAACAAGTTGTAGATCAACAACTGCAGCGGAAACAACAATCCATTAGAAGAGTCAAGTAGAGAAAGAATTCTACTATCTTCTAAGATTTAAAAGTCCATTATCAATATTTTATCCCTGTAACATCAATCAATATACATCTTGAATCAAATATTCATCTTTGCACTACAGGATAAAGATATTCATTTGTATCACCAGTTGGTCATGTTCATCTCAACACCTGTTCATCTTTGCACTTCGGGCCAAAGATATTCATTAGGTAATCATTCATCTTTGCACTACAGGCCAAAGATATTCATCAGTTAATCATTCATCTTTACATTATAGGCCAAAGATATTCAGTAAATCATCATTTAGGACTGAGGATGATGAAAAATATATTAAAGAAAATGAATCTAGTGAGATAAAAGAACAAATATTAGGGATTCGTATTACAGTTTATCCAAGTTCAATAATACTCTATAATAACCAATTTTGAAGCAGAATTCAAAAACAAAGATCAAAACATATATACAATTAAAGATAGTAACCATAATAGACATCTTGGACAAAAAGGAGAAAATTTCATTTTTCTATTGAATAGTCTTAGTATTCGTGAATAGTGTCGTATATACATGAATAGTCTTGTATCGTGAATAGTAATCCCGACACAAAAAAGGTAGAAATTCCACAATAAAATCTATACCAATATTTCTAGATAATGATATTGAAAGAATAACATCATTAGGAAGAATATAACATCCCTTACCTCAAAAAGGCGATTACAACATTTGGAATCTTCGGATATAGTCTTTGAAGGAACTTGCACCGTATAACAACACTCAAAGTATCAAAATACTCACAAGAATACGCTCGATAATATAGAGAGAGAAATAGAGAAAACTTATTTCTGGTGTGATTTTCAATTCTAACTTAGCCCTCTATTTATAGTAAAATGTTAGCACGCCGAATCAGACTTGATGTGACGCCCCCAAAATAGGTATACAACACCTATTACGAAAATGCCAAATACATGGTACATAAAGCAAACTACAACTTCAATAATACAATTGTCGTACAAAATACGACAACACATACTGTGAGTTTAAATACAAATATTGTCTTCTAGACAATATCTACACTCAAATAAGTCCTCATTACAATTATTCATACACTATTTTACAAAAATAGTGAGGACTGCTACAACGACTTTCTAGAACCATCTCTCCGTACCCCGACTAGATCCTGCTATGTTCTCACCTCCTGAGAAGAAAAATGGAACAAAAAGGAAAAGGGTGAGCTTAACTAGCCCAGTAAAGAATATTATGACTAAGATAATATAAAACAAATTATCATTAGTCCTCAACAGGGAAAAATTTGATAGAATATAATAAACAACAAGTTTTAGATCAATATTCTGTAGCGGAAACAACAATCCATTAGAAGAGTCAAGTAGAGAATGAGTTCTACTATCTTCTAAGATTTAAAAGTCTATCATCAATATTTTATCCATGTAACAACAATCAATATACATCTTTAATCAATATTCATCTTTGCACTACAGGCCAAAGATATTCATTTGTATCACCAGTTGGTCATGTTCATCTCAACACCTGTTCATCTTTGCACTACGGGCCAAAGATATTCATCAATTAATCATTCATCTTTGCACTACTGGGCCAAAGATATTCATAATATATCATCATTTAGGACCGAGGATGATGAAAAATATTTTAAAAAAAACGAATTCAATGAGGAGACGAATGACAAATATTAGGGATTAGATATAACGGTTTATCCAAGATTAATAATACTTCATAATAACAAATTTTGAAGTAGAATTAAAAATAAAGACCAAAACATGGATACAATCAAATATAGTAACCATAATAAACATCTTGGATAAAAAGAAGAAAATTTCATTTTTGGTGAATAATTAATCGATTCGTGAATAGTCTTGAGTATCGTGAATAGTAATCCCGACACAAAAAGTTCCAAATTTGATAAAATGTTCAGACCAATATTTCGGCATAATAATATTGAAGAAAATAATATCATTTAAGAAGAAAACAACATCCTTTACCTCAAAATAACCGTACTTCTGACTGAATTTCGGATATAGTGCTGACAGAAACTTGTACTGAATAACAACTCTCAAATTATCAAAATACTCATAAAAATACGCTAGATAATCTAGAGAGAAAGAAAACTTGTTTCTGGTGTGATTTTCCATTCTAACATAAGCACCTATTTATAGGAAAATGATAGAACGCCAAAGGAGACTAAATTAATAAAATAATAATATTTATTAATCTTCCTTCTACGCCACCTTTGAATTCAGCCCACCACAACTGAATGAACAATTCAGCACATGCATTCAATCACCAACTAAAAAGTGGGTCCCACCCATAATTTAATAAAAAACATTTTATTTTCCGAAACTTCAATAATTCATAGAAAATAGCCCGTTTATCAGAAAAATATGAATTTTATGTCCATTCTACCTGAAATCGAATTCTCTACAACTTTGTAGCTTTGAGTTTTTCCAAATTTCAAATAAAAAGTATCTGAAATCCACAAACGGATGATTTTTAATATCTCCACACCGACAAAATACTGATAAAACACCTCAACATTAATTTCTTCTTTAATAACCACATAAAATAAATAAATCCATCATTTATATCAAATAAATATTTTATTATCATATAAATCAATAATTAATTATTCACAAATAATATTACAGAATCACAATTATGAATGACCGAATCGTTCGGAAAGAGGGGCTTTCCAATAAGAATTTCTCCTTATTGGCGCATGATTAGGTGACCAAACCTCTCCTTGATGTAACTTTCTAGACATTGCCAATAATGCTATCTAATAATATTATTCAAATAATATGAATTATTGATCCGATAATGGGAAATCTTGTCATGATTGATAATTATTGAAACAACAATAATATAAAATATCAACGCAGACAATTATTGAATCAATAAAATAAATATTGAGCGATAAAGAATTACCGTAATAATTATTAGTAAGTGCCTTCACGTACGTAAGAATCAATAATTCAAAATATCATGCATCCATCCACGCCGTATTCATCGTATTTTAACCACCGTATTCCAACGATTAATTAATTGTAACCATTACGCCAGATTAATAATAAAAACTCATACTTTCGTTTTCTTCATCCGACAATTATCCCATTATGGGGCCCACGAATGATCAAGCATTTTGTCGTACGGATATTCCTGACAAAAAGAATATTCCATGACCAAACGAATATTCCCCGACAAAAGGAATATTTTATAACCACTTGCTTATTTTGTAAAAATTTGCACATTTCACCCATAACCAAAATATTATATCAATTTAACACCTTATTATTCACAATAATAATTAGAGGAAATTCAATTTTATTTATAATAAGTTGGGGTCTTACAACCTCCCCTCTTTATGAAATTTCGTCCTCGAAATTAACGTACGTACCTGGTGTTTCGAAATGGTGAGGGTACCTCGCTTTCATTTCCGATTCCAACTCCTAGGTCATTTCCTCAATAGCATGGTTCCTCCACAAAACCTTAACTTGTGGTATAACTTTGGTGCGTAGGACATGCTCTTTCCTATCCAAGATCTTAACAGGTACTTCTTCGTACGTTAAATCTTCGGCTATCTCGTCTGGTTCTAAAGAAATAATATGGTTCAGGTCTTTCACATATTTACGAAGCATAGATATGTGAAAAACATTATGAACACGAGACATACTTGGAGGTAATACGAGTCTATAGGCCACATTTCCTATTCGATCAAGAATCTCAAATGGACCAACAAATCATGGATTGAGCTTTCCTCTCTTCCCAAATCTTGTAACTCTCTTCCATGGAGCAATACGTAACAGTACATGATCTCCGATATTAAATTCCACGTCCTTTCTATGAAGATCAACATAACTCTTTTGTCGATCTTGTGAGGTTTGAATACGTTGTCGAATCATTTGGATCTTTTACGATCATGTGTACTAATTACGGTCCCAACAACGTTGCTTCTCCCACCTCCCCGAAGATATCTTTGAAGCGACACTTTCGTACATACAACGCTTCGAATGGAGCCATGCCTATACTTGTTTGATAACTGTTGTTGTAGGAGAATTCCACTAGTGGCAAGCACTTATCCCAACTTCCTTTGAAATCTAGGACACAAAGTCTTAATAGATCTTCAAGGGTTTGAATAGTCCTTTCCGATTGCCCGTCCAGTTTGAGGATGGTATGCTGAACTAAATCGTAAATCTGTGCCCATAGTGTGAGACCCCAGATTTTATAAATAAAGATTTAATTTTCTCGATTTTTTAAAAATATTATGGTATGGATTTGATATAATGTTATAGTTGTGGGTAATATTTATAAATTTTGCAAAGTACGTAAGTTGTTATATAATATTCGATTGGTCGGGGAATATTCTTTTTTTCGGGGAATATCCGTACGACGGGACAATCATTGGTGGACTCCACAACGAAATTATTGTCGAATTGAGAAAACGACAAAAATACTTTATGAAAATAATGGCGGAAGTTTTACCGTTAACTGTTGAAACACACGGTGTTAAAAGTACAGTAATATGCGTGGTTGCATAGTAGCACACGATATTGATTATTGATACTTACGTAAGAAGTCACTCAGTTATACTCAAGTATTGCTACAGTAATTGCTGCATCATATTTCTCATATTATTGATTCAATTATTGTCACAGTATCATCTGCATAATATTTATTATTATTAAATCAATAATTGAGACGACAAAGTTATTCATATTATTATTTGCAATATTAATGATGTCTGAAGTTACATCGAGGAGAGGTTTGGTCACCTAATCATTGCTTGCCATAAGGAGAAATCCTTATCTGAAAGCCCCTCTTTCTTTCACACGACGACACGTTTGTTAAATATTATAAGTTATAATATTAATGATGAATAAGTTGTGTTGATTAAAGATGAAATTGATTCTTCCATTGTATTGGGATTATTAGTGTTAGTGAAAATTGACATTTATTTCGATGATAATTGATGTCTGGAGGTTATATTGTTCACTCGGGTATTCGGAGCACTTTTCGTGTCAGAGTACTATTCACGAGTTACTATTCACAAGTTAATATTCACGAGTTATTATTCACGGGGTACTATTGATTCACATTATTTACTATTAGGGGTGATGGTGCAAGATTGATAATACTTGCATGACTAAGTTAAAAATGGAGGTATAGATGGAGGTACTATACTGTAATTGTTTTTATCACATGATTAGAACTATTGAGTCAAATGATTTACAATTGATTCACATTATTTACTATTAGGGGAGTTGGTGCAAGTTTGATAATACTTGCAGGACTAAATTAAAAATAAAAGAAAAGTTGGAGGTATTGTACTGTAATTTTTTGAGCCCCAAAACGTGCAATTATCGAAATTATATTTTTCTATAAATAGAAGCTCATTCTTCCTTCATTTCTCACTAATTCACTAAAGCTATAGAGTAATTATTATAGAGAGAAATTATAGAGAGAAAGAAGAAAAGTATTATGCTACTTCACTACTTCTATATCCAGTTTCTTCTAAGGTAGGGAATATTATTTGTTGTACTCGTAGGGAATATTATTTGTTGTACTCGTAGGAAGTATTATTTCTTTCTTTCGTCTTCGTGAAGAGAAATTCTGTTATTCCATTATTTGTTATTATGTTGGAATAACCTGTCTATGTGAAGTACCGCATACTTGGTGAAATTCTTCTGTTATTCCATTCTTTATTATTCTGCTGGAACATCATGTCAGTGCGTTTATGCTAGACCTGGTTCCATTATTTATCATTCTGTTGGAACATCCTATGCATGTAGCTTACGTGCGCGACACGGTTCCATTATTTATTATTTTGTTGGAATATCACATGCATGCGTTTTTACGCCGCACTGATTCCGCCTTTATTATTATGTTGGAATATCCTGTATGTATGCGTTTCTGTACGGACTGATTTCGTTATTTATTATTACATTGGAATAACTTTTATCATGCGGTCTATCGCATGCATGGTGATTTCTTTTGTTATTCCATTCTTTATTATACTCAGTTGGTTAAAACTTTGACTTCTATATTCCATGAAATTAGTGGAATATTCTTGATAGTTGCGCTTCATCCAGTATCTTTTCATGGAAATATTCTTCTGATCAATCTTGAATTTTACTCTACAAAGCAGTATCATGTTGACAATTTGGACGTTATCAGTTCCTAGATAAATTAATTCTTGAACTTATTTTATTGAATTCTTATATCATTGTCATCATCCTCATGCTTATATTATGTTGAAAATCATCTGTGGCCTGTAGTGCATAGATGGACTTGGTATGATTATGACCAGGGATTATTCGGTATAATCATAACCGTAATGTTACAAATGATGTGGAAAAACTGAGCACAAGCAGGAGAAATAAAAGAGTGGGTAGAACCGGTATCTAACAAGGTATAGACTTCGCAAGAATTTATAATTAAGTAACCTGTGCTAACTTCGTTCGGGTTACTCGCTCTTTGAGAAGTCACGAAAAACGCTCTTCCTGAAACCGCCAACTTCGTTTTGTCCATATCCGCCTTTGGTGCCAGTTGTCAGAAATGGACTTGATTTCGCTTATAGACAAAAATCAAGCTGTGCGATCGTCTTTTCCACAACTAAAACATATCTTGGAAAGCTGTGAACAGTTTGGACTTATATGTCCATCCTCTCCGCATCTTTAGCATCTAACTGGCGGTCGTTCTCCTCCCCTAGAATGTGTTCTTTGGTCTTTGGTCTTGCTCTTAAGCGTTCTTCCGTCATCGTTAAATCTCCTCTTCTTGAAATTTCCACTTGAATCATTTCTTCTATTATCTTGGTCATGATTACCACCGAAGTGGTTACCATTTCGGCATGATAATTTCTCTACGATGGTTATCATTGTTACGATGACCGCTTGCCACCCTGCATTTATTATTATCGTGTTGTTGCTCGTTTATCCTTCTATTGGTCGGCTCATTATCGCGCTCCAATAATCGAGCCCTATTCACTACATCTGAATATAAACAAAGTTTGTGAGAAATGAGGTATTGACGTATTTCGGGTTTCAAACCTCGCAGAAACATTCGCGTCATTCTCTCCTCATTATCAACCAAATGGGATGCAAATCGGGACAACTCGGAAAACTTAGCTTCGTACTGCGACACGTTCATATTATTTTGCTCCAGCTTGATGAACTCAACCTCCTTCATGTGACGAATACTTTCGGGAAAGTACTTGTCGTTGAACAATTCTTGGAACTTCTCCCAAGACATTTTCAGTGCGACAGATTAAGTACGCTTTACAGATTCCCATTAGTAATCTGTCTATCCTCGCAACATAAAGGTGGCAAAGGGAACCTTTTGCTCCTCGGAACATCCCAAGACATCAAATATCTTGGTGATCTGCTTTATCCACGTCTCTGCCGTAAGTGGTTCTGGCTTTCCCAAAAACTCCGGTGGTCCCAGCTCCTTGAACTGCTTAGCGGTGACCATCCAAGAGTTGCTAGTGTTTCCACCTGCATTTTGAACAGGAGTCCCTCTCGCCTGATGTTGCATGAATTGCATAAAGCCTTTGAACATCCCATCGTTCATCATTTGATCGGTGTTGTTGTTTACCGGAGGATTATTGCCATCCTGATGCACATTATCTTGAGTACTGATCGTTGGTGACTCAACGGTCTCATATACTTCATTGCTTATCACAACATTTTCAGATGCCATTTTCAAACACTGCCACAAAACAAGGGTTAATTGACATATCACATATTATCCCTATACTCTGACCGACCTATTAAATACCAAATAAAATTAGGTAGGTCATACTAGCGAAGGAATTCCCCGTCTCTCCCCTCCTAGTTCTTGTCTCACACCTCAGCCAGGGATCATATCCCTAAGCCTTGATACCAACTATGATGTCCCCAAAATAGGTATACATCACCCATTCTGAGTCGCCAAATACATGGTACATAAACAAATACAACTTCAGTAATACAATTGTCGTGCAAAATACGACAACACATATACTGTGAGTTTGAATACAACTATTGTCTAATAGAGAGTATACAAACTCAAAAGGAGTCCTCATTACAATTATTGATACACTATTTTACAAAATAGTGAGGACTACTAATACAACTATTCTAACCCATCACTACATACCCCGGCTAGTTCCTGCTATGTTCTCACCTCCTGAGAAGAAAAATGGAACAAAAAGGAAAAAGGTGATCTCAACTAGCCCAATAAAGAATATTATGACTAAGATAATATACAACAAATTATCATTAGTCTTCAACAGGGAAAAATCTAATAAAATATAGTAGACAACAAGTTTTAGATCAACAATTGCAATGAAAATAAAGAATCCATTAGAAGAGTCAAGTAGAGAAAGAATTCTACTATCTTCTAAGATTTAAAAGTCCATCATCAATATTTTATCCTCAGAACATCAATCAATATACATCTTGAATCAAATATTAATCTTTGCACTACAAAGCTAAAGATATTCATTTGTATCACCAATTAGTCATGTTCATCTCAACACTGCTTCATCTTCGCACTACTACCAAAGATATTCATTAGGTAATCATTCATCTTTACACTACAGGCCAAAGATATTCTCCATTAATCATTCATCTTTGCCTCTATAGGCCAAAGATATTCAGTAATATCATCATTTAGGACTAAGGATGATGAAAAATATCTTAAAGAAAACGAATCTAGTAAATCAAAATAACAAATATTAGAGATTCGTATTAAAGTTTAGCTTAGATCAATAATACTCCATAATAACCAATTTTGAAGTAAAATTCAAGAATAAAGATAAAAACATGGATACAATCTAGGATAGTAACCATAATAGACATCTTGGACAAAAAAAATAAAATTTCATTTTTCGATGAATAGTGCCGTATTCGTGAATAATGCCGTATACGTGAATAGTGTCGTATACGTGAATAGTAACTGTAAGACCCCAACTTATTATTAATGAAATTTAATTTTCTCTATTTATTATTTTGAAATAGTAAGGGTTGATTTGATTAATGTGGATAGTTAGGGGTTAAATACGCAAATATTTCAAAATAAGCAAGTGGTTATAAAATATTCATTGTTGTCGGGGAATATTCGTTTGGTCGTGGAATATTCAATCGCTTGAATATTCGTATATTACTGCAAGTAGCGACCGTGTGTGGGCCCCATAACTGAGCGATTGGATGAAGAAAACGATAAATATAAGTGGTTTAAAAAATAACAGGCGTAGTTGTTACTGCTTATCTTTGTTAAAATACCCGGTGGTGGTTAAAACACAAGAAGACACCAGTATTGCACCATTGTTGATTCTTACGTAAGAAGGCACTACTCAATAATGGTTACGATAATTCTTGCTTAGTATTTTATCGAGTTAATAATTCTTTGCGTTGATATTTTATATTCTTGTTGTTTCAATAATTGTCATTACACAAGATTTTTTTTATCGAGCAATAATTCATATTATCCTAATAATATTATTAGATAACATTATTGGCAATGTCTAGAAAGTTCGCCTAAAGAGAGGTTTGGTCACCTAATCATGCGCCAAGAAGAAGAAATTCTTATTGAAAGCCCCTCTTCCTGAAACCGCTCGTTGTCAATATTGTGATTCTCAGAATATTATTTGTGAATAATTAATTATTGATTCATATGATGAGGAAAATATTGATTTTATGTGGATATAGATGGAGAAAAATTTTAATGTGACAATTGTTGAAAATTGAAATTTTATCTTTTTCTCGATAAGATAATGTATTATTATATTTTAATAATATAATAATGGTGATATTTTTACAACGAATGTGGGATTTATGAGTATACGAGGAGGAAGAGTATTTTTTGTTGCAATAAATGTTTAAAACATGTTAAACATGTTGGTGGACCCCATTTATTGACCGAAATTTGATTATAACTTTATAAAATCGCCTGCTTGTGGATTTCGGTCAATTTCGGATTGGAATTTGGAAAACTTTCTTCTGAAAAGTTGTAGAGAATTGAATTTCCTATAAAAACTCATGAGATTCGAATTTTCTGATAAAAGGGCTATTTATTATGAATTATTGAAGTTCAAGTTCAAAATAATTAATTTTTGGAAGTTTTAATTATTTTATTATATGAAAAACGTTTTTGTCATTAAAGGTGGGTCTTGCATGTGATGTAAATGCTGAATTCAGATCCTTAAAAGTGGGCGTAGGAATTTGTAATATTAATATTAATATTTTATTAAATTTTCTTCTTTGGTGTTCTAAGCATTTTCCTATAAATAGGGTGCTTAGGTTAGAATTGAAAATCACACCGTAAATCAAGTTTTCTCTCTCTATATTATCGAGCGTATTCTTGTGAGTATTTTGAGTATACTTTGAGTATTGTTAGATCAAGTGAAGTTCCTTTCAAAGACTATACCCTAGATTCCAAATTTAAAGTACTAATCTTTTGAGGTAAGGGATGTTATTTTCTTCTCAAATGATATTATTTCTTCAATATCATTATCTTTGAAATAATGGTTGAAACTTTTTATCAAATTTGGAACTTTTTCATGTCGGGTTACTATTCATGAGTTACTATTCACGAGTTACTATTCACGAGTTACTATTCATTAACTATTCATTTAGCGTGAAGATGTTTTTTGTTTTTGAAATTTCTATCTTTTGGTGTCTGAGTTACTATTCACGATTCGACATTCTGATTGACTATTCACGATACTGCACTATTCACCTAAAATAAAATTTCTTCTTTTTGTCCAAAATATCTATTCTCGATACTAGCTTTGATTGTATCCATGTTTTGATCATTCTTGAATTTTACACCACTATGATTATTTTTGAGGTATTTTTGAACATGGATAAAACAAAGTACGAATCCTTAATCCTTAATCCTTGTCATTTTGTTTCATCGGATTCGCTTTTTAAAATATTTTTCATCATCTTCATCTTAAATGATGATATTATTGAATATCTTTGGCCCAGTAGTAAAAAAGATGAATGATTTCAAGAATATCTTCGTCAGTAGTGCAAAGATGAACAGTGTTTAGATGAATACGACTTAATCGATGAATATCTTTGGCTCAGTAGTGCAAAGATGAATATTTGATTCCGTATGTATATCGATTGATGTTACAGGGATAAAAGATATAGACGATGAACTTTTAAATTCATACATAGAAGATAGTAGTTTGCATTCTCTACTTAACTCTTCTAATGAATTATTATTTCACCATGCTAATATATTGATTTAAAATTTGTTGTCTATCAGTATTCTATTAGATTTTTCCTGTTGAAGACTAACGATAATTTGTTGTATATTATCTTAGTCATAATATTCTTTATCCGGGCTAGTTGAGCTCACCCTTTTCCTTTTTGTTCCATTTTTCTCGTGGAGGCGAGAATATAATGAGTACTTAGCCTGGGTATGGAATGAAGGTTCTAGAGAGAGTTGTTTAGTAGTCCTCACCATTTTGTAAAATAATGTATCAATAAATGTGATGAGGATTTATTTGAGTATAGATATTGTCTGAAGATAATATTTGTATTTAAACTTATAGTTTCTTACCGTGTAATAATAAAGTTGTAGTTGTTTACAACTCATGTATTGACAACTTCGAATGGGTGATGTATACCTATTTTGGGGCGCCACAACTTGGTATCGAGCTTAGGGATATGATCTCTGGCGGAGATCGGGAATAGAACTAGGAGGGAGAGACGCAGTAAATCCTTCGCCATTGGTGTTCCTACCTAAATTTTTTAGTTGGTCGAATATAGGATATTATGTGATATATTGATTTCCTTATTACCCTTTATTTATGCATTTGAGAATGTCGATTAATTAAACGGAAATGAGAAAGCTTGTAACCAACGAAAATGTGTTATTTGTAATATTCAAGATCAAATTGCAAAATTATGCTCGTACAAAATCGTTCACCTCCAAATCACCCTTTATGCATAATTATTAATTAAACGCTAAAGAATAAAATCAACTTGAATCGACTTCCTCGTACAAGTTCACCTCCAAATCTTTTCTCAATCTTGATCAACGGTTCTTTCCTTTGATCAACGCCACCCAAGTGTTTGGCCTCTAGAGGTGATCCACCAAGGAAGAATAAAATTCAAGAAGATGGGTGTTATGGCTAACCCTAGTTTTCTATCTCTATAGAAAAGGCATACTTCCCAACAACTTGGAATTATTACGTGATGTTGTTAAAGTCAACAACCCATACCACCCATAATAAGACTCTCTTATTTATAGATGTGGGCAACCCATCCTTAACAATTAAGAAATTGGGTTTTATTTAATTAATTAAATTCTTTTAATTAATTAAGCTCCCTAATCTTATTAGGGATAATTAATTAAACTCTTTTAATTAATTTAACCTCCCTAATCTTATTAGGAATAAATGAGAGTACTTATATTAAATTAATTCCTAAACTCTTTTAGAAATTAAAATAATAATAATTGTAATAATATTAATAAGACTCTCTTATTAATTTATATTTAATATTTCTAAAATATTAAATAATAATATTAAGCTATTTAATTTATTCTATCACCATAGATTAAATTAAATATACATAACATATTATTACGATTATGCCATTAACTTCTTAAATAATTATTCTTCCTTTTATGGTGTGACCTTTAGGTTCTCCATATTAAACCTATTGTGAATAAATCAATTAGAATAATTCTAATCTTATTTAAATAAATAAATTAAACAATTAATTTATTTAAATAAATAATATTTATTCTACAATAGGATAAGCCTCCCTCAGCATCATCAACGACTTTCCGATAATATAGATTTCAACATTAATCATTAAAGAACCTTTCGAGTAAATAGTTACCGTATAATTCAATCCTTCCACCATACAATGTCCCAATTAAATATAAGACATGGAATTACCACAAGTCTTATTTTATTTAATTATATGTATTTCGATCCTTAAATGCACAACTCAAATAATGCAAATTAGAAACTCCTTTCTAATTTCATTCTCGCCGCCAAGGACTACCGGGTTGTCATTTATCTAATCACATAGACATTTCTCTTTTTATTAGAAGTGGTAGATTCTTTATCGATCATACATTATCTCCATGTATAACTTATTATACCCAAGCATACCCTTTGATATACCCTAAGGGTCTTAAGGAATAAGTCAAAGTATAACTCATCATACACAAGATACTATGATGATCTCAAGTCCAAGGATTACTTGTACTACTATCACTACAGAATTCCTATCGACAGCAAATAAAACTCCATTAGGTATTCCTTAGCGAGCCACGCTCAAAGGAACTTATTCTCTAATAAGCACCTACATACTTGCTTTTAGTGTCTCCACAAATGAATGATCACGAGATCAATCATCCTCATCCAATGAGCAAGCAACGATGTACCAATCTATCCGGATTCACTAATCCCCAATTTAGTAATCCAACGATTGGGAACTATTTTAGTTTTAAGCTTTCTAAGAATTTAGATCTCATTAGAATCATCATCATTATTCTAAAAGCATTGCTTAAAACTACGGGTTTATCACATATTATAAAAAACAAAGATCATGTAGATAATTAAAAGCCTTTAATAAATTAATACTTTTTATTAATAAATGAATAAGATTGTTACAAAGTATACGCTTTATCATCAAACATGATCGGCTTGTGTGCATACTACTTTCAATCTCCCACTTGCACTAAAGCCAATCGTCATGGTATCTCATACTCTTCTTCTCTAAGTGACGATTATCCCGCCATTGGATAAGCTTTAGTTAATGGATATGTAATGTTGTTTATGAGAGTCCACTATCTCTATAGTGATTTCCCATCTTTCAATGATTCTAATAATCAAATGAAAGTGCCACAACACATGTTTAGATCCAAGATGAGACTTAGGAACTATTCCTAGTTCTCAAATGAACTTTTAATCCAAACAATCAACTTGGCAGCTTCATTTATAGCTATATACTTTGTCTTTATCACTAAACCAAAGAACTCTTTGGCTGCTTTGGAACCTTTCCAATTCACTCGCACTACTCGCTCAAGATAACGCTTTACCTTAAAGTGGATTTTCTCGTCATCTTGTCTCATTCCTAAAAAAACTTGAGTCTCATAAGCCCTCTAGTTTTAATTTAGACCCACCATGAATATGATCACATCCTTAGTGCCTTAAGCTAAGCACTTTAAGATGTTTTTCACCGACTCATAGTGAACTTCTCCGCAATACGACCGATCAACATCGTGTCTCGTATATTTCATCAGCATACATGATTGTCACTCATGCGACCTCTCTTTTCGTGAGTCTCATGGGGACTATTAAGAGAGATACACTCCATAGCTCATCGACATGAGACATCTCTTGAGTTTGCCATGCTAAACTACTTTAGCATCAAATGAATATACGCTCTCGGGTTAAGTTGAGCATCCTTTTAAATCTATCTATATAGATTTATATCCCCAATTAAGATACTCTTCCCAAATCATTCATGGAGGAATGTTTAGACAACTTTATCTTTACCGATTGTAGCATTGGTATGTAATTCCTCATCCGTAGTATATCAACATATAATACTAGAAATTTCACGACGCCCCAATCGATTTTTTTTGTACACACTAGAAGTCTTACCTCATCTAATGTAACTCGATCATCATCTTCTATGATGATACCTCATCATCATCATCATCATCCATGATGAATCCATACCTCCTGTGTATCTTCTGCAGACTATTCCGCATTTACGATTCTGGCCAGGTACAATAGGTCTATCTACGTGTTCCTCTTATTCGACTTATAGTGTTTTTGTGGTTCTTGAACTCTTCAAGATCTATTATCCTCCCACTAGCCCTTCAATGATAAACACCTTTATCTTAGAAGGCGTGTTTTCGTGAATAAACACCTTTTGCTAAGTAGAGATTATAGAACATATACCCTAAACTTACTTTAGGATGTCCCACAAATCGACACTTGTCAAATCTTGTCCCAAGCTTATCCTTTGAAACCTTTTCACATAAGTCGACAACCCCTTATCTTAACATACTTAAGATTAGGAATCCTCCCCGTCCATAACTTTTATGGAGTCTTGGGGCTGGATTTTGAGGTTACCTTTTTCGTAGATATGCAAACCATTTCTAGACATGATCCTGTAAGAATACCGGAATGCTCAGAAAATCATTATGGACCGCACCATGTCCAACAAGGTATGATTTTTCCTTTCGTATACATCAATCAATTATTACGTATCGAGGTGTCCATTATGAGAAAAACCATTTGAGATGATCTAGAAACTTATCAAGACAAGTATTTATTCCTCGATCTAATCAAAGAATCTTAATACTTTGCCAATTTGTTTCACTTCAATTCTTTGAACCTTTCAAATAATTCACACTTGTATTTCAATAAATACACACATTCAACTCTTTGAATGATCATCTCCTTTTCTTATACTAGTTTGTTCAATTTACAAAATTATTTTCATGTAAGTCAAGTATACAAAATTTATTAAGTAATATTCCATTTATACAAAACATTATTATTATAAATAGAACAACAATTGTTCTTAATTATAATACCAAAGATTTCATCATCCAACAATAAAATGGAAATAATATTTTTAACAAGAACCGAATACAATAACAACTTATCGACTTAATAGATTTGCCTCAGAGGCATTGCTAAACTATAAGTTTCTATAGGCTAATGTGGCAACCTTTGCTTCATTTCCCACATAGATTACTTATATTTGTTTAGCTTTCTACTTCGCTTGGTCCCTTCATAAATCTATATTTATGATAACCAAAGTCAGATCCAATACCCAAGTAGAACCTCGACTTAAAGAAAATTTTATTTTAAATCATGAACAAAATTTGTATTTGTAACCAAAACTCACTAAGCTTCTTTGGTTAGCCTCTCGCAAGATGCTTCTCGCAGCTTTTTTCCAAAGGTCCAAAGCTTATAGCAAAGGGAAGCAAACTCCTTTGCTATCCATATCGCTTTTGTTCTTATTATCCTTTGTTTATGCCTTTCTATTTACCTTCTTTTGAATCGCTTTTCTTTCGTAAGATCCTTTTGGCCCCTACCAAGAAGACTTGATCTTTCTTGTCGAAAAGTGACTCTCAACATTTTTCAACATAAAGTTAAGCAAATCAAATGAGGTCGATATCTAGCTTGTTCATATGAAAAATTCACAACAATTGTGAAAGGAGTCCGGAGTGAGTGCAAGATCAAATCTTAGCTCAACTCTCCATCCATGACAAAACCATTGTCCTAATCGATCAATCAAATTGATAATGTTAAGAACTTTTATCTGCATTTATAATGTGTATCGGCCATTCTAGATCTAAGAGCTCCTTAGATATCTCGATATCTATCACCCCACTTTCCTCACCATCAACTACTTGATGTGCAGAATATAGTAGAGCATCCATAGTTTCATGTCGACGTCAAGCTCATATACTCATGGATGCGAGCATGATGCATCGAGCCAATCAGCATCATCATCTTGCCACTTTCTAAAAGTAGCAATCTCTTCCTCGTAGGCATTGTTCTGCAACCATTGCAGGGATAGGCGACATAAGACATAAGATAGCTTTTCACCATGAGAACTATTCTCAAATTCCTTAACCAATCCGCTTAATTCTTTCATTCATTAATTTAGCATCTAATATGCTTCGCAGTTGATAGTAATTTTAGACATTGTAAAATTTCAGAAATGAATTTGTAATTAACAACATTTTAACATACATTCTTTTATTAATTACCAAAATAATTTAGGTCTTGTTTTAAATTGGTATCTCCCACTATTTTCTTCAAACTATATTACCCTCACTTATATAGTTCGCAAAAATCTAATTAAAGATTTGCTAGTGAGAATAAGGATCCCATTTCAAATGTATATAGCCTTGTGGTGACACAACAAACTATATATAAATAAATAGGTAGACAACTTTTGTCAATTACATCAACTATGCAACTCCTTTCAGATTTTTGCTCTTAGATTATTTTGATCAAGTGGTGGCACATCCGAATCAAAATTATCCAAGTTAAGTCCGACCTAGCACTCCATATATTCAAAAAGAAAATATCATCCTTGTGGTGACACAACAAAACAATATTGTTCAATTTTCTTTATAAGCATCAAATGTGATAAATTAACATCTTAAATACTTAATACTTGCCTTGTGGTGACACAACAAACTCATATTAAATATTTAATACTCTATTAATTTTATCATGCTAGAAGGCTTAACGCTCGATATTCCAAATATCTTTGAACGCTTAGACTTAATATAAAAAATTGAGGGGTTTGTTATTAATTTGTCTCATCTTGCTTAGCGCATGCATATATATATATATATAAAATACGCTATATTATATTAATGAACATGCAAGCATGTTTGCATAATATATAATATATATAGTATAAGCATGCACATATAGAATACTATATTCTACCCGGATTGATTATGGACTTTTATTCTAGTTTGGTTCACTAGAGCCACCAAGTGAACCAAAAGGTCAAACCCTAGGGGTGCAAGAAATAATATTTAAATATAACTATTACATTTAAACCCTGCTCCATTACAAACGGGTCTTCAAGCGCCCCTCGTTTCTTTGATCTCCAATTTTTCAAAATTAATTCTAACTATTCCTATTACAAAACTATTTAAAATAAATAGAAACCTCGATCAAATAATAAGGGAAGTACATAGAGAGGAGATAGAATTTACATTAAGAAAAATTAGAGAAGACGAGGTACGCAGAATTCCCATTTAATAAAAACCCATACATTCATGCATCCAACTAAAATAAAATCCAATCATATCGGTCAATAGTCCATAATCAATCCCATTTATTATCATACACATCACCATATATGCATCAATAAATAACATTCATCTCATGAATAATAAACATTTAATATATATATTGATATCATTTAATGGGCAAATTTAGTTAGATAAAATCTAATTTTGAATCAAAATAAACTCCTTTATTTTAATCCAAATTTAAATCAAAATAAAACTATTTTATTTTAATTTATCCAATTTTGAATAAAATAAACTATTTTATTTTAATCAAAATCTTTAATCAAAATAAACTCCTTTATTTTAATTAATTATGGAATCCAATTCCATATAAAAAAAAATCTTTAATTAAAATAAACTCTTTTATTTTAATTAATTATGGAATCCAATTCCATGTAAAAAAAAAAATCTTTAATTAAAGGAAACACTTGATATTCTTTCCTATTCACAAATAAACTCCTTTATTTTGAATAATATGAAATCTTATTTCATATTTAAATAAACTCCTTTATTTAAGGAAATACTGATTCTCTTTCCTATTCACAAATAAACTCTTTTATTTTGAATAATATGAAATCTTATTTCATATCTAAACAAACTCCTTTATTTAAGGAAAGATGGATTTACTTCCTATTTACAAATAAACTCCTTTATTTTAGGAAAAATAAAATCCAATTTCAACTCCAATTAGTTATCATGGAATCCAATTCCAACTCTAATTAGTTAGCATGAAATTTAATTTTTAAAATTAAAATAAACTTTTATTTTAATTATAAATAAACCTTTTATTTTAAATTTAAAATAAACTTTTATATTTTAATATTAAAATAAAAATTAAAATAAAATTTATTTTAATATTAAAATAAACCTTATATTTAATATATATAATAATATATATATATATATATATATATATATATATATATATATATATATATATATATATATATATATATATATATATATATATATATATATTTATATATTAAAAAAATAAAGCATATTATATATTTTTATGAGGATATAAAAAAATATTCCAAGTTCTTAATTAAAACCTTGAAAATTTTCAAAAAAAAAAAAATTTTTTATTCCTTTTTTTTTTTTTTAGCCGTGAACTTTTGTCTTTGATTTCATTATTCATCCTCATAATAAACCAAATTGCTTTAAAATTAAAAAAAAAAATAAAAGATGAAACATTGACACGCTAACATACATTCATGTGCCATGTTTGCTTTATTTCACGCTATGATTTCATGCTAAATTTTTTTTTTTTTTTTTTTTTTAAATTTATATAATAATAAATTATGCCCAATTAAATTGTTCTAAACACATATCAATATAATATCAAATTAAAACAATTAATAATTCGCATAAAGGTTTGGCTCGATGCCATCATTAGGTTTGTAATATTCATAACGCAATCAAATTGCAAAAAAAGCTAAGCGTGTAAAAAAATCGTAGTTTAAAAATTTTACAAACCATATACCCTTGATCACCCTTTATGCATAATTATTAATTAAACGAAAAGATAAAGAATAAAATCATACCTCAAGATCGAGCTTCCTCGTGTACAAGTTCACCTCCAAATCCTTTTCGCTCAACTTTGAATCCACCGGGTTTGGTTCTTTCCTTTGATCAACGTTAGCCACCCAAGTGTTTGGCCTCTAGAGGTGATCCACCAAGGAAGAATAAAAATTCAAGAAGATGGGTGTTATGGCTAAAACCTAGTTTTTCTATCTCTATAGAAAAAGGCATACTTCCAACAACTTTGAATTATTACGATGACACATTTGTTAAAGTCAACAACCCATACACCCATAATAAGACTCTCTTATTTATAGATGTGGGCAACCCATCTTAACAATTAAGAATTGGGTTTTATTTAATTAATTAAATTCTTTTAATTAATTAAGCTCCCTAATCTTATTAGGATAATTAATTAAACTCTTTTAATTAATTTAACCTCCTAATCTTATTAGAATAAATGAGAGTACTTATATTAAATTAATTCCTAAACTCTTTTAGAAATTAAAATAATAATAATTGTAATAATATTAATAAGACTCTCTTATTAATTTATATTTAATATTTCTAAAATATTAAATAATAATATTAAGCTATTTAATTTATTCTATCACCATAGATTAAATTAAATATACTTAAATATATTATTACGATTATGCCATTAACTTCTTAAATAATTATTCTTCCTTTTATGGTGTGACCCTTTAGGTTCTCCATATTAAACCTATTGTGAATAAATCAATTAGAATAATTCTAATCTTATTTAAATAAATAAATTAAACAATTAATTTATTTAAATAAATAATATTTATTCTACAATAGGGATAAGCCTCTCCCTAAATGATCAACGACTTTCCGTATAATATAGATTTCAACATTAATCATTAAAGAACCTTTGAGTAAATAGTTACCGCATAATTCAATCCTTCCACCATACAATGTCCCAATTAAATATAAGACATGGAATTATCACAAGTCTTATTTTATTTAATTATATGTATTTCGATCCTTAAATGCACAACTCCAAATAATGCAAATTAGAAACTCCTTTCTAATTTCATTCGCTTGCCAAGGACTACCGGGTTGTCATTTATCGAATCACATAGACATTTCTCTTTTTTTATTAGAAGTGGTAGATTCTTTATCGATCATACATTATCTCCATGTATACAACTTATTATACCCAAGCATACCTTTGATATACCCTAAGGGTCTTAAGGAATAAGTCAAAGTATAACTCATCATACACAAGATACTATGATGATCTCAAGTCCAAGGATTACTTGTACTACTATCACTACAGAATTCCTATCGACAGCAAATAAAACTCCATTAGGTATTCCTTAGCGAGCCAATGCTCAAAGGAACTTATTCTCTAATAAGCACCTACATACTTGCTTTTAGTGTCTCCACACAAATGATCATGAGATCAATCATCCTCATCCAACGAGCAAGCAACGATGTACCAATCTATCCGGATTCACTAATCCCCAATTTAGTAATCCAACGATTGGGAACTATTTTAGCTTTTAAGCTTTCATTAAGAATTTAGATCTCATTAGAATGATCATCATCATTATTCTAAAAAATGAATAAGCATTGCTTAAAACTATTGGGTTTATCACATATTATAAAACAAAGATCATGTAGATAATTAAAAGCCTTTAATAAATTAATACTTTTTATTAATAAATGAATAAGATTGTTACAAAGTATATGCTTATCATCAAACATGTTCCGTGGCGAAAGTGTGAGAGGATTTAACAATCATGGCACGGAAACATGGATGTCGTTGAACCAAGATTTTGGAAAGCAAGACGCGGAGGAACATGGTTCACAAATACACCTTTATGTTCCTGGCGGTTCTAAGGAGAGAGAACGACCACCATTGGTATGTCTCTGGGAGACATTTTATGCTAAAGTGTTGCGAAGGAAGTGGAGTTTATTAGACCAAAGAACAAACAAGATATCAGTCTCAAACAAAGTTTGCAGAGTTATCATCATTTGGTGGAGAATGAGGAACGATGACGCGGATGTTTCTTAGAGGTTCAAACCCTAAGATACGCCAAGATCTCATTTCTCATAAATTTTCTCTTTATTCAGATGTATGTCTCAATTATTAGAGCGAGATAACGAGTAAGATCAACCTATCGCCAACCAGATCGTATCGTAGATAGTAAATGTAATAATGATAACCAAATGGGAAAGAAAGAGATGATTTTAAAAATGGTAACCACTCAATCATGGCCATAAAAATAGAAGAAGCGAAATGAGGAGATTTTAAAAGAGGAGATTTAACAACGACATGTGAAGACGATGAAGAAGAAGCGGTTCTAAGGAGGAGAACGACCCACCCATCGTATATCTATAAATGCGAGAGAACATATCAAATCAAACCTGGCCCACAACAGCCAAAGTATGCTATAATTGTGGAAAGGAAGGACATATCGCCGAGATTGTACGAGCTATAGTTATAAATTCTCAAAAACATCATCCCGTAAAAGTCAAAGTCAACGATTTATAAGAGCGCTTAATCAAAATACGAGGAACCCAAACGAGGTGATCACGGTAAGCTATTTATAAATTCTTGCGAGTTATACCTTAATTGATACCGGTGCTACCCATTCATTTATCTCTCCGCTTGTGCTCAACGCTTAAACTTGACTCGGAGAAATTAGACTTTGACCTATCTGTGGAAACTCATTAGAGAAACTTTCATCACATCCACTCGCTTATAAATCTTGTGTGATTCAAGTTGGCACCATTACCTTACCTCCGTGACCTTATCTCTTTAAAGATACTTGCTTTTGATGTGATTTTAGGGATTGATTGGTTAACTACTCATCATGCCAAAATTGATTGTTTTCGTAAGGTTGTTAGTTTTCATATTCCTAACCAACCTCTGTGTTATGCGATTCAAGCAACTAAACCATTAAAATCAATCAACGCATATCTAATCATAAAGCTATTCGCTTATTGAAAAATGGATGTCAAGCTTTCTTAGCCCATGTTATGGATTTGAATAAAGACACGCCAAATTTGAATAATATTCCCGTTGTTATTGACTTTCCGACGATTTCCCGAAGAACTTCCCGGTCTACCACCGTAACGTGAAGTTGAATTCTTTATTGATCTTGAACTCGGTACAAAGCCCATTTCTAAAACCCCATATCGAATGGCTCCTATTGAACTTCGTGAGTTAAAGGTCCAACTACGTGAATTGTTGGACATCGGTTTCATCTGGTCCTAGTACATCTCCTCGGGGTGCTCCTGCTTTATTTGTAAAGAAAGAAAGACGGAGTATGCGACTTTGTATTGACTATCGAGAATTGAACCATGTCACCATCAAGAATAGGTATCCTCTACCTCGTATTGATGACTTGTTTGACCAATTCAAAGGGCACAATTCTTTTCAAAATCGATCTTCGCTTCGATATCATCAATCAAGATTAGAATCGAGGATATTCCAAAGACCGCCTTCGAACTCCGGTATGGGCATTATGAATTCTTAGTCATGTCTTTCGGACTAACTAATGCTCCTGCCATTTCATGGATATGATGAACCGAGTATTCAAGGAATATTTGATCAATTCGTTGTTGTCTTTATTGATGACATCCTTATATATTCCAAAAGTTGTGAAGATCATGAGCACCATTTGAAGTCGGTACTTCAAAGGTTTCGTGAAAACAAACTATATGCCAAATTGAAGAAATGCGAGTTCGGCTTGAGGAGTAGCATTCCTTGGGCACGCAGTGTCAAAACATGGAGTATCCGTTGATCCGGCCAAGATTGAAGCAATACAAAGTTGGGAGCAACCGGAAGTTTGCGATCAAGTACGTAGCTTTTTGGGCTTAATGGTTATTATCGAGATTCGTGGAAGGGTTTTCTCGAATCGCTACTCCATTAACTCAAATTAACTTTCGAAGGATACAAAAATTCATTTGGAGTGAAGAATGCGAGAAGAGTTTCCAAGAGCTTAAGAGGAGACTTATTTCGGCACTGTTTCTAACAATACCATCCGGTTCGGATGGATTTTTTATCTACAAATGATGCTTCGCAAAGGGTTAGGATGTGTTCTCATGTAACGTGGGAAAGTCATAGCTTATGCCTCATGACAACTTAAAGAGTATGAGAGGAATTATCCTACTCATGATCTAGAGTTAAGCAGCAATGCGCTTTCACGCTAAAGATATGGAGGCACTATCTATATGGGGAGAAAGTGGAGATATATTCGCACCATAAAAGCCTTAAATATTTCTTCACTCAAAAGAACTCAACACGCTAAGCAATGACGTTGGCTCGAGCTATTGAAAGACTACGACCACACTATTCAATACCATCCCGGAAAAGTGAACGTGGTATATACGCTATTGAGTAGAAGATCATATGCGTGAACGAAAAGCGATGATGTCAAGTATACGACAGAGCCAACTTTAATAGAAAAAGTTAAGGTTGCTCAAGCCACCCGACCCGGAGAGCCGATGCGTATGAAGAAGAAAGTACAAGAAGGAGCTATTCCTAAGCGAGAATTGATGAAGAAGGAATACTTGAGTCCACTCTAGACTTTGTGTTCCTAACGACTCGATTTGAAGTACAAGATTATGATGGAGGCATACAATACACCATTTGCAATCCATCCTCGAAGTACTAAAATGTATCGTGATCTTCGACATACATTTTGGTGGAACAATATGAAGAGAGAGATTGCAAAGTTTATCTCAATGTGTTTAACTTGTCAACGTGTAAAGGCGGAGCATCTACGGTACCTAAGGGTCCGTTGCAACCACTTGAGATTCCAAAATGGAAGTGGGAACACATTACCATGGATTTCAACGGGTCTTCCTACGGTTTCTCAAGGCATCAATGCTATTTGGGTTATTGTTGATAGATTAACCAAGTCTCGCTTTCATTTCTTGCCGATACGGAGACTTATTCCTCGAACGCCTTGCTAGTATGTGACGTGAATGAGATTGTGAGGTTGCATGGCATGCCCAAGATCCATAGTTTCGATCGTGACCCAAGATTCACTTCAAGATTTTGGGTTAGCTTGCAAAAAGCTATGGGCACGGATTTATTTATTTGCTTCGCATACCATCCTCAAACGGACGGACAATCGAGAAAGGACTATTCAAACTCTTGAAGATTTATTAAGACTCGTGTCCTAGACTTCAAGGGTAGTTGGGATAAGTATTTACCATCAGTGAATTCTCCTACAACAACAGCTTATCGTGCAAGTATAGGTGTGGCTCCATTTGAAGCATTATATGGACGAAAATGTCGCTCTCCAATATGTTGGGATGAGGTGGGTGAAGCAATATTGTTGGGACCCGAGTTAGTACGTGTATGACTACCGAAAAGATCCAAATGATTCGACAACGATACAAACGACACAAGATCGACAAAAGAGTTATGCGGATCTTCATCGAAAGGACGTGGAATTTAGTGTAGGGATCATGTATTGTTGCGAGTTGCTCCATGGAAGGGAGTTACAAGATTTGGGAAGAGAGGAAAGCTCAATCCACGATTTATCGGTCCATTTCAAATTCTTGACCGAGTAGGAAATGTAGCCTATGACTTGCGTTACCTCCAAGTATGTCTCGTGTTCATAATGTGTTTCACATATCTCGTATTTCAAATATGTGAAAGACCCAACCACGTTATAGAGTTAGAACCGGATTTAGATAGTCAAGACTTAACGTATGAGGAGGTACCTGTCAAGATTTTGGATAGAAGGAGCATGTCCTACCCATGAAAGGTCATACCACAAGTTAAAGTTTTATGGAGGAATCATGCTATAGAGGAAATGACCGGGAATTGAAACGGAAATGAAAGTGAGGTATCCTCACCTTTTCAAACACCAGTACGTCGTACGTCAATTTCGAGGACGAAATTTCATAAGGAGGGAGGTTGTAAGACCCCAACTTATTATTAATGAAATTTAATTTTCTATTTATTATTTTGAAATAGTAAGGGTTGATTTGATTAATGTGGATAGTTAGGGGTTAAATACGCAAATATTTCAAAATAAGCAAGTGGTTATAAAATATTCATTGTTGTTTGGGAATATTCGTTTGGTCGTGGAATATTCGCTTCGTCGGGGAATATTCGTATTTACCAAAGCGACCCATGTGTGGGCCCCATAATGTAAAGCGATTGGATGAAGAAAACGATAAATATAAGTGGTTTAAAAATAACACAGAAGTTATTACCAAGTTAATACTTTATTAAAATACCCTATGGTTAAAACACACGAAGCATTACATTGATATTGCACCAATTGTTGATTCTTACGTAAGAAGGCACTACTCAATAATGGTTACGATAATTACTCGTTTAGTATTTTATTGAGTTAATAATTCTTTGCGTTGATATTTTATATTCTTTGTTGTTTCAATAATTGTCATTACACAAGATTTTTCTTTCGAGCAATAATTCATATTATCTCGAATAATATTATTAGATAACATTATTGGCAATGTCTAGAAAGTTCGCATAAGGAGAGGTTTGGTCACCTAATCAAGCGGCAAGAAGAAGAAATTCTTATTGAAAGCCCCTCTTTCCTGAAACTACACGGTTGTCAATATTGTGATTCTCGTAATATTATTTGTGAATAATTAATTATTGATTCATATGATGAGGAAAATATTGATTTTATGTGGATATAGATGGAGAAAAATTTTAATGTGACAATTGTTGAAAATTAAAATTTTATCTGATAAGATAATGTATTATTATATTTTAATAATATAATAATGGTGATATTTTTACAACGAATGTGGGATTTATGAGTATACGAGGAGGAAGAGTATTTTTGTTGCAATAAATGTTTAAAACATGTTAAACATGTTGGTGGACCCCATTTATTGACTGAAATTTGATTATAGCCTATAAAATCGCCCGTTTGTGGATTTTGGTCAATTTCTGATTGGAATTTGGAAATACTTTCTTCTGCAAAGTTGTAGAGAATTGAATTTCCTATAAAAACTCGCGAGATTCGAATTTTTTGATAAAAGGGCTATTTATTATAAATTATTGAAGTTCTGAAGCTCCGAAATAATTAATTTTTGGAAGTTTTAATTATTTTTATTATGAAAAACGTTTTTGTCATTAAAGGTGGGTCTTGCATGTGACGTAAATGCTGAATTCAGATCCTTAAAAGTGGGCGTAGGAATTTGTAATATTAATATTAATATTTTATTAAATTTTCTGCTTTGGTGTTCTAAGCAATTTCTTATAAATAGGGTGCTTAGGTTAGAATTGAAAATCACACCAGAAACTGAAGTTTTCTCTCTCTATATTATCGAGCGTATTCTTGTGAGTATTTTGAGTATACTTTGAGTATTGTTAGACGGTATGCAAGTTCCTTCAAAGACTATACCCTGTTATTCCAAATTTGTAAGTACTAATCTTTTGAGGTAAGGGATGTTATTTTCTTCTCAAATGATATTATTTCTTCAATATCATTATGCTGAAATATTGGTTGAAACTTTTTATCAAATTTGGAACTTTTTCATGTCGGGGTTACTATTCATGAGTTACTATTCACGAGTTACTATTCATGAGTTACTATTCACGAGTTATTATTCACGAGTACTATTCATGAAGTGCGTGAAGATGTTTTTGTGGAATTTCTATCTTTTGGTGTCTGAGTTACTATTCACGATACTAAAGACTATTCACGATACGACACTATTCACCTAAAAATAAAATTTCTTCTTTTGTCCAAAATATCTATTCGGATACTAGCTTTGATTGTATCCATGTTTTGATCATTCTTGAATTTTACACCACTATGATTATTTTGAGGTATTTTTGAACATGGATAAAACAAAGTACTAATCCTTAATCCTTGTCATTTTGTTTCAATCGGATTCGCTTTCTTTAAAATATTTTTCATCATCTTCACCTTAAATGATGATATTATTGAATATCTTTGGCCCAGTGCAAAAAGATGAATGATTTCTGAAGAATATCTTTGGTCAGTAGTGCAAAGATGAACAGTGTTTAGATGAACATGACCAATTAATCGATGATATCTTTGGCTCAGTAGTGCAAAGATGAATATTTGATTCCGTATGTATATTGATTGATGTTACAGGATAAAAGATAGAGCGATGAACTTTTAAATTCATACATAGAAGATAGTAGTTTGCATTCTCTACTTAACTCTTCTAATGAATTATTATTTCATTCATGCGAATATTGATTTAAAATTTGTTGTATCATTGTATTCTATTAGATTTTTTTCATTGAAGACTAACGATAATTTGTTGTATATTATCTTAGTCATAATATTCTTTATCTTTGGGCTAGTTGAGCTCACCCTTTTCCTTTTTGTTCCATTTTTCTCGTGGAGGCGAGAATATAGCGAGTACGTAGCCTGGGGTATGGAATGAAGGTTCTAGAGAGAGTTGTTTAGTAGTCCTCACCATTTTTGTAAAATAATGTATCAATAAATGTGATGAGGATTTATTTGAGTATAGATATTGTCTAGAAGATAATATTTGTATTTAAACTTACAGTTTTACTGTTGTGATAATAAAGTTGTAGTTGTTTCTGTACTATGTATTGACAACTCAGAATGGGTGATGTATACCTATTTTGGGGGCGTCAAAGTAACCCCGACACAAAAAGGTAAAAATTCCACAATAAAATCTATACCAATATTTCGGTATAATGATATTGTAAGAATAACATCATTTAGGAAGAAAATAACATCCCTTACCTCAAAATAATAGTACTTCTAATCGGAATATCGATATAAGGCTGAAGGAAACTTGCACTGATAAATAGAAACTCATAAATTATCTAAATACTTACAAAATACACTCGATAATATAGAGAGAGAAAGAGAGAAAGCTTATGTTTCTGGTGTGATTTTTAATTCTAACTTAGCCCTCTATTTATAGGAAAATATTAGCACACCGAAGCAGACTTGACTCTAGCCGATGGCTTTTACTCGCTACTATTGCCACCCACCACATTTGAAATAAAATTCAAGACATTTCTTCACCAACCACAAGTGGGGCCCACTCAATTCTAGAATTTTCCACCAAAATCATTTATAAACCTAATTTACAATCAACCACCTCTTAAAATTCATAACGAATTATCGTTCATTTTAAACGGTTCAAAATTTGTGGACATATACTCAACTTATATATGTATAATATGTCCAAAGATCACAATGATCCAACAATCGGATTAAAATTATAACTCACATGAATAGAGCTTTAAGAACATCGATTTGATTTTTTAATACATCCAATCCGACAAAATATTAATAAAACACCTCAACATTAATTCCTTCATTTATAACCACATAAATAAATCCATCATTTATATCCACATCAAATAAATATTTCCTTATCATATAAATCAATAATTAATTATTCACAAATAATATTACGTAATCACAATTATGATAACCAAAGTTGCTCCTCAGAAAGAGGGGCTTTCAGATAAGGATTTCTCCTTCATCGCGCGCAATTAGGTGACTAAACCTCTCCTTGATGTAATTTTCTAGACATGTCCAATAATGCTATCTCATAATATTATTCAAATAATATGAATTATTGATCCGATAATGGGAAATAATGTGAAGTGACAATTATTGAAACAACAATAATATAAAATATCAACGCAGCAATTATTGAATCAATAAACTAAAATATTGAATAAGAATTATCGTAATAATTATCGAGTAGTGCCTTCTTACGTAAGAATCAATAATTCAACAATATCATGCTGCAATACTGGTAATATTCTTTAGTAAACCACGCGTAGACATCAGATTTTAACCAATTTGGGTATTCCAACAGTGTTAACGGTAACCATTACGCCGTTATTTATAAAAACTCAAACTTTGTCGTTTTCTTCATTCGATAGTTATTCTGTTATGGGGCCCACGAATGGTTGCGCCGTCGTACGAATATTGCTCGACAACAAGAACATTCCACGACTAAACGAATATTCCCCGACAGAAATGAATATTTTATAACCACTTGCTAATTTTGCAAAATTTTCACAATTCACCCATAACCAAAGTATTACATCAAATTAACACCTTATTATTCACAATAATAATTATAGGAAATTTAATTTTATTTATAATAAGTTGGGGTCTTACATAACCTTTGTGCATAGGACATGTTCTTTCCTATCCAAGATCTTGACAGGTACCTCCTCGTACGTTAAATCTTCGACTATCTCGTGCAGTTCTAACGCAATAATATGATTCGAATTAGTCCACATATTTACGTAACATCGATACGTGAAAAACGTTATGAACACACGACATACTTAGCGTTAAGGCGAGTCTATAGGCCACAGTTGTGAGACCCCGAATTTTATGAAATAAAAGTATTTAATTTTTTTATTTTAGTAATGGTTAAATTGATAAAAGGTTAAAATTAAGGGTGATATGTGAAAATTTTTCAAAGTAGACAAGTTGGCATAAAATACCTAGTTACTATTCACTCTAGTATTAATCACTCGGGTATTTAGGGCACTTTTTGTGTTGGAGTACTATTCACGAGTTACTATTCACGGGTTACTATTTAAGAGTTACTATTCACTATAGTATTGTTCACTCAAGTATTTGAGACACTTTTTGTGTCGGAATTACTATTCATGAGTTACTATTCACGGGTTACTATTCACCCAAATTAATATTCACTTTAGTATTGTTCACTCGAGTATTTGGGATACTTTTTGTGTTGGAGTTACTATTCACGAGTTAATATTCACGAGTTACTATTCATGAGTTACTATTCACTTGTTAATATTCACGAGTTACTATTCACGAGTTACTATTCACCCGAACAATATATTTATTTTCGGTCCAAATCATTTTTGGGTACAATATTATTCCATGAGGAGATGTACTAATTTTTCAGACCGTTGGTTGAAATTATATTAGTAAATCAATAATTCATTTAAATATATTATTATAATATTATATTATAGTAGTATAATGTGATTTTATGATAGTATGTTTTTTTATAATTTGAATGGTAACATTAATATAGTAAATTCATGGTATAAAAGTAAAATGAGGTGAAAGAGAACAATTTGAATTTGAATTCTGATGATGTAAACAATGATGTCATCAGAAGGATGATGTAAGCAATGATGTCATTTGATCGATGATGTAAGCAATGATGTCATATGATCGATGATGTAAGCGATGATGTCATAAATTATGGCGAAAAGACTATTTTACCCTTACCTCTACCAAGCTTATAAATGAAGCTCATTCCTTCATTATTTTCTTACGAATTCATTGAAACTCTAGAGAGAGAAACTATAGAGAGAATTCTTCTTCTATAATCTTGAGAGTATTTCTTTAGAGTTTAAGAAAGCTTTGAGCATAGTATAAGTTTCCTTCTAGTATATCCTCGCCCTACTAGTCGGAATACTCTTCTTTGAAAGGTAAGAGATATCATTATTGTGGTAAGGGATATTATTTGTTGTACCCGTAAGGGGTGTTATTCTTTCGTATTCGTGAAGAGAACTTCTGTTATTCCATTATTTATTATTACATTAGAATAACTTTGTATGCTGCTTTTATCCTATACTTGGTGGAATGACCTGTATATGCGGTTTACCCAATACTTGGTGATCTTCTTTTATTATTCCGCATTTATTATTCTGTTGGAATAACCTGTATGCGCGATTTAACCTATACTTGGTGGAATGACCTGTATATGCGGTTTACCCAATACTTGGTGATCTTCTTTTATTATTCCGCATTTATTATTCTGTCGGAATATCCTGTCGGTGTGAATTTCACCTGACCTGGTTCCAATATTTATTATTCCGCATTTATTATTATGTCGGAATATCCTTTCTGTGCGTTTTACGCCTGACCTGGTTCCATTAATTATTATTTCGCATTTATTATTCTGTTGAGAATAACCTGTCTGTGCGTTCTCTATCGCATGCATGCTGATGTCTTTTGTTATTCCATTCTTTATTATTCAGTTGGAATAACCTGTCTATGTGGATTACCACATGCATGGTGAATGATCCTTTATATTCATTCCTTATTAAATTGTGGAAATAATCTGTTTAAGTGGATTACCGCATGGCGGTGAAAATCCATTTGCAGTTTCATATATTCTTTATTATACTGTTGGTTATTGGTTTTACAGTTGTATGTCTTTGACCCATAGTGAAATGATGATATGTTTTTGAATATCTTTGGCTTACGTGCAAAGATGAATTGTTAATTGATAGCTTTGGCCCGTAGTGTGCAAAGATGGATGTGTGTATGACATGATCATGTGACCACCGGTGATACTAATGAATATCCTCGGTAGTGAGCGGGGATGATTCGATGATGGGAATTATTTATTTAGTTGAGTCTCAGCGATGGCTTTTATAGTTGAACATCTTTAGCACGTAGTGCAAAGGTAGACAACTGATTGGTATGATCATTGTTATTACATCTGAATATCTTTAGCCTTTGGGGTAACGATATTGAGTAAACGTTCTATTAAGCCTTTGTGACAAGAAAGAATTGTTAATTCACATTATTATATATATGAATTGTGAATTTAACTAACATCTTTGGTGGTTAAGGTGAAGACACGTGATGAAAGTTCTATTTGTCTTGAGTATAACAAAGAACTGTTGATGAGTATTATAGGAATAAAATATCAACGATGGACTTTTAATTTAGAGGAGACAGTAGACATTATGTTCTACTTGACTCTTCTAATGGATTGTTAATTCCGTTGCAATTATGGTTGAAAAGTTTTATTATCTACCATATGTTATAAATCTCTGATTTATTATTAATGAGAACTATTGATAATGTAGTTATCTTTAGTCATGATATTCTTTACTGGGCTAGTTGTGCTCACCCTTTTACTTCACAATTCCTTTCAGGTAATAAGAGTGTAGTTGGGTCGAGCGGGGATAACAGGGAAATAGTGAGATGGTTCGAGACTGTCGAAGTTTCTCAATACATTATAAAACAGCATGACATACAATATATAATTGTATTGAGGACCTAAGATGTGGGTGTCGTATTTTATACGTCACGTAATATTTTATTTTGGTGAACTATAATAGGGTGAAGTGAACCTGACTTTGGAAGCGTTATTTGCTGCTGTATTATATATGGCATTGTAATAATTTGAGTTTGGATAGTGTCTATGAGACTATATTGTATTAAAACTCACAGTTAACTGTGGTCGTATTCTTTACGACAGTTCAACAGTTGTATAAATGAAGTTGGTATTTGATTTTTATAGTGTGATATCTGGCGACTCAGAATGGGTCGTGTGGACCTAATTTTGGGGGTGTCACAATTGGTATCAAAGCTTAGGGATATGGTCGCTGGCGGAGATAAGAGTCTAGAACTAGGAGGGGAGAGACGAGTTATATACTTCAGCAAGTGTGTGACTTACCTAAGTCTGAATTGTTTACTTGATAAGTTGACAAATTATGATATGTCAATTAAACTTTGTTTTGCTATATTCTAGAATGATATCTCAAATACGTGAGATGAGAAATGGGAAAATCATGATAATGAGGAAATTACAGGAAGATACATCTGATCAAAAGAAAGCAAGGTATTCTCATCTCTTCAATATCAGTAATCGTAAATTTCGAGGGCGAAATTTCATAAGGAGGGGAGATTGTGAGACCTCGAATTTTATGAAATAAAAGTATTTAATTTTTCTATTTTAGTAAATGGTTAAATTGATAAAAGGTTAAAGTTAAGGGTGATATGTGAAATTTTTTCAAAGTAGACAAGTTGGCATAAAATACCCAGTTACTATTCACTCTAGGATTAATCACTCGGGTATTTAGGGCACTTTTTGTGTTGGAGTACTATTCACGAGTTACTATTCCCGGGTTACTATTCACGAGTTATTATTCACCCAAATTACTATTCACTCTAGTATTTTTCACTCGAGTATTTGGGACACTTTTTGTGTCGGAGTTACTATTCACGAGTTACTATTCACGGGTTACTATTCACCCAAATTACTATTCACTTTAGTATTGTTCACTCGAGTATTTGGGATACTTTTTGTGTCGGAGTTACTATTCACGAGTTACTATTCATGAGTTACTATTCACGAGTTAATATTCATGAGTTACTATTCACGAGTTACTATTCACGAGTTACTATTCATGAGTTACTATTCACCCGAACAATATATTTATTTTCGGTCCAAATCATTTTTGGGTACAATATTATTCCATGAGGAGATGTGCTAATTTTTCAGACCGTTGGTTGAAATTATATTAGTAAATCAATAATTCAATTAAATATATTATTATAATATTATATTATAGTAGTATAATGTGATTATATAATAGTATGTTTTTTTTAATTTGAATGGTAACATTAATATAGTAAATTCATGGTATAAAAGTAAAATGAGGTGAAAGAGAACAATTTGAATTTGAATTCTGATGATGTAAGCAATGATGTCATCAGAAGGATGATGTAAGCAATGATGTCATTTGATCGATGATGTAAGCAATGATGTCATATGATCGATGATGTAAGCGATGATGTCATAAATTATGGCGAAAAGACTATTTTACCCTTACTCTACCAAGCTTATAAATAGAAGCTCATTCCTTCATTATTTTCTTACGAATTCATTGAAACTCTAGAGCGAGAAACTATAGAGAGAATTCTTCTTCTATAATCTTGAGAGTATTTCTTTAGAGTTTAAGAAAGCTTTGAGCGTAGTATAAGTTTCCTTCGAGTATATCCTCGCCCTACTAGTCGGAATACTCTTCTTTGAAAGGTAAGGGATATCATTATTGTGGTAAGGGATATTATTTATTGTACCCGTAAGGGGTGTTATTCTTTCGTATTCATGAAGAGAACTTCTGTTATTCCATTATTTATTATTCTGTTGGAATAACCTGTATGTGCGGTTTACCCTATACTTGGTGGAATGACCCGTATATGCGATTTACCCAATACTCGGTGATCTTCTTTTATTATTCCGCATTTATTATTCTGTTGGAATAACTTGTATGCACGATTTACCCTATACTTGGTGGAATGACCTGTATATGCGGTTTACCCAATACTTGGTGATCTTCTTTTATTATTCCGCATTTATTATTACTCATAGAATATCCCGCTTGTGAATTTCACCGACTGGTTCCAATATTTATTATTCCGCATTTATTATTACTCCGGAATATCCCATCGTCTCAAGCTTTTACGCGGGACACGGTTCCATTAATTATTATTTCGCATTTATTATTCTCATTGAGAATAACTCATGCATGCGGTCTCTATCGCATGCATGCATGCCGATGTCTTTTGTTATTCCATTCTTTATTATTCTCATTGGAATAACTGCATACATGTGGATTACCACATGCATGGTGAATGATCCTTTATATTCATTCCTTATTAAATTGTGGAAATAATCATTTAAGTGGATTACTGCATGGCGGTGAAAATCCATTTTGCGCTTTCATATATTCTTTATTATCTTTTGTTGGTTATTGGTTTTACAAATTGTATGTCTTTGACCCATAGTGAAATGATGATATGTTGTTGAATAACTTTGGCTTACGTGCAAAGATGAATTGTTAATTGATAGCTTTGGCGTAGTGCAAAGATGGACAGTGTATGATACGATCATGACCAATGGTGATACTAATGAATATCCTCGGGCAGTAGTCGGGGATGATTCGATGATGGGAATTATTTATTTAGTGAGTCTCGGTGATGGCTTTTATAGTTGAACATCTTTGCACGTAGTGCAAAGGTGTACAAACCCATTGGTATGATCATTGTTATTACATCTGAATATCTTTAGCCTTTGGGGTAAGGATATTGAGTAAACGTTCTATTAAGCCTTTGTGACAAGAAGGAATTGTTAATTCACATTATTATAAATATGAATTGTGAATTTAACTAACATCTTTGGTGGTTCGGTGAAGACACGTGATGAAAGTTCTATTTGTCTTGAGTATAACAAAGAACCGTTGATGAGTATTACGAGAAATAAAATATCAACGATGGACTTTTAATTTAGAGGAGGCAGATGAGACATTATGTTCTACTTGACTCTTCTAATGGATTGTTAATTCACTGCAATTATGGTTGAAAAGTTTTATTATCTCATCAGTATGTTATAAATCTCTGATTTATTATTGATGAGAACTATTGATAATGTAGTTATCTTTAGTCATGATATTCTTTACTGGGCTAGTTGTGCTCACCCTTTTGCTTCACAATTCCTTTCAGGTAATAAGAGTGTAGCTGGGTCGAGCGGGGATAACAGGGAAATAGTGAGATGGTTCGAGACTGTCGAAGTTTCTCAATACATTATAAAACGGCATGACATACAATATATAATTGTATTGAGGACCTAAGATGTGGGTGTCGTATTTTATACGTCACGTAATATTTAATTTTGGTGAACTATAATAGGGTGAAGTGAACCCGACTTTGGAAGCGTTATTTGCTGCTGTATTATATATGGCATTGTAATAATTTGAGTTTGGATAGTGTCTATGAGACTATATTGTATTAAAACTCACAGTTAACTGTGGTCGTATTCTTTACGACAGTTCAACAGTTGTATAAATGAAGTTGGTATTTGATTTTTATAGTGTGATATCTGGCGACTCAGAATGGGTCTTGTGGACCTAATTTTGGGGGCGTCACAATAGTTCCTACTCGATCGAGGATTTCAAATAAATCAAAGGCTTGAGCTTTCTTCTCTTCATCGACTCTTACTTCTAGAATAACGCATTCTTCTTTATATTCATCAGCTCTGGTGTGTAGCTTGAGCGGTTTTAACTTTATCAATTAATTTTGATTCTACTCGTATATTTAACATCATAACGTGGGTCCCTAGAGTCTTTAACTCTATCTTTATCGTTTGTAAATTATACAAAATAGGTCTTTGTGTTCAACAATATCGCACTCGTACTCGCGTACGATCTTCTACTCAACGCGTCAGCTACCACGTTCACTTTTCCAGGATGGTATGGTCAGAATAGGTTCCTAAATGAGTCACCTATTGAGCTCTTGGAAAATCTTCTCGTATTCCTTGCTCCATACGAATTTTGTATCTTTTCGAGTCAGCTAAGTTAACGGAGTAGCGATTCGAGAAAATCCTTCCACGAATCTCCAATAGTAACTAGCTAAGCCTAGAAAGCTACGTATTTCGATTACTGACTTAAGTTGCTCTCAACTGTGACTCATATCCCAATCTTGGATAGCACGTCACAATAGCACCTATTATTTTACCACCAAACAAATATAAGCGTCCCTACGAGAGAGTCGGCTTTGGTGCATTCCACAAAGGAAGTTACCAGATAGAGGCTTGAGTACCAACTCTTGTAGTTGGGTTTTTAACTCCTGAAGTTCAATAGTAGCCATTCGATAAGAGATTTTAGAAATGGGTTTTGTACCGGGTTCAAAGTCGATACAAAATTCAATATCACGCTCTGGGGGTATGCCAGGAAATTTGTCAGGAAATTCACTAACAACAGAAAAATCAATTAAATCTGGCGTATTTTTGTTTAAATCCATTAAATGGGTAAGAAAACTTGGCATCCGTTTTTCAATAAACGAATGGCTTTATGGCTTGATATGAAAGTGTTTGACTTCAATGATTTGGTTTCTTGAATTCGCATAACAGGTTAGTTAGGAATATGAAAACTAACAACCTTATGAAAACAATCAATTTTGGCATGATGAGTAGTTAACCAATCAATCCCTAAAATTATGTCAAATGCAAGTATCTTTAAAGAGATAAGATCAACAGGTAATGTGATTGTGCCCATTTGGATCAAACAAGATTTATAAATCGTGGATATGATAACAGTTTCTCCTAACGGAGTCTCCACAGATAAGTCAAAGTCTAATTTCTCCGAAGTGAAGTTTAAACGTTGAGCACAAGCAGGAGAAATAAAAGAGTGGGTAGAACCGATATCTAATAAGGTATAGACTTCAAAAAAAATTATAATTAACTAACCCGTGCTAACTTCGTTTGGGTTACTCGCTCTTTGAAAAGTCACGAAAAACGCTCTTCCTGAAACCACCGACTTTGTTTTGTCCGTATCCACCTTTGGTGCCACCGTCCCCAACCGGACTTGATTTATTCTGAGACAAAATCGAGCTATGTGACCGTCTTTTCCACAACTAAAACATATCTTGGAAAGCTGTGAACAGTTTGGACTTATATGTCCCTCCTCTCCGCATCTATAGCATCTAACTGGCGGTCGTTCTCCTCCCCTAGAATTTGTTGCTGGTGCTGTTGCCAACGTCTTCCCGTCATCGTTAAATCTTCTCTTCTTGAAATTTCCACTTGAATCATTTCTTCTATTATCTTGGCCATAATTACCACCGAAGTGGTTACCATTTCTGGCATGATAATTTCCTCTATGATGATTATCATTGTTCCGATAACCGTTGCCACCGGTACGATTATTATCGTGTTGTTGCTCGTTATCCTCCGGTTGGGCTGGCTCATTATCGCGCTCCAATAACTGAGCCCTATTCACTACATCTGAATATAAACAAAGTTTGTGAGAAATGAGGTATTGACGTATTTCGGGTTTCAAACCTCGCAGAAATATTCGCGTTATTCTCTCCTTATTATCAACCAAATGGGATGCAAATCGGGACAACTCGGCAAACTTAGCTTCGTACTGCGACACGATCATATTGTTTTGCTCCAGCTTGATGAACTCAACCTCCTTCGTGTGACGAATACTTTCGAGAAAGTTCTTGTCGTTGAACAATTCTTGGAAATTCTCCCAAGACATCTTTAGTGCGGCAGGTTGAGTACGCTTTACCGATTCCCACCAGTAATATGCCTCTCCTCGCAACGTAAAGGTGGGAAAGGAACCTTTTGATCCTCGGAACATCCCAAGACATCAAATATCTTGGTGATCTGCTTTATCCACGTCTCTGCCGTAAGTGGTTCTGGCTTTCCCAAAAACTCCGGTGGTCCCAGCTCCTTGAACTGCTTAGTGGTGACTATCCGAGAGTTGCCAGTGTTTCCACCTGCATTTTGAATAGGAATCCCTCTCGCCTGATGTTGCATGAATTGCATAAAGCCTCTGAACATCCCATCGTTCATCATTTGATCAGTGTTGTTGTTTACCTGAGGATTATTGCCATCCTGATGCACATTATCCTGGGTATTGATCGTTGGTGACTCAACGGTCTCATATGCTTCATTACTTATCACAACATTTTTATATGCCATTTTCAAACACTGCCACAAAACAAGGGTTAATTGACATATCACATATTATCCCTATACTCTGACCGACCAATTAAATACCAAATAAACTTAGGTAGGTCATACTAGCGAAGGAATTCCCCGTCTCTCCCCTCCTAGTTCTTGTCTCACACCTTTGCCAGGGATCATATCCCTAAGCTTTGATACCAACTGTGACGTCCCCAAAATAGGTATACATCACCCACTCTGAGTCGCCAAATACATGGTACAGAAACAAATACAACTTCAGTAATATAATTGTCGTGCAAAATACGACAACAGATATACTGTGAGTTTAAATACAAATATTGTCTTCTAGACAATATCCACACTCAAATAAGTTCTCATTACAATTATTGATACACTATTTTACAAAAATAGTGAGGACTACTAAAACAACTGTCTAGGACCATCACTCTATACCCATACTTTGGTTCTTCTTTATGTGTTCGCTTCTTGAGAAGAAAAATGGAAAAAAAAAGAAAAGGGTGAGCTCAACTAGCGTAGTAAAGAATATTATGACTAAGATAATATATAATAAATTATCCTTAGTCTTCAACAGTGAAAAATTTGATAAAATATAATAGACAATAAGTTTTAGATCAACAATCGTAGCGGAAATAACAATCCATTAGAAGAGTCAAGTAGAAAAGAATTCTACTATCTTCTAAGATTTAAAAGTCCATTATCAATATTTTATCCTGTAACATCAATCAATATACATCTTGAATCAAATATTCATCTTTGCACTACTGAGACAAAGATATTCATTTGTATATCACCAATTGGTCATGTTCATCTCAACACTGCTCATCTTTTGCACTACGGGCCAAAGATATTCATTAGGTAATCATTCATCTTTTGCACTACGAGCCAAAGATATTCATCGGTTAATCATTCATCTTTGCACTATAGGCCAAAGATATTCAGTAAATCATCATTTAGGACTGAGGATGATGAAAAATATATTAAAGAAAATGAATCTAGTGAGATAAAAGAACAAATATTAGGGATTCGTATTACAGTTTATCCAAGTTCAATAATACTCCATAATAACCAATTTTGAAGCAGAATTCAAAAATAAAGATCAAAACATGGGTACAATTAAAGATAGTAACCATAATAGACATCTTGGACAAAAAGGAGAAAATTTCATTTTTCTTGAATAGTCTTGAGTATTCGTGAATAAAGTGTCGTATACATGAATAATGTCGATATCGTGAATAGTAACCCCGACACAAAAAGGTAGAAATTCCACAATAAAATCTATACCAATATTTCGGTATAATGATATTGAAAGAATAACATCTTTAGGAAGAATATAACATCCCTTACCTCAAAAAGACAAGATTTTACATTGGAATCTTTGGATATAATCTTCAAGGAACTTGCACCGTATAACAACACTCAAAGTATCAAAATACTCACAAGAATACGCTCGATAATATAGAGAGAAATAGAGAAAACTTATCTCTGGTGTGATTTTCAATTCTAACTTAGCCCTCTATTTATAGTAAAATGTTAGCACGCCGAATCAGACTTGATGTGAAGCCCCCAAAATAGGTATACAACACCTATTCTGAGTCGCCAAATACATGGTACATAAAGCAAACTACAACTTCAATAATACAATTGTCGTACAAAATACGACAACACATACTGTGAGTTTAAATACAAATATTGTCTTCTAGACAATATCCACACTCAAATAAGTCCTCATTACAATTATTCATACACTATTTTACAAAAATAGTGAGGTCTGTTACAACGACTTTCTAGAACCATCTCTCCATACCTCGACTAGATCCTGCTATGTTCTCACCTCCTGAGAAGAAAAATGGAACAAAAAGGAAAAGGGTGAGCTTAACTAGCCCAGTAAAGAATATTATGACTAAGATAATATACAACAAATTATCATTAGTCCTCAACAGGGAAAAATCTGATAGAATATAATAAACAACAAGTTTTAGATCAATATTCTGTAGCGGAAACATCAATCCATTAGAAGAGTCTAGTAGAGAATGAGTTCTACTATCTTCTAAGATTTAAAAGTCCATCATCAATATTTTATCCCTGTAACAACAATCAATATACATTTTTAATCAATATTCATCTTTGCACTACGTGCCAAAGATATTCATTTATATCACCAAATGGTCATGTTCATCTCAACACTGCTCATCTTTACACTACTACTAGCCCAAGATATTCATCAATTAATCATTCATCTTTGCACTACAGGCCAAAGATATTCAGTAATATCATCATTTAGGACTGAGGATGATGAAAAATATTTTAAAGAAAACGAATTCAGTGAGACAGAATGACAAATATTAGGGATTCGTATAACAGTTTATCCAAGATTAATAATACTTCATAATAACAAATTTTGAAGTAGAATTCAAAAATAAAGACCAAAACATGGATACAATCAAATATAGTAACCATAATAAACATCTTGGATAAAAAGAAGAAAATTTCATTTTTTAGTGAATAGTGTCGTATTCGTGAATAGTGCCTTATACGTGAATAGTAATCCCGTCACAAAAAGTTCCAAATTTGATAAAAAGTTCAGACCAATATTTCGGCACAATGATATTGAAGAAAATAATATCATTTAAGAAGAAAACAACATCCTTTACCTCAAAATAACCGTACTTCTGACTGAATTTCGGATATAGTGCTGACAAAAACTTGTACTGAATAGCAACTCTCAAAGTATCAAAATACTCATAAAAATACGCTCGATAATCTAGAGAGAAAGAAAACTTGTTTCTGGTGTGATTTTTAATTCTAACATAAGCACCTATTTATAGGAAAATGATAGAACGCCAAAAGAGACTAAATTAATAAAATAATAATATTTATTAATCTTCCTTCTATGCCACCTTTGAATTCAGCCCACCACAATTGAAAGAACAATTCAGCACATGCATTCAATCACCAACCAAAAAGTGGGTCCCACCCATAATTTAATAAAAAGCATTTTATTTTCCAAAACTTCAATAATTCATAGAAAATAGCCCGTTTATCAGAAAAGTATGAATTTTATGTCCATTCTGCCTGAAATCGAATTCTCTACAACTTTGTAGCTTTGAATTTTTCCAAATTTCAAATAGAAAATATCTGAAATCCACAAACGGATGATTTTTAATATCTCCACACCGACAAAATACTGATAAAACACCTCAACATTAATTCCTTCATTAATAACCACATAAAATAAATAAATCCATCATTTATATCAAATAAATATTTCATTATCATATAAATCAATAATTAATTATTCACAAATAATATTACAGAATCACAATTATGACAACTCATCTGGCTCCTCAGGAAAGAGGGGCTTTCGATAAGAATTTCTCCTTCTCGCCGCGCCTTGTGATTAGGTGACCAAACCTCTCCTTGACAGAATTTTCTAGACATGTCAAATAATGCTATCTCATAATATAAAATATCAACGCAGCAATTATTGAATCAATAAAATAAATATTGAACAAGAATTACTATAACAATTATTGAGTAGTGCCTTCTTACGTAAGAATCAATAATTTAAAATATCATGCATCCACGCCAGACATCGTATTTTAACCACCGGTATTCAACGATGTTAATTGGTAACCATTACGTTAATAATAAAAAAACTCATACTTTGTCGCTTTCTTCATCCGATAATTATTACATTATGGGCCCCTGAAATGATCAAGCTACTGGTAAATGCGGATATTCTGACAAAAAGAATATTCCACGATCAAACGAATATTCCCCGACAAAAGGAATATTTTATAACCACTTGCTTATTTTGTAAAAATTTGTACATTTCACCCATAACTAAAATATTATATCAATTTAACACCTTATTATTCACAATAATAATTAGAGGAAATTCAATTTTATTTATAATAAGTTGGGGTCTTACAACCTCCCCTCCTTATGAAATTTCGTCCTTGAAATTAACGTACGTACCTGGTGTATCGAAATGGTGAGGGTACCTCGCTTTCATTTCCGATTCCAACTCCTAGGTCATTTCCTCAATAGCATGGTTTCTCCACAAAACCTTAACTTGTGGTATAACTTTGGTGCGTAGGACATGCTCTTTCCTATCCAAGATCTTAACAGGTACTTCTTCGTACGTTAAATCTTCGGTTATCTCGTCTGGTTCTAAAGAAATAATATGGTTCGGGTCTTTCACATATTTACGAAGCATAGATATGTGAAAAACATTATGAACACGAGACATACTTGGAGGTAATACGAGTCTATAGGCCACATTTCCTATTCGATCAAGAATCTCAAATGGACCAACAAATCATGGATTGAGCTTTCCTCTCTTCCCAAATCTTGTAACTCCTTCCATGGAGCAATACGTAATAAAGATACGATCTCCGATATTAAATTCCACGTCCTTTCTATGAAGATCAACATAACTCTTTTGTCGATCTTGTGAGGTTTGAATACGTTGTCGAATCATTTGGATCTTTTCTGTAGTCATGTGTACTAATTCTGGTCCCAACAACGTTGCTTCTCCCACCTCGTCCCAAAGATACGGAGAATGACACTTTCGTACTGGCGCTTGAATGGAGCCATTTTTATACTTGTTTGATAACTGTTGTTGTAGGAGAATTCCACCAGTGGAGAGCACTTATCCCAACTTCCTTTGAAATCTAGGACACAAAGTCTTAATAGATCTTCAAGGGTTTGAATAGTCCTTTCCGATTGCCCGTCCAGTTTGAGGATGGTATGCTGAACTAAATCGTAAATCTGTGCCCATAGTGTGAGACCCCAGATTTTATAAATAAAGATTTAATTTTCTCGATTTTTTTTAAATATTATGGTGTGGATTTGATATAATGTTATAGTTGTGGGTAATATTTATAAATTTTGCAAAGTACGCAAGTTGTTATATAATATTCGATTGGTCGAGGAATATTCTTTTTTCGGGAATATCCGTCGACGAGTACAAATCATTGGTGGACTCCATAACGAAATTATTGTTTGATTGAGAAAACGACAAAAATACTTTATGAAAAAATAACGGCGGAAGTTTTACTACGTTAATCGTTGAAACACACGGTGTTAAAAAATACGATAATATGCGTGGTTGCGTAGTAGCACACGATATTGATTATTGATGCTTACGTAAGAAGTCACTCGGTTATACTCAATTATTACTACAAAGAATTTCTTTGCATCATATGTCTCATATTATTGATTCAATTATTGTCACAAAGATTTTGCATAATATTTATTATTATTAAATCAATAATTGAGACGACAAAGTTATTCATATTATTATTTGCAATATTGATAATGTCTAGAAGTTACATCGAGGAGAGGTTTGGTCACCTAATTGCGGCGCAATAAGGAGAAATCCTTATCGAAAAGCCCCTCTTTCCTGGGAACGACCTGGTTGTTAAATATTGTGAGTTATAATATTAATGATGAATAAGTTGTGTTGATTAAAGATGAAATTGATTGTTCCATTGTATTGGGATTATTAGTGTTAGTGAAAATTGACATTTATTTCGATGATAATTGATGTCTGGAGGTTATATTGTTCACTCGGGTATTCGGAGCACTTTTCATGTCGGAGTACTATTCACGAGTTACTATTCACAAGTTAATATTCACGAGTTATTATTCACGGGGTACTATTGATTCACATTATTTACTATTAGGGGTGGTGGTGCAAGATTGATAATACTTGCATGACTAAGTTAAAAATGGAGGTATAGATGGAGGTACTATACTGTAATTGTTTTTATCACATAATTATAACTATTGAGTCACATGATTTACAATTGATTCACATTATTTACTATTAGGGGAGTTGGTGCAAGTTTGATAATACTTGTAGGACTAAATTAAAAATAAAAGAAAAGTTGGAGGTATTGTACTGTAATTTTTTGAGCCCCAAAACGTGCAATTATCGAAATTATATTTTTCTATAAATAGAAGCTCATTCTTCCTTCATTTCTCACTAATTCACTAAAGCTATAGAGTAATTATTATAGAGAGAAATTATAGAGAGAAAGAAGAAAAGTATTATGCTACTTCACTACTTCTATATCCAGTTTCTTCTAAGGTAGGGAATATTATTTGTTGTACTCGTAGGGAATATTATTTGTTGTACTCGTAGGGAGTATTATTTCTTTCTTCCGTCTTCATGAAGAGAAATTCTGTTATTCCATTCTTTGTTATTATGTTGGAATAACCTGTCTATGTGAAGTACCGCATACTTGGTGAAATTCTTCTGTTATTCCATTCTTTATTATTCTCTGTTTGGAACATCCATGCATCTGCAAGCGTTTATACTGGGACCTAGTTCCATTATTTATCATTACTGTTGGAACATCCTCGCATGCTTTTACGCATGACACGGTTCCATTATTTATTATTATGTTGGAATATCACATGCATGCGTTTTACATCGGACCTGATTTCGTCTTTTATTATTATGTTGGAATATCCCGTCATGCATTTTACGCCGGACTGATTCCGTTATTTATTATTCTATGGAATAACCTATCTGTAAGATTACTATCGCATGCATGGTGATTTCTTTTGTTATTCCATTCTTTATTATACTCAGGTTGGTTAAAACTTTGACTTCTATATTTCACGAAATTAGTGGAATATCCTTGATATTCTTGCTTCATCCAAGATCTTTTCATGGAAATATTCTTACGAGCATTCTTGAATTTTACTCTACAAAGCGATGATCATGTTGACAATTTGGACGTTATCAGTTCCTAGATAAATTAATTCTTGAACTTATTTTATTGAATTCTTATATCATTGTCATCATCCTCATGCTTATATTATGTTGAAAATCATCTGTGGCCTGTAGTGCATAGATGGACTTGGTATGATTATGACCAAGGATTATTCGGTATAATAATAACCGTAATGTTACAAATGATGTGGAAAAAGTCCTCATTGGCCCGTAGTGCATTGATGGACAGTTTTTTGGTATGATTATGGCTATGGATTCTCTTTGGCCGTAGTGCAAAGATGAATTATTTTATGGCATTATCAGGACCGTTGATGAAAACATGATTATCTTTAGCCAGTAGTGCATGGATAATTCATGGTCATGATATCTTAAAGAATATCCTCGGCCGAAGTAGTGTAAGTGATTCGATGATGTGGATTATTTATTAAGTTTGAGTCCCAAATGATAAAAGTGATGAAAACCTTTTATGTAAGACCCCAAATTATTAATAAATAAAATTTATTTTCCTCTATTTATTATTTTGAAATAGTAAGGGTTGATTTGATTAATGTGGATAGTTATGGGTAAAATCATGCAAATATTTGAATAAGCAAGTGGTTATAAAATATTCATTATTATCGTGGGAATATTCGTTTGGTTGTGGAATATTCGATCTTTGTCGGAGAATATTGATGCGACTATACACGATCTTTTGTGGGCCCCATAACTAAAAAGTGATTGGATGAAGAAAAACAACAAATATAAGTTGTTTAAAAATAATTCAGTAGTTATTACAGTTAATCTTGTTAAAATACTCTTTGGTTAACACACACGAAGCTAGACACGGTATTGCACCAATTATTGATTCTTACGTAAGAAGGCATTACTCAATAATTGTTACGATAATTACTATTCAATATTTTATTTTATTGATTCAATAATTTTACATTGATATTTTATATTCTTTGTTGTTTCAATAAATTGTCATTACACAAATATTTTCCATTATCGAAGCAATAATTCATATTATCCGAATAATATTATTAGATAACATTATTGGCAATGTCTAGAAAGTTCATCTTAAGGAGAGGTTTGGTCACCTAATCATTAGGCGCCCAAGAAGAGAAATTCTTATTGAAAGCCCCTCTTTCCTGAAGAACTACCGGTTGCCAAAGATCTTGTGATTCTGTAATATTATTTGTGAATAATTAATTATTAATTTATATGATGAGGAAAATATTGATTTTATGTGGATATAGATGGAGAAAATTTTAATGTGACAATTGTTGAAAATTAATATTTTATCTTTTTCGATAAAATAATTCATTTAAATATATTATTTTAATAATATATTAACGGTGATATTTTTATAATGAATGTGGGATATATGAGTATATGAGGAGGAAGAGTATTTTTTGTGGCATTAAATGTTTAACACATATTTTGTGTGTTGGTGGACACATTTCTTGGCCCAAAATTTGATTATAACTTGTAAAATCGCTCGTTTGTGGATTTCGGTTAATTTCTGTTTGGAATTTGGAAAAACTTCCTTCCGTAAAGTTGTAGATAATGGAATTTCCTATGGAAAGTCGCGAGTTTCAATTTTTCTGATAAAAGAGCTATTTATTATGAATTATTGAAGTTCCAAAGTTCAAATAATTGATTTTTGGAAGTTTTAATTGTTTTAATTAACAAAAAACGTTTTTAGATGTATGAGCCTCATTTTACATGTGTTAGGTTGTTGATTTCAGATTCTCAAAGGTTGGCGTAGACAAATTTTTATAAATATATTATTATATTAAATTTTACGCTTTGGTGTTCTAAGCATTTTCCTATAAATAGGGTGCTTAGGTTAGAATTGAAAATCACACCGAAACTCAAGTTTTCTCTCTCTATATTATCGGCGTTCTTGTGAGTATTTTTTGAGTATACTTTGAGTATTGCTATACGGTGCAAGTTCAAGTCATAGCCTTTATATCCTGTGTTTCAACTAAAGTATTGTCTTTTCGAGGTAAGGGATGTTATTTTATTCGAAAATGATATTATTTCTTCAATATCATTATGCCGAAATATTGGTTGGAAATTTTTATCAAATTTGGAACTTTTTCATGTCGGGGTTACTATTCACGAGTTACTATTTACGAGTACTATTCACGAAGCGTGAAGATATTTTTTATGAAATTTCTATCTTTTGGTGTCGGAGTTACTATTCACGTATACGACACTATTCACGTATACGGCACTATTCACGAATACGGCACTATTCACCGAAAAATAAAATTTCTTCTTTTTGTCCAAAATATCTATTATGGATACTAGCTTTGATTGTATCTGTTGGGTCATGATATTTTCTCTCATTGGGCCGGGTAGATTGGGCTTACTCTTTTAATTAATCTATTGGGCCTTTATTATTGAACCATGAAAGTCGTTGAGCCCAGTTATCCTATTATTTCCATTTTGACTTATAAGACCAAGGCTCATTCGATTGGGTCGATCCTTTGGACATTTTAATATCTATTATTTTGACTGCAAGATGATGAAAAGCATGACGGTTGACTAGAGAACCCGCCATGCATTAATGTGGATGGGATTATAACCTACGTGCGGTGGAAACAAAGGATGAAAAAAGGCGTTGGATAAACTACATGCGATCGGTAGAACCCATCGGATCAAGGGGTGTGTAATAATAGTGGGTGTATGTAATCCGGAAAAGAGAGTATAGCTTAGCAAGGAAGTCATCACGAAGAGGTACGTTCTCATACACTTATTCATTCATAATCAGATATACACTAAAAGATTTATTATTATCTCTCTCTCAATACACTAGGCATTATAGCCTCCATTTTGTTAACCTTGTGAACACGTTTACTGACTCTCACGCCTGAGCTATCCCCCAACGGAACCGCCGTCAAGCTTGTGGTGTTTATTGTGTTTACGGTGCAGGATCAGGGCGTCTTACGTGATTGGGACGTGGCAGAAGATCTTGGCGTTAACAGTATCCATGTTTTGATTATTCTTGAATTTTACTCCACTCTGATTACTTATGAAGTATTTTTGAACTTGGATTGTTTAAAATACGAATCCTTAATATTTGTTATTTTGTTTCAATCGATTCGCTTCCTTTAAAATATTTTTCATCATCCTCACCCTAAATGATGATATTATTGAATATCTTTGGCCGTAGTAGTGCAAAGATGAATGATTTCTTGATGAATATCTTTGGCTCAGAGTGCAAAAGATGAGCAGTGTTGAGATGAACATGATCAAATGATTAATATCTTTGGCCCGTAGTGCAAAGATGAATGTGTTTAGATGAACATGACCCGGTGATGAATATCTTTGGCTCAGAGGTGCAAAGATGAATATTTGATTCCGATATATATTGATTGATGTTATAGGGATAAAATATCGACGATGAACTTTTAAATTCATATATAGAAGATAGTAGTTTGCATTCTCTACTTAACTCTTCTAATGAATTATTATTTCACTGCGAAGATTGATTTAAAATCGGTTGTCTATTGTATTCTATTAGATTTTTCTGTTGGAGACTAACGATAATTTGTTGTATATTATCTTAGTCATAATATTCTTTATCGGGCTAGTTGAGCTCACCCTTTTCCTTTTTGTTCCATTTTTCTTCTCGGGAGGCGAGAGTGTAAATAGCAGTACTTAGTCGGGTATGGAATGAAGGTTCTAGAGAGAGTTATTTAGTAGTCCTCACAATTTTTGTAAAATAATGTATAAATAATTGTGATGAGGATTTATTTGGTATGTATATTGTCTAGAAGACAATAATTGTATTTAAACTCACAATATATATATGTTGTCGTATTTTTGCACGATAAATGTATTAACAAAGTTGTAGTTATTTACGCACCATGTATTTGGCGACTCGAGAATGGGTTGGATGGAATGGACCTATTTTGGGGCGTCCACAGTTGGTATCGAGCTTAGGATATGATCTCCATGCGGAGATCGGGAATAGAACTAGGAGGGAGAGACGAGTAAATCCTTCGCTAGTGTGTCCTACCTAAGCTTATTTGTTAGTTGGTTAGTATATAGGGATATTATGTGATATATTGATTTCCTTAATTAACCCTTGTTTTATGACAAAGATTTGAGAATGTCGACCGAGAATATTAACAATGGAGCAAATGAGACCGTGGAGATGCTGTCTTTACCAACGAGGAGAACGCGTCTGTGGTGGCAATGTACCTCTTGTGAACAACACCACCGAGAAGATGATGAACGAGGGGATGTTTAGAAGCTTTTTGCGCTCATGCAAAATCGCACGAGGGAGACTCGTGTTCAAAATACGAGGAGAAATGATAGCAATTCATGGGTGGTCACAAATGAACAAATGGGACCACCGAATGCAGGGAAAGCCGGATCCGATTAAGGCGGAGACGTGGGTCAAACAAATTACCAAGATATTCGATGTCTTGGGATGCACGAGAAACGAAAGTTCCATTCGCTACTTTTATGTTTTGTAATGAGGCGACATCTTTGGTGGGAATCAGTGAAGCGTACCCATCCAAATTGCACTCAAAGATGTCGTGGAGGTGTTTCAGAAGCAGTTCAATGACAAGTACTTCCCGAAAGTATTCGTCATATGAAGGAAGTGGAGTTTATTAGATCGGGCGAGAATAACATGACGGTGTCCCAAAGACGAGGCGAAGTTCATGGAGTTATCCAGTTTTCACCTCATTTGGTGGAGAATGAGGAACGATGATGGCGGATGTTTCGAGAGGTTTGAAACCCCAAGATACGTCAATATCTCATTTCTCATAAATTTTCTCTATTCGATGTTGTCAATGTGGCTCGATTGTTAGAAGCGAGATAACGAGTACGCTTCAACCGAGGGACCATAACCGAGATCATACCAAGATAGCGATCATCGAATAACGATAACCAAAGCAGAGAAAGAAGAATACTTGGACAAAGCGGAACCACTCTGGTGGTAATCGTGGCCATGAAAATAGAAGAAGCGAGTCGGGAGGAGATTTTAAAAGAGGAGATTCAATAACGACCATGTGAAGACGCCAATACCAAGAAGTGGCGGGTTCCAAGGAAGAGAAAGACCACCGGTCGTATATGTTACAAATGCGGAAAGAGGGATATATCAAACCGCCCACAACAGCTTTTAAGGTATGCTATAATTGTGGAAAAGAAGGACATATCGCTTCGAGATCAGACGATATCGAAACCCAGTCCAATGAGAATGGTGACTCAAAAGGATGTCCCGAAAAAGTCAAAGTCAACGATTCTGGAAGAGCGCTTTGTCGTGTTGGCCAAATCAAAATGCGAGAACCCGAACGAAGTTAGCACGCAGGTTAGTTAATTATAAATTCTTGCGAAGTTTATACCTTACTAGATACCGGTTCTACTCATTCTTTTATCTCTCTTGCTTTGCGCTCAACGTTTGAACTTGACTATGGAGAAATTAGACTTTGACCTTATTTATGGAGACTCAGTTAGAGAAACTTTCATTACATCCGTTGTTTAGAAATCTTGCTTGATTCAGTTGGCACTATCACATTACTGTTAACCTTATTTCTATAGAGATAATTGTTTTGATGTGATTTTAAGGTTAACTACTCATCATGCCGAAATTGATTACTTTCGTAAGGTTGTTAGTTTTCATATTCCTAAGCAACCTTTGTTATTCAATTCAAGCAATCAAACCATTGTAGTCAAACATTTTCATATCAAGCTATGAAGTCATTCGCTTATTACGGATGTCAAGTTTTCTTAGTCCATGTTATGGATTTGAATAAAGACACGCCGATTTGAATAATATTCCTATTGTTATTAATTTTTCCTGATGTATTTCCTGAAGAATTTCTTGGCTTACTCCCAAAGCCTGATATTAAATTTTGTATTGACTTTGAACCCGGTACAAAACTCAGTTCTAAAATCTCATATCGAATGGCTCTATTGAACTCCGTGAGTTAAAAATTCAACTATAAATTTGGTACTTGAGCCTTTATCCGGTGATTTCCTTTGTGGAATACAATCGCCGCACTCTCGTAGGGGACAACATATTCGTCGCGATAGTAAACCGATAGGTGTCATTGTAACGTGTTATCCAAGGTTGGGATATGAGTCACAGATTGAGAACAACCTAAGTCGGTAATCGAAATACGTAGCTTTCAGGCTTAGTTGGTTATTATCGAGATTCGTTGAAGGATATTCTCGAATCGCTATTCCATTAACGCAAATTGACTCGTAGAGATATAAAATTCAATGGAGCAAGGAATGTGGGAAGAGCTTGAAGAACTCAAGAGGAGACTCATTTCAAAGACATGTTACGACCATGCCATCCTCGGAAAAGCGAACGTGGTAGCCGACGTGTTGAGTAGAAGATCGTATAAAAGTACGAGTACGATATTGTCAAAGACTCATTTCAGATAATTTACAAATAATAGAGATGGAGATGAAAACTCTAGTTACCCACGTGATGATATACGAGTATAATCGACTTTAATCGATAAAATTAAAGTCGCTCAAGCTACACAATCGAGTGATGAATTTGAAGAAGGAGGTGCAAGAAGTTGTTATTTCAAAAGCGAGAATCGGTGAGGTGAGGAAAGCTCAAACCTTCGATTTATTAATCCATTTGAAATTCTCGATCGAATAGGAACTGTGGCTATGACTCGCTTTTATCGTCAAGTATGACGCGTGTTCATAACGCTTTTCACGATCGATGTTACGTAAATATGTGGACGACCCAACCACGCTATTGAGTTAGAACCGGATGAGATAGCCAAAGACTTAACGTCACGAGGAGGTACCACAAGATCTTGTAGAGGAAAGAACATGTCCTATGTACCGAGGTTATACCACAAGTTAAAGTTTTGTGGAGAAACCATGCTATTGAGGAAATGACCGGGGAGTTGGAAACAGAATGAAAGTGAGGTATTCTCATCTTTTGAAAACACACGTATCGTATTTACAATTTCGAGGACGAAAATTTCATAAGGAGGGGGAGGTTATAAGACCCTCAATTATTAATAAATGAAATTTATTTTCCTCTATTTATTATTTTGAAATAGTAAGGGTTGATTTGATTAATGTGGATAGTTATGGGTAAAATACGCAAATATTTCGAATAAGCAAGTGGTTATAAAATATTCATTATTGTTTGGGAATATTCGTTTGGTCGTGGAATATTCAGATCGTCAGGAATATTCGTAAATGACGGCTCGATCTTTTTGTGGGCCCCATAACTGAAAGCGATTGGATGAAGGAAACGACAAATATAAGTTGTTTAAAAATAACGGCGTAGTTATTACTGAATAATCTTTGTTAAAATACTACTAGGTGGTTAACACACAAGAAGATTACGTGGTATTGCACCAATTATTGATTCTTACGTAAGAAAGGCACTACTCAATAATTGTTACGATAATTACTATTCGAAGATTTTATTTTATTGATTCAATAATTGCGCATTGATATTTTATATTACCGTTGTTTCAATAAATTGTCATTACACAATATTTTCCATTATCGAAGCTAATAATTCATATTATCTGAATAATATTATTAGATAACATTATTGGCAATGTCTAGAAAGTTACGTCAAGGGAGAGGTTTGGTCACCTAATTGCGGCGCAAGAAGAGAAATTCTTATTGAAAGCCCTTTCCAGGAAATGGCCCGGTTGCAAGATCTTGTGATTCTCAGAATATTATTTGTGAATAATTAATTATTGATTTATATGATGAGGAAAATATTGATTTTATGTGGATATAGATGGAGAAAATTTTAATGTGACAATTGTTGAAAATTAATATTTTATCTTTTTACGATAAAATAATTCATTTAAATATATTATTTTAATAATATATTAACTGGTGATATTTTTATAATGAATGTGGGATATATGAGTATATGAGGAGGAAGAGTATTTTTATGGCATTAAATGTTTAACACATATTTTGTGTGTTAGTGGACACAATTATTAATCAAATTTGATTATAAATTTATAAAATCGCCTTGCTTGTGGATTTCAGTTAATTTCTGTTTGGAATTTGAAAAAACTTCCTTCTGTAAAGTTGTAGATAATGGAATTTCCTATGAAAAAGTCGCGAGTTTCAAAATTTTCTGATAAAAGAGCTATTTATTATGAATTATTGAAGTTCCAAAGTTCCGAAATAATTAATTTTTGGAAGTTTTAATTGTTTTAATTAACAAAAACGTTTTTTAGATGTATGAGCCTCATTTTACATGTGTTAGGTTGTTGATTTCAGATTCTCAAAGGTTGGCGTGAGACAAATTTTTATAAATATATTATTATATTAAATTTTCTTTGTATGGTGTTCTAAGCATTTTCCTATAAATAGGTGCTTAGGTTAGAATTGAAAATCACACCGTAAACTAAAGTTTTCTCTCTATATTATCGAGTTTATTCTTGTGAGTATTTTGAGTATACTTTGAGTATTGCTATACTGTGCAAGTTCAAGTCATAGCCTATATCCTGTTTCAACTAGAAATCTTGTCTTTTTCGAGGTAAGGGATGTTATTTTATTCGAAAATGATATTATTTCTTCAATATCATTATGCCGAAATATTGGTTGGAAATTTTTATCAAATTTAGAACTTTTTTCATGTCGGGGTTACTATTCATGAGTTACTATTCACGAGTTACTATTCATGAGTTACTATTCACGAGTACTATTCACGAAGCGTGAAGATGTTTTTTTTTGAAATTTCTATCTTTTGGTGTCGGAGTTACTATATTCACGATACTCTGACTATTCACGTATACGACACTATTCACGAATACGGCACTATTCACTGAAAAATGAAATTTCTTCTTTTTGTCCAAAATATCTATTATGGATACTAGCTTTGATTGTATCCATGTTTTGATCATTCTTGAATTTTACTCCACTCTGATTACTTATGAAGTATTTTTGAACTTGGATTGTTTAAAATACGAATCCTTAATATTTGTTCTTTTGTTTCACTGGATTCGTTTTCCTTTAAAATATTTTTCATCATCCTCAGTCCTAAATGATGATATTACTGAATATCTTTGGCCTGTAGTGCAAAGATGAATGATTTCTTGATGAATATCTTTGGCCCGTAGTGCAAAGATGAACAGGTGTTGAGATGAACATGACCGACTGATTAATATCTTTGGCCCGTAGTGCAAAGATGAACAGGTGTTTAGATGAACATGACCAACTGATGAATATCTTTGGCCTGTAGTGCAAAGATGAATATTTGATTCCAGATATATATTGATTGATGTTACAGGGATAAAATATCGACGATGAACTTTTAAATTCATATATAGAAGATAGTAGTTTGCATTCTCTACTTAACTCTTCTAATGAATTATTATTTTCACTGTGAAGATTGATTTAAAACTGGTTGTCTATTGTATTCTATTAGATTTTTCCGTTGAGACTAACGATAATTTGTTGTATATTATCTTAGTCATAATATTCTTTATTATTGGCTAGTTGAGCTCACCCTTTTCCTTTTGTTCCATTTTTCTTCTCGTGAGGCGAGAATGTAATGCAGTACTAGTCGGGGTATGGAATGAAGGTTCTAGAGAGAGTTATTTAGTAGTCCTCACAATTTTGTAAAATAATGTATAAATAATTGTGATGAGGATTTATTTGGGTATGTATATTGTCTGAAGACAATAATTGTATTTAAACTCACAAGATATATGTTGTCGTATTTTGCACGACAAATGTATTAACAAAGTTGTAGTTATTTCTGTACCATGTATTTGGCGACTCAGAATGGGTTGGATGGAATGGACCTATTTTGGGGGCGTCACATTTTAAATCATAGAAAATAGTAGATTTTATTCCCTACTTGACTCTTCTAATGGATTGCTTATTCCGCTGTAGTTTTTGATCTAAAACTTGTTGTCTATTATATTCTATCAGTTGTTATACTGTTGAAGGCTATTGATAATTTATTCTGCATTATCTTAGTCATAATATTTCTTCTTTCGGGCTAGTTGAGCTCACCCTTTTCTTTTCTTTGTTCTCTTGAAATGAGAACGTAGCTGGGACTAGTCGGGGAACAGAGTGATGGTCCTAGATGTTTGCATTAATAGTCCTCACTATTCTGTGAAATAGTGTGATAATAATTGTAATGAGGACTCCTTTTAAGTTTGTATACTCTCTAGTAGACAATATTTGTATTCAAACTCACAGTTTATGTTTTGTCATATTGTACACAACAGTTGTATTATTAAGTTGTATTTGAATTATGTACCATGTATTTGGCGACTCAAGATAGGTGATGTATACCTATTTTGGGGGCATCACACATAGCTTTCTGCAAGCTAACCCAAAATCGTGAAGTGAATCTTGGGTCACGATCTGAAACTATGGATACTGGCATGCCATGCAATCTCACAATCTCATTCACGTACATACGAGCAAGACGTTCAAGGGAATAAGTTTCTCGTATAGGTAAGAAATGAGCAGACTTGGTTAATCTATCAATAATAACCCAAATCGCATCTATGCCTTGAGAAACCTTGGGAAGACCCGTAACGAAATCCATGGTAATGTGTTCCCACTTCCATTCCGGAATCTCAAGTGGTTGTAATGGACCCTTTGGTACTTGATGCTCCACCTTTATACGTTAACAAGTTAAACACCTCGAGGTAAACTCCACGATCTCTCTCTTCATATTGTTCCACCAAAATGTGTGTCGAATATCATGAAACATTTTGGTACTCCCAGGATGGATTGCAAACGGTGTGTTGGGTGCCTCCATCATGATTTTATGCTTCAAGTCAGAATCGTTAGGAACACAAAGTCTGGAGTTGACTCGAAGTATTCCTTCTTCATCGATTCTTGCTTCTGGAATAGCACCTTCTTCCACTTTCTTCTTCATACGCACTCCGCGCTCGTGTCCGTAGCTTGAATGAAACTTTAACTTTATCGATTAAAGTCGGTTCTACTCAGTATGTTTGATATCATCACGTGGTACTTGGAGCCTTTAACTCTATCTCCATCCTTTGCAAGTCATACAAAATGGGCCTTTGTGTTGACAACATTGCACTCGCATGCAGTATATGATCTTTTACTCAATGCGTCACCACTACGTTTACTTTTCCGTGATGATATTGAATAGTATGATCGTAATCTTTCAACAATTTCGAGCCAACGTCGCTTCTTGCATGTTGAGTTCTTTTTGGGTGAAGAAATATTTGAGGCTTTTATGATCCGTATAGATCTCCACTTTCTCCCCATACAGGTAATGTGTCTCAAGATTTTCAACGCGAACGACTGCTGCCAACTCTAGATCATGAGTAGGATAATTCCTCTCATATTCTTTGAGTTGTCATGAGGCATAGGCTATGATTTTCCCATGTTGCATGAGAACGCATCCTAACCCTTTGTCTAAAGCATCACTATATATAACAAATCCATCCGAACCAGATGGTATTGCCAGAATAGGTGCCGAAATGAGTCTTCTCTTGAACTCTTGGAAACTCTTCTCCCATTCCTCGCTCCATACAAATTTTGTATCCTTCCGAGTCAACTGAGTTAACAGAGTAGCGATTCGAGAAAATCCTTCCACGAATCTCCGATAATAACCAGCTAAACCCAGAAAGCTACGCACTTCTGGCCACCGACTTTTGGTTGCTCCCCACTTCAGATCGCTTCAATCTTTGCCGGGTCTACAGATACTCCATGTTTTGACACCACGTGGCCAAGGAATGCTACTTCCTCAAGCCAGAACTCGCATTTCTTCAGCTTGGCATAAAGTTTGTTTTCACAAAGCCTTTCAAGTATCAGCTTCAAATGGCGCTCATGATCTTCACGGCTTTTGGAATAGATGAAATTGTCATCAATAAAGACAACAACAAACTGATCCAAATATTCCTTGAATACACGGTTCATCAAATCCATGAAAGTAGTAGGAGCATTAGTTAATCCAAAAGACATGACTAAGAATTCATAATGCCCGTACCGAGTTCTGAAGGCAGTCTTTGGAATATCTTCAATTTTAATCTTCAGCTGATGATATCCAGAACGAAGATTGATCTTTGAAAAGAATTGTGCTCCTTGCAACTGGTCGAACAGGTCATCAATGCGAGGTAGCGGATACCTATTCTTGATGGTGACATGGTTTAATTCTCGGTAGTCAATACAAAGTTGCATACTCCCGTCTTTCTTCTTTACGAATAAAACAGGAGCACCCCAAGGAGATGTACTAGGATGAATGAAACCTATGTCTAACAATTCTTGTAGTTGGACTTTTAATTCCTAAAGTTCAATAGGAGCCATTCGATATGGGGTTTTAGAAATGGGATTTGTACCCGGTTCAAGATCAATAAAGAATTTAACATCACGTTCTAGGGGTATACCGGGAAGTTCTTCAGGAAATACATCAGAAAATTCTCTAACAACAGAAATATTATTCAAATTTGACTTGTCTTTGTTCAAATCCATAACATGGGCTAAGAAAGCTTGACATCCGTTTTTTAATAAATGAATAGCTTTATGGCTTGATATGATGAAATGGATCGATTTTAGTGGTTTAGTTGCTTTAATTAAGCATAACAAAGTTGGTTAGGAATATGAAAACTAACAACCTTACGAAAACAATCAATTTTGGCATGATGAGTGGTTAACCAATCAATTCCTAAAATCACATCAAAAGCAAGTATCTTTAAAGAGATAAGATCAACAGGTAATGTGATAGTGCCAACTTGGATTAAGCAAGATTTATAAACAATGGACGTAACGAAAGTTTCTCCTAACGGAGTCTCCACTGATAAATCAAAGTCTAATTTCTCCGGAGTCAAGTTTAAACGTTGAGCACATGCAGGAGAGATAAAAGAATGGGCATAACCGGTATCTAGTAAGGTATAAACTTCGCAAGAGTTCAAGATTAGCTTACCCCTGATCACCTCGTTCAGGTTCCTCACGTTTTGGCCAGTCACGACAAACGCTCTTCCAAGAACCGCTGATTTTGACTTATCCGGGACAACCCTTGAGTCACCATCCCCGTTGAACTTGGTTTTGCTACTGAATCAATCCCGAGTTATGTGGCCTTCCTTTCCACAAATAGTAACATACCTTGGATTGTTGTGGACAGGTTTGTAAAGACCCTAAAATTTTAAATAAAAGGAATTTCCTTTATTTATTATTTTGAAATAGTAAGGGTTGATTTGATTAATGTGGATAGTTAAGGGTTAAATACGCAAATATTTCAAAATAAGCAAGTGGTTATAAAATATTCATTATCGCTTAGGGAATATTCGTTTGGTCGTGGAATATTCGTCTCTTGTCGGGAATATTCGTATGACGGCCAATGACCATGTGTGGGCTCCATAACGGAAAGTGATTGGATGAAGAAAACGACAAATATAAGTTGTTTTTAAATAACGTACAGTAGTTGTTACCAAGTAATCTTTGTTGGAATACCCGGTGGTTAAAATACACTAATACGCGTTGTTGAACAAGAAGACTTGGTATTGCACCAATTATTGATTCTTACGTAAAGAAGGCACTACTCAATAATGGTTACGATAATTACTTTGCTCAAAGATTTTATTGAGTTAATAATTCTTTGCATTGATATTTTATATTCTTTTTGTTTCAATAATTGTAATTACACAAGATCTTTCATTATCGAAGCAATAATTCATATTATCTGAATAATATTATTAGATAACATTATTGGCAATGTCTAGAAAGTTACGTCTAAGGAGAGGTTTGGTCACCTAATCATGCGCCATGAAGAAAAATCTTATTGAAAGCCCCTCTTCCTGAAACTACTCGTTGTCAATATTGTGATTCTCGTAATATTATTTGTGAATAATTAATTATTGATTTATATGATGAGGAAAATATTGATTTTATGTGGATATAGATGGAGAAAATTTTTAAAATGACAATTGTTGAAAATTAATATTTTATCTTTTACGATAAAATAATTCATTTAAATATATTATTTTAATAATATATTAACGGTGATATTTTTACAATGAATGTGGGATATATGAGTATATGAGGAGGAAGAGTATTTTTGTGGCATTAAATGTTTAACACATGTTTTGTGTGTTGGTGGACACAATTATTATTAATGAAAATTTGATTATAAATTGTAAAATCACCCGTTTGTGGATTTCGGTCAATTTCTATTTGGAATTTGGAAAACTTTCTTCTGCAAAGTTGTAGAGAATTGAATTTCCTATAAAAACTCATGAGATTCGAATTTTCTGATGAAAGGGCTATTTATTATGAATTATTGAAGTTCAAGCTCAAAATAATTGATTTTTGAAGTTTAAAATATTTAAAATTAGAAAAACGTTTTTCTTATTTTTTCTAGAAGGTGGCATGTGTTTGATGGCTGAAATCAGATTCTAGACATGTGTAGAAAATAATATAATTATATTATTAATTTATTAAATTTTCTGCTTTGTTGTTCTAAGCAATTTCTTATAAATAGGTGCTTGGGTTAGAATTGAAAATCACACTAAAATCAAGTTTTCTCTCTCTATATTATCGAGTATTCTTGTGAGTATTTTGAGTATACTTTGAGTATTGCTATACGGTGCAAGTCCAAGTCATAGCCTATATCCTGTTTTTAATTTAAAGTCTTGATCTTTCGAGGTAAGGGATATTATTTTTTCGTAATGATATTATTTCTTCAATATCATTATAATTTGAAATGTTGATCCAAGTTTTATCAAATTTGGAACTTTTTCATGTCGGGTTACTATTCATTGGTTACTATTCATGAGTTACTATTCACGATTACTATTCATGAGTTACTATTCACGAGTTACTATTCACGAGTACTATTCATGAAGCGTGAAGATGTTTTTGTGGAATTTCTATCTTTTGTGTGTGAAGTTACTTATTCACGATATCTTAAGACTATTTCACGATATCTGACTATTCACGTATACTGATATTATTCAATTTAAAAATAAAATTTCTTCTTTTCGTCTAAAACATCTATTCGGATACTAACTCGATTGTATCCATGTTTTGATCATTCTTGAATTTTACACCACTATGATTATTTTTGAGGTATTTTTGACGCGGGATAAAACCAAGTACTAATCCTTAATCCTTAATCCTTGTCATTTTGTTTCACTTTGGATTCGTTTCTTTAAAAAATATTTTCATCATCCTCGGTCTTAAATGATGATATTATGGAATATCTTTGGCACAGTAGTGCAAAGATGAATGATTTCTTAAGAATATCTTTGGCTGTAGAGCAAAGATGAATGATTTCTGAAGAATATCTTTGGCCCAGTAGTGCAAAGATAAGCGGTGTTTAAATGAATACTGACCCAATCGATGAATATCTTTGGCTCAGTAGTGCGAAAGATGAATATTTGATTCCGTATGTATATTGATTGATGTTACGGGGGATAAAAGATAGACGATGAACTTTTAAATTCATATATAGAAGATAGTAGTTTGCATTCTCTACTTAACTCTTCTAATGAATTATTATTTCACTGCGAATATTGATCCAAAACTTGTTGTTTATTGTATTCTATCGATTTTTCCTGTTGAAGACTAACGATAATTTGTTGTATATTATCTTAGTCATAATATTCTTTACCGGGCTAGTTGAGCTCACCCTTTTCCTTGTTGTTCCATTTTTCTTCTCGGGAGGCGAGAATGTAGCGAGTACTAGTCGGGGTATGGAATGAAGGTTCTAGAGAGAGTTGTTTAGTAGTCCTCACCATTTTGTAAAATAATGAATCAATAATTATTATGGGGATTTATTTATGTATGGATATTGTCTAGAAGACAATATTATATTTAAACTCATTAAGATATATTGTCGTATTTCACACGACATTTGTATTATTGAAGTTGTAGTTTGCTTCTTGTACCATGTATTTGGCGACTCGAATGGGTGTTGTGTATACCTATTTTGGGGCGCCACGGTTAATATCGAGCTTAGGATATGATCTCTGGCGGAGATCGGGAATAAAACTAGGAGGAGAGACGAGTAAATCCTTCGCTAGTGTGTCCTACCTAAGCTTATTTGTTAGTTGGTCGAGATGTAGGGATATTATGTGATATATTTATTTCCTTAATTAACCCTTATTTTATGGCGATGTTGAGAATGTCGATTTGAGAATATTAACAATGGAGCAAATGAGACCATGGAGATGCCTGTACTCACCAACGAGGAGAACGTGCAACAGTCGGTAATGTTCATCCCGTGAACAACACCACCGAGCGATGATGAACGAGGGATGTTTAGAAGCTTTTGCGATTCATGCAAAATCGCATTTGAGAGACTCGTGTTCAAAATACGAGGAGGAAATGATAGCAATTCACGGGTGGTCACAAATGCCAAGCGCTCAAAGAGTTGGGACCACCGTGCATTGGGGAAGCCGGATCCGATTAAAGGCGAGACGTGGGTCAAAACAAATTACCAAGATATTCGATGTCTTGGGATGCACGGAGAAACGAAAGTTCCATTCGCCGCCTTTATGTTCCGTGGCGAGGCAGACATCGGTGGGAATCGTGAAGCGTACCCATCCAAATTGCACTCGGCGTGATGTCAGCGGGAGACGTTTGAAAACAGTTCAATGACAAGTACTTCCACGAAAGTATTCGTCATATGAAGGAAGTGGAGTTTATTAGACTAGAGCGAGAATAACATGATTGTCCCAAAGACGAGGCGAAGTTCGCGGAGTTATCCGTGTTTGCACCTCATTTGGTGGAGAATGAGGAACGATGACGCGGATGTTTACGAGAGGTTTGAAACCCCGACATACGTCGATATCTCATTTCTCATAAATTTTCTCTCTATTCGGATGTTGTCAGCGGGGCTCGGTTGTTGTTAGAGCGAGATAACGAAAGTACGTTCAACCGAGGGACCATAACCGAGATCATACTCAAGATAGCGAATATCGAATAACGATAACCAAATGGAGAAAGAAGAATACGACAACAAAGGCGGTAACCACTCGGTGGTAATCGTGGCCATGAAAATAGAAGAAGCGAGCCTGGAGGAGATTTTAAAAGAGGAGATTCAACAACGACCATGTGAAGACGTCGGTAAGGCCAAGAATAACTAGTTTTATGGGAGGAGAACGACCACCGGTCAGTATGTTACAAATGCGGAAAGAGGGACATATCAACCCAAACCGCCCACAACAGTTTAAGGTATGCTATAATTGTGGAAAAGAAGGACATATCGCTTCGAGATTATGACGATATCGAAACCCAGTCCCAAAGAATGGTGACTCAAAAGGATGTCCCGTAAAAGTCAAAGTCAACGGTTCTTGGAAGAGCGTTTGTCGTGACCAAAAAAATGCAAGGAACCCGAATGAAGTTAGCACGGGTTAGTTAATTATAAATTCTTGCAAGTATATACCTTACTAGATATCGGTTCTACCCATTCTTTTATCTCTCTTACTTGCGCCAACGCTTAAACTTGACTCGGAGAAATTAGACTTTGACCTATCTGTGGAAACTCCGTTAGAGAAACTTTCATCACATCCACTCGCTTATAAATCTTGCTTGATTCAGTTGGCACTATCACATTACACCGTTAACCTTATTTCTATAGAGATATTTGTTTTTGATGTGATTTTAAGGTTAACTACTCATCATGCCGAAATTGATTATTTTCGTAAGGTTGTTAGTTTTCATATTCCTAAGCAACTCGTTATTCAATTCAAGCAATCAAACCATTGTAGTCAAACATTTTCATATCAAGCCATGAAGTCATTCGTTTATTACGGATGTCAAATTTTCTTAGTCCATGTTATGGATTTGAATAAAGACACGCCGATTTGAATAATATTCTGTTGTTATTGATTTTTCCCGACGTATTTCTGAAGAATTTCTTGGCTTACTCCCAAAGCTCGATATTAAATTTTGTATCGACTTTGAACCCTAAGACAAAACTCATTTCTAAAATCTCATATCGAATGGCTCCTATTAAACTTCGTGAGTTAAAATTCAACTATAGAATTTGGTACTGAGCCTTTATCTTGTGACTTCCTTTGTGGAATTCACCCAAGCCGAACTCTCTGTAGGGAAGTCATATTCGATGCGATAGTAAATCGATAGGTGTCATTGTGACGTCTTATCCAAGATTGGGATATGAGTCACGATTGAGAGCAACCTAAGTCGATGAATCGAAATACGTAGCTTTCTAGGCTTAGTTGGTTATTATCGGAGATTCGTGGAAGGATTTTCTTGAATCGCTACTCAGATTAACTTAGTGACTCGAAAAGATACAAAATTGTATATGGAGCGAGGAATGCGAGAAGATTTTCCAAGAGCTCAAGAGGAGACTCATTTCAAAGACATTACGATCATGCCCATCCCGAAAAGCGAATGTGGTAGGTGACGTGATGAGTAGAAGATCATATCATGAGGAACGAAAAGCGATGATGTCAAGTATACGATAGAGCCAACTTTAATAGAAAAGTTAAGATTGCTCAAGCCACCGACTTTGAGTCGATGCGTATGAAGAAGAAAAAGTACAAGAAGGAGCTATTCCTAAGCGAGAATTGATGAAGAAGGAATACTTGAGTCCACTCTGACTTTGTGTTCCTAACGACTGATTTGAAGTACAAGATTATGATGAAGGCACACAATACGCCATTTGCAATCCATCCTCGGAAGTACTAAAATGTATCGTGATCTTCGACATACATTTTGGTGGAACAATATGAAGAGAGAGATTGCAAAGTTTATCTCGATGTGTTTAACTTGCCAACGTGTAAAGGCGAGCATCTTGTACCTAAGGGTCCGTTGCAACCACTTGAGATTCCTAATGGAAGTGGGAACACATTACTATGGATTTCATTACGGGTCTTCCTACGGTTTCTCAAGGCATCAATGCTATTTGGGTTATTGTTGATAGATTAACCAAGTCCGCTCATTTCTTGCCGACACGGAGACTTATTCCTTGAACGTCTTGCTAGTATGTGCGTGAATGAGATTGTGAGGTTGCATGGCATGCCCAGTATCCATAGTTTCGGATCGTGACCCAAGATTCACTTCAAGATTTTGGGTTAGCTTGCAAAAAGCTATGGGCACGGATTTACGATTGGGTTGGCATACCATCCTCAAACGGATGGGCAATCGAAAGGACTACTCAAACTCTTGAAGATATATTAAAACTCGTGTCCTAGATTTCAAAGGAAGTTGGGATAAGTACTTGCCATTGGTGGAATTCTCATACAACAATAGTTATTAAACAAATATAGGCATGGTTCCATTCAAGCATTATATGGACAAAATGTCGTTCTCCAATATGTTGGGATGAGGTGGGTGAAGCAACATTGTTGGGACCCGAGTTAGACACGTATGACTAATGATTCGACAACGTGATACAAAGCGGCACAAGATCGACAAAAGAGTTATGCGGATCTTCATTGAAAGGACGTGGAATTTAATGTAGGGATCATGTATTGTTGCGAGTTGCTCCATGGAAGGGTGTTACAAGATTTGGGAAGAGAGAAAGCTCAATCCATGATTTATTGGTCCATTTCAAATTCTTGACCGAGTAGGAAATGTAGCCTATAGACTTAAAAGCATTACCTCAGTATGTCTCGTGTTCATAATGTGTTTCATATATCACATACTTCAGAAATATGTGAAAGACCCGAACCACGTTATTGAGTTAGAACCCGGACGAGATAGCCAAGACTTAACGTATGAGGAGGTACACCGAAGATCTTGGATAGGAAGGAGCATGTCCTACGCTACAAGAAAGGTCATACCACAAGTTAAAGTTTTGTGGAGGAATCATGCTATAGAGGAAATGACACGGGAATTGGAAACGGAAATGAAAGCGAGGTATCCTCACCTTTTCAAACACCAGTATCGTCACGTTAATTTCGAGGACGAAAATTTCATAAGGAGGGGAGGTTGTAAGACCCCAAATTTTTTAAATAAAAGGAATTTCCTTTATTTATTATTTTGAAATAGTAAGGGTTGATTTGATTAATGTGGATAGTTAAGGGTTAAATACGCAAATATTTCAAAATAAGCAAGTGGTTATAAAATATTCATTATCGCTTGGGAATATTCGTTTGGTCGTGGAATATTAAATGATCGTCGGGAATATTCGTATTTACTGCAGTAAATGACCGTGTGTGGGCTCCATAACTGGAAAGTGATTGGATGAAGAAAACGACAAATATAAGTTATTTTTAAATAACTACAGAAGTGTTATTCTGCTTATCTTTGTTGGAATACCCGGTGGTTAAAACACACTAATATCGTTGTTGAACAAAGAGCACTTGGTATTGCACCAAATATTGATTCTTACGTAAGAAGGCACTACTCAATAATGGTTACAGTAATTACTGTGTTCGATTTTTTATTGAGTTAATAATTCTTTGCATTGATATTTTATATTCTTTGTTGTTTCAATAATTGTCATTACACAAGATCTTTCATTATCGAAGCAATAATTCATATTATCTGAATAATATTATTAGATAACATTATTGGCAATGTCTAGAAATTTCGCGCTCAAGGAGAGGTTTGGTCACCTAATTGCTCGACAAGATGAAGAAATTCTTATTGAAAGCCCCTCTTTCCTGAACCTGCTGTTGTCAATATTGTGATTACGTAATATTATTTGTGAATAATTAATTATTGATTTATATGATGAGGAAAATATTGATTTTATGTGGATATAGATGGAGAAAATTTTTAAAATGACAATTGTTGAAAATTAATATTTTATCTTTTTCTCGATAAAATAATTCATTTAAATATATTATTTTAATAATATATTAACTGGTGATATTTTATAATGAATGTGGGATATATGAGTATATGAGGAGGAAGAGTATTTTGTGGCATTAAATGTTTAACACATGTTTTGTGTGTTGGTGGACACAATTATTAATAGAAATTTGATTATAGCTTGTAAAATCACCCGCTTGTGGATTTCTTGGTCAATTTCTATTTGGAATTTGGAAAAACTTCTTCTGCAAAGTTGTAGAGAATTGAATTTCCTATAAAAACTCACGAGATTCGAATTTTCTGATGAAAGGGCTATTTATTATGAATTATTGAAGTTCAAGCTCTAAAATAATTGATTTTGGAAGTTTAAAATATTTAAAATTAGAAAAACGTTTTTCTTATTTTTTCTAGAAGGTGGCATGTGTTTGATGGCTGAAATCAGATTCTAGACATGTGTAGAAAATAATATAATTATATTATTAATTTATTAAATTTTACGCTTTGGTGTTCTAAGCAATTTCTTATAAATAGGGTGCTTAGGTTAGAATTGAAAATCACACCGAAATCTGAAGTTTTCTCTCTATATTATCGGCGTATTCTTGTGAGTATTTTGAGTATACTTTGAGTATTGCTATACGGTGCAAGTCCAAGTCATAGCCTTTATATCCTGTTGTTTATTTAGAAGTCTTGATCTTTCGAGGTAAGGGATATTATTTTTCAGAATGATATTATTTCTTCAATATCATTATAATTTGAAATGTTGATCTCAAGTTTTATCAAATTTGGAACTTTTTCATGCTCTGGGTTTACTATTCATGGGTTACTATTCATGAGTTACTATTCACGAGTTACTATTCATGAAGTTACTATTCACGAGTTACTATTCACGAGTACTATTCATGAAGCGTGAAGATGTTTTTGTGGAATTTCTATCTTTTGGTGTCTGAGTTACTATTCACGATATCGGCACTATTCACGATACTCTGACTATTCACGATATCTGGTACTATTCAATAGAAAAATAAAATTTCTTCTTTTCGTCTAAAACATCTATTCTCGGATACTAACTCGATTGTATCCATGTTTTGATCATTCTTGAATTTTACACCACTATGATTATTTTTGAAGTATTTTGGACGTGGATAAAACCAAGTACGAATCCTTAATCCTTAATCCTTGTCATTTTGTTTCACCGGATTCGCTTTCTTTAATTTTTTTTTTCATCATCCTCGCCTTAAATGATGATATTATGGAATATCTTTGGCCCAGTAGTGCAAAAGATGAATGATTTCAAGAATATCTTTGGCTGTGTAGTGCAAAGATAAGTCGGTGTTTAAATGAACATGACCAATCGATGAATATCTTTGGCTCAGTAGTGCAAAGATGAATATTTGATTCCGTATGTATATTGATTGATGTTACAGGATAAAAGATAGAGCGATGAACTTTTAAATTCATATATAGAAGATAGTAGTTTGCATTCTCTACTTAACTCTTCTAATGAATTATTATTTCATTGCTAAATATTGATCTCGAAACTTGTTGTCTATTGTATTCTATCGATTTTCCCTGTTGAAGACTAACGATAATTTGTTGTATATTATCTTAGTCATAATATTCTTTACTGGGCTAGTTGAGCTCACCCTTTTCCTTGTTGTTCCATTTTTCTTCTCAGGAGGCGAGAATGTAGCGAGTACTAGTCGGGGTATGGAATGAAGGTTCTAGAGAGAGTTGTTTAGTAGTCCTCACCATTTTTGTAAAATAATGAATCAATAATTATGATGGGGATTTATTTGCGTGTGGATATTGTCTAGAAGACAATATTATATTTAAACTCACAGTATATATTGTCGTATTTCACACGACATTTGTATTATTGAAGTTGTAGTTTGCTTCTTGTACCATGTATTTGGCGACTCAGAATGGGTGTTGTGTATACCTATTTTGGGGGCGTCACAGTTTGGGCTTATATGTTCCTCTTTCCCGCATTTGTAACATCTAACTGGCGGTCGTTCTCCTCCCCTAGAATTTGTTGTTGGTGTTGGTGCTACTGCTGATGTCTTCCCATCATTGTTGAATCTCCTCTTTCTGAAATTTCCACTTGACTCACATCTCCTATTATCGTGGCCACGATGACCACCCGAGTGGTTACCGCCTTTGTTTGTATTTTTCCCTCCTCGTTGGTTATCATCGCTTTGATGACTGTTGTCAACGGTATGACCCTGGTTGTGGTCCCTTGGTTGAACATACTCACTATCTCGCTCTAATAATTGAGCCATGTTGACAACATCTGAATACAGAGAAAATTTATGAGAGATAAGGTATTGACGAATCTCGGGTTTTAGACCTCTTAGAAACATCCTTGGCATTCGTTCCTCATTCTCTACCAAATGAGGTGCAAACCTGGATAACTCTGCGAACTTCGCCTCATACTGGGACGCCGTCATGTTGTTTTGTTCCAGTCTGATAAACTCTACCTCTTTCATATGACGAATACTTTCAGGAAATTACTTGTCATTGAACAGTTTATGAAACGTTTCCCAAGACATGTTGAGTGCAACAGTTCGGGTACGCTTTACTGAGACTCCCACCAAAGAGTCCGCTCACTCGGAACATAAAGGTGGCGAATGGAACCTTCTGTTCCTCCGTGCATCCCAAGACATCGAATATCTTGGTAATTTGTTTGACCCATGTTTCCGCCTTGATCGGATCCGGCTTTCCAATAAATTCTGGTGGTCCCAACTCCTTGAACTTCTTGGCTGTGACAGACCGCGCGTTACTATCACTTCCACCCGTATTTCGTACACGAGTCTCCCTCGTCTGATTTTGCATGAACATCAAAAAGCTCCTAAACATTCCATCATTCATCGTTTGCTCGGTAGTGTTATTTACAGGAGGAATATTGCCTTCCTATTGTACGTTCTCCTGGTTTGTGACTAAATATTGTTCCACAATCTCATACACTCCATTGTTAACGTTCTCAGCAGCCATTCTTAAATACTGCCATAAAACAAGGGTTAATTAAACAAATTAACATAACACATAATATCCCTATATTATGACTGACCAATAAATAAGCTTAGATAGGACACATTAGCGAAGGATTTACTCATCTCTCCCCTCCTAGTTCTATTCCCCGATCTCCGCCAGAGACCATATCCCTAAGCTTTGATACCAACTGTGACGCCCCCAAAATAGGTATACAACACCTATTCTGAGTCACCAAATACATGGTACATAAAGTAAACTACAACTTCAATAATACAATTGTCGTGCAAAATACGACAACACATACTGTGAGTTTAAATACAAATATTGTCTTCTAGACAATATCCACACTCAAATAAGTCTTCATTACAATTATTCATACACTATTTTACAAAAATAGTGAGTACTGCTACAACGACTTTCTAGAACCATCACTCCGTACCCCGACTAGATCCTGCTATGTTCTCACCTCCTAAGAAGAAAAATGGAATAAAAAGGAAAATGGTAAGCTCAACTAGCCCAGTAAAGAATATTATGACTAAGATAATATACAACAAATTATCATTAGTCCTCAACAGGGAAAAATCTGATAGAATATAATAAACAACAAGTTTTAGATCAATATTCTGCAGCGGAAACAGCAATCCATTAGAAGAGTTAAGTAGAGAATGAGTTCTACTATCTTCTAAGATTTAAAAGTCCATCATCAATATTTTATCCCTATAACAACAATCAATATACATCTTTAATCTGAAAGTAGTATGCACACAAGCCAATCATGTTTGATGATAAAGCATATACTTTGTAACAATCTTATTCATTTATTAATAAAAAGTATTAATTTATTAAAGGCTTTTAATTATCTATATGATCTTTGTTTTATAATATGTGATAAACCCATAGTTTTAAGCAATGCTTTTAGAATAATGATGATGATCATTCTAATGAGATCTAAATTCTTAGAAAGCTTAAAACTAAAATAGTTCCCAATCATTGGATTACTAAATTGGGGATTAGTAAATCCGGATAGATTGGTACATACGTTGCTTGCTCATTGGATGAGGATGATTGATCTCACGATCATTTATGTGGAGACACTAAAGCAAGTAGTAGGTGCTTGTTAGAGAATAAGTTCATTGAACGTGGCTCGCTTAAGGAATACCTAATGGAGTTTTATTTGCTGTCAATAGGAATTCTGTAGTGATAGTAGTCTGAAGTAATCCTTGGACTTGAGATCATCATAGAATCTTGTGTATGATGAGTTATACTTTGACTTATTCCTTAAGACCCTTAGGGTATATCAAAGGGTATGCTTGGGTATAATAAGTTGTACATGGAGATAATGTATGATCAATAAAGAATCTACCACTTCTAATAAAAGAAGAGAAATGTCCTATGTGATTCGATAAATGACAACCCAATAGTCCTTGGCCAAGGCAGAATGAAATTAGAAAGGAGTTTCTAATTTGCATTATTTGGAGTTGTGCATTTAAGGATCAAAATACATATAATTAAATAAAATAAGACTTGATGAGAATTCCATGTCTTATATTTAATTGGGACATTGTATGGTGGAAGGATTGAATTGTATGGTAACTATTTACTCAAAGGTTCTTTTATGATTAATGTTGAAATCTATATTATCTGGAAAGTCGTTGATCGCTAGGGAGGCTTATCCCTATTGTAGAATAAATATTATTTATTTAAATAAATTAATTATTTAATTTATTTATTTAAATAAGATTAGAATTGTTCTAATTGATTTATTCACAACCGGTTTAATATGGAGAACCTAAAGGGTCACACCATAAAAGGAAGAATAATTATTTAAGAAGTTAATGGCATAATCGTAATAATATATTAAAGTATATTTAATTTAATCTATGGTGATAGAATAAATTAAATAGCTTAATATTTATTATGTAATATTTTAGAAATATTAAATATTAATTAATAAGAGGAGTCTTATTAATATTATTACAATTATTATTATTTTAATTTCTAAAAGAGTTTAGGAATTAATTTAATATAAGTACTCTCATTTATTCCTAATTGGATTAGGAAGGAAAATTAGTTAAAGGAGTTTAATTAATTATCCCTAATAAGATTAGGGAGCTTAATTAATTAAAAGAATTTAATTAATTAAATAAAACCCAATTCCTTAATTGTTAAGATGGGTTGCCCACATCTATAAATAAGAGGAGTCTTATTATGGGTGTAGGGGTTGTTGACTTTTCAACATACGACATAATTCCAATTGTTGAGAGTACACCCTTTCTATAGAGATAGAAAAACTAGGGTTTGAGCCAATACACCCCTTCTTCTTGAATCCTTATTTTTCTTTGGTGGATCACCTCTAGAGGCCAAACATATGGGTGGCTAACGTTGATCAAAGGAAGGAACCAAATCCGGTGGATTCAAGTTGAACGCGAAAGGATTTGGAGGTGAACTTGTACCTGAGGAAGCTCGATCTTCAAAGGTATGATTTTATTCTTTATCTTTTTGTTTAATTAATAATTATGCATAAAGGGTGATCCGGGTATATGGTTTGTAAATTTTTTAAACTCTAATTTTACACATTTCCGCATTTTTATGCAATTTGATTGCGTTCAAGAATATTACAAACCTAACAGTGGCATCAAAGCCAAACCTTTATGCGAATTATTAATTGTTCAGATTTGATATGTATGTTGATATGTGTTTAGAACAATTTTATTGGGCATAATTTTATTGTATAAAATTTAATAAAATAAAATAAAAAAAAAAATCAAATCAATACACCAGTTTTTATCAGTCCTGATTCCGTGTTTTGGTTCAGGCTCAAACATGTTCAATACATATCCCCACAATTACATGACGTGGACAAGTGGGATTTAAAATGGGGCAGGCACCTTTTAATCCATGCTATCCACCGGAGCAACATTAAAAAAAAACGGAACATAGATGTTTGTTATGTACGGAAATCAAGGAAAGCAATAAAAAAAAAAAAAAAGGTGGCGCGGATCACGAAGCATGAATATCAGGATTCCTTAAGATTGCTTCATGTTGATTTTATGTTGTAACTCACGGATGTCTCATAATGTTGTATCACGTGAATAACAAGTAAAGAAAATCAAGGGGCAACCATTTTATACTAGCCGCACGGAATTCGAATATATAGATTATATATATATAGTAACGGTTTTATATATATATATATATATATATATATATTCGGTTATTTTATAATATATTATATATATAATATATTATTCTCAATAATTTTATAATTAAAATAAAAGATTTATTTTAATTTTAAAATAATTGGTTTATTTTAATATTAAAATATAAAGTTTATTTTAATTTTAAAATTAAATTTCATGCTAACTAATTCAATTGGAATTGGATTCCATGATAACTAATTAGAGTTGAAATTGGATTCTATTTTTCCTTAAATAAAGGAGTTTATTTTGATATGAAATTAGATTTCATATTATTCAAAATAAAAGAGTTTATTTGTGAATAGAAAGTGAATCCATGTTTCCTTAAATAAAGGAGTTTATTTAAATATGAAATAAGATTTCATATTATTCAAAATAAAGGAGTTTATTTGTGAATAGGAAAAGAATATCCGTGTTTCCTTTAATAAAAGATTTTTTTTTTACATGGAATTGGATTCCATAATTAATTAAAATAAAAGAGTTTATTTTAATTAAAGATTTTTTACTTGGAATTGGATTCCATAATTAATTAAAATAAAGGAGTTTATTTTGATTAAAGATTTTGATTAAAATAAAATAGTTTATTTTATTCAAAATTAGATAAATTAAAATAAAATAGTTTTATTTTGATTTAAATTTGGATTGAAATAAAGGAGTTTATTTTATTCAAAAAAATTAGATTTTATACTAACTAAATTTGCCCATTAAATGATATCAATATATATATTAAATGTTTATTATTCATGAGATGAATGTTATTTATTGATGCATATGGTGATGTGTATGATAATAAATGGGATTGATTATGGACTATCACGATGTGATTAGATTTTATTTTAGTTGGATGCATGAATGTATGAGTTTTATTAAATGGGGTCACAGACCTGCCTTCTCTAATTTTTCTAAATGTAAATTCTATCTCCTCCTATGTACTTTCCTCGATCACGATCAAGGTTTCTATTTATTTTAAATAGTTTTGTAATAGGAATAGTTAGAATTAATTTTGAAAAATTGGAGATCAAGGAGCAAGGAGCGCTTGAAGACCCGCTTGTAATGGAGCCCGGGTTTAAATGTAATAGTTATATTTAAATATTATTTCTTGCACCCCTAGGGTTTGACCTTTTGGTTCACTTGGTGGCTCTAGTGAACCAAACTAGAATAAAAGTCCATAATCAATCCGTAGAATATAGTATTCTATATGTGCATGCTTATACTATATATATATATATTATGCAAACATGCTCGCATGTTCATTAATACGACGCGTATTTTATATATATATATGCATGCTACGCTAAAACAAGATGAGACAAATTAATAACAAAACCCTCAATTTTTTTTATATATTAAGTCCTAAGCGTTCAAAGATATTTGGAATATCGAACGTCGCTTTCTAAAGATGATAAAATTAATAGAGTATTAAATATTTAATATGAGTTTGTTGTGTCACCACAAGGCAAGTATTAAATATTTAAGATATTAATTTATCACATTTGATGCTTATAAAGAAAATTGAACAATATTATTTTGTTGTGTCACCACAAGGATGATATTTTCTTTTTTGAATATATGGAGTGCTAGGTCGGACTTAACTTAGATAATTTTGATTCTTGATGTGCCACCACTTGATCAAAATAATCTAAGAGGCAAAAGAAAAGGAGTTGCATAGTTAATGTAATTGACAAAAGTTGTCTACCTATTTATTTATATATAGTTTGTTGTGTCACCACAAGGCTATATACATTTGAAATGGGATCCTTATTCTCACTAGCAAATCAGAATTAGATTTTGCCGAACTATATAAATGAGGGTAATATAGTTTGAAGAAAATAGTGGGAGATACCAATTTAAAACAAGACCTAAATTATTTTGGTAATTAATAAAAGAATGTATGTTAAAATGTTGTTAATTACAAATTCATTTACGTAATTTTACAATGTCTAAAATTACTATCAACGCGAAACATATTTGATGTTAATTAACCGCAATCAATTACACTTGATTGGTTAAGGAATTTGAGAATAGTTCTCATGGTCAAAAGCTATCTTATGTCCTTATGTCGCCTATCCTGCGCAATGGTTGCGCATAATGCCTCGAGGAAGAGATTGCTACTTTTAGAAAGTGGCAAGATGATGTATAGTTGGCTCAATGCATCATGCTCGCATCCATGAGTAGTAACGAGCTTCAACACGCCAAGATGAAACTATGGATGCTTCTACTATATTCCCCGCACATCAAGTAGTTGATGGTGAGGAAAGTAGGACCGATAGATATCGAGATATCTAAGGAGCTCTTCCGATCTAGAATGACGGATGACACTACTGAAGATGGATAAAAGTCCTTAACATTATCAATTTGATTGATCAATTAGGACAACGAGTTTTGTCATGGATGGAGAGTTGAGCCAAGATTTGATCTTGCACTCACTCCGGACTCCTTTCACAATTGTTGTGAATTTTCATATGAACAAACTAGATATCGCCTTTCTTTGATTTGCTTAATATATTGAAAAATGTTGAGAGTCACTTTCCAACCAAGAAAGATCAAGTCTTACTGGTAGGGGCCAAAGGATCTTCTGAAAAGAAGAACGATTCAAAGAAGGTAAATAGAAAGGTATAAACAAAGGATAATAAGAACAAAGCGATATGGATAGCAAAGGAGTTTGCTTCCACTGCAATAAGCATGGACATCGGAAAGAAACTGCAAGAAGCATCTTGCAGAGGCTAACCAAAGAAGCTTAGTGAAGTTTCGGTTACAAATACAATTTTGTTCATGATTTAAATAAATTTTCTTTAAGTCAAGGTTCTACTTGGGTATAGGATACCGACTTTGGTTATCATAAATATAGATTTATGAAGGACCAAGCAGTAGAAAAAGTTAAACAAAGATAAGTAATCCTATGTGTGGGAAATGAAGCAAAAGGTTGCACGCATTAGCCATAGAAACTTATAATTTAACAATGCCTACGGGCAAATCTATTAAGTCAATAAGTTGTTATTGTATTCCAGCCTTGTTAAAAATATTATTTCCATTTTATTGTTGGACAATGAAATCTTTGGTATTATAATTAAGAACAATTGTTGTTCTATTTATAATAATAATGTTTTGTATAGAATCGGAATATTACTTAATAAATTTTGTATACTTGACTTACGTGAAAAATTATTTTATAAATTGAACAAAATAATATAAGAAAATGAGATGATCATTCAAAGAGTTGAATGTGTGTATTTGCTGAAATACAAGTGTGAATTATTTGAAAGGTTCAAAGAATTCAAAAATGAAACAAATTGACAATGTATTAAAATTCTTTGATTAGATCAAGGAATAAATACTTGTGCAATAAGTTTCTAGATCATCTCAAATGATTTTCTCATAATGGACACATCCTGATATGCAATAATTGATTGATGTATCTGAATGAAAATTCGTACCTTGTTGGACGTGGTGCGGTCCATAATGATTTTATCGACATTCCAGTATCCCTCTAGGGTCAAGTCCTAGAAATGGCTGCATATCTACGAAAATGGTAACCTCAAAATCCGGCCCCAAGACTCCATAAAAGTTATGGACAGGGAGGATTCCTAATCTTAAGTATGTTAAGATAAGGGGTTGTCCAACTTATGTGAAAAGGTTTCAAAGGATAAGCTTGGGACAAGATTTGACAAGTATAAATTTGTGGGACATCCTAAAGTAAGTTTAGGGTATATGTTCTATAATTCTACTTAGCAAAAGGTGTTTGTTACGAAACACACGCCTTTCTAAGATAAAGGTGTTTATCATTAAAAGGGGCTAAAGTGGGAGGATAATAGATCTTGAAGAGTTCAAGAACCACAAAACACTATAAGTCAAATAAGAGGAACCTATAGATAGACCTATTGTACCACATCCTAATCGTAAATGCGAATAGTACCAAAGATACCTAGGAGGTATGGATTCATCATGGATGATGATGATGAGGTACACATCATGTAAGATGATGATCCGAGTTACATTCGATGAGGTAAGACTTTTAGTGTGTAAAGGGTCAATGGGAGCGTCGTGACATTCCTAATATTATATGTTGATATACTACGGATAAGGAATGACATACTAATGCTACAATCAGTAATGATAAAGTTGTCTAAACATTCCTCCATGAATGGTTTGGGAAGAGTATCTTAATTGGGGATAAAATCTATATAGATAGATACAACAGGATGCTCGACTTAACCCAAGGAACGTATATTCATTTGATGCTAAAGTCGTTTAGCATGGCAAACTCCAAGAGATGTGTCGATGAGCTATGGAGTGTATCTCTCTTAATAGTCCCCACAGACTCCTGAAAAGAGAGGTCGCATGAGTGACAATTATGCATGCAATGAAATGTACGAGACACGATGTTGATCACCATATTATGGAGAAGTTCACTATGAGTCAGTGAAAAACATCTTAAAGTGCTTAACCGACACTAAGGATGTGATCATATTCATGGTGGGTCTTAATTAAAACTAGAGGGCTTAACAGACTCAAGTTTTTCGAGATGCACCAAAGACGACGTAAAAATCCACTTTAAGGTAAAGGGTTATCTTGAGCAAAGGTGCGATGAATTGAAAGGTTCCAAACAAAGAAAGAGTTCTTTGTTTAGTGATAAAGACCAAGTAAATAGCTATAAATGAAGTCGCAAGTTGATTGTTTGGATTAAAAGTTCATTACGTAACTAGGAATAGTTCCTAAGTCTCATCTTGGATCTAAACATGTGTTGTGGCACTTTCATTAGATTATTAGAATCATTGAAAGATGGAAAATCACTACTGAGAGATAGTGGACTCTCATGAACAACATTACATATCCATTAACTAAAGCTTATCCAACAAAGCAGGATAATCGTCACTTAGAGAAGAAGAGTATGAGATACCATGACGATTGGCTTTAGTGCAAGTGGGAGATTGAAAGTAGTATGCACACAAGCCAATCATGTTTGATGATAAAGCATATACTTTGTAACAATCTTATTCATTTATTAATAAAAAGTATTAATTTATTAAAGGCTTTTAATTATCTACATGATCTTTGTTTTATAATATGTGATAAACCCATAGTTTTAAGCAATGCTTTTAGAATAATGATGATGATCATTCTAATGAGATCTAAATTCTTAGAAAGCTTAAAACTAAAATAGTTCCCAATCATTGGATTACTAAATTGGGGATTAGTAAATCCGGATAGATTGGGTACATACGTTAACTTGCTCATTGGATGAGGATGATTGATCTCATGATCATTTGCATGGAGACACTAAAGCAAGTATGTAGGTGCTTATTAGAGAATAAGTTCACTTTGAACGTGGCTCGCTAAGGAATACCTAATGGAGTTTTATTTGCACTGTCAATAGGAATTCTGTGTGATGATAGTAGTCAAGTAATCCTTGGACTTGAGATCATCATAAGATCTTGTGTATGATGAGTTATACTTTGACTTATTTCTTAAGACCCTTAGGGTATATCAAAGGGTATGCTTGGGTATAATAAGTTGTACATGGAGATAATGTATGATCAATAAAGAATCTACCACTTCTAATAAAAGAAGAGAATGTCCTATGTGATTCGATAAATGACAACCCAAAGTAGTCCTTGGCGAAGGCAAAATGAAATTAGAAAGGAGTTTCTAATTTGCATTATTTGAGTTGTGCATTTAAGGATCGAAATACATATAATTAAATAAAATAAGACTTGACAAGAATTCCATGCCTTATATTTAATCGGGACATTGTATGGTGGAAGGATTGAATCAGTATGGTAACTATTTACTCAAAGGTTCTTTTATGATTAATGTTGAAATCTATATTATCCGGAAAGTCGTTGATCGCTAGGGAGGCTTATCCCTATTGTAGAATAAATATTATTTATTTAAATAAATTAATTGTTTAATTTATTTATTTAAATAAGATTAGAATTGTTCTAATTGATTTATTCACAACCTAGGTTTAATATGGAGAACCTAAAGGGTCACACCATAAAAGGAAGAATAATTATTTAAGAAGTTAATGGCATAATCGTAATAATATATATGTTAAGTATATTTAATTTAATCTATGGTGGTAGAATAAATTAAATAGCTTAATATTTATTATTTAATATTTTAGAAATATTAAATATAAATTAATAAGAGGAGTCTTATTAATATTATTACAATTATTATTATTTTAATTTCTAAAAGAGTTTAGGAATTAATTTAATATAAGTACTCTCATTTATTCCTAATTGGATTAGGAAGGAAAATTAGTTAAAGGAGTTTAATTAATTATCCCTAATAAGATTAGGGAGCTTAATTAATTAAAAGAATTTAATTAATTAAATAAAACCCAATTCCTTAATTGTTAAGATGGGTTGCCCACATCTATAAATAAGAGGAGTCTTATTATGGGTGTAGGGGGTTGTTGACTTTTTCAACATACGACATAATTCCAATTGTTGGGAGAGTACACCCTTTCTATAGAGATAGAAAAACTAGGGTTTGAGCCAATACACCCCTTCTTCTTGAATCCTTATTTTTCTTTGGTGGATCACCTCTAGAGGCCAAACATATGGGTGGCTAATGTTGATCAAAGGAAGGAACCAAACCCGGTGGATTCAACTTGAACGCGAAAGGATTTGGAGGTGAACTTGTACTTGAGGAAGCTCGATCTTCAAGGGTATGATTTTATTCTTTATCTTTTTGTTTAATTAATAATTATGCATAAAGGGTGATCCGGGTATATGGTTTGTAAATTTTTTAAACTCTGATTTTACACGTTTCCGCATTTTTATGCAATTTGATTGCTTTCAAGAATATTACAAACCTAACATAATCAATATCCATCTTTGCACTACAGGCCAAAGATATTCATTTGTATCACCAGTTGGTCATGTTCATCTCAACACCTGTTCATCTTTGCACTACGGGCCAAAGATATTCATCAATTAATCATTCATCTTTGCACTACAGGCCAAAGATATTCAGTAATATCATCATTTAGGACTGATAATGATGAAAAATATTTTAAAGAAAACGAATCCAGTGAGACAGAAGGACAAATATTAGGGATTCGTATAACTGTTTATCCAAGATTAATAATACTTCATAATAACAAATTTTGAAGTAGAATTCAAAAATAAAGACCAAAACATGGATACAATCAAATATAGTAACCATAATAAATATCTTGGACAAAAAGAAGAAAATTTTATTTTTCAAATTGAATAGTCTTTGTATTCGTGAATAGTCTTGAGTATCGTGAATAAGTAACCCCGACACAAAAAGTTTCAAATTTGATAAAAAGTTCAGACCAATATTTCGGCATGATGATATTGAATAAAATAATATCATTTAAGAAGAAAACAACATCCTTTACCTCAAAATAACCGTACTTCTGACTGAATTTCGGATATAGTGCTGACAGAAACTTGTACCGAATAACAACTCTCAAAGTATCAAAATATTCACAAAAATACGCTCGATAATCTTGAGAGAAAGAAAACTTATTTCTGGTGTGATTTTCAATTCTAACATAAGCACCTATTTATAGGGAAATGCTAGAACGCCAAAGGAGACTAAATTAATAAAATAATAATATTTATTAATCTTCCTTCTACGCCACCTTTGAATTCAGCCCACCACAGTTGAAAGAACAATTTAGCACATGTATTCAATCACAAACCAAAAAGTGGGTCCCACCCATAATTTAATAAAAATTATTTTATTTTCCGAAACTTCAATAATTCATAGAAAATAGTCTGTTTATCAGAAAAATATGAATTTTATGTCTATTCTGCCTGAAATCGAATTCTCTACAACTTTGTAGCTTTGAGTTTTTCCAAATTTCAAATAGAAAATATCCAAATCCACAAACGGATGATTTTAATATCTCCACAATCGTGCAAAAATCTCGATAAAATACCTCAACATTAATTCCATCATTAATTACCACATAAAATAAATAAATCCATCATTTATATCAAATAAATATTTTATTATCATATAAATCAATAATTAATTATTCACAAATAATATTACGTAATCACAATTATGATAATCAGTAGTTCCTGGAAAAAGGGGCTTTCCAATAAAAATTTTCCTCATCTTGGCGGCAAGCAATTTAGGTGACCAAACCTCTCCTCGATGTAACTTTCTGTACATTGCCAATAATGCTATCTAATAATATTATTCAAATAATATGAATTATTGATCCGATAATAGAAAATCATCAGTAGTTGATAATTATTGAAACAACAATAATATAAAATATCAACGCAATTATTGAATCAATAAAATAAAATATTGAATAAAGAATTACTGTAATAATTATTGAGTAGTGCCTTCTTACGTAAGAATCAATAATTCAAAAATACTGTGCATCCACGCGTATTATTGTATTTTAACCACCGGGTATTCCAACAGTGTTAACGGTAACCATTACGCCGTTAATAATAAAAACTCATACTTTGTCGTTTTCTTCATCTGACAATTATCCTGTTATGGGGCTCACGAATGACTGCGCCGTCGTACAGATATTTTCGACAAAAAGAATATTCCACGACTAAACGAATATTCCCCGACAAAAGGAATATTTTATAACCACTTGCTTATTTTATAAAAATTTACACATTTCACCCATAACCAAAATATTATATCAATTTAACACCTTATTATTCACAATAATAATTAGAGGAAATTCAATTTTATTTATAATAAGTTGGGGTCTTACACTTGACCTGCTACCTGATGACTTTATCTGCTACTATTTCCACCCACCACATTTGAAATTCAATTTGAGCACATTTCTCACCAACCAAGAGTGGGGCCCACTCATTCTAGAATTTTCCACCAAAATGATAAATTCGGATACTTCAACAATTTCTGAACCAGTCACCTCTTAAAATTCATAACAAATCATACACTCATTTTTAACGGTTCAAAATTTGTGGACATATACTCAACTTATATATGTATAACATATCCAAAAATCACAACGATCCAACGGTCAGATCAAAAATTATAACTCACGCAATATATCTTAAGAACACTGGTTTGATCTTTTAATACCTCCAATCCGATAAAATACTGATAAAACACCTCAACATTAATTCCTTTATTAATAACCACATAAAATAAATAAATCCTTCATTTATATCCACATCAAATAATTATTTTCCTTATCATATAAATCAATAACTAATTATTCACAAATAATATTACAGAATCACAATTATGACAACCAGGCAGTTCCCAGGAAAGAGGGGGCTTTCCAATAAGGATTTCTCCTTACTTGCGCGCAATTAGGTGACCAAACCTCTCATTGACAGAACTTTCTAGACATTGCCAATAATGCTATCTAATAATATTATTCAAATAATATGAATTATTATCTGATAATGGGAAATACTGTGCAGTGACAATTATTGAAATAACAATAATATAAAATATCAACGCAACAATTATTGAACCAATAAAATAAAATATTGAACGATAAATTACCGTAATAATTATTGAGTAGTGCCTTCTTACGTAAGAATTAATAATTCAAAAATACATGTGCAAAACGGTAATGCTATCTTTGTGCAACCACGCGCGTATTATCGTATTTTAACCACTGTGTAATCCAACAAAGGTTAATTAATTGAATAATTAATTACTGTTATTTATAAAAACTCAAACTTTATCGTTTTCTTCATCCGGCGCTTATTCTCACATAGGGCTCACAAATGGCTCTGTGCCAGTTAAATATTTAATATTCCACTACCAAATGAATATTCCCAGAATAATAATGAATATTTTATAACCATTTGCTTATTTTGCAAAATTTGCACATTTCACCCATAACCAAAATATTATATCAAATTAACACCTTATTATTTCAAAATAATAATTAGAGAAAATTAAATTTTATTTATAAAAAGTGGGTCTTAAAATATATATATATATATATATATATATATATAATCCTCATTTTACCAAATTATGCAGTATAATTAATAATAAGACAAAAACTTTAAATATATATACATACATAATCTTCACAATTGATCTGAGAGTTTCATGATTTTATCTCACCTTTATTAAAAAAAATTCTTTCGTCTTTGTATTGGAAGCTTTCGAACTGCCGCTTTCTCCCTTACTAATTTACTGTGTCTTTTCTCTCTTTCCTCGATTACACGTACCGCAAGACAGATTAGGTCTTTAGGTATTTGTTTACTTATTAATATATCTTGTTAATTCTCTTAATTATAATATGATTTAATTTTATCCACATATAAATTAAATCCAATTAGTTTTAAGGCTCAAATTTTACCAAATTAATTTATCCTTCATATATTAATACTTATTAGCCCATATAAAATAAATAACTAGTTTGACCTAATAAAAGACAAAGTCCAATTAAATTATTTGAATTGTAAATTTAAATATAAATTTTATTTTATTTATTTTATTTCTTTATTATTATTTTTTATGCGTATTACACCGTGAATTTGTATTTACACCGCGAATTTCTGGGTACCCTCTTTACTAGCAATCCGAATTTCCACCTTTGTGTTTAATATTTGGAAGTCTTTAGAATTATTTAGAGATTAGGTCAGACTTTGGATATGAATTGATAGTTATAATTCTTCTTCTAAAGTCTGTCAAACTCTATCATTTGATAGAAATCTAAAAAATCTATGACTTTTTGAATACCAAAATATTTTTATAGATTTTGTAAAAATCTGAATTCAATACCACTTAACTTTTAAAGATATTAAAAAAGTTGTAATTGAATACAAGTAAACTTTTATAAACTCTTTAAATGTCTTGATTGAATACAACCAAACTTTTAAAATCTTTAAAAGTCTTTAAAAATCTTAATTTAATACACCCCCCTTAATGCATTTTAACATGCCACATATTTGGATTAAGAGGTCAACTGAACAGTTTAGATTCATATTTGTATCTTAATAATTTAGAGGCATTCGGAGGGAAAGTTTTTATCTTAATTTCATTCATTAAGAGCATTAACAATAGTTTCCCTAATCAACTCTCTATCCTTAATTTTGAAGAATACATCAATAAATCATTATCCAATAGTTTCCTTATCCTTATTTGACTCTCTATTTTAATCCATATGTAGGATTTTAGTCTCCAGTGTGAGGGAGTCAAAAGATCATTCTCTATATATACAAAATGACATTTCACACCATCATTTAAGTGGACAACTCATCAATCATACACATCTTGACATTTTTTTACTACTTTATTTTCAAATTATAAACTTAATATTGACTTATTTTTTAAAAATTAATTTCAAATGTATTCAAATTAAAAATTGATATAAATTTATTTAATTTATGTCAATATAACTATAAACATTATAAAAGTACTATTAATTTCAAAATTTAAATGAATCATATTAAATTTAAATTTAAAAATATCACAAATTAACTTTTAAAAGTTAATATTGATCTTATGTACATTTGCAACTACAATCCATTCAATACTCATTCCATAAATTACTTAAAATTTAAAATAAAATAAAATTATTTTACTGATTGAATATAATTGATAAATTATACTCTCTCTTTTATAAATTATAAGATTATTATTATTAATTTGATGTTTTGACTATTGGAAATTTTAAATTTTAACTCTTAAAATTTAAATTTCATTATTTAAGGAATCAATATAAAGAACATGTTGGATACATACTAAAAAAATTGAATCACTATTTTGCAGAATGACCCAATAGCGCTGCAGAGTAGAGATAAAGATAAGAAAATTGTTGTAAATGCTCTAAGAGGTGGGTTGTTAAGATGTAATGAAACACCACCTTAGAGGTAGGTGTGGTTGATGAAAATTAAAGGAGAGAGAGTATACATTGTAGACAACTTGATCGGAGCTTCCACGTGGCATTAAATGAATTACTAACTTATTAAATTAAATAATTTAAAATTATTGTTAATATCTTGGTTTGTTATGAGCATAAGGCAGTAAAATCAAATAAATAGTTGGGACTTGATTCTTATTGACTAGACTAAAAGTTTGATATATAAATAAAATAAATTTTAAAGTTCTATAAATTATTCGAATATATTCAAATTATAATTTTTTTTATTGATTTTTGAATCATATTCACTTAAAAAGTTTAAATTGTTCGGGCTCGATTCAACTCGGTGGTTAAACGAGTCTTAATCAAACTTTATTTCATACTTAGTAAATTTTATGAACCAAATGTGAGCAACTCATTATTCGTCTCGACTCGATTTATTTATACCCCCACTGATCATCAATTTGGAACAAGGTCGAGTGACGTCGTTCTCTAATTTCAGAAGCCATAGCAGATGACATCAACCTAGTGGTCATGTTTGTTTACAAAAATTATAATTTCGTGACTATATTCTTATGAATAATAATTTTAAAATTACTAAATTTAGAATTAAATAGTATTACTCATATATTTGTTTAGAAATTAATTACTCATGTGATAATTTAAAATAATTTCATATTATGTTTATTTTATCAAATATTATTTAAAGATTGGATCAAAATTTATCGTTTGAACGATTATACTCTTACTAATAATAATGCGTAGATCATACTCTCAGCTTATGTTATTATAGAAAAAAAATTGAATTGGATATACCGCTAATATTTTTAAAAAATGTAAGATTAATTTTGTTCATAAATTTTTAATCTCAAATGTTATAGATTATAATACCTACTTGGACATAAAATTAAGGCTTAAATATAAATTACTATCCTAAATTATTGACTTTATTCTACTTCGTTAATTGACCTTTTAATTTTTTCAATCGAATTAAGTATGTGAGACCCCAGATTTATGAATAAATATTTAATTTTCTCAAAATAAATTTTTAATATTATGGTGTGGATTTGATATAATGTTATAGTTGTGGACAATATTTATAAATTTTGCAAAGTAGCAAGCAAGTGGTTATATAATATTCGATTGGTTGGGAATATTCGTTTTAACGAGGGAATATTGTATGGCAAGACAATCATCGTGGACCCCACAATGAAGTATTATCGTAGTTAAAAACGATAAAATTATATTTCTATAAAAATAACTACGGAGGTGTTACCGTTAAAACCGTTGAACTACCCTTTAGTAGTAAAAAATGCGATGTCTACGCGCATTAGTTGCGTAAGAGCAATACACGATTGATTATTGATGCTTACGTGAGAAGTCACTCAATTATACTCAATTATTGCTCTGATAATTGTCTTTGCATCATATCTCTCATATTATTATTACGGTATCATCTGCGTAATATGTTATATTATTAAATCAATAATTGAGACGGCAAAGTTATTCATATTATTATTTGCAATATTGACAATGTCAGAAAGTTCGTCAATAGAGAGGTTTGGTTACCTAATTGCGCGCCAATAAGGAGAAATTGTGACGCCCCCAAAATAGGTATACAACACCCATTCTGAGTCGCCAAATACATGGTACAGAAAACAAACTACAACTTCAATAATACAATTGTCGTGTAAAATACGATAACACATACTGTGAGTTTAAATACAAATATTGTCTTCTAGACAATATCCACACTCAAATAAGTTCTCGTTACAATTATTCAAACACTATTTTACAGAAATAGTGAGGACTGCTAAAACATCTTTCTAGAACCATCACTCCATACCCATTAGTTCTCGCTTATGTTCTCACCTCCCGAGAAAAATGGAACAAAAGGAAAAGGATGAGCTCAACTAGCCCAGTAAAGAATATTATGACTAAGATAATATACAACAAATTATCGTTAGTCTTCAACAGGGAAAAATCTGATAAAATATAATAGCCAACAAGTTTAAGATCAATAACTAAAACGGAAACAACAATCCATTAGAAGAGTCAAGTAGAGAATGAGTTCTACTATCTTCTAAGATTTAAAAGTCCATCATCAATATTTTATCCCTGTAACAACAATCAATATACATCTTTAATCAAATATTCATCTTTGCACTACAGGCCAAAGATATTCATTTGTATCACCAGGTTAGTCATGTTTATCTCAACACTGTTCATCTTTGCACTACGGCCAAAGATATTCATCGATTAATCATTTATCTTTTACACTTCTTGGTCAAGATATTTAGTAATATCATCATTTAGGACCGAGGATGATGAAAATATTTTAAAGAAAAAACGAATCCAAAGAAACGGAAGGACAAATAGTAGGGATTAGTATAACGGTTTATCCAAGATCAATAATACTTCATAAATACCAATTTTGAAGCGTAATTCAAAATAAAGATCAAAACATGGATACAATCAAAGATAGTAACCATAATAGACATCTTGGACAAAAAGAAGAAAATTTCATTTTTCTATTGAATAGTTCCGTATTCATGAATAGTCTTAGTATCGTGAATAGTGCCAGATACGTGAATAAGTAACCCCAAACACAAAAGTTCCAAATTTGATAAAAATTCAGATCAATACTTGGCATAATTATATTGAAGAAATAATATCATATATGAAGAAAATAACATCCCTTACCTCAAAATAACAACTTACGATTGAATATCGGTATATCCAGATAAGGTGAAGGAAATTTGCAATCGATGAATAGAAACTCACAAAGTATCTAAATACTCACAAAATACACTCAATAATCTAGAGAGAGAAGAGAAAAGCTTGTTTCCGGTGTGCTTTTCAATTCTAACTTAGCCTCTATTTATAGGAAAATGTTAGCGAGACTTGACCAAGCAACTTGATGGCTTTACTCTACTACTATTCTCACCCCACATTTGAAATAAATTCAGCACATTTCTTCACCAACCACAAGTGGGGCCCACTCAATTCTAGAATTTTCTACCAAAATAATTTATAAACCTAATTTCTAAATCAATCACCTCTTAAAATTCATAACAAATCATACGTTCATTTTTAACGGTTCAAAATTTGTGGACATATACTCAACTTATATATGTATAACATATCCAAAAATTACAACGATCCAACTGTCGGATTAAAAATTATAACTCATACAATATATCTCAAAAACACTGGTTTAATTTTTAATACCTTCATTCCGACAAAAATACTGATAAAACACCTCAACATTAACTCCTTCATTTTTAACCACAATAAATATATCCAACATTTATATCCACATAAAATAAATATTTCCTTATCATATGAATCAATAATTAATTATTAACAAATAATATTACGTAATCACATTTATGACAACGGTAGTTCCCTGTGAAAGAGGGGGCTTTCAATAAGAATTTCTCCTTATTGGTAGCCAATTGATTAGGTGACCAAACCTCTCCTCGATGTAAACTTTCTAGACATTGCCAATAATGCTATCTCGATAATATTATTCAAATAATATGAATTATTGATCCGATAATGAGAAATCTTGTCAAAGTGACAATTATTGAAACAACAATAATATAAAATATCAATGCAACAATTATTGAATCAATAAAATAAAATATTGAACAATAATTACTGTAACAATTATTGAGTAGTGCCTTCTTACGTAAGGATCAATAATTCATCAATACTGTGCATCCACGTGTATTACTGTATTTTAACAACTGGGTATTTCAACAGTGTTAACGGTAACAATTACGCCGTTATTTATAAAAACTCAAACTTGTCATTTTCTTCATCCGACAGTTATTCTGTTATGGGGCCCACAAATGAAATATAGTATCATTTAATATTCCCCGACAACAAGAATATTCCACGACCAAACGAATATTTCCCGACAACAATGATTATTTTATAACCACTTGCATATTTTGCAAAATTTGCACATTTCACCCATAACCAGAGAATTATATCAAATTAATACCTTATTATTCATAAATATAATTAGAGAAAATTCGATTTTATTTATAATAAGTTGGGGTCTTACAGAAATCCTTATCGGAAAGCCCCCTCTTTCCTGGGAACGACCTGGTCATTAAATATTGTGAATTATAATATTAATGATGAATAAGTTCGTGTTGATTAAAGATGAATTTTATAGTTCCATTGTGTTGGAATTATTTGTGTTAGTGGAAATAGACATTTGTTTCGATAATAATTGATGTCTGGAGGTTATATTGTTCAATTGGGTATTCGGGACACTTTTTCGTGTCGGAATACTATTCACGAGTTACTATTCACGAGTTACTATTCATGAGTTACTATTCATGAGTTACTATTCACGAGTTACTATTCACGGGATACTATTCACCCGTAAGATATATTTCTGTTCGGTCCAAATTATTTTTGGGTACAATATTATTCCATGAGGAGATGTGCTAATTTTTCGAATCAGTTGGTTGAATATATAATAAGAAATCAATATGGACATTTGGTGGAAAGTATAATAGTAAATCAATATGGATTGCTGGTTTAAAGTTTTAATAGTAAATTAGTATGGACCGTTGCTTTAAGTTTTAATAGTAAACCAATATGGACCGTCTGTTTAAAAAGTAAATCAATCTGACCGCTCATGAATTAGTTACTATTCAAATCCATTCTCCTATAAATAAAGCTCACTCCTTCATTATTTCTTATGAATTCAATTTGAACTCTAGAGAGAGAAACTATAGAGAGAAAGAAGAAAAGTATTCCGCTACTTCACTACTTCAAAGATTCGGTTTTTCTAAGGTAGGGAATATTATTTGTTGTACTCATAAGGGGTATTCTTTCTTTCTTATTCATGAAGAGAACTTCATTTATTCCATTCTTTATTATTCATTGGAATAACTCGTATACACACTGGATACCCTATACTTGGTGAAATTCTTCATTATTCCATTCTTATTATTCTTGGAATAACTTTGATTATCTGAGCACCGCATACATGTTGAAATTCTTCTAATATTCCGTACTTTATTATTCATCGGAAATATCCTGCATCTGCGTTCTTACGGACGACCGGTTCCATTATTTATTATTTTGTCGTAATATCACGTCTCGTGCGTTTATCTTTGGACTGGTTCCATTATTTATTATTCGTTGGGAATAACTCCGTCATGCGATCTATCGCATTTACGGTGAATCCTTCATTATTTCATTCTTTATTATTCTATTGGAATAACTTTTGTCTATGTGGATTAACACATGCAAGGTGAATGATCCTGTATTCATTCCTTATTAAATTGTGGAAATGATCTATATATCGTGGATTACCGTATGGCGGTGAAAATCCATTTGCGAGCTTCATATATTATATTATACTCAATTGGTTAAAGCTCGCTTCTATACTCCATGAAATTAGTGGAATATCCTTGATATTTGCGCTTCATCCAGTATCTTTTCATGGAAATATTCTTCTGAGCATTCTTGAATTTTACTTCACAAAGCAGTATCAAGTTGACAATATGGACGTTATTGAGTTCATGATAAATTAACTTATAAATCTTTAAAATTTATTCTTGAACCTATTTTATTGAATTGTCATCATCCTCATGCTTATATTATGTTGAAAGTCATCTTTGGCTTATGTGCATAGATGGACTTGGTATGATTATGACCAGGAATTATTCGATATAATCATGACCGTAATGTGACGAATGATGTGGTAAAAGTCCTCATTGGCCTGTAGTTCATTGGTGGACAGTTGTTGGTATGAATATAACCAGGGATTATTCGGTATAGTCATGACCATTGATGATTACATTAATATCCTTGGCCGTGGAGCAGGGATGATTCAATTTTATTTATTAAGCTGAGTCTCAGCGATAAAAGTGATGAAAAACCTTTTAAATCGTAGAAGATGGTAGATTTTATTCTCTACTTGACTCTTCTAATGGATTGCTTGTTCCGCTGCAGTTAAACTTGATGTTTATTATGTAAGACCCCAACTTATTTTTAATGAAATTTAATTTTCTCTATTTATTATTTTGAAATAGTAAGGGTTGATTTGATTAATGTGGATAGTTATGGGTAAAATATGCAAATATTTCAAAATAAGCAAGTGGTTATAAAATATTCATTGTTGTCGGGGAATATTCGTTTGGTCGTGGAATATTAAATGCATCACGAGGAATATTCGTATAACCACGCAGTGACCGTGTGTGGGCCCCATAACGTGAAGCGATTGGATGAAGAAAATGACAAATATAAGTTGTTTAAAAATAACTACGTAGTTATTCAAGATAATCTATTAAAATACTCGGTGGTTAACACAAAGAAGACACGGTATTGCACCAATTATTGATTCTTACGTAAGAAGGCACTACTCAATAATGGTTACAGTAATTACCGATCGATTTTATTTTATTAATTTAATAATTCTTTGCGTTGATATTTTATATTCATTGTTGTTTCAATAATTGTCATTACGGTATTTTTCATTATCGAAGCAATAATTCATATTATCCTGAATAATATTATTAGATAACATTATTGGCAATGTCTAGAAAGTTCTGCCTAAGGAGAGGTTTGGTCACCTAATTGCAGGCCAAGAAGGAGAGAAATTCTTATTGAAAGCCCCTCTCTCTGAACCGCACTGGTTGTCAATATTGTGATTACGTAATATTATTTGTGAATAATTAATTATTGATTCATATGATGAGAAAAATATTGATTTTATGTGGATATAGATGGAGAAATTTTTAATGTGACAATTGTTGAAAATTGAAATTTTATCTTTTCTCGATAAAATAATTCATTTAAATATATTATTATATTTTAATAATATAATAATGGTGATATTTTACAACGAATGTGGGATATATGAGTATACGAGGAGGAAGAGTATTTTTGTTGCAATAAATGTTTAAAACATGTTAAACATGTCATGGACCTCATTTATTATTTGAAATTTGATTATAAACAGTAAAATCGTCTGTTTGTGGATTTCGGTCAATTCCTATTTGGAATTTGGAAAAACTTTCTTCCTAAAAGTTGTAGAAATTGAATTTCCTATAAAAAATCGCGAGATTCGAATTTTCTGACAAAAGGGCTATTTATTGTGAATTATTGAAGTTCCGAAGTTCCGAAATAATTGATTTTTGGAAGTTTAAATTATTTTAAATTAGAAAAACGTTTTTTTTTACTTTTTCTAGAAGGTGGCATGTGCTTATTGAGCTGAAATCAGATTTCAAGAGTGGCGTGAGAATTTTGATATATATAATAATATTAAATTAAATTTTACGCTTTGGTGTTCTAAGCAATTTCCTATAAATAGAGTGCTTAGGTTAGAATTGAAAATTACACGAGTAAATCAAGTTTTCCTCTCTATATTATCGGCGTATTCTTATGAGTATTTTGAGTATACTTTGAGTATTGCTATACTGGTCTGCAAGTTCAAGTCATAGCTTTATATCCTGTGTTTTCAACTAAAGATCTTGTCTTTGTGAGGTAAGGGATATTATTTTTTTTCGTAATGATATTATTTCTTCAATATCATTATGTTGAAATATTGATCCAAGTTTTTATCAAATTTGGAACTTTTGGTGTCTGAGTTACTATTCACGATATCTGACCTTTATTCACGATATCTGATCTTATTCACGAATACGGCACTATTCATCGAAAAATGAAAATTTTCTTTTCGTCCAAAATATCTATTCGGATACTAGCTTTGATTGCATCCATGTTTTGATCATTCTTGAATTTTACACCACTATAATTATTTTTGAGGTATTTTTGGACATGGATAAAACAAAATACGAATCCTTAATCCTTAATCCTTGTCATTTTGTTTCAATTTGGATTCGTTTCTTTAAAAATATTTTCATCATCCTCGGTCTTAAATGATGATATTATTGAATATCTTTGGCACAGAGTGCAAAGATGATTGATTTCTGAAGAATATCTTTGGCCGTAGTGCAAAGATGAACAAGTGTTTAGATGAACATGACCAAATGATGAATATCTTTGGCTGTTGTGTGCAAAGATGAATATTTGATTCCGATATATATTGATTGATGTTACGAGGGATAAAAGATAGACGATGAACTTTTAAATTCATACATAGAAGATAGTAGTTTGCATTCTCTACTTAGCTCTTCTAATGAATTATTATTTCATTGCTGCGAATATTGATTTAAAATTTGTTGTCTATTGTATTCTATTAGATTTTTCCTGTTGAAGACTAACGATAATTTGTTGTATATTATCTTAGTCATAATATTCTTTACTAGGCTAGTTGAGCTCACCCTTTTCCTTTTTGTTCCATTTTTTCTTCTCGGGAGGCGAGAATATAAGCGAGTAGCATGCAGTCCTGGGGTATGGAATGAAAGTTCTAGAGAGTGTTGTTTAGTAGTCCTCACCATTTTTGTAAAATAATGTATCAATAAATGTGATGAGGATTTATCCGAGTATAGATATTGTCTGAAGATAATATTTGTATACAAACTCACAGCTTTATTGTTGTAATAATAAAGTTGTAGTTATTTACATACCATGTATTGACAACTCGAATGGGTGATGTATACCTATTTTGGGGGCGTCACGGTTGGTATCGAGCTTAGGATATGATCTCTGGCGGAGACAGGGGAATAGAATTAGGAGGGAGAGACGAGTAAATCCTTCGCTAGTGTGTCCTACCTAAGCTTATTTGTTAGTTGGTCAGTATATAAGGATATTATGTGATATATTGATTTCCTTAATTAACCCTTGTTTTATGACAGTATTTGAGAATGTCAACTGAGAATATTAACAATGGAAATGAGACTGTGGAGACGCCTGTACTCACCAACGAGGAGAACACCACTGAGCAGATGATGAACGAGGGGATGTTTAGAAGCTTTTTGCAGTTCATGCAAAATCAGACGAGGGAGACTCGTGTTCAAAATATAGGAGGAAATGATAGCAATTCACGGGTTGTCACAAATGCGTTCAAAGAGTTGGGACCACCGAATTTAAGGAAAGCTAGATCCGATCATGGCGGAAACATGGGTCAAGCCAAATTACCAAGATATTCGATGTCTTGGGATGCACGGAGAAACGAAGGTTCTATTCGCCACCTTTATGTTCCGTGGAGGCGGACTCTTGGTGGGAGTCTCGTGAAGCGTACCCATCTAGCCGCACTCAAAGATGTCTTGGGAGACGTTTGAAACTATTTAATGACAAATACTTTCTGGAAGTGTTCGTCATATGAAGGAAGTGGAGTTCATCGAGTTAGAACAAAACAACATGGCGGTGTCTCGATGACGAGGCAAAGTTTGCGAGTTATCCGTGTTTGCACCTCATTTGGTGGAGAATGAGGAACGTATTATGCGGATGTTTCCGAGAGGTTTGAAACCCGATACGATGACAATATATCATTTCTCATAAATTTTCTCTCTATTCGGATGTTGTTAACGAGGCTCAATTGTTAGAAGCGAGATAATGAGTATGTTCAACCGAGGGACCATAACCGAGGATCGTACCGGAGATAGCGATCAATGAATAATGATAACCAATGGAGAAAGAAACAGACGGACAAAAATGGTAACCACTCTGGTGGTAATCATGGCCATGAAAATAAAAAAGAAGCGAGTCGGAGGAGATTTTAAAAGAGGAGATTTAACAACGACCGTGTGAAGACGTCTTTACAAAGAATTGGTTCTAAGGGAGGAGAACGACCACCGGTCATATGCTATAAATGCGGGAAAGAGGGACATATCAGTCCAAACTTCCCACAACAGTTCAAGGTATGCTATAATTGTGGAAAGGAAGGACATATCGCTCGAGATTGTACGATAGCGAAACCTAGTTCAGCGGGGACGGTGACTCAAAAGATCGTCCCCGAAAAAGTCAAAGTCAACGGTTCCGGAAGAAGCGTTTGTTGTGGTCGTCAAATGCGAGGAACCCAAACGAGGTGATCACGGGTAAGCTATTTATAAATTCTTGTGAAGTTTATACCTTACTTGATACCGGTGCTACCCATTCATTTATCTCTCCTGCTTGTGCTCAACGTTTAAACTTGACTCCGGAGAAATTAGACTTTGACCTATCTGTGAAAACTCCGTTAGGAGAAACTTTCATCACATCCACTGTTTATAAATCTTGTTTGATTCAAGTTGGCACCATTACTTTACCTGTTGACCTTATCTCTTTAAAGATACTTGCTTTTGATGTTATTTTAGGGATTGATTGGTTAACTACTCATCATGCCAAAATTGATTGTTTTCGTAAGGTTGTTAGTTTTCATATTCCTAACCAACCTGTTGTACGAATTCAAGCAACTAAACCATTAAAATCAATCACTGTCATATCTAATCATAAAGCTATTCGTTTATTAAAAAATGGATGTCAAGCTTTCTTAGCCCATGTTATGGATTTGAATAAAGACACGTCAAATTTGAATAATATTCCTGTTGTTATTGACTTTCCTGACGTATTTCCTGAAGAACTTCCCGGTCTACCCCCAGAACGTGAAGTTGAATTCTTTATTGATCTTGAACCTGGTACAAAGCCCATTTCTAAAACCCCATATCGAATGGCTCCTATTGAACTTCAGGAGTTAAAGGTCCAACTACAGGAATTGTTGGACATCGGTTTCATTCGTCCTAGTGAATTGAACCATGTCACCATCAAGAATAGGTATCCTCTACCTCGTATTGATGACTTGTTTGACCAGTTGCAAGGGGCACAATTCTTTTCAAAAATCGATCTTCGCTTACGGATATCATCAATTGAAGATTAGAACCGAGGATATTCCAAAGACCGCCTTGAAACTCGGTATGGGCATTATGAATTCTTAGTCATGTCTTTCGGATGACTAATGCTCCTCAACGACTTTCATGGATATGATGAACCGAGTATTCAAGGAATATTTGGATTAGTTTGTTGTTGTCTTTATTGATGACATCCTCATATATTCTAAAAGTCGTGAAGATCATGAGCACCATTTGAAGTTGGTACTCGAAAGGCTTCGTGAAAACAAACTATATGCCAAATTAAAGAAATGCGAGTTACGCTTGAGGAATTAGCATTTCTTGGGCACGTGTGTCAAAACATGGAGTATCTGTGGACCCGCCAAGATTGAAGCAATACAAAGTTAGAGCAACCGAGTCGGTGGCCAAGAAGTCACGTAGCTTTCTACGGGTCTGGTGGTTATTATCGGAGATTTGTGGAAGGGTTTTCTCGAATCGCTAGTCCATTAACTTCATTAACTTCGGAAGGATAAAAATTCGTTTGGAGCGAAGAATGCGAGAAGAGTTTCCAAGAGATTAAGAGGAGACTTATTTCGCAGCCTGTTCTAACAATACCATCTGGTTCGGATGGATTTGTTATCTATAGCGATGCTTCAGGCAAAGGGTTAGGATGTGTTCTCATGCAACGTGGAAAAGTCATAGCCTATGCCTCGCGACAACTTAAAGAATATGAGAGGAATTATCCTACTCATGATCTAGAGTTAGCGGCCCGATCGTTTTCATATTAAAGATATGGTGGCACTATCTATATGGGGAGAAAGTAGAGATATATTCAGACCATAAAAGCCTTAAATATTTCCTCACTCAAAAAGAACTCAACATGCGGCAGTGACGTTGTTGTCTGGAGGTTATATTATTCAATTGGGTATTCGGGACACTAACACAAATATTATCGAAACAAATGTCGATTTCCACTAACACAAATAATTCCAACACAATGGAACTATAAAATTCATCTTTAATCAACACGAACTTATTCATCATTAATATTATAATTCACAATATTTAACGATCAGGTCATTCCCAGGAAAGAGGGGGCTTTTCGATAAGGATTTCTCCTTATTGGCGCGCAATTAGGTAACCAAACCTCTCCTTGATAGAACTTTTAGACATTGTCAATATTGCAAATAATAATATGAATAACTTTGCCGTCTCAATTATTGATTTAATAATATAACATATTATGCACGGATAATCTCGTAACAATAATTGAATCAATAATATGATAGATATGATGCGGCAATTATCTTTGTAGCAATAATAGAGTATAAGCGGAGGTGACTTATCACGTAAGCATCAATAATCAATAATTGTGTGATACTATGCAATATTATTGTACTTTTACTAATGGTAGTTCAACAAAGATTAATTCAGGTAAAACTTCCGCCGTTATTTTCATAAAATATTTTTGTCATTTTTTCAATCCGACAATAATTCCGTTGCGGGGTCCACTAATGATTGTGCCATTGTACGAATATTCCCTGATAAAACGAATATTCCCCGACCAATCGAATATTATATAACAACTTGCGTACTTTGCAAAATTTATAAATATTACCCACAACTATAACATTATATCAAATCCACACCATAATATTCAAAAAATTATTTTGAGAAAATTAAATATTTATTCATAAAATCTGGGGTCTCACAATCTCCCTTCCTTATGGAATTTTGCCCTCAAAATACACGTACGTACCTGGTATGCCGAACAGGTGAGGATACCTTGACTTCACTTCAAATTCTAACTCTTGAGGTATAACCTTTGAGTGTTGAATACGATTCTTCTTATCCAAGATTTTAACACGTATCTCCTCAAACGTTAAATCATCCGCTATCTCGTCCGGTTCTAAATTAATAATGTGGTTCGGGTCGTCCACATATTTACGTAACATCGATACGTTAAAAATATTATGAATACGCGACATACTTGGCGGTAAAACGAGTCTATAAGCCACAGTTCCTACTCGATCGATGATTTCTAATGGGTCAATTAAATCGAGGGTTAAGATTTCCTCTCTTCGTCGATTCTTTCTTCTAGAATAACGCCCTCTTGAACCTTCTTAATTCTTCACATTCATCAGCTCCGGGTGTGTAGCTTGAGCGGCTTTAACTTTATCGATTAAAGTCGATTCTACTCGTATATTCGTTATCTTCATGTGGGTTCATATATTCGCACTTGTTACCGCATACAATCTTCTACTCAACGCGTTAGCTACCATGTTCGCTTTTCCTACCATGGTATTGAATGGTATGATCATAATCTTCAATAGCTCGAGTCAACGTCTTTGGTGCATGTTACATTCAATTTAGTTGAAGAAATATTTGACGGTTTAAGAAATGGGTTTTGTACTGGGGTCAATACAAAATTCGATTTCATGCTCTAGGGGTAGGCTAGGAAGTCTTCAAGAATATGCCAGGAAATTAACAATAGAAATATCATTCAAAACTGTGACTCTCATCCAAGACTTGGATAGCACATGAAATGAAGGTTTCTCCTAACGAAGTTTCAACCGATAAGTCAAAGTCTAATTTCTCCTAAGTTAAATTTAAACGTTGAATGCAAGCAAGAAAGATAAAAGAATGGGTAGAACCGGTATCTAATAAGGTATTGACTTCGCAAGAGTTTATGATTAACTTACCCGTAATAACTTCGTTTGGGTTCCTCGACAAACGCTCTCACTTAAACTACTGAATTTGACTTTGTTATAGGGTACATTCCACCATTAAGTGCTTCTTCACATTCCTGATCCATGATTTGAATCATTATTCTCCAATCCATATCGAATTGGGGTTGACCGCTATGCATATGATAATTTTGAATTCGATGTTGGATTCTCCCAATTTTTGTCCAAAAAGCAAAATCCATTTCATCTATTTTGGCTTTATTGGATCAGACGTCTTTTTCTACAATATCTACACGTCGTGCGACTTTTAACCATGCGTCATCTATTCTCCTTCGTTCAGTTGTTTCTTCTTTCATCAAAACTTTGATCATAGCATTCTCAGATTCGACTCTAATATCTTATACTACTTGAGAGTGCTTACATTCAAGTGTCGCACATCGGGTAACACAATTTTGAATTGTTACATCTCTTTGCTCCACGACCGCCTGTCATTTTTCAGTCTGCTCTTCTAACTCATGAATACGATTTTGTAATTCTAAGTTTCGATCATAAAATTCTTCTAACCAATTCTCCTCAGGTTCCTCTTTTTCCTCTTCTTCCTCACTCTCAGCTGCTACCTCTGCAACTAGCTTGGGTGCAACTATTAGTTCTTCACTCACCAAGTAGATATCTCTAATTTCTTCTTCGTTTGACATCACATTAACCTGGTTAGTGATTAAAGGTGTCTCAACGGTCTCATTCACTCCATTGTGAACATTTTTAGCTGCCATTTTCCAACACTGCAAAAAAAAACAAGGGTTAATTAACATATCACATATTATCCCTATATTCTGACCGACCAATTAAATACCAAATAAACTTAGGTAGGTCATACTAGCGAAGAATTCCCGTCTCTTCCTCCTAGTTCTTGTCTCACATCTCAGCCAGGGATCATATCCCTAAGCTTTGATACCAATTGTGACGCCCCCAAAATTGGTATACATCACCCATCTTGAGTCGCCAAATACATGGTACACAATACAAATAAAAACTTAATAATACAACTGTCGTGTACAATACGACAAAACATAAACTGTGAGTTTGAATACAAATATTGTCTACTAGAGAGTATAAAAACTCAAAAGGAGTCCTCATTACAATTATTATCACACTATTTCACGAATAGTGAGGAATCGCTAATGTAAACATCCGGGACCATCACTCGTTCCCGACTAGTCCTCGCTACGTTCTCATTTCACGAAGAGAACAATAAAAGCAAAAGGGTGAGCTCAACTATCCTCAAAAAAATATTATGACTAAGATAATGCGAGAATAAATTATCGTTAGCCTTCAACAGATGTTAAACCGATACAATATAACAAACATCAAGTTTAATCTGCGGTGAACAAGCAATCCATTAGAAGAGACAAGTAGAGAATAAAATCTACTATCTTCTATGATTTAAAAGGTTTTCATTACTTTTATCACGAGACTCATCTTAATAAATAATCCACATCATCAAATCATCCCCCTTTACTGAGGCCAAGGATATTCTTTAGTATCACGACCACGAATTATTCATGCACTACGGGCCAAAGATAATCGTGTTTTCATCAACGGTCCTGATCATGCCATAAAACAATTCATCTTTGCACCCTTGGCCGAAGAGAATCCATAGCCATAATCATACCAAAAACTGTCCATAAATGCACTACGGGGCAATGAGGACTTTTTTTTCCACATCATTTGTAACATTACGGTCATGATTATACCGAATAATCCCTGGTCATAATCATACCAAGTCCATCTATGCACTATAGGCCACAGATGACTTTCAACATAATATAAACATGAGGATGATGACAATGACATAATAATTCAATAAAACAAGTTCAAGAATTAATTTATCCAGGAACCATTAACGTCCAAATTGTCAACATGATACTTCTTTGTGGAGTAAAATTCAAGAATGCTCAGAAGAATATTTCCATGAAAAGATACTGGATGAAGCACAAATATCAAGGATATTTCACTAATTTCATGGAATATAGAAGCCAAAACTTTAACCAACTGAGTATAATAAAGAATGGAATAACAAAAGAAATCACCATGTATCGATGATAGGCCTTGCAGACGAGTTATTCCAATGTAATAATAAATAACGAAACCAGGTCATGCGTAAAGCATAAACAGGATGTTCCAACAGAATGATAAAGAACGGAACCAGGTCATGCGTAAAGCACAGACATGATGTTCCAAAAGAATGATAAAGAACGGAACTAGGTCGGCGTAAACGCGCACGCACGAGTGATATTCCAACAGAATAATAAATAATGGAACCAGGTCAGGCGTAATACGCACCGACAGGATATTCCAACAAAATAATAAAGAATGGAATAACAGAAGAATTTCACCATGTATGCGGTACTTCGCATAAACAGGTTATTCCAACATAATGATAAAGAATGGAATAACAGAAGAATTTCACCAAGTATAGGGTAGATCACAGATACACGAGTTATTCCAACGAGAATAATAAAGAATGGAATAATGAAGTTCTCTTCATGAATAAGAAAGAAAGAATACCCTTACGAGTACAACAAATAATATCCTTTACCGTAAAAGAAGAGTATTATTAGACTTGTAGAGGCGAGGATATACTCGAAGAAAACTTGTACTACGCTCAAAAGCTTTCTTAAACACCATGCGACACTATGCAGTAACTATCGCGACACTATCGTAATAAAATATAATATATTCTATTTATAGTCTAATAAAACAAATAACTTTATAAAAGTATTCTATTTTATATAAAAAGATTTTACTATACGCAACACTATGCATAATAGAATATAATATATTCTATTTATAGTCTAGTAAAACGAATAACTTTATAAAAGTATTCTATTTTATATAAAAAGATTTTACTATGCAAAACACTATGCATAATAGAATATAATATATTCTATTTATAGTCTAATAAAACGAATAACTTTATAGAAGTTTTCTGTTTTATATAAAAAGCTTTTCTGTTTTATTACATTAATAATACTAATAAAACAAAACTGAGCGACTTATCACGTAAGCATCAATAATCAATACCGTGTGCTACTATGCAACCACACGACGTATTCTTGTCATTTACTACTACCGAAAGTAGTTCAACAGTATTAACGGTAAAACTTCTGCCGTTATTTTCATAAAATATTTTTGTCGTTTTCTTAATCCGACAATAATTCTGTTGTGGGGTTCACCAATGATTGTGCCATTGTACGAATATTCTCTGATAAAACGAATATTCTCTGACCAATCGAATATTATATAACAACTTGCGTACTTTGCAAAATTTATAAATATTACCCACAACTATAACATTATATTAAATCCACACCATAATATTCAAAAAATTATTTCGAGAAAATTAAATATTTATTCACAAAATCTGGGGTCTCACAAGTTCTGTCTATGAAAGAGGTTTGGTCACCTAATTAAGGCCTTGATAAAGAGAAATCCTTTATCGAAAAGCCCCTCTTTCACAGGAGCGACACGGTTGTCATAATTGTGACTCTGTAATATTATTTGTGAATAATTAATTATTGATAAGGAAATATTTATTTAATGTGGATATAAATTGAGGAATTTTAGAAAAGTGACAATTATTGAAAATTGATATTTTATCTTTTACGATAAAGTAAGTCATTCAAATATATTATTATATTACATTATAAATGTATAATGTGATAATATAATAATGGTGATATTTTACACTAAATTCACGGTATATGAATAAAATGAGGTGAAAGAGAGAAAATGGAATTATGATTTTTTTTTAATAATTATAAATGTTTATATATATATATATATATATATATATATATATAAGCATGTGGTGGGTGGAGTTGTCATTTTTGGTAGGCTTTGAAGTTTCAGAGAAGGAATGCTGCAGAGAAGAAAAAAAAAGCCTCCGTATTTATTTTTATTGAAATTTAAATGTGGAAAAATCATGTGTATGTGGATTTCGGTTATTTTTCGTTTGGAATTTGGAAAAAGTTTCTTCTACAAAGTTGTAGAGAATTTAATTTCCTATGGAATGGAAATAAAAGTTTTATTGTTCTGATAAAAGGGCTATTTATTATGAATTATTGAAGTTTCAGAAATAAATGTTTTTTTAATTAAAACATGGGTGGGCCCCACTTTTGTATTTTTTGGAAAATTGCTAAATTGGTGGTCCCCACTTGTGGTGGCTGATTTTTTTTCAAAGAAGTGTGCGTAGAAAAACAATTATTATTTTATTAATTTAGTCTCCTTTGGCGTTCTTGCATTTTCCTATAAATAGGGTGCTTAGTTAGAATTAAAAATCATACCAGAATCATAAGTTTTCTTTCTCTCTATATTATCGTGCATATTTTGTGAGTATTTAGAAACTTTGAGAGTTGCTATTCAGTGCAAGTTTCCTACAACCTTAAGGTGGAGGCGTGGATAAAGCAGATCACCAAGATATTTGATGTCTTGGGATGCTTCGAGGAGCAAAAGGTTCCCTTTGCCACCTTCATGTTACGAGGAGAGGCAGATTACTGGTGGGAATCCGTAAAACGTACCGAACCTGCCGCACTGAAGATGTCTTGGGAGAAGTTCTAAGAATTGTTCAACGACAAGTACTTTCCCGAAAGTATTCGTCACATAAAGGAGGTGGAGTTTATCAAGCTGAAGCAAAACAATATGGCCGAGTGTCACGATCTGAAGCTAAGTTCTGGAGTTGTCCTGTTTGCGTCCCACTTGGTTGATAATGAGGAGAGAATGACGCGGATGTTTCTAAGAGGTTTGAAACACGAGATACGTTAATACCTAATTTCTCACAAACCGTGTTTGTATTCGATCTTGTAAATAGGGCTCGATTATTGGAGCGCGATAATGAGTTAACTTGACCAAGAGAAGCGGTATGACAAATCGATAATAGCAGTGGTAGCAGTCATCGAAGCGGTGACAACAAACGTGGAGGTAACCACTTTGGTGGTAATCATGGCCAAGATATAGAAGTGGAAATTTCAAGAAGATGAAATTCAATAATGATGGAAAGACGTCGGCGACTGACACACATTGTTAAGAAAGGAGAAAATGGCACCAGGTCGTATATTTACAAATGCGGAGGGGAGGGACACATCAGTCCAAACTGTACGTAGAAGTCCAAAGCATGTTACAATTGTGGAAGAGAAGGTCACCTATCCCGATTTTGTAGTGCACCAAAGTCAAGTTCAGCTGAGATGGAGGCATCAAAGGCCATCCCAGACAAGATAAACCCGGTAGTCCAAGGGAGAGCGTTTGTCGTAACCTCCCAAAAAGTGAGAAATCCAAACGAGGTGATCACGGATAAGCTAATCATAAACTCTAACGAAGTCTATACCTTATTTGATACCGGTTCTACCCATTCTTTTATTTCTCCTACTTGTGCTCAACGTTTAAATTTGACTCCGGAGAAATTAGACTTTGATTTATCTGTTGAAACTCCGTTGGGAGAAACCTTCATTACATCCACTGTTTATAAGTCTTGTTGGATTCAAATCGGTGACCGCACGTTACCTATCGATCTTATTTCTTTAAAAATACTTGCATTTGATGTGATTTTAGGGATTGATTGGTTAACAATTTATCATGCAAAAAATCGATTGTTTTTGTAAGGTTGTTAGCTTTCATATTCCTAACTAACCTATTATACGAATTCAAGCAACCAAACCACTAAAGTCAGTCACTGTCATATCAAGCCATAAAGCTATTCGTTTATTGAAAAACGGATGTCAAGCTTTCTTAGCCCATGTCACGGACTTAAACCAAAATACGTCAGAGTTGAATGATATTTCTATTGTTAATAAATTTCCTGACGTATTCCCTGAAGAACATCCTGGCCTACCCCCAAAGCGAGAAGTTGAATTTTGTATCGACCTTGAACCCGGTACAAAACCCAACTACAAGAATTGTTAGACATCGGTTTTATTCGTCCTAGTACGTCTCCTTGGGGTGCTCCTATTCTTTTCGTAAAGAAGAAAGATGGAAGTATGCGACTTTGTATTGACTATCGGGAGTTGAATCATGTCACCGTAAAAAATAGGTACCTGTTACCTCAATATGATGACCTGTTTGACCAGTTACAAGGTGCTAAATTCTTTTCAAAGATTGATCTTCGTTCCGGATATCATCTGTAAAAAGTTAAAACTGATGACATTCCAAAGACTACTTTTAGAACTCGGTATGGGCATTACGAATTCCTAGTCATGTCTTTTGGATTGACTAATGCTCCTGCGGCCTTCATAGATATGACGAACCGAGTATTCAAGGAATATTTGGATCATTTTGTTGTTATCTTTATTGATGACATCCTCATATACTCCAAAAGCCGTGAAGATCATGAGAAACACTTGAGCCTAATACTCCAAAAGCTTCGTGAAAACAAGCTATATGCCAAGTTGAATAAATGTGAGTTCTGGCTTGAGGAAGTAGCATTCCTTGGGCACATGATATCAAATCATGGAATATATGTAGACCCGACAAAGATTGAAGCAATTCAAAGCTTGGAGAAACCTAAGTCAGTGACCTAAGCATGTAGCTTTCTCGGCTTAGCAGGTTATTATCGGAGATTCGTGGAAGGATTTTCTCGAATCGCTACTCCATTAACTCAGCTGACTCGAAAAGATATAAAATTCAGTTGGAGCGCGGAATGTGAGAAGAGTTTTCAAGAACTCAAGAGGAGACTCATTTCAGCATCTATTCTGACAATACCATCTAGTACGAAGGGATATGTCATCTACAGCTAAGGCTGTAAAATGAGCAAACAATTTGGGCTCGATTCGTACTCGCTCAACTAAAAGTTCGATTTGAGCTCGACTCAAAATATAAATGAGTCAAATATGAGCACATTTTAAAGTTTGATAAATTACTCGAACCTCCTAAAATTATAATTTTCTATTGATACTCGGATCATATTCGTTGAAAAAGTCCAAAGCTGCTTCGGGACTCGATTAGAATCGTACTCGACTTCGATAACTAAATGAGCCTCAATCAAACCTTATTTTATACTCAATAAATTTTGTAAACCAAATCTGAGCAACTCAATACTCAGATCAACTCGGTTCGTTTACACCCTTATCTACAATGATGCTTCAGGCAGAGGTTTAAGATGTGTTCTCATGCAACATAGGAAAGTCATAGCCTATGCCTCGCGACAACTCAAAGAATATGAGAGAAATTATCCTACTCATTATCTAGAGTTGGCAGCTGTCGTTTTCGCACTTAAAATCTGGAGCCATTACCTGTATGGGGAGAAGGCGAGATCTTTACGGATCATAAAAGCCTCAAATATTTCTTCACTCAAAAGGAACTCAATATACGGCAATGACGTTGGCTTGAACTGTTGAAAGATTATGATTATACTATTCAATACCGTCCTGGAAAAGCGAACGTGGTAGCTGACGCATTGAGTAGAAGATCATATATTCGGGTACGAGTACGATATTGTCAACATAAAGGCCCATTTTATATGACTTGCAAAGGATGTAGATAGAGATAAAGACTCCAGGGACCCACATGATGATGACAAATATACGAGTAAAACCGGCTTTAACTGATAAAGTTAATGTTACTCAAGCTACGGACCTGGAGCTGATGCGTATGAAGAAGAAAGTGCAAGAAGGTGCTATTCCAGAAGCAAGAATTGATAAAGAAGGAATACTTCGAGTCAACTCCAGACTTTGTGTTCCTAACGACCTTGATTTAAAGTATAAGATCATGATGGAGGTGCACAACACACCATTTGCAATCTATCTTGGGAATACGAAAATGTATCATAATATTCGACATACATTTTGGTGGAGCAATATGAAGAGAGAGATAGCAGAGTTTATCTCAAGGTGCCTAACGTGTCAACGTGTCAAGGCGGAGCATCAACTGCCAAAAGGTCCATTGCAACCACTTGAAATTCCAGAATGGAAGTGGGAGCACATTACCATGGATTTTGTTATAGGTCTTCCCAAGATTTCTCAAGGCATAGATGCAATTTAGGTCATTGTTGATAGATTGACCAAGTCTGCTCATTTCTTACCTATATGAGAAACTTATACACTTGAACGTCTTGCTCGTATGTACATAAATGAGATTGTAAGACTGCATGGTATGCCAGTATCCATAGTTTCTGATCTTGACCCAAGATTCACTTCACCGTTTTGGGTTAGTTTGCCAAAAGCTATGGGCACGAATTTAGATTTAGTTCGGCATATCATCCTCAAACGGATGGGCAGTCGGAGAGGACTATTCAAACTCTGGAAGATCTATTAAGACTCTGTGTCCTTAACTTCAAAGGAAGTTGGGACAAGTTCTTGCCATTGGTGAAATTCTCCTACAACAACATTTATCAAGCAAGTATCGGCATGGCTCCGTTCGAGGCCTTGTATGGAAGAAACTGTCGTTCTCCAGTATGCTGGGATGAGGTGGGTGAAGCAACGTTGTTGGGACCAGAATTGGTACGTATGACTACGGAAAAGATTCAAATAATCCGAAAACGTACAAAGACCTCACAAGATCGACAAAAGAGTTATGCTTATCTTCATCGAAAGGACGTAGAATTCAATGTTGGAGAACATGTGTTGTTATGTGTTGCTCCATGGAAAGGAGTTACAAGATTTGGAAAGAGAGGAAAACTCAATCCTCGATTCATTGGCCCATTTGAAATCTTTGATCGTGTAAGAGCTGTGGCTTATAAACTCGCCTTACCGCCATGTATGTCTCATGTTCATAACATTTTTTACATATCTATGTTACGTAAATATGTGGAAGACCCGAACCACATTATTGAGTTAGAACCAGACGAGATAGCGAAAGATTTAACGTACGAAGAGGTACCTGTTAAAATCTTAGAAAAGAAGGAATATATTCTACGCTCCAAACTTATACCTCAAGTCAAAGTTTTGTGGAGAAACCAAGATGTTGAGGAAATGACCTGGGAGTTAGAATCTGAAATGAAGTCAAGGTATCATACCATCCAATACCATCCTGGAAAAGCAAATGTGGTAGCTAATGCATTGAGTAGAAGATCATATGCGGGTACGTGTAAGATCCCAACTTTCATAAATAAAGATTATTTTTCTCTAAATATCATTTTGAATATTATGGTGTGGATTTGATATAATGTTATAGTTGTGGGTAATATTTATAAATATTGCAAAGTAAGCAAGTTGTTATAAAATATTCATTTGGTCGGAGAATATTCTTTTTATCGGAGAATATTAAATACGATGACACAATCATTAGTGGACCCCTACAAAAATTATTGTCGAGAGTTAAAAACGACAAAAATATCTTTTATAAAAATAACGGCGAAAGTTTTACCGTTAAGCGTTGAAATACCCGGTGGTAAAAATGTACGATGTCTGGCGTGGTTGCATAAGTAGCACTACGGTATTGATTATTGGTGCTTACGTGAAAGCCACTCGCTTATATTCAATTATTCTATAGTAATTGCTTGCGTAATATCTCATATTATTGATTCAATTATTATCACAGTATCATCTGCACAATATTTTATATTATTAAATCAATAATTGAGACGACAAAGTTATTCATATAATTATTTACAATATTGACGATGTCTAGAAAGTTCTGTCGAGGAGAGGTTTGGTCACCTAATTGTGCGCCAATAGGGAGAAATCCTTATCGGAAAGCCCCCTCTCTCTTGAGAATGATCTGGTTGTTAAATATTGAGTTATAATATTAATGATGAATAATTGTTGAAAGATTAAATATGTGTTAATTGAAGATAAAATGATTTGTGGTAATATTTATTCAATCTTTGATATAAATAAGAAGTCTGTTATGAGACGTCTGTGGTAAGTTTGGTTTATTCTATGGGGGCCCTTATGTCATCATCTATGAGTCACTTTCGTCAATAGTAATTGCCTTTATCAGACGTCAAACCACTTGCCGTTTCATATTACAGGCGTCAAACTAATTGTCGTTTCACATTACAGACGTCAAACCAATTGTCGTTTCACATTACAAGCGTCGAACCACTTGTTGTTTCACATTATAGGCGTCAAACCACTTATTGTTTCACATTACAGGTGTTAAACCATTTTTCTTTTCACATCACCAGTCGTCAAGCCATTTGCCTTTTCACATTACAAGGGCTAAGCTAGAAATCGTCTATAAATAGAAGCTTAATTCTTCTTTCATTCTCACAAATTCACTACGAGTCACAAGAGAAATCTATAGAGAGAGAATCAGAGAGAAAGAAAAAGAGTATTCTGTTACTACACTATTTTAGTAGCCAATCTCCTACTAAGGTAAGGGGTATTATTTCTTTCGTATTCATATAGGGATATTATTTTTGTTCAATATTCGTATAAAATAATATTTTCTTCCATACTCTGTAGTATGTAACTAATATTATTTCGTTTCATATTCTGAATTCTATACTTATGTTGATAAGTATTGCTGCTATACTCCATGAAATTAGTAGAATATCCTTGAAATTTGCGCTTCATCTAGTATCGTTTCACAAGGATATTTTTCTGAACATTCTTCTTAAAGTTTAATCTTTTCATGCCGGAGTACTATTCACGTGGTACTATTCAAAAAGTACTATTCACGAGATACTATTCATGAAAAAAATTGATTTCTTTTCTATCCAAATTATTTTTGATACAATATTAATCTTGAATTTTACTCTCTGAAAGCGAAGATCATGTTGACAATTTGGACATTATTGAATTCTGGATAAATTGAATTATAAATACTTAAAATTTAACCTTGCTCTCATTTAATTGAATTCTTATATCATTATCATCATCCTCATGCTTATATTATGATGAAAGTCATCTTTGGCCGTAGTGCATAGATGGACTGTTGATTGGTATGATTATGACCAGGGATCATTCGGTATAATCATGACCCGAAATGTTATAAATGATGTGGTAAAAGTCCTCATTGGCCCGTAATGCATTGATGGACAGTTGTTGGTATGATCATGACCATTGGTGATAAAAATAAATATCCTTGGCCCGTAGTGCATGGATAATTCGATGATGTGGATTATTTATTTAATGAGTCCCAATGAATAAAATTGATGATAAACTTTTAAATCATAGAAGATAGTAGATATAATGCTCTACTTGACTCTTTCTAATGGATTGCTTGTTCATTGTGCAGCTTAAACTTGGTGTTTATTGTATTTTATCAGTTTAACACTGTTGAAGGCTAATGATAATTTATTCTGCATTATCTTAGTCATAATATTTCTTACTAGGCTAGTTGAGCTCACCCTTTTTCTTTCATTGTTCTCTTCAGGAAATGAGAATATAGGTGGGACGAGTCGGGAAATGGAGTGACGGTCCAGATAGGTGGCTATAGTAGTCCTCACTATTATGTGAAATAGTGTGATAATAATTATAATGAGGACTTTATTTGAGTTTGGATACTCTCTACGAGACATTATCCGTGTTGAAACTCTCAGCTACGTTTTGTCGTACTGTATAAAAGAAGTTTGTATTTAAATTCTGTACCATGTATTTGGCGACTCAAGATGGATGATGTATACTTATTTTGGGGGCGTCAGAGTTGGTATCAAAGCTTAGGGATATGATCCCTGGCTGAGATGTGAGACTAGAACTACGAGGGGAGAGACAGGTAATTCCTTCGCTAGTATGACCTACCTAAGTTTAATTGTTATTTAATTGGTCGATCAGAATATAGGGATAATATGTGGCTTGTCAATTAACCCTTGTTTTGTGGCAGTGTTTGAAAATGACATCTGAGAATGTTGAGATTAACAATTGAGCACAGGAGACCGTTGAGTCATCACAGATCAATACCAAGGATAATGTGCATCAGGAAGGCAATAATCCTCAGGTAAACAATAACACCGACCAAATGATGAACGACGGAATGTTCAGAGGCTTTCTGCAATTCATGCAACATCAGGCGTAAGAGACTCATGTCCAAAATGCAGGTGGAAACACTAACAACGCACGGATGGTCACCGAACTGGGACCACCGGAGTTTTTGGGAGAGCCAAAACCACTTAAGGCGGAGGCATGGATAAAGCAGATCACCAAGTTATTTGATGTCTTGGAATGCTCTGAGGAGCAAAAGGTTCCCTTTGCCACCTTCATGTTACGAGGAGAGCGATTCTTGGTAGGAATTAAATAAAAGCGTACCCCAACTTTGCCGCACTGAAGATGTCTTGGGAGAAGTTCCAAGAACTGTTAAATGACAAGTACTTTCCCGAAAGTATTCGTCACATGAAGGAGGTGGAGTTTATCAAGCTGGAACAAAACAATATGACCGTGTCACAGTACGAAGCTAAGTTTGCCGAGTTGTCCCGATTTGCGTCCCACTTGGTTGATAATGAGGAGAGAATGACGCGGATATTTTATATTATTGCCAATAATACTATCTAATAATTGCTACGTTGATATTTTATATTATTGTTGTTTCAATAATTGTCACTGCACAGTATTTCCCATTACCAGATCAATAATTGTCAATGTCTAAGGAAGTTCTATCTAGGAAAGGGGTTTGGTCACCTAATTGCGCGCCAGTTAGGAGAAATCCTTATCGGAAAGCCCCCTTCTTTCCTGGGAACGACCTAGTTGCCATAATTGTGATTCTGTAATATTATTTGTGAATAATTAATTATTGATTTATATGATAATGATATATTTATTTTATGTGGATATAAATGAAGGAATTAATGTTGAGGTGTTTTATCAGTATTTTATGGAATGAAGGTATTAAAAATCGTCCGTATGTGGATTTCGGGCATTTTCTATTTGGAATTCGGTAAAACTTTCTTCTTCAAAGTTGTAGATAATTAAATTTTCTATGGAACGGACATAAAATTTATATTTTTCTGATAAAAGGGCTATTTATTATGAATTATTGAAGTTTCAGAAATAAATGTTTTTTTATTAAAAACATGGGTGGGCCCCACTTTTGGATGGTGAGAAATGTGCTAAAATTTTATTTCAAAAATAGTGGGCGTGAATAGTAGCACGTAAAGCCATTAGTTAGCAGGTTATTCTACTATGGTGTTCTAAGCATTTTCCTATAAATATGGTGCTTAGTTAGAATTGAAAATCACACCAGAATCATAAGCTTTCTCTCTCTATATTATCAAGCGTATTTGTGAGTATTTAGATACTTTGTGAGTTTCTATTCAGTGTAAGTTTCCTTGACCTTATATACGATATTTCAAATTAGAAGTCTTGTTCTTTTTTTGTAAGGGATGTTATTTTCTTCATAAATGATATTATTTTCTTGATATCATTATCTAAAATATTGATATAAATTTTATTATGGAATTTCTACTTTTTTGTGTCAGGGTTACTATTCACGTATATGACACTATTCACGTATATGACACTATTCACAAATACTAAGCACTATTCACGTAAAAATAAAATTTCTCTTCTTTGTCCAAAATATCTATTATAGTTACTATATCTTTGATTGTATCTATGTTTTGATCTTTATTCTTGAATTTTACTCCACAATTGATTATTATGGAGTATTTTGAACTTGGATAAACTGTAGTACGAATCCCTAATATTTGTCCTTTTGTCTCACTGGATTAGTTTTCTTTAAGATATTTTTCATCATCCTCGGTCTAAATGATGATATTCTTTGAATATCTTTGGCTGTAGTGTAAAAAAGATGAATGATTAATTGATGAATATCTTTGGCCCATAGTGCAAAGATGAGCAGTGTTGAGATGAACATGACCAACCGGGTGATACAAATGAATATCTTTGGCACATGGTGCAAAAATGAATATTTGATTCAAGATGTATATTGATTGATGTTACAGAGATAAAATGTAAGACCCCAACTTTTTATAAATGAAATTAAATTTCCTCTATTTATTATTTTAAAATAGTAAAGGTTGAATTGATTAATGTGGTTAGTTATGGGTAAAATGCGCAAATATTTCAAATAAGCAAGTGGTTATAAAATATTCATTGTTATCGGGAAATATTCGTTTGGTCGTGGAATATTCTTACTTGTCGGGAATATTATTAAATGCGACAACAAATTTTATAATGGGCCCAATAAATAACGACAAGTATGAGTTTTTATAAATAACGGCGTAGTTATTCTGTTAACACTTTGTTGGAATATCCAATTGGTTAAAACACAAGATGTCTGGCGTTGTTGCACAAGATGGCACTCGATATTGCACCAATTATTGATTCTTACGTAGAAAGATACTATTCAATAATTGTTAAAGTATTTACTGTTCAATATTTTATTTTATTGATTCAATAATTGCTACGTTAAAATTTTATATTATTGTTGTTTTAATAATTGTCACTACACAATATTTCCCATTATCAGATCAATGATTCATATTATTTTAATAATATTACTAAATAACATTATTGGCAATGTCTAGAAAGTTCTGTCTAAGGAGAGGTTTGGTCACCTAATTGCGAGCCAGTAAGGAGAAATTCTTCTTGAAACCCCCCCCTCTTTCCTGGGAACGGCATGATTGTCATTATTGTGATTCTGTAATATTATTTGTAAATAATTAATTATTGATTTATATGATAAGGAAAATATTCATTTTATGTGGATATAGATTGAGAAAATTTTTAATGTGACAATTGTTGAAAATTTATATTTTATCTTTTCTGATAAAATAATTTATTATTATATTATAATAATATAATAATGGTGATATTTTTACAATGAATGTGGGGTAGACGAGTAAATAAAGAGGAAGAGTATTTTTGTTACTAAAAATATTTAAAACATGTTTTTCATGTTTGTGGATCCCATTTCTTGACTGAAATTTGATTATAGCTTGTAAAATTGTCCGTATGTGGATTTTGGTCAATTTCTGTTTGGAAATTGGAAAAACTTAAACTTACAAAGTTGTAGAGAATTGAATTTCCTATAGAAGGACGTAAGATCCGAATTTTTCTGATAAAGGGCTATTTATTATGAATTATTGAAGTTCCGAAATAATTGATTTTTGAAGTTTTAACTAATTTTTAAAAGAAAAACGTTTTTTTTTTCATTTGTGGGCATGTGTTAAATGGTTGAAGTCAGTTGGTAAGGTGTACGTAGGAATTTAATTAATATATATTAATATTTTATTAAATTTTCTGCTTTGGTGTTCTAAGCATTTTCCTATAAATAGGATGCTTAAGTTAGAATTGAAAATCACACAAGAAACTAAAGATTTCTCTCTCTATATTATCGAGTGTATTCTTGTGAGTATTTTGATACTTTGAGTTTTGCTATACGGTGCAAGTTCCTTCAGTACTATATCCAGTATTCCAGTCAGAAGTACTGTCTTTTCGAGGTAAGGGATGTTATTTCTTCGTAAATGATATTATTTCTTTCAATATCATTATGCCGAAATATTGATCTGAACTTTTTATCAAATTTGGAACTTTTTGGGTCGGGGTTACTATTTGCGTATACGGCACTATTCACATATACGACACTATTCACGAATACGGCACTATTCACCAAAAAATGAAATTTTCTTCTTTTTGTCCAAGATGTCTATTATGGTTACTATCTTTAATTGTATCCATGTTTTGATATTTATTTTTGAATTCTGCTTCAAAATTGGTTATTATGGAGTATTATTGAATTTGGATAAAACTGTAATACGAATCCCTAATATTTGTTCTATTGTCTCACTGGATTCATTTTCTTTAAAATATTTTTCATCATCCTCAGTCCTAAATGATGATATTACTGAATATCTTTGGCCTGTAGTGCAAAGATGAATGATTTCTGATGAATATCTTTGGCCCGTAGTGCAAAGATGAACAGGTGTTTAGATGAACATGACCAACTGGTGAATATCTTTGGCCTGTAGTGCAAAGATGAATATTTGATTCCAGATATATATTGATTTATGTTACAGGGATAAAATATTGACGATGGACTTTTAAATTCATATATAGATGATAGTAGATTTTATTTTCTACTTAACTCTTCTAATGAATTATTATTTCCGCTGCGAATATTGATTTAAAACTTATTGTCTATTGTATTCTATTAGATTTTTCCCTGTTGAGGACTAACGATAATTTTTTCTATGTTATCTTAGTCATAATGTTCTTTACTGGGCTAGTTGAGCTCACCCTTTTCCTTTTGTTCCATTTTTCTTCTCGGGAGGCGAGAATGTAGCGAAATACTAGTCGGGGTGTGGAATGATGGTTCTAGAAGTTGTTTTAGTAGTCCTCACTATTTTGTAAAATAGTGTATCAATAATTGTAATGAGGACTTATTTAAGTGTGGATATTGTTTAGATGACAATAATTGTATTTAAACTCACAGTTTAAGTGTTGTCGTATTTTGTACGACAATTATATTAATAAAGTTGTAGTTGTTTACGTACCATGTATTTGGCGACTTCGAATGGGTGTTGTATACCTATTTTGAGGCGTCACAGATTAATATCGAGCTTAGGGATATGATCTCCGGCGGAGATCGGGAATAGAACTAGGAGGGAGAGAGACAAGTAAATCCTTCCATTAGTGTGTCCTACCTAAGCTTATTTGTTGGTTGGTCAAGATATAGGGGATATTATGTGATATGTTAATTTCTTTAATTAACCCTTGTTTTTAAGCGATGATTTGAGAATGTCGATGAGAATGTTAACAGTGGAGTAAATGACACCGTGGAGACACCTTTAATCACCACCTGTGGAACGTGCAACAGAAAGAAATATTCCTCCCATAAACAACACCACCGAAAGCGACGATGAACGACGAGAATGTTTAGAAGCTTTTGCAATTCATGCAAAAACCGCATTTAGGAGACTCATGTTCAAAATACGTGGAGGAAATGATAGCAATTCACGGTTTGTCACAAACCAAACAGATTCGAGTTGGGACCACCGAATTTATTGGAAAGCCGGATCCGATCAAGGCAGAGATGTGGATTAAACAAATTACCAAGATATTTGATGTCTTGGGATGCACGGAGGAACAGAAGGTTCCATTCGCCACCTTTACTTTCCGTGGCGAAAGGCGATTCTTTGGTGAGTCTCAGAAGCGTACCTCGACTGCTTGCCTTTTCAACATGTCTTGGGAAACATTTGAAACATTTCAACGACAAGTACTTTCCACGAAAGTATTCCCCATATGAAGGAGGTAGAGTTTATTAGACTAGAACAAAATAACATGACGGTGTCCCAATACGAGGCGAAGTTCGCAGAGTTATCCAGGTTTGCACCTCATTAGGTAGAGAATGAGAAACGAATGACGAGGATGTTTATGAGAGGTTTAAAACCCGAGATTCGGCAATATCTTATCTCTCATAATTTTTTTTTATATTTAGATGTTGTAAACATGGCTCAATTATTAGAGCGAGATAATAAGTATGTTCAACCGAGGGACCACAACCAGGGTCATACCGGTGGTAGTAGTCATCGGAGCAATGAAAACTAGCGGAGAGGAAAACATTCGAACAAAAGCGGTAACCACTCTGGTGGTAATCGTGGCCATGAAAATAGAAGAAGCAAGTCGGGGGGAGATTTTAAAAAGAGGAGATTCAACACTGACACTGTGAAGACGTCTGCATCAAAGAAGAATCGGTTTTAAGGGAGAGGAGAACGACCACCGGTCGTATCTTATAAATATGGAAAAAGGGACACATCATTGAAACTATCCACAACAGTTCAAGGTATGCTATAATTATGGAAAAGGAAGGACATATATCGCCGAGATTATGCGATAAGCGAAACCAAGTCCAATGGGGGATGGTGACTCAAAAGGCTGTCTCAAAAAAGTCAAAGTCAACAGTTCCTAGAAGAGCATTTGTTGTGACTGGTCAAAGTGCAAGGAACCCAAACGAGGTGATCACGGGTAAGCTAATCATAAACTCTTGCGAAGTTTATACCTTATTAGATACCGGTTCTACCCATTCTTTTATCTCTCTTGCTTGTGCTCAACGTTTAAACTTGACTCCAGAGAAATTAGACCTTGACTTATCTGTGGAGACTCCATTAGGAGAAACTTTCATTGCATCCACTGTTTACAAATCTTGTTTGATCCAAGTTGGTACCATCACATTACCTGTTGATCTTATTTATTTGAAAATACTTGCATTTGATGTGATTTTAGGGATTGATTGGTTAACCACTCATCATGCTAAAATTGATTGTTTTCGTAAGGTTGTTAGTTTTCATATTCCTAACCAACCTGTTATGCGAATTCAAGCAACCAAACCTCTAAAGTCAATCACTGTCATATCAAGCCATAAAGCTATTTGTTTATTGAAAAATGGATGTCAAGCTTTCTTAGCCCATGTCACGGACTTGAACAAAAACACGTCAGATGTGAATAATATTTCTATTGTTAGTGAATTTCCTGACGTATATCCTGAAGAACTTCCCGGTCTACCCCCAGAACGTGAAGTTAAATTCTTTATTAACCTTGAACCTGGTACAAAGCCCATTTCTAAAACCCCATATCGAATGGCTTCTATTGAACTTCAGAAGTTAAAGGTCCAACTACAGGAGTTGTTGGACATCGGTTTCATTCATCCTAGTACATCTCCTTGGGGTGCTCCTGTTTTATTTGTAAAGAAGAAAGACGGGAGTATGCGACTTTGTATTGACTATCGAATATTGAACCATGTCACCATCAAGAATAGGTATCCGCTACCTCGTATTGATAAACTATTTGACCAGTTGAAAGGAGCACAATTCTTCTCAAAGATCGATCTTCGTTCTGGATATCATCAGCTGAAGATTAGAACTGAGGATATTCCAAAGACTGCCTTCAGAACTCGGTATGGGCATTATGAATTCTTAGTCATGTCTTTTGGATTGACTAATGCTCCTGCGGCTTTCATGGATATGATGAACCGAGTATTCAAGGATTATTTGGATCAGTTTGTTGTCATCTTTATTGATGACATCCTCATATATTCCAAAAGTCGTGAAGATCAAGAGCACCATTTGAAGCTGGTACTGCAAAGGCTTCGTGATAACAAGCTATATACCAAGCTGAAGAAATGCGAGTTCTGGCTTGAGGAAGTAGCATTCCTTGGGCACGTGGTGTCAAAACATAGAGTATCTGTTGACCCGACGAAGATTGAAGCAATACAAAGTTGGGAGCAACCGAAATCGGTGACCGAAGTACATAGCTTTTTGGGCTTAGCTGGTTATTATTGGAGATTTGTGGAAGGATTTTCTCGAATCGCTACTCCGTTAACTCAGCTGACTCGTAAAGATAAAGAATTCATATGGAGCGAGGAATGCGAGAAGAGTTTCCAAGATCTCAATAGGAGACTCATTTCGGCACCTATTCTGACAATACCATCTGGTTCGGATGGATTTGTTATCTACAGCGATGCTTCAGGTAAAGGGTTAGGATGTGTTCTCATGCAACATGGGAAAGTCATAGCCTATGCCTCGCGACAACTTAAAGAGTATGAGAGGAATTATCCTACTCATGATCTAGAGTTAGCGGCCCGGTCATTTTCGCTAAAAGATCCGGAGGCACTATTTATATGGGAGAAAGTGGAAATATATTCAGACCATAAAAGTCTCAAATATTTCTTCACCCAAAAGGAACTCAACATGCGGCAACGACGTTGGCTCGAGTTATTGAAAGATTACGACCATACCATCCTGGAAAAGCAAACGTGGTAGCTGACGCATTGGGTAGAAGATCATATGCGGGTACAAGTGCAATGTTGTTAACACAAAGGCCCATTTTGTATGACTTGCAAAGGATGGAGATAGAGATAAAGGCTCCAAGTACCCACGTGATGATATCAAGCATACGAGTAGAACCGACTTTAATTGATAAAGTTAAAGCTGCTCAAGCTACAGACATGGAGCTGATGCGTATGAAGAAGAAAGTGCAAGAAGGTGTTATTCCAGAAGCAAGAATCGATGAAGAAGGAATACTTCGAGTCAACTCCAGACTTTATGTTCCTAACGATTCTGACTTGAAACATAGAATCATGATGGAGGCACACAACACACCGTTTGCAATCAATCCTGGGAGTGCCAAAATGTATCATGATCTTAGACATACATTTTGGTGGAACAATATGAAGAGAGAGATCGCGAAGTTTATCTCGAGGTGTTTAACTTGTCAACGTGTAAAGGTGGAGCATCAAGTGCCAAAGGGTCCATTGCAACCACTTGAGATTCTGAAATGGAAGTGGGAACATAATACGCGTTGTTGCACAGTAGCACACGGTATTGCACCAATTATTGATTCTTACGTAAGAAGTGTCATAGTAATTACTGTTCAATATTTTATTTTATTGATTCAATAATTGCTACGTTGATATTTTATATTACTGTTGTTTCAATAATTGTCACTACATAGTATTTTCCATTATCGAAGCAATAATTCATATTATCTAAATAATATTATTAAATAACATTATTGGCAATGTCTAGAAAGTTCTATCTAAGGAGAGGTTTGGTCACCTAATTACGTGCCAGTAAGGAGAGATCCTTATTGGAAAGCCCCCTCTTTCCTGAGAACGGCTTGGTTGCCAGTACTGTGATTATGTAATATTATTTGTGAATAATTAATTATTGACTTATATGATAAGGAAAATATTCATTTTATGTGGATATAGATGGAGAAAAATTTTTAATGTGACAATTGTTGAAAATTGATATTTTATCTTTTTCGATAAAATAATTCATTTAAATATATTATTATATTTTAATAATATAATAATGGTGATATTTTTACAATGAATGTGGGATATATGAGTATATGAGGAGGAAGAGTATTTTTGTTGCAATAAATGTTAAAAACATGTTTTTCATGTTGGTGGACCCATTTCTTGACTGAAATTTGATTATAGCCTGTAAAATCGTCCGTTTGTGAATATCGGTCAATTTTTGTTTGGAATTTGAAAAAACTTTCTTCTGCAAAGTTGTAGATAATGGAATTTCCTATGAAAAAGACATAAGGTTCGAATTTTTCTGACAAAAGGGCTATGTATTATTAATTATTGAAGTTCTAAAATTCCAAAATAATTGATTTTTGAAGTTTTAAATATTTTTAATAAGAAAAACGTTTTTTTTTTATTTTAGGTGAGGTGGGTCACTCTTGGTGGCTGATGTTTTGAATCAGATTATGTGTGCATAAGAATTTAATAAATATATATTAATATTTTATTAAATGTTCTGCTTTGGTGTTCTAAGCATTTTCCTATAAATAGGGTGCTTAGGTTAGAATTGAAAAACACACTAGAAACTGAAGTTTTCTCTCTCTTTCTCTCTTTATATTATCGAGTGTATTCTTGTGAGTATTTTAAGACTTTGAGTGTTGCTATACGGTGCAAGTTCTCTTCAGCTCTATATCCAGTATTCCAGTCAGAAGTACTGTCTTTTCGATGTAAGGGATATTATTAATTTTTTTTAAAATGATATTATTTCTTTTAATATCATTATGCCGGAATATTGGTAATATTTTTTTTTGTGAAATTCTTGTCTTTTAGTGTCGGGGTTACTATTCACGTATACGGCACTATTCACGAATACGACATTATTCACAGAAAAATTAAATTTTTGTTTTTCCTCCAAAATATCTATTATGGATACTAGCTTTGATTGTATCCATGTTTTGATCATTCTTGAATTTTACTCCACTATGATTACTTATGAGGTATTTTTGGACATGGATAAACCAAAATACGAATCCTTAATATTTGTTATTTTGTTTCACTCGATTCGTTTCCTTTAAAATATTTTTCATCATCCTCAGTTCTAAATGATGATATTACTGAATATCTTTGGCCTGTAGTGCAAAGATGAAAGATTTCTGATGAATATCTTTGGCCCGTAGTGCAAAGATGAACAGGTATTTAGATGAACATGACCAACTGATGAATATATTTGGCTTGTAGTACAAAGATGAATATTTGATTCCAGATATATATTGATTGATGTTTCAGGGATAAAATATCGACGATGAACTTTTAAATTCATAAATAGAAGATAGTAGATTTCATTCTCTACTTAACTCTTCTAATGAATTATTATTTTCGCTGTGAATATTGATTTAAAACTAGTTGTCTATTGTATTCTATTAGATTTTTCCCTGTTGAGGACTAACGATAATTTGTTCTATGTTATCTTAGTCATAATGTTCTTTACTGGGCTAGTTGAGCTCACCCTTTTCCTTTTTGTTCCATTTTTCTTCTCAGGAGACGAGAATGTAGCGAGTACTAGTCGGGATGTGGAATGATGGTTCTAGAAGTTGTTTTAGTAGTCCTCACTATTTTGTAAAATAGTGTATCAATAATTGTAATGATGACTTATTTGAGTGTGGATATTGTCTAGATGACAATATTTGTATTTAAACTCACAGTTTAAGTGTTGTCATATTTTGCTTTCGACAGATTGTATTAATAAAGTTGTAGTTGTTTACGTACCATGTATTTGGCGACTTCGGAATGGGTGTTGTATACCTATTTTGGGGGCATCACGGTTAATATCGAGCTTAGGGATATGATCTCTGGCGGAGATCGGGGAATAGAACTAGGAGGGAGGCGAGTAAATCCTTCGCTAGTGTGTCCTACCTAAGCTTATTTGTTTGTTGGTCGAGTATATAGGGATATTATGTGATATATTGATTTCTTTAATTAACCCTTGTTTTATGGCGATTTGAGAATGTCGACTGAGAATGTTAACAGTGGAGTAAATGAGACCGTGGAGACACCTTTAATCACCACCCAGGGGAAAATGCAACAGGAAGGCAATATTCCTCCTGTAAACAACACCACTGAGCAGACGATGAACAACGGAATGTTTAGAAGCTTTTTGCAATTCATGCAAAACCGAATTTAGGAAACTTCGTGTTCAAAATACAAGAGAAATGATAGCGATTCACGCTTTTTCCACAATGACAGATTCAAAGAGTTGGGACCACGAATTTATTGGAAGCGGATCCGATCAAGGCGAGAGCGTGGGTTAAATAAATTACCAAGATATTTGATGTCTAATGATAGTACTAGTCGGGGTGTGTGGAATGATGGTTCTAGAAGTTGTTTTAGTAGTCCTCACTATTTTGTAAAATAGTGTATCAATAATTGTAATGAGGACTTATTTGAGTGTGGATATTGTTTAGATGACAATAGTTGTATTTAAACTCACAGGTTTAAGTGTTGTATATTTTTGCGACAATTATATTATTAAAGTTGTAGTTGTTTCTGTACCATTTATTTGGCGACTCAGAATGGGTGTTATATACCTATTTTGGGGGCGTCACATAAAATATTGATGATGGACTTTTAAATCTTAGAAGATAATAGAATTCATTCTCTATTTGACTCTTCTAATGGTTTGTTGTTTCCGCTGCAGTTGTTAATCTAAAACTTGTTGTATATTATATTCTATCAGATTTTTCCCTGTTGAAGACTAATGATAATTTGTTATATATTATCTTAGTCATAATATTCTTTACTGGGCTAGTTGAGCTCACTATTTTTCTTTTTTGTTCCATTTTTCTTCTCAGGAGGTGAGAACATAGCAGGAACTAGCCGGGGTATGGAGTGATGGTTCAGGATAGTAGTTTTAGTAGTCCTCACTATTTTATAAAATAGTGTATCAATAATTGTAATGAGGACTCCTTTTGAGTTTGTATACTGTCTATTAGACAGTATTTATATTTAAACTCATAGTATATGTGTTGTCGTATTTTGCACGATAATTGTATTAATGAAGTTGTATTTATTTTTCTACCATGTATTTGGCGACTCAGAATGGGTGATGTATACCTATTTTGGGGCGTCACGATTAATATCGAGCTTAGGGATATGGTCTCCAGCGGAGATCGGGGAATAGAACTAGGAGGGAGGGGCGAATAATCCTTCGCTAGTGTGTCATACCTAAGCTTATTTGGTTGGTCAGTCAGAGCATATAGTTAATATGTGATATGTTAATTTGTTAATTAACCCTTGTTTTGTGGCAGTATTTGAGAATGGCAGCTGGAAATATTAACAATGGAGTGAATGAGACCGTGGAGACACCTTTAATCACCACCCAAGGAACGTCGCAACAGAATGCAATATTCCTCATATAAACAACGATCTTCGAACAAATGATGAATGATGGGATGTTTAGAAGCTTTTTAGGTTTATGTAAAATCGATTTAGGAGACTGCGTGTACAAAATACAGTGGAAATGATAGCGATCTTGCTGACTTTTCCACGTGACAAGCGATTAGTCGGGACCACCACTGTGAATTGTGGGAAAGCCGGATCCGATCAAGGCGGAAACGTGGGTTAAGCAAATTACCAAGATATTTGATGTCTTGGGATGCACGGAGGAACAGAAGGTTCCATTCTTTTATCTTTCCTACTTGTGCTTAAAGTTTGAACTTAACTCCGGAGAAATTAGACTTTGACTTATCTGTTGAGACTTCGTTAGGAGAAACTTTCATTACATCTACTGTTTATAAATCTTGCTTGATACAAGTTGGTACCATCACATTACCTGTCGATCTTATTTCGTTGAAAATTCTTGCATTTGATGTGATTTTAGGGATTAATTGATTAACCACTCATTATGCCAAATTTGATTATTTTCGTAAGGTTATTAGTTTTCATATTCCTAACTAACCTGTTATGCGAATTCAAATAACCAAACCACTAAAGTCAATCACTGTCATATCAAGCCATAAAGCTATTCAATTATTGAAAAATGGATGTCAAGCCATAAAGCTATTCGATTAGTGAAAATCGATATTTATTTCAATAATAATTGATGTCTGGAGGTTATATTGACCAATCGGTTAATTAACCGGATAAATGAACAATTAATTGCTATTGATTCACATGATTATAACTAATGATTCACATGATTATAACTATTTGTTCACATGTATATACTATTGATTCACATTCATTTACTATTAGGGGAGTTGGTGCAAGATTGATAATACTTGCATGACTAAGTTAAAAATGGAGGTATAGATGAATGTACTATATTGTAATTATTTTTTTTCACATGTTTAGAACTATTGAATCATATGATTTACTATTAATTCACATGATTTACTATTAAGGGAGGTGGTGCAAGTTTGATAATACTTGCAGGACTAAATTAAAAATGAAGAAAAAGAGAAAAGTATTATACTGTAATATTTCGAGCCCCAAAACGTATAATTATCGAAACTATATTTTCCTATAAATAGAAGCTCATTCTTCCTTCATTTCTCACCAATTTACTAAGTCTCACAACAGCAATTATTATAGAGAGAAATTATAGAGAGAAAGAAGAAGAGAAGTCTGCTACCTCACTATTCTAGTATCCAGTCTTCTTTTGAGGTAAGAGGTATTATTCTTTCGTATTCATGAAGAGAGCTATTTTCTTTCAATACTCGTAAGGGTTGTTATTCCATTCTTTATTATTATGTTATAATAACCTGTCTATGTGAAGTACCGCATACATGGTGAAATTCTTCTGTTATTCTATTCTTTATTATTCTATTGGAATAACTTGTCTGTGTGGTCTATCGCATGCTTGGTGAATTCTGTTGTTATTCCATTCTTTATTATTACATTGGAATATCTTATGTCGCGATTACGCATGACTGGTTCCGTTCTTTATTATTATGATGGAATATCACATGCATGCGGATTCTGCGTGACACAGTTCCCTTCTTTATTATTACATTTGGAATATCCTATCATGCGGATTACGAATGACTGGTTCCATTCTTTATTATTTTGTTGGAATAACTTTATGCATGCGGTCTATCTCATGCTCGGTGAATTCTATTGTTATTCCATTATTTATTATTACATTGGAATAACTTTATGCAGTGTGGACTACTGCATGCATGGTGAATGATCCTTTGTATTCATTCCTTATTAAATTGTGGAAATGATGCATCTACGTGGATTCTGCATGGCGGTGAAAATCCATTTACGAGTTTAGATATTCTATTATACTCGTATGAGATATCATTTCTTTTGTACTCGTCATGAAATATCATTTTATTTGGTATTTTATTTACGAGTTACTATTCGAGGGTTCTTATTCACCCTAGGATTCTTATTCACTCTAGTATTATTCACTTTCGGGTTATTAGGGTACTTTTAGTGTATTAGATTACTATTCACTGTTCTTATTCACCCAATTACTATTCACCAATATTATTCACTCGGGTATTTGGGGCACTTTTTATGTCGAAGTACTATTCACGATGTACTATTCTAGAAGTCTTATTCACGAAGTCTTATTTACGAAAAATATATTTCTTTTCTGTCCAAATTATTTTTGGTACATCAATATTATTGTTGAATTTTACTCCACAAAGCAGTATCATGTTGACAATTTGAATGTTATTGATTTCTGGATAAATTAAATTATAAATCTTTAAAATTTATCCTTGAACTTGTTTTATTGAATTATTATGTCATTGGCATCATCTTCATGTTTATATTGTGATGAAAGTCATATTTGGCTTACGTGAAAGTCATTTAGGACTGAGGATGATGAAAAATATTTTAAAGAAAACGAATCCAGTGAAACGGAAGGACAAATAGTAGGGATTAGTATAACGGTTTATCCAAGATCAATAATACTTCATAAATACCAATTTTGAAGCGAAATTCAAAAATAAAGATCAAAACATGGATCTGATCAAAGATAGTAACCATAATAGACATCTTGGACAAAAAGAAGAAAATTTCATTTTTAGGTGAATAGTGTCATATTCATGAATAGTGCCAGTATATGTGAATAGTCTTGAGTATCGTGAATAGTAACCCCGGCACAAAAAAAGTTCCAAATTTGATAAAAATTGGATCAATACTTGAAAGTAATGATATTGAAGAAATAATATCATATATGAAGAAAATAACATCCCTTACCTCAAAATATCGATTACTTGATCGAATATCGGTATAAAATTTGAAGGAAACTTGCACCGATGAATAGAAACTCACAAAGTATCTAAATACTCACAAAATACACTCGATAATCTAGAGAGAAAGAGAAAGCTTGTTTACGGTGTGATTTTCAATTCTAACTTAGTCCTCTATTTATAGGAAAATGTTAGCGAGACTTGACACCAAGAACTTTGATGGCTTTACATTTACTATTCCCACCCACCACATTTGAAATAAATTCAGCATTTTTCTTCACCAAGCACAAGTGGGGCCCACTCAATTCTAGAATTTTCCACCAAAATCATTTATAAACCTAATTTCAATCAATCACCTCTTAAAATTCATAACAAATCATACGTTCATTTTAACGGTTCAAAATTTGTGGACATATACTCAACTTATATATGTATAACATATCAAAAAATTACAACGATCCAACTATTTGGATTAAAAATTATAACTCATACAATATATCTCAAAAATCTTTGGTTTAATTTTTAATACCTTCATTCGACAAAAAATCTTGATAAAACACCTCAACATTAACTCCTTCATTTTTAACCACAATAAATATATCCAACATTTATATCCACATAAAATAAATATTTCCTTATCATATGAATCAATAATTAATTATTAACAAATAATATTACGAAATCACATTTATGATGACCCGTAGTTCGAGAAAGAGGGCTTTCCAATAAGAATTTCTCTTTATTGGCGCCCAATTAGGTGACCAAACCTCTCCTTGATAGAAATTTCTAGACATTGCCAATAATGCTATCTAATAATATTATTCAAATAATATGAATTATTGATCTGATAATGAGAAATACTGTGCAGTGACAATTATTGAAACAACAATAATATAAAATATCAACGTAGTAATTATTGAATCAAGAAAATAAAATATTGAATAGTAACTACTGTAAAAATTATTGAGTAGTGCCTTCTTACGTAAGGATCAATAATTCATCAATCTCACAGCTCGTCCATCAGCGTATTCTTTATTTTAACCACCGGGTATTTCAACAGTGTTAACGGTAACAATTTTGCCGTTATTTATAAAAACTAAAACTTGTCATTTTCTTCATTCGACAGTTATTCTGTTATGGGGCCCACAAATGATCACTACTTGTCATCGTGCGAATATTCCCCAAACAACAAGAATATTCCACGACCAAATGAATATTCCCACAACAATGATGATTTTTTATAACCACTTGCATATTTTGCAAAATTTTGCACATTTCACCCATAACGAGAGAATTATATCAAATTAATACCTTATTATTCACAAATATAATTAGAGGAAATTTAATTTTATTTATAATAAGTTGGGTTCTTACAGAAATTCTTATCGGAAAGCCCCCTCTTTCCTGGGAACGACCTGGTCATTAAATATTATGAATTATAATATTAATGATGAATAAGTTCGTGTTGATTAAAGATGAATTTTATAGTTCCATTGTGTTGGAATTATTTGTGTTAGTGGAAATCGACATTTGTTTCGATAATAATTGATGTCTGGAGGTTATATTGTTCAATTGGGTATTCGGAATACTTTTTCGTGTCAGAGTACTATTCACGAGTTACTATTCACGAGTTACTATTCATGAATTACTATTCACAAGTTACTTATTCATGAGTTACTTATTCACGATTACTATTCATGAGTTCTTATTCACGGGATACTATTCACCTGTAAGATATATTTACGTTTCGGTCCAAATCATTTTTTGGTACAATATTATTCCATGAGGAGATGTGCTAATTTTTTGAATTTGTTGGTTGAATATATAATAGTAAATCAATATGGACCATGGGTGGAAAGTATAATAGTAAATCAATATGGATCATTGGTTTAAAGTTTTAATAGTAAATCGGTATGAATGAATTGCTTTAAGTTTTAATAGTAAACCAATATGGACCGTCTAGTTTAAAAAATAAATCAATCTGGACCGTTTCATGAATTAGTTCTTATTCAGGTCCATTCTACTATAAATAAAGCTCACTCCTTCATTATTTCTTACGAATTCACTTTGAAACTCTAGAGAGAGAAACTATAGAGAGAAAGAAGAAAAGTATTCTGCTACTTCACTACTGCAGTATTCAGTTTTTCTAAGGTAGGGAATATTATTTGTTGTACTCATAAGGGGTATTCTTTCTTTCTTATTCATGAAGAGAACTTCTGTTATTCCATTCTTTATTATTATGTTGGAATAACCTGTATACGCGGGATACCCTATACTTGGTGAAATTCTTATGTTATTCCATTCTTATTATTACGTTGGAATAACTTTGATTATCTGGCAATCTTAGTATACATGTTGAAATTCTTCTAATATTCCGTTTCTTTATTATTACATCGAAATATCACATGCGTGAGTTCTGGCGGACTGGTTCATGTATGTTGCATGCGTTCTGTATGGACTGGTTCCATTATTTATTATTACATTGGGAATAACTTTATTTGCGTCTTGATCTATCGCATGCATACGCGCACGGTGAATCATACATTATTTCATTCTTTATTATACTATTGGAATAACTTTTTCTACATGTGGATTAACACGTGCGAGGTGAATGATCCATGTATTCATTCCTTATTAAATTGTGGAAATGATGCATATCGTGGATTACCGCATGGCGGTGAAAATCCATTTGCGATTTCATATATTATATTATACTCAGTTGGTTAAAGCTTTGGCTTCTATACTCCATGAAATTAGTGGAATATCCTTGATATTTTCCCTTCATCCAGTATCTTTTCATGGAAATATTCTTCTGAGCATTCTTGAATTTTACTTCACAAAGCATTATCAAGTTGACAATATGGACGTTATTGAGTTCAGGATAAATTAACTTATAAATATTAAAAATTTATTCTTGAACCTGTTTTATTGAATTGTCATCATCCTCAGGCTTATATTATGTTGAAAGTCATCTTTGGCTTACGTGCATAGATGGACTTGGTATGATTATGACCAGGGATTATTCGGTATAATCATGACCATAATGTGACGAATGATGTGGTAAAAGTCCTCATTGGCCTGTAGTTCATTGGTGGACAGTTGTTGGTATGAATATAACCAGGGATTATTCAATATAGTCATGACCATTGATGATTACATTAATATCCTTGGTCGTGGAGCAGGGATGATTCAATTTTATTTATTAAGCTGAGTCTCAGCGATAAAAGTGATGAAAAACCTTTTAAATCGTAGAAGATGGTAGATTTTATTCTCTACTTGACTCTTCTTCTAATGGATTGCTTGTTCATTGCAGATTAAACTTGATGTTTATTATATTTTATCAGTTTAACACCGTTGAAGGCTAATGATAATTTATTTTGCATTATCTTAGTCATAATATTTCATCTTTGGGCTAATTGAGCTCACCCTTTCTTTCATTTGTTCTCTTTAGGAAATGAGAGCGTGGGCTGGGACTAGTCGGGAAGCAGGTGATGGCCTAGATGGTGCATTAGTAGTCCTCACTATTACGTGAAATAGTGTGATAATAAATATAATGAGGACTCCATTGAGTGGGGATATTGTCTAGATGACAATATTTATATTAAAACTCACAACCTATGTTTTGTCGTATTTTACACGACTGTTGTATAATTAAGTTGTATTTGTATTCAGTACCTTGTATCTGGCGACTCAAGATGGGTGATGTATACCTGTTTTGGGGGCGTCACAGTTGGTATCAAAGCTTAGGGATATGATCCCTGGCTGAGAAGTGAGACAAAAACTATGAGGGAAGAGACGGGAAATTCCTTTGCTAGTATGACCTACCTAAGTTTAATTGGTATTTAATTGGTCGGTTAGAGTATATGGATAATATGTGACATGTTAATTAGCCCTTATTTTGTGGCAGTATTTGAAAATGGCATCCAAAAATGTTGGGACAAGCAATGAAGCACATGAGACCGTTGAGTCACCAACGATCAATATCCAGGATAATGTGCAACAGGAAGACAATAATCCTCAGGTAAACAATAACACCGATGAAATGATGAACGATGGGATGTTCGGAGGCTTTATTCAATTCATGCGACATCGGTAGAGAGAGACTTACATTCATAAAAGGTGGTGGAAACAATGGCAACCCACGATCGGTCACCGCTTAGCGATTCAAGGAGCTGGGACCATTGGAGTTTTGGGAAAGCGGAACCACTTAAGGCGGAGGCGGTGGTTAAAAGCGGATCACCAAGATATTTGAGAACTTGGGATGCTCAGAGAGCAAAAGGTTCCTTTTCCACCTTTATGTTGCGTGAAAAGCAGTTATTGGTGGGAATCAGTAAAAGCGTTACCCGACTAACGCTTTCAAGATGTCTTGGGAGAAGTTCCAAGAGCATTTAACGACAAGTACTTTCACGAAAGTATTCGTCACATGAAGGAGGTGGAGTTTATCAAGTTGGAACAAAACAATATGGCCAGTGTGTCGAGATCTGAGGCTAAGTTTGCTTAGAGTTATCCCGATTGCATCCCATTTGGTCGATAATGAGGAAGCGAATGGCGCGAATGTTTCTAAGAGGTTTGAAACCCGATATACGTCGTCTACCGCATTTCTCACAAACTTTGTTTATATTAAGATGTTGTGAATAGGGCTCGATTATTGGGCGCGATAATGATTCAAAGACAACCAAAAGGTAACGACCAACAACACGATAATAATCGTGCAGAATTGGCAACGACCATCGAAACAATGATAAACATCGTGGGGGAAATTATCACGCCAAGAATGGTAACCACTTCGGTGGTAATCATGGCCAAGATAATAGAAGTGGAAATTTCAAGAAGAGAAGGTTCAATAATGATGGAAAGACAACAACACCAACACTGTTAAGGAAGGAGAACGGCCGTGGTCAGTATGCTTCAAATCACGGAGGGAGGACATATCAGTCCAAACTGCGTGATGCAGTCCAAAGCATATTACAATTGTGGAAAAGAAGGTCACCTAGCCCGATTTTGTCATGCACCAAATTCAAGTCCAGCTAGGATAGTGAGGCCAAAGGATGTCCCAGACAAGCAAAAGCCGGTAGTTTAAGAGAGAGCGTTTTTTTTACGAGGAACCTGAATAAAATTATCACGGGTAAGTTAATCATAAACTCTTGTGAAGTCTATACCGTGTTAGATACCGGTTCTACGCACTCTTTTATTTCACCTAGTTGTGTTCAATGTTTGAATTTAACTCCGGAGAAGTTAGATTTTGATTTATCTGTTGAAACTCAGTTGGGAGAAACCTTCGTTACATCTACTATTTATAAATCTTGTTTAATTCAAATCGACACTTTCACGTTACCTGTCGATCTTATCTCTTTGAAAATACTTGCCTTTGATGCAATTTTAGGAATCAATTGGTTAACTACTCATCATGCTTTTACGTTAAAGTTGTTAGCTTTCATATTCTAACCAACTTTGTTATGCGAATTCAAGACGAAAACCACTAAAGTCGAATCATTTTCATATCAAGTCATAAGTAAAGAGCCACGAGCCTTTTCTTTGGTGACTTCCTTGTGTGAATGCACCAATAGAACTTTTTAAATAGGGGCGTTGTGAATAACGGTGGCAAGTTAATAGGTATCGATGTGACGTCTTATCCAAGTCTTGGATGAAATCACGATTTTGAATGATATTTCTATTGTTAATAAATTTTACGGCGTATTCTTGAAGACTTCTTAGCCTACCCTAGGCGTGAAATCAAATTTTTATTGACGATCTGAAACCCATTTCTTAAACCCTCAAATATTTCTTGACTAAAGCAGAGCGTAACATCGCGAAAGAGCGTTGGCTCATTTGTTGAAGATTACGATCATATCATTCAATACCATCGTGGAAAAGCGAGCGTGGTAGGTGCGGCGCGTTGAGTAGAAGATCGTATCGTTTACAAGTCTTGAATATCTGAACCCGTGAAGATAACGAATATCTGGTAGAATTGACTTTAATCGATAAAGTTAAAAGCCGCTCGAAACTATACACTGGAGGTGATGAATGTGAAGAATTAAGAAGGTTCGAAGGCGTTATTCTAGAAGCAAGAATCGACGAAGAGGAAATCTCAACCCTCGATTTAATTGGCCCATTTGAAATCCTTGATGAAGTAGGGCGTGGCTTATAGACTCGTTTTACTGCTTGAGTATGTCGGCGTGTTCATAATATTTTAACGTATCGACGTTAAGTAAATATGGGGACGACCCAACCACATTATTAATTTAGAACCCGAGCGAGATAGCGGATGATTTAGCGATATAAGGAGATCGTGTTAAAATCTTGGATAAGAAGGATTATATTACGACACTCAAAGGTTATACCTCGAGAGTTAGAATCGAAATGAAGTCGAATACCTCACCTCTTGACGTACCGAGTGCGTACGTAAATTTCGAGGTGAAATTCCATAAGGAGGAGATTGTGAGACCCAGATTTTATGAATAAATATTTAATTTTCTCGAAATAATTTTTTAATATTATGGTGTGGATTTGATATAATGTTATAGTTATGGATAGTATTTATAAATTTTGCAAAGTAAGCAGTGGTTATATAATATTAGATTGGTGGGGAATATTACGTTTTAACGAGGGAATATTATGCGGCGACACAATCATTAGTGGAACCCTAGCGAAAGTATTATAAATAGTTAAAAGCGACAAAATTATCTTTCTATAAAAATAACGGTAGGAGGTGTTACTGTTAAAAGCTGTTGAACTACCGGTTAGTAAAAAATGCGATGTCTGGCGTGGTTGCGTAGTAGCACGCGGTATTGATTATTGATCTTCGTGAGAACTCACTCGGTTATACTCAATTATTGCTTTCGATATTTCTTGCATCATATCTATCGTATTATTGATTCGATTATTATTCTGATATCATCTGCATAATATATTATATTATTAAATCGATAATTGAGAGCGGTAAAGTTATTCATATTATTATTTGCAATATTGACATGTCTAGAAGTTACATCGAGGAGGTTTGGTTACTAATTGCGGCGCATGATAAGGAGAAATCCTTATCGGAAAGCCCCTCTTTCACAGGAATGACACAGTGATTAAATATTGTGAATTATAATATTAATGATGAATAAGTTAGTGTTGATTAAAGATGAATTTTATAGTTCCATTGTGTTTGGAATTATTTGTGTTAGGGAAATCGACATTTGTTTAGATAATAATTGTTATGCAGAGGTTATATTATTCAATTGGGTATTAGGGACACTTAACGAATATTATCGAAACAAATTTGATTTCCCTAACACGAATAATTTCAACATAATGGAATAAAATTCAATCTTTTAATAATTTATAATTGATAAATAACGATCTGATACTTCTTCGATAATTAAAGATAAAAATATTCAATTGTTTTCATTTTCGATCAGATAATAATAATTTTGCGGGGTCACGCGATGAATGTGCCGTTATGCGAATATTCACGATAAAATGAGTATTCACGACGAATGAATGTTATATAACAACTTGCGTACTTTGAAAATTTATAAAATACCCAACAACTAAACATTATATGAAATCACGCGTAAAATGCATTTTGAAAAAATTAATATTTATTAAAATCGAAGAATAAATTAAATAAATGATTTCATAATCCATGTACAAAAATTATGAAAATGATTCAATCTTCTAAATGATGAAATGGGATATCATTCAAATATCACTCTCATCCAAGACTAGATAACACATGAAATGAAGGTTTCTCTAGCGAAGTTTCATTGGATAAGTCAAAGTCTAATTTCTCCTAAGTTAAATTTAAAGCGTTGAGCATTAAGCGAAGAAAGATAAAAGAATGGGTAGAACCGGTATCTAATAAGGTATAGACTTCACAAGAGTTTATGATTAACTTACCCGTAATAACTTCGTTCGGGTTCCTCGACAAACGCTCTCACTTAAACTACTGGATTTGACTTTGTTATAGGGTACATTCCACCATTAAGTGCTTCTGCACATTCCTGATCCATGATTTGAATCATTATTCTCCGATCCATATCGAATTGGGTTGACCGCTATGCACATGATAATTCCAAATTCGATGTTGGATTCTCCTAATTGTTGTCCAAAAAGTAAAATCCATTTCATCTATTTTGGCTTTATTGGATCGGACGTCTTTTTCTACAATATCTACACGTCGTGCGGCTTTTAACCATGCGTCATCTATTCTCCTTCGTTCAGTTGTTTCTTCTTTCATCAAAACTTTGATCATAGCATTCTCAGATTCTAGCTCTAATATCTTATACTCTACCAAAGAGTGCTTCTATTCAAGCGTCGCACATCGGGTAACACAATTTTGAATTGCTACATCTCTTTTTCTCCACGGCCTTCTTAGTTCTTGACTTCGCTCTTCTAACTCATGAATACGATTTTGTAATTCTAAGTTTCGATTATAAAATTCTTCTAACCAATTCTCCTCAGGTTCCTCTTTTTCCTCTTCTTCCTCACTCTCAGCTGCTACCTCTGCAACTAGCTTGGGTGCAACTATTAGTTCTTCACTCACCAAGTAGATATCTCTAATTTCTTCTTACGTTTGACATCACATTAACTTTGGTTAGTGATTAAAGGTGTCTCAACGGTCTCATTCACTCCATTGTGAACATTTTTTAGTTGCCATTTTCCAACACCGCAAAAAAAAAGGGTTAATTAACATATCACATATTATCCCTATATTACGTGAGCCAATTAAATACCAAATAAACTTAGGTAGGTCATACTTAGCGAAGAATTCCCGCCTCTTCCTCCTAGTTCTTGTCTCACATCTCGGCCGGGATCATATCCTAAGCTTTGATACCAATTGTGGCGCCCCAAAATTGGTATACATCACCCATCTTGAGTCGCATGAATACATGGTACACAATACAAATAAAAACTTAATAATACAACTGTCGTGTACAATATGACAAAACATAAACTGTGAGTTTGAATACAAATATTGTCTACTAGAGAGTATAAAAACTCAAAAGGAGTCCTCATTACAATTATTATCACACTATTTCACAGAATAGTGAGGACTGCTAATGTAAACATCTGGGACCATCACTCTGTTCCCTGACTAGTCCCTGCTATGTTCTCATTTCCTGAAGAGAACAATAAAAGCAAAAGGGTGAGCTCAACTATCCCTGTAAGAAATATTATGACTAAGATAATGCAGAATAAATTATCGTTAGCCTTCAACAGTGTTAAACTGATACAATATAACAAACATCAAGTTTAACTGCAGCGGAACAAGCAATCCATTAGAAGAGACAAGTAGAGAATAAAATCTACTATCTTCTATGATTTAAAAGGTTTTTCATTACTTTTATCGCTGAGACTCATCTTAATAAATAATCCACATCATCAAATCATCCACCTCTACTGAGCCGAGGATATTCTTTAGTATCACGACCACGAATTATTCATGCACTACGGGCCAAAGATAATCGTGTTTTCATCAATGATCTGATCATGCCATAAAACAATTCATCTTTGCACCTTGGTAGAAGAGAATCCATAGCCATAATCATACCAAAAGCGTCCCATAAATGCACTACTGAGGCAATGAGGACTTTTTTTCCACATCATTTGTAACATTACGGTCATGATTATACCGAATAATCCACAATCATAATCATACCAAGTCCATCCCCCATGCACTATAGGCCACGAGATGACTTTCAACATAATATAAACATGAGGATGATGACAATGACATAATAATTCAATAAAACAAGTTCAAGAATTAATTTATCCGGGAACCATTAACGTCCAAATTGTCAACATGATACTTCTTTGTGGAGTAAAATTCAAGAATGCTCAGAAGAATATTTTCATGAAAAGATACTGGATGAAGCACAAATATCAAGGATATTTCACTAATTTCAAGGAGTATAGAAGCCAAAACTTTAACCAACTGAGTATAATAAAGAATGGAATAACAAAAGAAATCAACATGTATGCGATGAAATCATGCAGACGAGTTATTCAATGAAATAATAAATAACGGAACCGAATTAAATGCGTAAAGCACAAAGCAGGATGTTCCAACAGAATGATAAAGAAGCGGAACCCGGTCAAATGCGTAAAGCACGCAGACGGGATGTTCCAAAAGAATGATAAAGAATGCGAGAACTAGGTCAGCGTAAACGCGTAGGCGAGGATATTCAACGAATAATAAATAATGGAACCCGAATCAGAGCGTAATATGCGCAAAGCGGGATATTCCAACAGAATAATAAAGAATGAAATAACAGAAGAATTTCACCATGTATGCGGTACTTCGCATAAATAGGTTATTCCAACATAATGATAAAGAATGGAATAACAGAAGAATTTCACCAAGTATAGGGTAGGCCGGCATTATCTGAGTTATTCCAATGAATAATAAAGAATGGAATAATGAAGTTCTCTTCATGAATAAGAAAGAAAGAATACCCCTTACGAGTACAACAAATAATATCCTTACCGTAAAAGAAGAGTATTCCGACTTGTAGGGCGAGGATATACTCGAAGAAAACTTGTACTACGCTCAAAGCTTTCTTAAAAACTATGCAACACTATCACGGTACTATGCGACACTATGCGTAATAAAATATAATATATTCTATTTATAGTCTAATAAAATAAATAACTTTATAAAAGTATTACATTTTATATAAAAAGATTTTACTATTGTGACACTATGTATAATAGAATATAATATATTCTATTTATAGTCTAGTAAAACGAATAACTTTATAAAAGTATTCTATTTTATATAAAAAGATTTTACTATCTGAAAACACTTTATCGCATAATAGAATATAATATATTTTATTTATAGTCTAATAAAACGAATAACTTTATAGAAGTTTTACATTTTTATATTAAAAGCTTTTCTGTTTTATTACATTAATAATACTAATAAAACAAAAGCGAAGCGACTTATCACGGAAGCATCGATAATTAATCTGGTAATGCTTCTTATGCGACCACACGTATTCTTCGTATTTCTACTACTGAGTAGTTCAACAAAGATAACGGTAAAACTTCCGCCGTTATTTTTGTAAAATATTTTTGTCGTTTTCTCAATCCGATAATAATTCCGTTAATAGGGTCCACCATGATTTGTGCCATTATACGAATATTCTACGATAAAGCGAATATTCTCGACCAATCGAATATTATATAACAACTTGCGTACTTTTGCAAAATTTATAAATATTACCCACAACTATAACATTATATCAAATCCACACCATAATATTCAAAAATTATTTGAGAAAATTAAATATTTATTCACAAAATCTGGGGTCTCACAAGTTCTGTCTATGAAAGAGGTTTGGTCACCTAATTGCCCGCCAATAAAGAGAAATCCTTATCGAAAAGCCCCCTCTTTCCTGGGAACGACCTGGTTGTCATAATTGTGATCCTGTAATATTATTTGTGAATAATTAATTATTGATAAGAAAATATTTATTTAATGTGGATATAAATTGAGGAATTTGTAGAAAAGTGACAATTGTTGAAAATTGATATTTTATCTTTTCTGATAAAGTAAGTCATTCAAATATATTATTATATTACATTATAAATGTATAATGTGATAATATAATAATGGTGATATTTTACACTAAATTCACGGTATATGAATAAAATGAGGTGAAAGAGAGAAAATGGAATTATGAATTCTTTTTAATAATTATAAATGTTTTAATATATATATATATATATATATATATATATATATATATATAAGAATGTGGTGGGTGGAGTTGTCCTTTTTGGTAGGCTTTGAAGTTTCAGAGAAGGAATGCTGCAGAGAAGAAAAAAAAAAAGCCTCCGTATGTATTTTTATTGAAATTTAAATGTGGAAAAATCATGTGTATGTGAATTTCGGTTATTTTTCGTTTGGAATTTGGAAAAAGTTTCTTCTACAAAGTTGTAGAGAATTTAATTTCCTATGGAATGGAAATAAAAGTTGTATTGTTCTGATAAAAGGGCTATTTATTATGAATTATTGAAGTTTCAGAAATAAATATTTTTTTAATTAAAACATGGGTTGGCCCCACTTTTGTATTTTTTGGAAAATTGCTAAATTGGTGGTCCCCACTTGTGGTGGCTGATTTTTTTTTCAAAGAAGTGTGCGTAGAAAAACAATTATTATTTTATTAATTTAGTCTCCTTTGGCGTTCTAGCATTTTCCTATAAATAGGGTGCTTAGTTAGAATTAAAAATCATACCAGAATCATAAGTTTTCTTTCTCTCTATATTATCGAGCATATTTTGTGAGTATTTAGAAACTTTGAGAGTTGCTATTCAGTGCAAGTCTCCTACAACCTTAAGGCTGAGGCGTGAATAAAGCAGATCACCAAGATATTTGATGTCTTTGGATGCTTCGAGGAGCAAAAGGTTCTCTTTGCCACCTTTATGTTACGAGGAGAGGCGATTCTTGGTGGGAATCAAGTAAACGCGTCTTAGAACCTCGCCGCCATGTGAAGATGTCTTGGGAGAAGTTCTAAGAAGCATTAAGCGACAAGTACTTTCCCGAAAGTATTAAATCACATAAAGGAGGTGGAGTTTATCAAGTGGAGCAAAACAATATGGCCGTGTCACGATCTGAAGCTAAGTTTCTTGAGTTGGCCTGTTTAAGTCCCCACTTGGTTGATAATGAGGAGAGAATAACGCGGATGTTTCTAAGAGGTTTGAAACACGAGACACGTCGATACCTAATTTCTCAAAAAGCGTGTTTGTATTGAGATCTTTGTAAATAGGGCTCGATTATTGGGCGCGATAATGAGTTAACCCAACCAAGAGAGCGGTAAACACAAATCGATAATAGCGGTGGTAGCGATCATCGATTTGTGACAACAACGTGGAGGTAACCACTTTGGTGGTAATCATGGCCAAGATATAGAAGTGGAAATTTCAAGAAGATGAAATTCAATAATGATGGAAAGACGTCAGCACCAACACCTGTTGTTAAGAAAGGAGAAAGACCGCCGGTCATATGTTACAAATGCGGAGGGGAGGGACACATCAGTCCAAACTGTACGTAGAAGTCCAAAGCATGTTACAATTGTGGAAGAGAAGGTCACCTAGCCCGATTTTATAGTGCACCAAAGTCAAGTCCAAATTGAGATGGAGGCATCAAAGGTCATTCCCAGACAAAGATAAAAGCCAGGTAGTCCAAGGAGGCGTTTGTCGTAACCTCCCAAAAAGTGAGAAATCCAAACGAGGTGATCACGGGTAAGCTAATCATAAACTCTAGCGAAGTCTATACCTTATTTGATACCGGTTCTACCCATTCTTTTATTTCTCCTACTTGTGCTCAACGTTTAAATTTGACTCCGGAGAAATTAGACTTTGATTTATCTGTTGAAACTCCGTTGGGAGAAACCTTCATTACATCCACTGTTTATAAGTCTTGTTGGATTCAAATCGGTGACCGCACGTTACCTATCGATCTTATTTCTTTGAAAATACTTGCATTTGATGTGATTTTAGGGATTGATTGGTTAACAATTCATCATGCAAAAAATCGATTGTTTTTGTAAGGTTGTTAGCTTTCGTATTCCTAACTAACCTATTATACGAATTCAAGCAACCAAACCACTAAAGTCAGTCACTGTCATATCAAGCCATAAAGCTATTCGTTTATTGAAAAACGGATGTCAAGCTTTCTTAGCCCATGTCACGGACTTAAACCAAAATACGTCAGAGTTGAATGATATTTCTATTGTTAATAAATTTCCTGACGTATTCCCTGAAGAACTTCCTGGCCTACCCCCAGAGCGAGAAGTCGAATTTTGTATCGACCTTGAACCCGGTACAAAACCCAACTACAAGAATTGTTAGACATCAGTTTCATTCGTCCTAGTGCGTCTCCTTGGGGTGCTCCTGTTCTTTTTGTAAAGAAGAAAGATGGAAGTATGCGACTTTGTATTGACTATCGGGAGTTGAATCATGTCACCGTCAAAAATAGGTACCTGTTATCTCGAATTGATGACCTGTTTGACTAGTTACAAGGTGCTAAATTCTTTTCAAAGATCGATCTTCGTTCCGGATATCATCAGTAAAAAGTTAAAACTGATGACATTCCAAAGACTACTTTCAGAACTCGGTACGGGCATTACGAATTCCTAGTCATGTCTTTTAGATTGACTAATGCTCCTGCGGGCCTTCATGGATATGATGAACCGAGTATTCAAGGAATATTTGGATCATTTTGTTGTTGTCTTTATTGATGACATCCTCATATACTCCAAAATCCGTGAAGATCATGAGCAACACTTGAGCCTAATACTCCAAAAGCTTCGTGAAAACAAGCTATATGCCAAGTTGAATAAATGTGAGTTCTGGCTTGAGGAAGTAGCATTCCTTGGGCACATGATATCAAATCATGGAATATATGTTGACCCGACAAAGATTGAAGCAATTCAAAGCTGGGAGAAACCTAAGTCAGTGACCTAAGCACGTAGCTTTCTCGGCTTAGCAGGTTATTATCGGAGATTCGTGGAAGGATTTTCTCGAATCGCTACTCCATTAACTTTCGGTGACTCGAAAAGATATAAAATTCAGTTGGAGCGCGGAATGTGAGAAGAGTTTTCAAGAACTCAAGAGGAGACTCATTTCAGCATCTATTCTGACAATACCATCTAATACGAAGGGATATGTCATCTACAGCTAAGGCTGTAAAATGAGAAAACAATTCGGGTTCGATTCGTACTCGCTCGACTAAAAGTTCGATTTGAGCTCGACTCAAAATATAAATGAGTCAAATATGAGCACATTTTAAAGTTCGATAAATTACTCGAACCTCCTCAAATTATAATTTTCTATTGATACTCGGATCATATTCGTTGAAAAAGTCCAAACTGCTCGGGTTCGATTCGAAATCGTGCTCGACTCGGTAGCTAAATGAGCCTAAATCAAACCTTATTTTATACTCGATAAATTTTGTAAACCAAATCTGAGCAACTCAATACTCGGATCGACTCGGTTCGTTTACACCCTTATCTAGAACGATGCTTCCGGAAGAGGTTTAGGATGTGTTCTCATGCAACATGGGAAAGTCATAGCCTATGCCTCGCGACAACTCAAAGAATATGAGAGAAATTATCCTACTCATTATCTAGAGTTGACAACAGTCATTTTCGCGCTAAAGATCTGGAGGCATTACCTATATGGGGAGAAGGCGGATATCTTTACGGATCATAAAAGCCTCAAATACTTCTTCACTCAAAAGGAACTCAATATACGGCAACGACGTTGGCTTGAACTGTTGAAAGATTATGATCATACTATTTAATACCGTCCAGGAAAAGCGAACGTGCTAGCTGACGCATTGAGTAGAAGATCATATATTCGGGTACGAGTGCGATATTGTCAACACAAAGGCCCATTTTGTATGACTTGCAAAGGATGTAGATAGAGATAAAGACTCCAGGGACCCACATGATGATGACAAATATACGAGTAAAACCGGCTTTAACCGATAAAGTTAAAGTTGCTCAAGCTACGGACCTGGAGCTGATGCATATGAAGAAGAAAGTGCAAGAAGGTGTTATTCCAGAAGCAAGAATTGATGAAGAAGGAATACTTCGAGTCAACTCCAGACTTTGTGTTCCTAACGACCGTGATTTAAAGTATAAGATTATGATGGAGGTGCACAACACACCATTTGCAATCTATCTTGGGAATACAAAAATGTATCATAATATTCGACATATATTTTGGTGGAGCAATATGAAGAGAGAGATAACAAAGTTTATCTCAAGGTGCCTAACGTGTCAACGTGTCAAGACGGAGCATCAAGTGCCAAAAGGTCCATTGCAACCACTTGAAATTCCAGAATAGAAGTGGGAGCACATTACCATGGATTTTGTTATCTGTCTTCCGAAGATTTCTCAAGGTATAGATGCAATTTAGGTCATTGTTGATAGATTGACCAAGTCTGCTCATTTCTTACCTATATGAGAAACTTATACACTTGAACGTCTTGCTCGTATGTACATAAATGAGATTATAAGACTGCATGGTATGCCAGTATCCATAGTTTCTGATCGAGACCCAAGATTCACTTCACTATTTTGGGTTAGTTTGCAAAAAGCTATGGGCACGGATTTAGATTTAGTTCGGCATATCATCCTCAAACAGATGGGCAGTCGGAGAGGACTATTCAAACTCTGGAAGATCTATTAAGACTCTGTGTCCTTGACTTCAAAGGAAGTTGGGACAAGTTCTTGCCATTGGTGAAATTCTCCTACAACAACATTTATCAAGCAAGTATCGGCATGGCTCCGTTCGAGGCCTTGTATGGAAGAAACTGTCATTCTCCAGTATGCTGAGATGAGGTGGGTGAAGCAACGTTGTTGGGACCAGAATTGGTACGTATTGTTAGGTTTGTAATATTCAAGAACGCAATCAAATTGCAAAATAATGCGGAAACGTGTAAAATTAGAGTTTAAAAATTTTACAAACCATATACCCGGATCACCCTTTATGCACAATTATTAATTAAACGAAAAAGATGAATAATAAACATACCCTTGAAGATTCGAGCTTCCTCAGGTACAAGTTCACCTCCAATCTTTTTCGCGTTCAACTTGAATCCACCGGGTTTAGTTCCTTACTTTGATCAACGTTAGCCACCCAAGTGTTTGGCCTCTAGAGGTGATCCACCAAGGAAGAAGAAGGATTTAAGAAGATGGGTGGTTGGCTAAACCCTAGTTTTTCTATCTCTATAGAAAAGGCGTACTCTCCCAACTATTGGAATTACGTATGTTGTAAAAGTTAACAACTCCCATACACCCATAATAAGACTCCTCTTATTTATAGATGTGGGCAACCCTCCTTAACAATTAAGAAATTGGGTTTTATTTTAATTAATTAAAATCCTTTAATTAATTAAGCTCCCTTATGTTATTAGGGATAATTAATTAAACTCTTTTAATTAATTTAACCTCCTAATCCTATTAGGAATAAATGAGAGTACTTATATTAAATTAATTCCTAAACTCTTTTAGAAATTAAAATAATAATAATTGTAATAATATTAATAAGACTCCTCTTATTAATTTATATTTAATATTTCTAAAATATCAAATAATAAATATTAAGCTATTTAATTTATTCTATCACCATAGATTAAATTAAATATACATAACATATTATTACGATTATGCCATTAACTTCTTAAATAATTATTCTTCCTTTTATGGTGTGACCCTTTAGGTTCTCCATATTAAACCTAGGTTGTGAATAAATCAATTAGAACAATTCTAATCTTATTTAAATAAATAAATTAAATGATTAATTTATTTAAATAAATAATATTTATTCTACATAGGGATAAGCCTCCCTAGCGATTAACGACTTTCCGGATAATATAGATTTCAACATCAATCATAAAAGAACCTTTAAGTAAATAGTTACTGCACAATTCAATCCTTCCACTATCTGATGTCCCAATTAAATGTAAGACATGGAATTCTTTCAAGTCTTATTTTATTTAATTATATGTATTTCGACTCTTAAATGCATGAACTCAAAATAATGCAAATTAGAAACTCCTTTCTAATTTCATTACTCGCTTAACCAAGGACTCTTGGGTTGTCATTTATCGAATCACATAGGACATTTCTCTTCTTTTAATAAGTGGTAGATTCTTTATTGATCATACATTATCTCCATGTACAACTTATTATACCCAAGCATACCCTTTGATATACCCTAAGGGTCTTAAGGAATAAGTCAAAGTATAACTCATCATACACAAGATACTATGATGATCTCAAGTCCAAGGATCACTTGTACTACTATCACTACAGGAATTTCTATTGACAGGCAAGTAAAACTCCATTAGGTATTCCTTAGCGAGCCACGCTTCGATGAACTTATTCTCTAATAAGCACCTACATACTTGCTTTAGTGTCTCCACACAAATGATCATGAGATCAATCATCCTCATCCAATGAGCAAGCAACGTATGTACCAATCTATCTGGATTCACTAATCCCCAATTTAGTTATCCAATGATTGGGAACTATTTTAGTTTTAAGCTTTCTAAGAATTTAGATCTCATTAGAATGATCATCATCATTATTATAAAAGCATTGCTTAAAACTATGGGTTTATCACATATTATTAAACAGCATCATGTAGATAATTAAAAGCCTTTAATAAATTAATATTTTTTATTAATAAATGAATAAGATTGTTACAAAGTATATGCTTTATCATCAAACATGATTGGCTTGTGTGCATACTACTTTCAATCTCCCACTTGCACTAAAGCCAATCGTCATGGTATCTCATACTCTTCTTCTCTAAGTGACGATTATCCTGCTGGTGGATAAGCTTTAGTTAATGGATATGTAATGTTGTTCATGAGAGTCCACTATCTCTATAGTGATTTTCCATCTTTTAATGATTCTAATAATCAAATGAAAGTGCCACAACACATGTTTAGATCCAAGATGAGACTTAGGAACTATTCCTAGTTACAGAATGAACTTTTAATCCAAACAATCAACTTGCGACTTCATTTATAGCTATATACTTTGTCTTTATCACTAAACCAAAGAACTCTTTTCTTTGTTTGGAACCTTTCCAATTCATCGCACCACTTTTAAGGTAACCTTTACCTTAAAGTGGATTTTTTTAAATCTTGTGCATCGTCGAAAAACTTGAGTCTGCATTAAGCCCTCTAGTTTTAATTAAGACCAGACATAAATTTTAATCACATCTTTAGTTTTGGTTAAGTACTTTAAGATGTTTTCACTTTGTCGACGATGATCTTCTCCGAATATGACCGATCAACATCGGTCTCATATATTTCATTGCATACATGATTGTTACTCATGCGATCTCTCTTTTAGGAGTCTGTGGGGACTATTAAGAGAGATACACTCCATAGCTCATCGACATGAGACATCTCTTGGAGTTTGCCATGCTAAAAGACTTTAGCATCAAATGAATATACGTTCCTTGGGTTAAGTCGAGCATCCTCTTGTATCTATCTATATAGATTTTATCCCCAATTAAGATACTCTTCCCAAACCATTCATGGAGGAATGTTTCGACAACTTTATCTTTACTGATTGTAGCATTGGTATGTAATTCCTCATCCGTAGTATATCAACATATAATACTAAAAATTTCAAGACGCTCCCACTGACCCTTTTGTACACATTAAAACTCTTACCTCATCGTATGTAACTCTGGATCATCATCTTCTATGATGCGTACCTCATCATCATCATCCATGATGAATCCATACCTCCTAGGTATCTTCGGTATTGTTCCAGATTTATGATTTGGTTGTGGTAGAATAGGTCTATCTACAGGTTCCTCTTATTTGACTTATAGTGTTTTGTGGATCATGAACTCTTCCAGATCTATAATCCTCCCACTAGCCCCTTCAATGATAAACACCTTTATCTTAGAAGGCAGCGTGTTTCGTAACAAACACCTTTTGCTAAGTAGAATTATAGAACATATACCCTAAACTTACTTTAGGATGTCCCACAAATCATGCATATGTCAAATCTTGTCCCAAGCTTATCCTTCGAAACCTTTTCACATAAGTTGGACAACCCCTTATCTTAACATACTTAAGATTAGGAATCCTCCCTATCCATAACTTTTATGGAGTCTTGGGGCTGGATTTTGAGGTTACCTTTTTGTAGATATGCAGCCATTTCTAGGACATGACCCTAGAGGGATACTGAAATGTCGGTAAAATCATTATGGACCGCACCATGTCCAACAAGGTATGATTTTTCCATTCAAATACATCAATCAATTATTGTGTATCAGGAGGCGTCCATTATGAGAAAACCATTTAAGATGATCTAGAAACTTATTTCACAAGTATTTATTCCTTGATCTAATCAAAGAATCTTAATACATTGTCAATTTGTTTCACTTCTGAATTCTTTGAACCTTTCAAATAATTCATACTTGTATTCAAAGAAATACACACATTCAACTCTTTGAATGATCATCTCCTTTTCTTATACTAATTTGTTCAATATACAAAATTATTTTCATGTAAGTCAAGTATACAAAATTTATTAAGTAATATTCAGTTCTATACAAAACATTATTATTATAAATAGAACAACAATTGTTTTTAATTATAATACCAAAGATTTCATTGTCAACAACAATAAAATGGAAATAATATTTTAACAAGAACTAGAATACAATAACAACTTATTGACTTAATAGATTTGCCCATAGGCATTAACTAAACTATAAGTTTCTATAGCTAATGCAACAACCTTTGCTTCATTTTCCACATAGGATTACTTATCTTTGTTTAACTTTCTACTTGCTTGGTCCCTTCATAAATCTATATTTATGATAACCAAAGTCGGTATCCAATACCCAAGTAGAACCTTGACTTAAAGAAAATTTATTTCAATCATGAACAAAAGCGTATTATGGCCAAACTTCACTAAACTTCTTTGGTTAGCCTCTGCAAGATGCTTCTGAGCTTTCTTTCCGATGTCCGTGCTTATTGCGGTGGAAGCAAGCTCCTTTCTTATCCGTGACGCTTTTGTTCTTATTATCCTTTGTTTATGCCTTTCTATTTACCTTCTTTGAATCGTTCTTCTTTTGAGAAGATCCTTTGGCCCCTACCAGTAAGACTTGATCTTTCTTGGTTGGAAAGTGACTCTCAACATTTTTCAACATGATAAGCAAATCAGCGAGGCTGGTATCTAGCTTGTTCATATAAAAAATTCACAACAATTGTGAAAGGAGTCCGGGAGTGAGTGAAAGATCAAATCTTGGCTCAACTCTCCATCCATGACAAAACCAGTTGTCCTAATTAATCAATTAAATTGATTATGTTAAGAAATTTTTGTCTGTATTATAGTGCCATTGGCCATTCTAGATCGGAAGAGCTCCTTAGATATCTGATATCTATCAGTCCTACTTTCCTCACCATCAACTACTTGATGTGCAAGAATATAGTAGGAGCATCCATAGTTTCAGTCGACGTTGAAGCTTGTTACTCGTGGATCTGAGCATGATGCGTTGAGCCAATCAGTGCATCATCTTGCCACTTTCTAAAAGTAGCAATCTCTTCCTCGGAGGCATTGTTTGCAACCATTGCGGGATATAGCGTGATTAAGGACATAAGATAGCTTTTCAGCTATGAGAACTATTCTCAAATTCCTTAACCAATCCGTTTAATTTGGTCCGATTAAATAGCATCTAATATGCTTCGCAGTGATAGTAATTTAGACATTGTAAAATTCTGTAAATGAATTTGTAATTAACAACAACATACATTCTTTTATTAATTACCAAAATAAATTAGGTCTTGTTTGAAATTGGTATCTCCCACTATTTTCTTCAAACTATATTACCCTCACTTATATAGTTCGGCAAAATCTAATTAAAGATTTGCTAGTGAGAATAAGGATCCCATTTCAAATGTATATAGCCTTGTGGTGACACAACAAACTATAAATAAATAAATAGGTAGACAACTTTTGTCAATTACATCAACTATGCAACTCCTTTTCTTTTGCCTCTTAGATTATTTTGATCAAGTGGTAGCACATCCGAATCAAAATTATCCAAGTTAAGTCCGACCTAGCACTCCATATATTCAAAAAGGAAAAATATCATCCTTGTGGTGACACAACAAAACAATATTGTTCAATTTTCTTTATAAGCATCAAATGTGATAAATTAACATCTTAAATACTTAATACTTGCCTTGTGGTGACACAACAAACTCATATTAAATATTTATACTCTATTAATTTTATCATGCTAGAAGGCGACGTTCGATATTCCAAATATCTTTAAACGCTTAGAACTTAATATATAAAAAAAATATTTGAGGGGTTTGTTATTAATTTGTCTCATATTGTTTGCGCGCATGCACATATATATATAAAATACACGTCATATTAATTAACATGCGAAACATGTTTGCATAATATATAATATATATAGTATAAGCATGCACATATAGAATACTATATTCTACCCGGATTGATTATGGACTTTTATTCTAGTTTGGTTCACTAGAGCCACCAAGTGAACCAAAAGGTCAAACCCTAGGGGTGCAAGAATTAATATTTAAATATAACTATTACATTTAAACCCGGACTCCATTACAAACGGGTCTTCAAGCGCTCCTTGTTCCTTGATCTCCAATTCTTCAAAATTAATTCTAACTATTCCTATTACAAAACTATTTAAAATAAATAGAAACCTTGATCAGCAGTCAATGGAAAGTACATAAGAGGGAGTTAGAATTTACATTAAGAAAAATTAGAGAAGACGAGGTACGCAGACCCCATTTAATAAAACCCATACATTCATGCATCCAACTAAAATAAAATCCAATCACATTGGTCAATAGTCCATAATTAATCCCATTTATTATCATACACATCACCATATGCATCAATAAATAACATTCATCTTATGAATAATAAACATTTAATATATATATTGATATCATTTAATGGGCAAATTTAGTTAGTATAAAATCTAATTTTGAATCAAAATAAACTCCTTTATTTTAATCCAAATTTAAATCAAAATAAAACTATTTTATTTTAATTTATCCTATTTTGAATAAAATAAACTATTTTATTTTAATCAAAATAAACTCCTTTATTTTAATTAATTATGGAATCCAATTCCATATATAAAAAAAATTATTAAAGGAACACGATTATCTTTCCTATTCACAAATAAACTCCTTTATTTTGAATAATATGAAATCTTATTTCATATCTAAATAAACTCCTTTATTTAAGGAAATATGGATTCACTTTCCTATTCACAAATAAACTCCTTTATTTTGAATAATATGAAATCTTATTTCATATCTAAATAAACTCCTTTATTTAAGAAAACATGAAATCCAATTTCAACTCCAATTAGTTATCATGGAATCCAATTCCAACTCTAATTAGTTAGCATGAAATCTAATTTTAATATTAAAATAAACTCTTTTATTTTAATATTAAAATAAAACTTTTATTTTAGAATTAAAATAAACTTTTTATTTTAATTATAAAATAATTTAAAATATTATATATATATAATATAATATAATATAATATAATAATAATTTCCGTCATTGAGATTAGGAGTAATTCACGTGATTTCATGTAAAGGGGAGTGATTTCATGTAAAGGGGAATTCCAGCTTCTGTTTATATAAAATGATTTGGAAAGCAACTTACTAATCTATATTATATATATATATATATATATATATTAAATAAGGGAATGTCCCTGTAACATAAACAAGCCAGTAACATGAACATGAACAAGCCACACCACGTTGGAATACAAGAAACATATATATTACCGAAACATATATATTACCGAAATCAAAAAAACCTTTTATAAAAAAAAATGCCATTTTTTTTAATAAAATTTTATACAGCAAAATTATGCCCAATTAAATTGTTCTAAACACATATCAATATACATATCAAATTAAAACAATTAATAATTCGCATAAAGGTTTGGCTCTGATGCCACTGTTAGGTTTGTAATATTCAAGAACGCAATCAAATTGCAAAATAATGCGGAAACGTGTAAAATCAGAGTTTAAAAATTTTACAAACCATATACCCGGATCACCCTTTATGCACAATTATTAATTAAACGAAAAAGATGAATAATAAACATACCCTTGAAGATCCGAGCTTCCTCAGGTACAAGTTCACCTCCAATCTTTTTCGCGTTCAACTTGAATCCACCGGGTTTAGTTCCTTACTTTGATCAACGTTAGCCACCCAAGTGTTTGGCCTCTAGAGGTGATCCACCAAGGAAGAAGAAGGATTTAAGAAGATGGGTGGTTGGCTAAACCCTAGTTTTTTTATCTGTATACAAAAGGCGTACTCTCCCAACTATTGGAATTACGTATGTTGTAAAAGTCAATAACTCCCATACACCCATAATAAGACTCCTCTTATTTATAGATGTGGGCAACCCTCCTTAACAATTAAGGAATTGGGTTTTATTTTAATTAATTAAAATCCTTTAATTAATTAAGCTCCCTTATGTTATTAGGGATAATTAATTAAACTCTTTTAATTAATTTAACCTCCTAATCCTATTAGGAATAAATGAGAGTACTTATATTAAATTAATTCCTAAACTCTTTTAGAAATTAAAATAATAATAATTGTAACAATATTAATAAGACTCCTCTTATTAATTTATATTTAATATTTCTAAAATATCAAATAATAAATATTAAGCTATTTAATTTATTCTATCACCATAGATTAAATTAAATATACATAACATATTATTACGATTATGCCATTAACTTCTTAAATAATTATTCTTCCTTTTATGGTGTGACCCTTTAGGTTCTCCATATTAAACCCAGGTTGTGAATAAATCAATTAGAACAATTCTAATCTTATTTAAATAAATAAATTAAGCAGTTAATTTATTTAAATAAATAATATTTATTCTACTGATAGGGATAAGCCTCCCTAGCGATTAACGACTTTCCGGATAATATAGATTTCAACATCAATCATAAAAGAACCTTTAAGTAAATAGTTACAATGCAATTCAATCCTTCCACTATACAATGTCCCAATTAAATATAAGACATGGAATTCTTCACAAGTCTTATTTTATTTAATTATATGTATTTCGACTCTTAAATGCATGACTCAAATAATGCAAATTAGAAACTCCTTTCTAATTTCATTCTCGCCGCCAAGGACTCACTTTGGGTTGTCATTTATCGAATCACATAGGACATTTCTCTTCTTTTAATAGAAGTGGTAGATTCTTTATTGATCATACATTATCTCCATGTACAACTTATTATACCCAAGCATACCCTTTGATATACCCTAAGGGTCTTAAGGAATAAGTCAAAGTATAACTCATCATACACAAGATACTATGATGATCTCAAGTCCAAGGATCACTTGTACTACTATCACTACAGAATTTCTATTGACAGCAAGTAAAACTCTATTAGGTATTCCTTAGTGAGCCACGCTTCAATGAACTTATTCTCTAATAAGCACCTACATACTTGCTTTAGTGTCTCCACACAAATGATCATGAGATTAATCATCCTCATCCAACGAAAGCAAGCACGTATGTACCCAATCTATCCTGGATTCACTAATCCCCAATTTAGTAATCCAATGATTGGGAACTATTTTAGTTTTAAGCTTTCTAAGAATTTAGATCTCATTAGAATGATCATCATCATTATTCTAAAAGCATTGCTTAAAACTATGGGTTTATCACATATTATTAAACAGCATCATGTAGATAATTAAAAGCCTTTAATAAATTAATATTTTTTATTAATAAATGAATAAGATTGTTACAAAGTATATGCTTTATCATTAAACATGATTGGCTTGTGTGCATACTACTTTCACGTATGACTACGAAAAAGATTCAAATAATCCGGCAACGTACAAAGACCTCACAAGATCGATAAAAGAGTTATGCTGATCTTCATCGAAAGGACGTAGAATTCAATGTTGGAGAACATGTGTTGTTACGTGTTGCTCCATGGAAAAGAGTTACAAGATTTGGAAAGAGAGGAAAGCTCAATCCTCGATTCATTGGCCCATTTGAAATCCTTGATCGAGTAGGAGCTGTGGCTTATAGACTCGCCTTACCGTCATGTATGTCTCGTGTTCATAACGTTTTTTACATATCTATGTTACGTAAATATGTGGAAGACCCGAACCACATTATTGAGTTAGAACCAGACGAGATAGCGAAAGATTTAACGTACGAAGAGGTACCTGTTAAAATCTTGGATAAGAATGAATATATTCTACGCTCCAAACTTATACCTCAAGTCAAAGTTTTGTGGAGAAACCAAGATGTTGAGGAAATGACCTGGGAGTTAGAATCTGAAATGAAGTCAAGGTATCATACCATCCAATACCATCCTAGAAAAGCAAACGTGGTAGCTAACGCATTGAGTAGAAGATCATATGCGGGTACGTGTAAGATCCCAACTTTCATAAATAAAGATTATTTTTCTCTAAATATCATTTTGAATATTATGGTGTGGATTTGATATAATGTTATAGTTGTGGGTAATATTTATAAATATTGCAAAGTAAGCAAGTTGTTATAAAATATTCGTTTGGTCGGAGAACATTCTTTTTGTCGGAGAATATTCGTACGATGACACAATCATCGGTGGACCCATATAATGTAATTATTGTCGAGTTAGAAAGCGACAAAATATCTTTTATAAAAATAACGGCGAAAAGTTTTACCGTTAATCTGTTGAAATACCCGGTGGTAAAAGTACGATGTACGGCGTGGTTGCATAAAGAGCACAAAGATATTGATTATTGATGCTTACGTAAAAGCCACTTAGTTATATTCAATTATTGCTATAGTAATTCTTTGCATAATATCTCATATTATTGATTCAATTATTATCACAAGATCATCTCGCACAATATTTTATATTATTAAATCAATAATTGAGACGACAAAAGTTATTCATATTATTATTTGTAATATCGATGATGTGTCTAGAAAGTTCTGAGGAGAGGTTTGGTCACCTAATTACGGCATGATAGGGAGAAATCCTTATCGGAAAGCCCTTCTTTACCGAATGATCCGGTTGTTAAATATTGAGTTATAATATTAATGATGAATAATTGTTGAAAGATTAAATATGTGTTGATTGAAGATAAAATGATTTATGGTAATATTTATTCAATCTTTGATATAAATAAGAAGTCTGTTATATGAGACGCCCGTGTGTAAGTTTGTTTTATTCTATGGGGCCCTTATGTCATCATCTATGAGTCACTTTCGTAGTAATTGCCTTTATCGACGTCCAAACCATTTGCCGTTTATATATTACAAAGGCCAAACTAATTGTCGTTTCACATTACGACGTCCAAACCAATTGTCATTTCACATTACAAAGCGTCCGAACCACTTGTTGTTTCACATTCAAAAGCGTTAAACCACTTATTGTTTCACATTACAAAAGTCGAAACCATTTTTCTTTTCACATCACCGATTCGTCAAGCCACTTGCCTTTTCACATTGCAAGGGCTAAGCTTAGAAATCGCCTATAAATAGAAGCTTAATTCTTCTTTCATTCTCACCAATTCACTACGAGTCACAAGAGAATTTATAGAGAGAGAGAATCGGAGAGAAGAAGAAGAGTATTCTCATTACTACACTATTTTTTAGTAGCCAATCTCCTACTAAGGTAAGGGGTATTATTTCTTTCAGTATTCATATAGGGATATTATTTTTGTTCAATATTAAGTATAAAATAATATTTTCTTCCATACTCAGTAGTATGTAAGTAATATTATTTCGCTTTCATATTCTGAATTCTACACTCATGTTGATAAGTATTAACTTTCTTATACTCCATGAAATTAGTAGAATATCCTTGAAATTTGCGCTCATCTAGTATCGTTTCACAAGGATATTTTTCCTAACATTCTTGTTAAAGTTTAATCTTTTCATGCTTAGAGTACTATTCACGTGGTACTATTCACAAAGTACTATTCACGGGATACTATTCATGAAAAAAATTGATTTCTTTTCTATCCAAATTATTTTTAATACAATATTAATCTTGAATTTTACTCTACAAAGCAGTATCATGTTGACAATTTGGACATTATTGAATTCTGGATAAATTGAATTATAAATACTTAAAATTTAACCTTGCTCTCATTTAATTGAATTCTTATATCATTATCATCATCCTCATGCTTATATTATGATGAAAGTCATCTTTGGCCGTAGTGCATAGATGGACTGTTGATTGGTATGATTATGACCAGGGATCATTCGGTATAATCATGACCTGAAATGTTATAAATGATGTGGTAAAAGTTCTCATTGGCCCGTAGTGTATTGATGGACAGTTGTTGGTATGATCATGACCATTGGTGATAAAAATAAATATCCTTGGCCCGTAGTGCATGGATAATTCAGTGATGTGGATTATTTATTTAGTTGAGTCCCAGCAATAAAATTGATGATAAACTTTTAAATCATAGAAGATAGTAGATATAATGCTCTACTTGACTCTTTCTAATGGATTGCTTGTTCCGCTGCAGTTAAACTTGGTATTTATTGTATTTTATCAGTTTAACACTATTGAAGGCTAATGATAATTTATTCTGCATTATCTTAGTCATAATATTTATTACTAGGCTAGTTGAGCTCACCCTTTTGCTTTCATCGTTCTCTTCAGGAAATGAGAATATAGGTGGGTGAGTCGGGAAATGGAGTGACGGTCCAGATAGGTGGCTATAGTAGTCCTCACTATTATGTGAAATAGTGTGATAATAATTGTAATGAGGACTTTATTTGAGTTTGGATACTCTCTACGAGACATTATCCGTGTTGAAACTCTCTGCTACGTTTTGTCGTACTGTATAAAAGAAGTTTGTATTTAAATTCTGTACCATGTATTTGGCGACTCAAGATGGATGATGTATACCTATTTTGGGGGCGTCAGAGTTGGTATCAAAGCTTAGGATATGATCCCCATACCGAGATATGAGACTAGAACTACGAGGGGAGAGACGGGTAATTCCTTCGCTAGTATGACCTACCTAAGTTTAATTGTTATTTAATTGGTCATTGAAATATAGGAATAATATGTGGCATGTCAATTAACCCTTGTTTTGTGGCAGTGTTTGAAAATGACATCTGAGAATGTTGAGATTAGCAATGGAGCACAGGAGACCGTCGAGTCACCACAGATCAATACCCAGGATAATGTGCATCAGGAAGGCAAGAATCCTCAGGTAAACAACAACACCGACCAAATGATGAACGACGGAATGTTCAGAGGCTTTCAGCAATTCATGCAACATCAGGCGTAAGAGACTCATGTCCAAAATGCAGGTGGAAACACTAACAACGCACAAATGGTCATCGCTAAGAAGTTCAAGGAACTGGGACCACCGGAGTTTTTGGGAGAGCCCAAACCACTTAAGGCGGAGGCGTGGATAAAGTAGATCACCAAGTTATTTGATGTCTTGGAATGCTCTGAGGAGAAAAAGGTTCCCTTTGCCACCTTTATGTTAAGAGGAGAGGCGATTCTTGGTAAAAATTAAAACGCAGCGTAACCCGCCAGCATCAAGATGTCTTGGGAGAAGTTCCAAGAACTGTTAAATGACAAGTACTTTCCCGAAAGTATTCGTCACATGAAGGAGGTGGAGTTTATCAAGCTGGAGCAAAACAATATGACCGTGTCACAGTACGAAGCTAAGTTTGCCGAGTTGTCCCAATTTGCGTCCCACTTGGTTGATAATGAGGAGAGAATGACGCGGATATTTTATATTATTGCCAATAATACTATCTAATAATTGCTACGTTGATATTTTATATTATTGTTGTTTCAATAATTGTCACTGCACAGTATTTCCCATTACCAGATCAATAATTGTCAATGTCTAAGGAAGTTCTATCTAGGAAAGGGGTTTGGTCACCTAATTGCGCGCCAGTTAGGAGAAATCCTTATCGGAAAGCCCCCTTCTTTCCTGGGAACGACCTAGTTGCCATAATTGTGATTCTGTAATATTATTTGTGAATAATTAATTATTGATTTATATGATAATGATATATTTATTTTATGTGGATATAAATGAAGGAATTAATGTTGAGGTGTTTTATCGAGATTTTATGGAATGAAGGTATTAAAATCGTCCAGTATGTGGATTTCTTTGCATTTTACATTTTTGGAATTCGGTAAAACTTTCTTCTTCAAAGTTGTAGATAATTAAATTTTCTATGGAATCTACATAAAATTCATATTTTTCTGATAAAAGGGCTATTTATTATGAATTATTGAAGTTTCAGAAATAAATATTTTTTTATTAAAAATATGGGTGGGCCCCACTTTTGGATGGTGAGAAATGTGCTAAAATTTTATTTCAAAAATAGTGGGCGTGAATAGTAGCACGTAAAGCCATTAGGTAGCAGGTTATTCTGCTATTGTGTTCTAAGCATTTTCCTATAGATATGGTGCTTAGTTAGAATTGAAAATCACACCAGAATCATAAGCTTTCTCTCTCTATATTATCAAGTGTATTTGTGAGTATTTAGATACTTTGTGAGTTTCTATTCAGTGTAAGTTTCCTTCAGCCTTATACCTGATATTTCAGCCGGAAGTACTGTTCTTTTGAGGTAAGGGATGTTATTTTCTTCATAAATGATATTATTTTCTTGATATCATTATCTTAGAAATATTGATATAAATTTTATTGTGGAATTTCTACTTTTTTGTGTCAGGGTTACTATTCACGTATATGACACTATTCACGTATATGACACTATTCACGAATACGGCACTATTCACAGAAAAATAAAATTTCTCTTCTTTGTCCAAAATATCTATTATGGTTACTATCTTTGATTGTATCTATGTTTTGATCTTTATTCTTGAATTTTACTCCACAATTGATTATTATGGAGTATTTTGAACTTGGATAAACTGTAGCACGAATCCCTAATATTTGTCCTTTTGTCTCACTGGATTAGTTTTCTTTAAGATATTTTTCATCATCCTCAGTCCTAAATGATGATATTGCTGAATATCTTTGGCCTGTAGTGCAAAGATGAATGATTAATTGATGAATATCTTTGGCCCGTAGTGCAAAGATGAACAGGTGTTGAGATGAACATGACCAACTGGTGATACAAATGAATATCTTTGGCCTGTAGTGCAAAAATGAATATTTGATTCAAGATGTATATTGATTGATGTTACAGAGATAAAATGTAAGACCCCAACTTTTTATAAATGAAATTAAATTTCCTCTATTTATTATTTTAAAATAGTAAGGGTTGAATTGATTAATGTGGTTAGTTATGGGTAAAATGCGCAAATATTTCAAATAAGCAAGTTGTTATAAAATATTCATTGTTATCGGGAAATATTCGTTTGGTCGTGGAATATTCTTACCGCTTGGGAATATTCGTATGCTCGGCCAAGTGACCTTGTATGGAGCCTAATAACGTAAATCGATTGGATGAAGAAAACGATAAGTATGAGTTTTTATAAATAATCTGCGTAGTTATTCTGAATAACACTTGTTGGAATATCCGTGGTTAAAACATAGTAATACGCGTTTGTTGCACGAAAGAGCTACTTTATTGCACTAATTATTGATTCTTACGTAGGAAGATACTATTCAATAATTGTTACAGTATTTACTGTTCAATATTTTATTTTATTGATTCAATAATTGCTACGTTGAAATTTTATATTATTGTTGTTTTAATAATTGTCACTACACAGTATTTCCCATTATCAGATCAATGATTCATATTATTTTAATAATATTACTAGATAACATTATTGGCAATGTCTAGAAAGTTCTGTCTAAGGAGAGGTTTGGTCACCTAATTGCGCGCCAATAAGGAGAAATTCTTATTGAAAAGCCCCTTCTTTCCTGGGAACGGTATGGTTGTAATTATTGTGATTCTGTAATATTATTTGTAAATAATTAATTATTGATTTATATGATAAGGAAAATATTCATTTTATGTGGATATAGGTTGAGAAAATTTTTAATGTGACAATTGTTGAAAATTTATATTTTATCTTTTCTGATAAAATAATTTATTATTATATTATAATAATATAATAATGGTGATATTTTTACAATGAATGTGGGGTAGATGAGTAAATGAGGAGGAAGAGTATTTTTGTTACTAAAAATATTTAAAACATGTTTTTCATGTTTGTGGATCCCATTTCTTGACTGAAATTTGATTATAGCTTGTAAAATCGTCCGTATGTGGATTTCGGTCAATTTCTGTTCGAAAATTGGAAAAACTTAAACTTACAAAGTTGTAGAGAATTGAATTTCCTGTAGAAGGACGTAAGATCCAAATTTTTCTGATAAAGGGCTATTTAAAATTTTCTTCTTTTTGTCCAAAATGTCTATTATGGTTACTATCTTTAATTGTATCCATGTTTTGATATTTATTTTTGAATTCTGCTTCAAAATTGGTTATTATGGAGTATTATTGAACTTGGATAAAACTGTAATACGAATCCCTAATATTTGTTCTTTTGTCTCACTGGATTCGTTTTCCTTTAAAATATTTTTCATCATCCTCATCCTAAATGATGATATTACTGAATATCTTTGGCCTGTAGTGCAAAGATGAATGATTTCTGATGAATATCTTTGGCCCGTAGTGCAAAGATGAACAGGTGTTTAGATGAACATGACCAATTGGTGAATATCTTTGGCCTGTAGTGCAAAGATGAATATTTGATTCCAGATATATATTGATTTATGTTATAGGGATAAAATATTGACGATGGACTTTTAAATTCATATATAGAAGATAGTAGATTTTATTTTCTACTTAACTCTTCTAATGAATTATTATTTCCGCTACGAATATTGATTTAAAACTTATTGTCTATTGTATTCTATTAGATTTTTCCCTGTTGAGGACTAACGATAATTTGTTCTATGTTATCTTAGTCATAATGTTCTTTACTGGGCTAGTTGAGCTCACCCTTTTCCTTTTTGTTCCATTTTTCTTCTCGTGGAGGCGTAGAAATGTAATGCGAGTACTAGTCGGGGTGTGGAATGATGGTTCTAGAAGTTGTTTTAGTAGTCCTCACTATTTTGTAAAATAGTGTATCAATAATTTTAATGAGGACTTATTTGAGTGTGGATATTGTTTCAGATGACAATAGTTGTATTTAAACTCACAGCTTAAGTGTTGTCGATTTTTGCACGACAATTGTATTAATAAAGTTGTAGTTGTTTCGCACTTCATGTATTTGGCGACTCTGAATGGGTGTTGTATACCTATTTTGAGGGGTCGCCACAAATGGTATCGTAGCTTAGGGATATGATCTCCAAGTGAGGTCGTGAATAGAACTAAGAGGGGAGAGACAAGTAAATCCTTCGCTAGTGTGTCCTACCTAAGCTTATTTGTTGGTTGGTCAATATATAAGGATATTATATGATATGTTAATTTCTTTAATTAACCCTTGTTTTATGGCAGTATTTGAGAATGTCGACTGAGAATGTTAACAGTGGAGTAAATGACACCGTGGAGACACCTTTAATCACCACCCAGGGGAACATGCAACAGGAAGGCAATATTCCTCCTGTAAACAACACCACCGAAAGCGCATTTATGAACGATGTAATGTTTAGAAGCTTTTTACAATTCATGCAAAACCGCATTTGAGGGAGACTCGTGTTCAAAATACGGGAGAGAAATGATAAGAATTCACGGCTTGTCACAATGAAGTAGTTCAAAGAGTTGGGACCACCAAAATTTATTGGAAAGCCGATCCGATCAAGGCAGTAGATGGGTTAAACAAATTACCAAGATATTTGATGTCTTGGGATGCACGGGAATGTAGGTTCCATTCGCCACCTTTTACTTTCCGTGGTGAGGCAACTCATCGGTGGGAGTCTCAGAAGCGACTCACCGCCGCACTCAACATGTCTTGGGAAACATTTCAGAAACATTTTAACGACAAGTACTTTCCTGAAAGTATTCCCCATATGAAGGAGGTAGAGTTTATTAGACTAGAACAAAATAACATGACGGTGTCCCAATACGAGGCGAAGTTCGCAAAGTTATCCAGGTTTGCACCTCATTTGGTAGAGAATGAGAAACGAATGACGAGGATGTTTATGAGAGGTTTAAAACCCGAGTTTCGACAATATCTTATCTCTCATAATTTTTTTTTATATTCAGATGTTGTAAACAGGGCTCAATTATTAGAGCGAGATAATAAGTATGTTCAACCGAGGGACCACAACCAGGGTCATACCGGTGGTAGCAGTCATCGGAGCAATGAAAACTAGCGGAGAGGAAAACATTCGAACAAAAGCGGTAACCACTCTGGTGGTAATCGTGGCCATAAAAATAGAAGAAGCAAGTCCTGGGAGATTTTAAAAGAGGAGATTCAACAACGACATCGTGAAGACGCTCAAGCACCAAAGAAGAATCGCTTTTTAAGGAGGAGAACGACCACCTGTCAGTATGCTATAAATGTGGAAAAGAGGGACACATCACCCCAAACCGCCCACACAATTCAAGATATGCTACAATTATGGAAAAGGAAGGACATATCGCCGAGATCAGACGATAACGAAACCAAGTCCAAAGGGGATGGTGACTCAAAAGGTCGCCTCGTAAAAGTCAAAGTCAACAGCCTTCTGAAGAGCATTTGTCGCGATCGTCAAAGTGCAAGGAACCCAAACGAGGTGATCACGGGTAAGCTAATCATAAACTCTTGCAAGTTTATACCTTATTAGATACCGCCTACCCATTCTTTTATCTCTCCCGCTTGTGCTCAACGCTTAAACTTGACTCGAGAGAAATTAGACCTTGACTTATCATGGAGACTCCATTAGAGAAACTTTCATTGCATCCACTGTTTATAAATCTTGTTTGATCCAAGTTGGTACCATCACATTACCTGTTGATCTTATTTATTTGAAAATACTTGCATTTGATGTGATTTTAAGGATTGATTGGTTAACCACTCATCATGCTAAAATTGATTGTTTTCGTAAGGTTGTTAGTTTTCATATTCCTAACCAACCTGTTATGCGAATTCAAGCAACCAAACCTCTAAAGTCAATCACTATCATATCAAGCCATAAAGCTATTCGTTTATTGAAAAATGGATGTCAAGCTTTCTTAGCCCATGTTACGGACTTGAACAAAAACACGTCAGATGTGAATAATATTTCTATTGTTAGTGAATTTCCTGACGTATATCCTGAAGAACTTCCTTGGCTACCCCCGTAACGTGAAGTTAAATTCTTTATCGACCTTGAACCCGATACAAAGCCCATTTCTAAAACCCCATATCGAATGGCTCCTATTGAACTTCAGAGTTAAAGGTCCAACTACAGAGTTGTTGGACATCGGTTTCATTCATCCTAGTACATCTCCTCGGGGTGCTCCTGCTTTATTTGTAAAGAAGAAAGACGGAGTATGCGACTTTGTATTGACTATCGAGAATCGAACCATGTCACCATCAAGAATAGGTATCCGCTACCTCGTATTAATAAACTATTTGACCAATTGCAAGGAGCACAATTCTTCTCAAAGATCGATCTTCGCTCGGATATCATCACCAAGATTAGAATCGAGGATATTCCAAAGACCGCCTTCGTAACTCCTCAGATGGGCATTATGAATTCTTAGTCATGTCTTTTGATCGACTAATGCTCCTGCGGCTTTCATGGATATGATGAACCGAGTATTCAAGGATTATTTGATCGGGCTTTGTTGTCATCTTTATTGATGACATCCTCATATATTCCAAAAGTCGTGAAGATCAAGAGCACCATTTAAAGCTGGTACTGCAAAGGCTTCGTGATAACAAGCTATATGCCAAGCTGAAGAAATGCGAGTTCTGGCTTGAGGAAGTAGCATTCCTTGGGCACGTGGTGTCAAAACATGGAGTATCTGTTGACCCGACGAAGATTGAAGCAATACAAAGTTGGGAGCAACCGAAATCGGTGACCGAAGTACGTAGCTTTTTGGGCTTAGCTGGTTATTATCGGAGATTTGTGGAAGGATTTTCTCGAATCGCTACTCCGTTAACTCAGCTGACTCGTAAAGATAAAAATTCATATGGAGCGAGGAATGCGAGAAGAGTTTCCAAGATCTCAATAGAGACTCATTTCTAAGACTGCTCGACAATACCATCCGTTCTTGATGGATTTGTTATCTACAGCGATGCTTCAGGTAAAGGGTTAGGATATGTTCTCATGCAACATGGGAAAGTTATAGCCTATGCCTCGCGACAACTTAAAGAGTATGAGAGGAATTATCCTACCATGATCTAGAGTCGCGTAGATCATTTTCGCTAAAGATCCGGAGGCACTATTTATATGGGGAGAAAGTGGAAATATATTCAGACCATAAAAGTCTCAAATATTTCTTCACCCAAAAGGAACTCAACATGCGGCAACGACGTTGGCTCGAGTTATTGAAAGATTACGACCATACCATCCTGGAAAAGCAAACGTGGTAGCTGACGCATTGAGTAGAAGATCATATGCGGGTACACGTGCAATGTTGTTAACATAAAGGCCCATTTTGTATGACTTGCAAAGGATGGAGATAGAGATAAAGGCTCCAAGTACCCACATGATGATATCAAACATACGAGTAGAACCGACTTTAATTGATAAAGTTAAAGTTGCTCAAGCTACAGACATGGAGCTGATGCGTATGAAGAAGAAAGTGCAAGAAGGTGTTATTCCAGAAGCAAGAATCGATGAAGAAGGAATACTTCGAGTCAACTCCAGACTTTGTGTTCCTAACGATTCTGACTTGAAGCATAGAATCATGATGGAGGCACACAACACACCATTTGCAATCCATCCTGGGAGTACCAAAATGTATCATGATCTTCGACATACATTTTGGTGGAACAATATGAAGAGAGAGATCGCGAAGTTTATCTCGAGGTGTTTAACTTGTCAACGTGTAAAGGCGGAGCATCAAGTGCCAAAGGGTCCATTGCAACCACTTGAGATTCCAAAATAGAAGTGGGAACACATTACCATGGATTTTGTTACGGGTCTTCCCACGGTTTCTCATGGCATAAATGCGATTTAGGTTATTGTTGATAGATTAACCAAGTCTGCTCATTTCTTGCCGATACAGGAGACTTATTCCCTTGAACGTCTTGCTCGTATGTACGTAAATGAGATTGTGAGATTGCATGGCATGCCAGTATCCATAGTTTCGATCGTGACCCAAGATTCACTTCACGATTTTGGATTAGCTTGCAAAAAGCTATGGGCACGGATTTATGATTCTGGCCAGGCATACCATCCTCAAACGGACGGGCAATCAGAGAGGAATATTCAAACTCTTGAAGATCTATTAAGACTTTGTATCCTAGATTTCAAAGGGAGTTGGGATAAGTACCTACCATTGGTGGAATTCTCCTACAACAACAGTTATCAGACAAGTATAGGTGTGGCTCCATTTGAAGCATTGTATGGACGAAACTGTCACTCTCCAATATGTTGGGATGAGGTGGGAGAAGCAACGTTATTGGGACCAGAGTTGGTACGAATGACTACAGAGAAGATCCAAATGATTCGACAACGTATACAAACGACACAGGATCGACAAAAGAGTTATGCGGATCTTCATCGAAAGGACGTGGAATTTGACATTGGGGATCATGTATTGTTACGTATTGCTCCATGGAAGGGAGTTACAAGATTCGGGAAGAGAGAAAAGCTCAATCCATGATTTATTGGTCCATTTCAGATTCTTGACCGAGTAGGAAATGTGGCCTATAGACTCACATTACCTCCAAGTATATTTCGTGTTCATAATGTTTTTCATATATCTGTGCTACGTAAATATGTGAAAGACCCAAACCACGTTATTGAGTTAGAACCAGACGAGATAATCAAGACTTAACGTATTTAAGAGGTAGGTACTGTCAAGATCTTGGATAGAAAGAGCATGTCCCACGCACAAAGGTCATACCACAAGTCAAAGTTTTGTGGAGGAACCATGCTATAGAGGAAATGACCTGGGAGTTGGAAACGGAAATGAAAGCGAGGTATCCTCACCTTTTCGAAACACCAGGTACGTACGTCAATTTTGAGGACGAAATTTCATAAAGAGGGGAGGTTGTAAGACCCCAACTTATTATAAATGAAATTGAATTTCTATATTTATTATTTTTAAATAGTAAGAGTTGAATTGATTAATGTGGTTAGTTATGGGTAAAATGCGCAAATATTTCAAATAAGCAAGTGGTTTATATAAAATATTCATTTTTATCGGAGAATATTCGTTTGGTCGTGGTATATTCTTCCTGTCGGGGAATATTCGTACGGCGGCGCAGTCTTTTGTGGGCCCCATAACGGAAAGTGACTGGATGAAGAAAACGACAAGTATAAGTTGTTTATAAATAATAAGCGTAGTTATTACCAAGTATCATCTTTGTTGGAATACCCGGTGGTTAAAACACAAGAATACGCGTTGTTGTTGCAAGAAGAGCATACAGTATTGCACCAATTATTGATTCTTACGTAAGAAGTGTTATAGTAATTACTGTTCAATATTTTATTTTATTGATTCAATAATTGATACGTTGATATTTTATATTACTATTGTTTCAATAATTGTCACTACATAGTATTTTCCATTATCGAAATAATTCATATTATCCTAATAATTTTATTAAATAACATTATTGGCAATGTCTAGAAAGTTCTCGCTCTAAGGAGAGGTTTGGTCACCTAATTACGCCGCAAAGAAGAAGAGAGATCCTTATCGAAAGCCCCTTCCCTGAGAATTAACTACTTGGTCACCCATCTTGTGATTCTGTAATATTATTTGTGAATAATTAATTATTGACTTATATGATAAATAAAATATTCATTTTATATGGATATAGATGGAGAAAATTTTTAATGTGACAATTGTTGAAAATTGATATTTTATCTTTTTCGATAAAATAATTCATTTAAATATATTATTATATTTTAATAATATAATAATTGTGATATTTTTACAATAAATGTGGGATATATGAGTATATGAGGAGGAAGAGTATTTTTGTTGCAATAAATATTAAAAACATGTTTTTCATGTTGGTGGACCCATTTCTTGACTGAAATTTGATTATAGCCTGTAAAATCATCCGTATGTGAATATTGGTCAATTTTTGTTTGGAATTTGAAAAAACATTCTTCTATAAAGTTGTAGATAATGGAATTTCCTATGGAAAGACATAAGGTTCAAATTTTTCTGACAAAAGGGCTGTGTATTATGAATTATTGAAGTTCTGAAATTCCAAAATAATTGATTTTTAAAGTTTTAAATATTTTTAATATGAAAAACGTTTTTTTTATTTTAGGTGAGGTGGGTCACTCTTGGTGGCTGATGTTTTGAATCAGATTATGTGTGCGTAAGAATTTAATAAATATATATTAATATTTTATTAAATTTTCTGCTTTGGTGTTCTAAGCATTTTCCTATAAATAGGGTGCTTAGGTTAGAATTGAAAAGCACACCAGAAACTGAAGTTTTCTCTCTCTTTCTCTCTCTATATTATCGAGTGTATTCTTGTGAGTATTTTAAGACTTTGAGTGTTGCTATACGGTGCAAGTTCTCTTCACTTATATCCAAAGATTCCAAATGTAAGTATCGCCTTTTCGAGGTAAGGGATATTATTAATTTTTTTAAAAATGATATTATTTCTTTCAATATCATTATGCTGGAATAATGGTAAGTTTTTTTTTGTGAAATTCTTATCTTTTAGTGTCGGGGTTACTATTCACGTATACGACACTATTCACGTATACGTCACTATTCACGAATACGACATTACTCACAAAAAAATTAAATTTTTGTTTTCCTCCAAAATATCTATTATGGATACTATCTTTGATTGTATCCATGTTTTGATCATTCTTGAATTTTACTCCACTATGATTACTTATGAGGTATTTTTGGACATGGATAAACCGAAATACGAATCCTTAATATTTGATATTTTGTTTCACTAGATTCGTTTCCTTTAAAATATTTTTCATCATCATTCAAACCCTAAATGATGATATTATCAATATCTTTGGCTTTGTAGTGCAAAGATGAAAGATTTCTGATGAATATCTTTGGCCCATAGTGCAAAGATGAACAGGTATTTAGATGAACATAACCAACTGATGAATATATTTGGCCTGTAGTACAAAGATTAATATTTGATTCCAGATATATATTGATTGATGTTACAGGGATAAAATATCGACGATGAACTTTTAAATTCATATATAGAAGATAGTAGATTTCATTCTCTACTTAACTCTTCTAATGAATTATTATTTCCGCTGTGAATATTGATTTAAAACTGGTTATCTATTGTATTCTATTAGATTTTTCCCTGTTGAGGACTAACGATAATTTGTTCTATGTTATCTTAGTCATAATGTTCTTTACTGGGCTAGTTGAGCTCACCCTTTTCCTTTTTGTTCCATTTTTCTTCTCAAGAGGCGAGAATGTAGCGAGTACTATCGGGGTGTGGAATGATGGTTCTAGAAGTTGTTTTAGTAGTCCTCACTATTTTGTAAAATAGTGTATCAATAATTGTAATGATGATTTATTTGAGTGCGGATATTGTCTAGATGACAATATTTTAATTTAAACTCACAGTTTAAGTGTTGTCGTATTTTGCTCGACAGTTGTATTAATAAAGTTGTAGTTGTTTCTGTACCATGTATTTGGCAACTCAGAATGGGTGTTGTATACCTATTTTGGGGGCGCCACACCGGTTGGTATCGAGCTTAGGATATGATATCCGCGGAGATCGGGGAATAGAACTAGGAGGGGAGAGACGAGTAAATCCTTCGCTAGTGTGTCCTACCTAAGCTTATTTGTTGGTTGGTCAGTATATAGGGATATTATGTGATATATTAATTTCTTTAATTAACCCTTGTTTTATGGCAGTATTTGAGAATGTTGACTGAGAATGTTAACAGTGGAGTAAATGAGACCGTGGAGACAGCTTTAATCACCACCCAAGGGAACATGCAACAGGAAGGCAATATTCCTCCTGTAAACTACACCACTGAGCAGACGATGAACAACTGAATGTTTAGAAGCTTTTTGCAATTCATGCAAAACCAGACGAGGGAAACTCGTGTTCAAAATACAAGAGGAAATGATAGCAATTCACAGTTTGTCACAGCCAAGCAGTTCAAAGAGTTGGGACCACCAGAATTTATTGGAAAGCCGGATCCGATCAAGGCAGAGACGTAGGTTAAATAAATTACCAAGATATTTGATGTCTAGCGAGTACTAGTCGGGGTGTGGAATGATGGTTCTAGAAGTTGTTTTAGTAGTCCTCACTATTTTGTAAAATAGTGTATCAATAATTGTAATGAGGACTTATTTGAGTGTGGATATTGTCTAGATGACAATAGTTGTATTTAAACTCACAGTTTAAGTGTTGTCGTATTTTGCACGACAATTGTATTATTAAAGTTGTAGTTGTTTTTGTACCATTTATTTGGTGACTCAGAATGGGTGTTGTATACCTATTTTGGGTGCGTCACATAAAATATTGATGATGGACTTTTAAATCTTAGAAGATAGTAGAATTCATTCTCTACTTGACTCTTCTAATGGATTGTTGTTTCCGCTGCAGTTGTTGATCTAAAACTTGTTGTATATTATATTCTATCATATTTTTCCCTGTTGAAGACTAATGATAATTTGTTGTATATTATCTTAGTCATAATATTCTTTACTGGGCTAGTTGAGCTCACTATTTTTTCTTTTTGTTCCATTTTTCTTCTCAGGAGGTGAGAACATAGCAGGAACTAGCCGGGGTATGGAGTGATGGTTCAGGATAGTTGTTTTAGTAGTCCTCACTATTTTATAAAATAGTTTATCAATAATTTTAATGAGGACTCCTTTTGAGTTTGTATATTGTCTATTAGACAGTATTTGTATTTAAACTCATAGTATATGTGTTGTCGTATTTTGCACGACAATTGTATTAATGAAGTTGTATTTATTTTTCTACCATGTATTTGGCGACTCAGAATGGGTGATGTATACCTACTTTGGGGGCGTCACAGTTGGTATCAGAGCTTAGGGACATGGTCTCTGATAGAGATCGGGGAATAGAACTAGGAGGGGAGAGACGAGTAATCCTTCGCTAGTGTGTCATACCTAAGCTTATTTGGTTGGTCGATTGAGCATATACGTTAATATGTGATATGTTAATTTATTAATTAACCCTTGTTTTGTGGCAGTATTTGAGAATGGTAGCTGGAAATATTAACAATGGAGTGAATGAGACCGTGGAGACACCTTTAATCACCACCCAGGGGAACGTTCAACAGGAATGCAATATTCCTCATATAAATAACACTACCGAACAAATGATGAATGATGGGATGTTTAGAAGCTTTTTGCAGTTCATGCAAAATCAGACGAGGGAGACTCATGTACAAAATACAGGTTGAAATGATAGCAATGCGCGGCTTTTCACAGCCAAGCAGTTCAAAGAGTTGGGACCACCAGAATTTGTGGGAAAATCGGATTCGATCAAGGCGGAAACGTGGGTTAAGCAAATTACCAAGATATTTGATGTCTTGGGATGCACGGAGGAACAAAAGGTTCCATTCTTTTATCTCTCATGCCTGTGTTTAAAGTTTGAACTTAACTCCGGAGAAATTAGACTTTGACTTATCTGTTGAGACTTCGTTAGGAGAAACTTTCATTACATCTACTGTTTATAAATCTTGCTTGATACAAGTTGGTACCATCACATTACCTGTCGATCTTATTTCGTTGAAAATTGTTGCATTTGATGTGATTTTAGAGATTAATTGGTTAACCACTCATCATGCCAAATTTGATTATTTTCGTAAGGTTATTAGTTTTCATATTCCTAACCAACCTGTTATGCGAATTCAAATAACCAAACCACTAAAGTCAATCACTGTCATATCAAGCCATAAAACTATTCGATTATTGAAAAACGGATGTCAAGCTTTCTTAGCCCATTTCACGGACTTGAACAAAAACACGTCAGATTTGAATAATATTTCTGTTGTTAGTGAATTTCCTGACGTATTTCCTGAAGAACTTCTCAGTCTACCTCTAGAACGTGAAGTTGAATTCTTTATTGACCTTGAACCCGGTACAAAGCCCATTTCTAAAACCCCATATCGAATGGCTCCTATTGAACTTAAGGAGTTAAAGGTCCAACTACAGGAGTTGTTGGACATCGATTTCATTCGTCCTAGTACATCTCTTTGGGGTGCTCATGTGTTATTTGTAAAGAAGAAAGACGGGAGTATGTGTAAGACCCCAAATTTTATGAAATGAAAGTATTCAATTTTCTTATAATTATTATTTTATTTCGTAAATGGTTAAATTGATAAAATGTTAAAGTTAAGGGTGATATGTGAAATTTTTTGCAAAGTATGTAAGTTGTTATAAAATATTCGTTTGGTCGAGGAATATTCTTTTTGTCGGGGATTATTCATACGACGACACAATCATTGGTGGACCCCACAACGGAAGTATTGTCGTAGTTAGAAAACGATAGAATTATCTTTTTATAAAAATAACGGCGAAAGTGTTACCGTTAAAACTGTGGAACTACCCGGTAGTAAAAGTACAGTAATACGCGTGGTTGCATAGTAGCACACAGTATTGATTATTGATGCTTACGTAAGAAGTCACTCGGTTATACTCAATTATTTCTACAGTAATTGTTCTATCATATCTCTCATATTATTGATTCAATTATTGTCATAGTATCATTTGTATAATATGTTATATTATTAAATCAATAATTGAGACGATAAAGTTATTCATATTATTATTTACAATATTGACAATGTCTAGAAATTCTGTCAAGTAAAGGTTTGGTCACCTAATTACGCGCTAATAAGGAGAAATCCTTATCGGAAAGCCCCTCTTTCCTGGGAACGACCTGGTTGTTAAATATTGTGAATTATAATATTAATGATGAATAAGTTCGTGTTGATTAAAGATGAAATTGATAGTTCCATTGTGTTGGAATTATTAGTATTAGTGAAAATCGATATTTATTTCAATAATAATTGATGTCTGGAGGTTATATTGACCAATCGGTTAATTAACCGGATAAATGAACAATTAATTGCTATTGATTCACATGATTATAACTAATGATTCACATGATTATAACTATTTGTTCACATGTATATACTATTGATTCACATTCATTTACTATTAGGGGAGTTGGTGCAAGATTGATAATACTTGCATGACTAAGTTAAAAATGGAGGTATAGATGAATGTACTATATTGTAATTATTTTTTTTCACATATTTAGAACTATTGAATCACATGATTTACTATTAATTCACATGATTTACTATTAGGGGAGGTGGTGCAAGTTTGATAATACTTGCAGGACTAAATTAAAAATGAAGAAAAAGAGAAAAGTATTATACTGTAATATTTTGAGCCCCAAAACGTACAATTATCGAAACTATATTTTCCAATAAATAGAAACTCATTCTTCCTTCATTTCTCACCAATTTACTAAGTCTCACAAGAGCAATTATTATAGAGAGAAATTATAGAGAGAAAGAAGAAGAGAAGTCTGCTACCTCACTATTCCAGTATCCAGTCTTCTTTTGAGGTAAGGGGTATTATTCTTTCGTATTCATGAAGAGAGTTATTTTCTTTTAATACTCGTAAGGGTTGTTATTCCATTCTTTATTATTATGTTATAATAACCTGTCTATGTGAAGTACCGCATACATGGTGAAATTCTTCTGTTATTCTATTCTTTATTATTCTATTAGAATAACTTGTCTGTGCGGTCTATCGTATGCTTGGTGAATTCTGTTGTTATTCCATTCTTTATTATTCTGTTGGAATATCTTGTTTGTGCAGATTACGCATGACCTGGTTCCGTTCTTTATTATTATGTTAGAATATCCTATCTGTGCGGATTACACATGACCTGGTTCCCTTCTTTATTATTCTGTTGGAATATCCTCGTCTGCAAGCGATTCACGAATGACCGGTTCCATTCTTTATTATTATTCATTGGAATAACTCCGTCATGCGTGCGCTCTATCGCATGCCCGGTGAATTCTGTTGTTATTCCATTATTTATTATTCGCTGGAATAACTCGTGCGTGTGGACTCCGCCGCATGCATGGTGAATGATCCTTTGTATTCATTCCTTATTAAATTGTGGAAATGATCTGTCTACGTGGATTACTGCGTATGGCGTGAAAATCCATTCGCAGCTTTTGTATATTCTATTATACTGTATGAGATATCATTTCTTTTGTACTCGTCATGAAATATCATTTTATTTGGTATTTTATTTATGAGTTACTATTCATGGGATACTATTCACCTGGTTACTATTCACTCTAGTATTATTCACTCCTGGAATTGTAACTTTTCGTGGTTGAGTATTATTTCACGAAGTTACTATTCACCCAAATTACTATTTACCCGAATATTATTCACTCGGGTATTTGGGGCACTTTTTATGTCGGGGTACTATTCACGGTGTACTATTCCCAAAGTACTATTCACGGGGTACTATTTACCCGAAAAATATATTTCTTTTCTGTCCAAATTATTTTTGGTACATGAATATTATTGTTGAATTTTACTCCACAAAGCAGTATCATGTTGACAATTTGGACGTTATTGATTTCTGGATAAATTAAATTATAAATCTTTAAAATTTATCCTTGAACTTGTTTTATTGAATTATTATGTCATTGACATCATTATCATGTTTATATTGTGATGAAAGTCATCTTTGGCTTACGTGAAAGTCATTTAGGACTGAGGATGATGAAAAATATTTTAAAGAAAACGAATCCAGTGAAACGGAAGGACAAATAGTAGGGATTCGTATAACAGTTTATCCAAGATCAATAATACTTCATAAATACCAATTTTGAAGCAGAATTCAAAAATAAAGATCAAAACATGGATACAATCAAAGATAGTAACCATAATAGACATCTTGGACAAAAAGAAGAAAATTTCATTTTCTGAATAGTCGTATTCATGAATAGTGGTTAGTATTCATGAATAGTGTCGATATCGTGAATAGTGCCGTATATGTGACTAGTAACCCCGACACAAAAAAGTTCCAAATTTGATAAAATTCGAGATCAATACTTCAAAGATAATGATATTGAAGAAATAATATCATATATGAATAAAATAACATCCCTTACCTCAAAATATATCGATTTCCGATCGAATATCTAGATAAAGGTGAAGGAAACTTGCACTGATGAATAGAAACTCACAAAGTATCTAAATACTCACAAAATACACTCAATAATCTAGAGAGAAAGAGAGAAAACTTGTTTCTGGTGTGATTTTTAATTCTAACTTAGCCCTCTATTTATAGGAAAATGTTAGCGAGACTTGACTCGCAACCCGATGGCTTTACTCGCTACTATTCCCACCCACCACATTTGAAATAAATTCAGCACATTTCTTCACCAACCACAAGTGGGGCCCACTCAATTCTAGAATTTTCCACCAAAATAATTTATAAACATAATTTCTGAATCAGTCACCTCTTAAAATTCATAACAAATCATACGTTCATTTTTAACGGTTCAAAATTTCTGGACATATACTCAACTTATATATGTATAACATATCTAAAAATTACAACAATCCACCGATCGGATTAAAAATTATAACTCATACAATATATCTCAAAAACACTGGTTTAATTTTTAATACCTTCATTCCGACAAAAATACTGATAAAACACCTCAACATTAACTCCTTCATTTTTTAACCACAATAAATATATCCAACATTTATATCCACATAAAATAAATATTTCCTTGTCATATGAATCAATAATTAATTATTAACAAATAATATTACAGAATCACATTTATGATGAAGCAGTAGCTCCTCGAGAAAGAGGGGCTTTCCAATAAGAATTTCTCCTTATTGGCGCGCAATTAGGTGACCAAACCTCTCCTTGACAGAACTTTCTAGAAATTGCCAATAATTTTATCTAATAATATTATTCAAATAATATGAATTATTGATCGATAATGAGAAATCATGCAAAGGACAATTATTGAAACAACAATAATATAAAATATCAACACAAAGAATTATTGAATCAATAAAATAAAATATTGAATAAAGAATCACTGTAACAATTATTGAGTAGTGTCTTCTTACGTAAGGATCAATAATTCATCAATACTGCATCATCCACGCCAGACATCGTATTTTAACCAATCGTATTTCAACAAAGTGTTAATTCGTAATAATTACGCCAGATTTATAAAAACTCAAACTTGTCGCTTTTCTTCATCCGGCAGCTATTCATTATGGGGCCCACAAATGATCGCTACCATTGTATTTAATATTCCCCGACAACAAGAATATTCCACGACCAAATGAATATTCCTCGACAACAATGATTATTTTATAACCACTTGCATATTTTGCAAAATTTGCACATTTCACCCATAACCAGAGAATTATATCAAATTAATACCTTATTATTCATAAATATAATTAGAGGAAATTTGATTTTATTTATAATAAGTTGGGGTCTTACAGAAATTCTTATCGGAAAGCCCCCTCTTTTCTGGGAACGACCTGGTCATTAAATATTATGAATTATAATATTACGTGGCTCGCTAAGGAATACCTAATGGAGTTTTACTTGCCTGTCAATAGGAATTCCTGTAGTGATAGTAGTACAAGTGATCCTTGGTGTGACGCCCCCAAAATTAGGTATACGTCACCCATCTTGGGTCGCCACTTACATGGTACATAAATTCAAATACAACTTACTAACCTAACTGTCAGGTGTAATAATACGACATAAACCGCGAGTTTGAATACAAATATTGTCTACTAGATATTATACAAACTCAAAAGGAGTCCTCATTACAATTATTATCACACTATTTCACGTAATAGTGAGGACTACTAATGCTATCCTCCGGACCATTACTCCGCTCCCGACTCGTCCCAAATGTATGTTCTCATTTCCTCAAGAGAACAATGAAAGAAAGGGTGAGCTCAACTAGCCCAAGAAGAAATATTATGACTAAGATAATGCGTAATAAATTATCATTAGCCTTCAACAAAGGTTAAACCGATAAAATACAATAGACAACCGGTTAAGCTGCGGAATATGCAATCCATTAAAAGAGTCAAGTAGAAAATAAAGTCTACCGTCTTTTAGGTTTTAAAAGGTTTTCATCAATTTTTTTTATCACGAGACTCAACTTTTAATAAATAAACCACCACATGTAATCATCCTCGTACTACTACCAAGGATTTTCTTCAAATTATCAATGGTCATGACTATACCGAATCACCCCTGGTCATAATCATACCAAAAACTATCCATCACTGCATTACAGGCCACTGAGGACTTTTATCACATCATTTATAACAAGCCATGATTATACCGAATGATCCCTGGTCATAATCATACTAAGTTCATCTATGCACGTAAGCCCAAGATAACATAATATAACATGAGGATGATGACAATGACATTATAATTCAATAAAACAAGTTCAAGAATTAATTTATCTAGGAATTATTAACGTCCAAATTGTCAACAAGATAATTGCTTTTGTAGAGTAAAATTCAAGAATGATCAAGAATATTTCCATGAAAAGATATCGGATGAAACGCAAATATCAAAGATATTCTACTAATTTCATGGAGTATAGAAGTCAAAGTTTTAACCAACTGGGTATAATAAAGAATGGAATAACAAAAATCAATCACTATGCATGCGGTACTTCAGATGATAAAGTTATTCCAACGAGAATAATAATAAGCGGAACCAAAGTGTGAAATTCACAATCACGGATGATCCAATGTAATAATAAATGTTGAATAATAAACAATGGAACTGTGTCCTGTAAAACACACGCATACGATATTCCAACAGAATGATAAAGATTTTAACCGTGTCCTGTAAAACACACGCATGTGATGTTCCAATGTAATAATAAAGACGGAACCAGTCCGTAAAATATCTGATGGATGTTCCAATGTAATAATAGAAGAATGTCACCAAGTATAGGGTAAATCATGCATTATACAAGTTATTCCAATGAATAATAAGAATGGAATAACATAAGGATTTCACCAAGTATAGGGTATGCCAGAGTATATACAAGTTATATGTATAGGGTATACCACTTTTACAAAGTTATTCCAATGTAATAATAATGAATGGAATAATGTGTTCTCTTCATGAATAAGAAAGAATAACACTTTTACGAATACAACAAATAATACCCCTTACCTTAGAAGAACTGAATATTGGAAAAGTGAAGTAGCAGAATACTTTTCTTCTTTCTCTCTATAGATTTTCTCTCTATAGCTTCTCTCTATAATTTCTCTCTCTAGAGTTTCAGTGAATTAAGTAAGAAAATAATGAAGGAATGAGCTTCTATTTATAGGAAAATAGAATGCATAGTAATTAATCCATGAACGGTCCAGATTGATTTACTTTAATCTGACGGTCCATATTTAAAGCAAAATCTTTTAAATAAAATATAATATATTCTATTTATATAAAACATTTTACTATACAAACACTATGCAACACTATGCAAAAACACTATGCAAAACACTATGCAACACTATGCATAATAAAATATAATATATTTTATTTATAGAATAACTTTAATAAAGTATTCTCGCATTTTATATAAAAGATGTTTCGCTTTTATTACGTTAATAATACTGAATAAAACAAAAGCGTCATTATCGCTATAATAATTCATATTATTAATAGACAATAATGGAATCAAACCGAGTGACTTCTCACATAAGCATCAATAATCAATACCGGTATAGCGCTACTATGCAACCACACGTGACATCGCACTTTTACTACCGAGTAGTTCAATAGTATCAACGGTAAAACTTCCGCCGTTATTTCAATAAAATATTTTTGTCGCTTTCTCAATTCGACAATAATTACATTATGGGTCCACCAATGATTGAACATGTTATATTAATATTCCCTGATAAACCGAATATTCCCCGACTAATCGAATATAATATAACCACTTGCATACTTTGCAAAATTTATAAATACTACCCACAACTATAATATTATCTCAAATTCACACCATAATGGTCCACCAATGATTGAGCCGTTGTACGAATATTCCCTGCTAAACCGAATATTCCCCGACCAATCGAATATAATATAACCACTTGCCCACTTGCATACTTTGTAAAATTTATAAATACTACCCACAACTATAATATTATCTCAAATTCACACCATAATATTAAAAATTATTTCGACAAAATTTAAATCTTTATTGATAAAATCTGGGGTCTCACAATCTCCCCTTTGTATGGAATTTCGCCCTCAAAATTAGGGTACGTACCTGGTATGATAAAGAGTAAGGATACCTTGAATACCTTTATCGTTGAAAACATTAAATTCATCTTTGCAATCCGGCCAAAGATATTCATTAACAATTCATCTTTGCACTACAGGCCAAAGATATACAACTGTAAAACCAATAATACTGAGACTCAGCTTAATAGTATCACAACCCATGAATATTTTATGCACTCATCGGCTAAGGATATTCGTGTTTTCAATTACTGGTACCATGATTATACCGAATAATCCGTGGTCATAATCATACCAAGTCTATCAATGCACTACTGCCAAAGATGACTTTTACCACATCCATGAATTAATATTTCATTCATTGAGACTCACCAATAATTAATCCATATCATCGAATCATCCCCGCACTACGTGCCAAGGATATTCATTAGTATCACGACCACGAATTATCCATGCACTACTACCAAAGATAATCGTGTATTCATTAAGTATCACGACCATAAATTATCCATGCACTACTACCAAAGATAATCGTGTATTCATTAGTATCACGACCATAAATTATCCATGCACTACTACCAAAGATAATCGTGTATTCATTAGTATCACGACCACAAATTATCCATACACTACTACCAAAGATAATTGTGTATTCATTAAGATCACGACCACAAATTATCCATGCACTACTACCAAAAGATAATCGTGTATTCATTAGTATCACGACCACAAATTATCCATGCACTACTACCAAAGATAATTGTGTATTCATTAAGATCACGACCACAAATTATCCATGCACTACTACCAAAGATAATTGTGTATTCATTAAGATCACGACCACAAATTATCCATGCTACTACGGCCAAAGATAATCGTGTATTCATTAGTATCACGACCACAAATTATCCATGCACTACTACCAAAGATAATTGTGTATTCATTAAGTATCACGATCACAAATTATCCATGCACTACTACCAAAGATAATTGTGTATTCATTAAGATCACGACCACAAATTATCCATGCACTACTACCAAAGATAATCGTGTATTCATTAAGTATCACGACCACAAATTATCCATGCACTACTACCAAAGATAATTGTGTATTCATTTGTATCATTACCCACAAATTATCCATGCACTACTACCAAAGATAATCGTGTATTCATTAAGATATCCGACCACAAATTATCCATGCACTACTACCAAAGATAATTGTGTATTCATTAATATCACGACCACAAATTATCCATGCACTACTACCAAAGATAATCGTGTTTTCAATTATGGTTATGATTATACCCTAACAATCCTCGGTCATAATCATACCAAGTCCATCTATGCACCACAGAAGCCACATACGACTTTCAACATAATATAAACACGAGGATAATGATATAAAGAATCAATCAAATGAGACAAAGGATAAATATTAAACATTTATAATATAATTTATCCGAGATTCAAGAATATCCCCATGTTATCAATCACTTAATAATCTCATAATCTAATATCATTAATATTATAACAATATTTTAATCACTTCTTAAATTTATAAACAATTTATCTCAGCTTGTTTACACTTTACCATATAATGCATTTAATCATTCAAAATGCCATACTCATAAGATATCATCACCAATTATCAAATCCCTCAAAAAAATATGCATATACTCTATATAGGATTCTCTAGCCATAAAATCCTATTTTCAACTTTGTTACTTCACATAACATATTTAACTCATATGTTCGTAATTAAACTATTTTCATGAAAATACCAAATTAGTCCCAAAAATATTTCTTTTCCGGGATTTAGCATAATATAGTCCCATGATGAAAATATATTTTTTCTTGGAATTTTTAAATTCATTTACTATTTTTCAAAATTAATTTCTAATTAATTTCTTAAGAAATTAGCTACCTCAAGTTTAACTCCAAAATTCCCAAATCTTGGCAGGACCTTACACATGTTAACGTGAGCTTCTAGTTTAAATTTCATGGTCATCGGAGTTATAGAACTCCTAATAGCGCTTTTCTTCTAAAACCTAAATATTGAAATAGTCATAACTTGCTCATTTTAAGTCGAATGAGCTCATTTTTGGACAGGAGGTACTTTATACCATATACCTTCATGTCCCAAAAGGCCAGAATTTTTCTCTATAATTTAAGTGGCCGAAAATGCCCTTTTAAAAATAAAATCAGTAGCTTTTTGAAATTTCCAGCTTTTTTCATTCTTTATTAAAATCACCACACGTAAATCTACAACACCTTTTCCAAAGGATTCTACTTGGAGATGCTACAAAACTCATAGATCTAACTCTAGAACTTGACCACACCGAAAAATTCAAAATATATTAGAGATATGGTCAATTGAATTTCATGTTACGCTTTTCACAAAATCTAATTTTCAACTCTTTGTGATTTCTAAGAAACTTTCATGTTTTCTCATAATAACCAACATAACTCATTATAACACTTACTAATACCACGATACCCATGATTTTCATTAGTCCAATGCTTTTATTATGACTTTCATCATAATCCACGTAAATGCATCCTTTTAGTTGAAGAAATATTTGAGGTTTAAGAAATGGGTTTTTGTCTTCAATACAAAATTCGATTTCACGCCTAAGGTAGGCTAGAAAGTCTTCAAGAATACGTCAAGAAATTTATTAATGATAGAAATATCATTCAAGACCGTGACTCTCATCCAAAACTTGGATAATAAGTCACATTGATACCAACTGTGACTTCTATCCTTTAACCTGAGATAAGACCTCATAATGATGCCTATCAACTCGCCATCTTCTTTAATGATGTCGCCAGAGAAAGTCCGCCTCTGCATTCCACACAAGGAAGTCAACAACGAAAGGTTCAGGGATCTTTACTTATGGCTTGATATGACAATGATTGACTTTAATGGTTTGGTTACTTGAATTCGCACAACAAAGTTGGTTATGAATATAAAAGCTAACAACCTTACGAAAAGAATGATGAGTAGTTAACCAATTGATTCCTAAAATCACATCAAAGGCAAGTATTTTCAAAAGATAAGATCGACGAGTAACGTGAAAGTGTTTATTTGAATCAAACAAGATTTAAAAATAGTAAGCGGAACGAAGGCTCCTACCAACGAAGTTTCAACCAATAAGTCAAAGTCTAACTTCTCCTGAGTCAAATTTAAACGTTGAACGCAAGCAAGAGAGATAAAAGAATGGGTAGAACCCAGATTCAACACGGTATAGACTTTGCAAGAGCTTATGATTAACTTACCCGTGATAATTTTATTCGTGTTCCTCGTCACGAAAAAAAAAACGCCTCTCTTAAACTACCCGACTTTGGTTTGTCTGGGATGACCTTTGGTGCCTCCATCCTAGTTGAATTCGTCTTGATGTGAAATCCACAAAAATCGAGCTAAGTGGCCTTCTTCCACAATTATAACATGCTTTGACATGGCGCAGCTTCGGACCGATGTGTCCCTCTCCTCCGCATTTGAAGCATATGGTAGGTGGTCTTTCTCCTTCCTTAACAACGGTCTTTGATCCGACGCTTTCCATCATTGTTGAATCTCCTTTTCTTGAAATGTCCGTTCTTATTATTTTGGCCCTGATTACCACCGAAGTGGTTTCAAGTTGAACGCGAAAAGGATTGGAGGTGAACTTGTACCTGAGGAAGCTCGGATCTTCAAGGGTATGTTTTTATTCGCTATCTTTTTCGTTTAATTAATAATTGTGCATAAAGAGTGATCCGGGTATATGGTTTGTAAAATTTTTAAACTCTGATTTATCTCGCTTCCGCTTAATTTTTGCAATTTGATTGCGTTCTTGAAAATTACAAACCTAACAGTGGTATCAGAGCCAAACCTTTATGCGAATTATTAATTGTTTTAATTTGATATGTATATTGATATGTGTTTAGAACAATTTAATTGGGCATAATTTTTTGTATAAAATTTATTTAAAAAAAAAAACCCCGAAACTGTTTTGAAAATCAGTAATGGCGTACTATTTTTTTTTTCGCTGCCAGTTGCTATTTCTATTCCGTGATTCACGTGGGTGGGTGAGCTGCATACAAGTAATAACATATAAAAAAGAGGCCAGTAATTCCGATTTCTTTTGATTTCGCTGAATATATGTGATTTCTTGGAACATGCAAGATCACTCATATAAAAAAAAAAAAAATTCGGGTGCTTCCTTGCAAGGTGGCCACGTGATTCACAGATACAACCAGGAGGTTGGATATTATATATATATATAGATTAACGGTATTATATATATATTATATACGGTATATGATATATATGATATTATATATATATATATATATATATAATATTCTTAATAATTTTATTATTAAAATAAAAATTTTATTTTAATATTAAAATAAAAAGTTTATTTTAATATTAAAATAAAATTTTTATTTTATATTAAAATATAAAGTTTATTTTAATTTTAAATTTAAATTTCATGATAACTAATTAGAGTTGGAATTGGATTCCATGATAACTAATTGGAGTTGAAATTGGATTCTATTTTTCCTTAAATAAAGGAGTTTATTTTGATATGAAATAAGATTTCATATTATTCAAAATAAAGGAGTTTATTTGTGAATAGGAAAGAAATCCTAATTTCCTTAAATAAAAGAGTTTATTTAGATATGAAATATGATTTCATATTATTCAAAATAAAGGAGTTTATTTGTGAATAGGAAAGAGAATCCGTGTTACCTTTAATAAAGGAATTTTTTTATACATGGAATTGATTCCATAATTAATTAAAATAAAGGAGTTTATTTTGATTAAAATTTTGATTAAAATAAAATAGTTTATTTTATTCAAAATTGATAAATTAAAATAAAATTGTTTTATTTTAATTTAAATTTGATTAAAATAAAGGAGTTTATTTTGATTCAAAATTAGATTTTATACTAATTAAATTTGCCCATTAAATGATATCAATATATATATTGAATGTTTATTATTCATAAGATGAATGTTATTTATCGATGCATATGGTGATGTGTATGATAATAAATGAGATTGATTATGGACAATTGACCAATGTGATTGGATTTTATTTTAGTTGGATGCACGAATGTATGGATTTTATTAAATGGGTCTCAGATTGCCTTCTCTAATTTTTCTCGAATGTAAATTCTATCTCCTCCTATGTACTTCCCTCGATCATCGATCAAGGTTTCTATTTATTTTAAATAGTTGTGTAATAGGAATAGTTAGAATTAATTTTAGAAAATTAGAGATCAAAGGAGCAAGGAACGCCAAGACCCGCTTGTAAATGGAGCCTAGGTTTAAATGTAATAGTTATATTTAAATATTAATTCTTGCACCCTGGGGGGTTTGACCTTTTGTTCACTTGGTGGCTCTAGTGAACCAAACTAGAATAAAAGTCCATAATCAATCCGTAGAATATAGTATTCTATATGTGCATGCTTATACTATATATATTATATATTATGCAAACATGCTTCGCATGTTAATTAATATAACGCGTATTTTATATATATATATATGCAATGCGCTTAAAACAAGATGAGACAAATTAATAACAAACCCTCAATTTTTTATATTAAGTCCTAAGCGCTCAAAGATATTTGGAATATCGAACATCACCTTCTAAAGATGATAAAATTAATAGAGTATTAAATATTTAATATGAGTTTGTTGTGTCACCACAAGGCAAGTATTAAGTATTTAAGATGTTAATTTATCACATTTGATGCTTATAAAGAAAATTGAACAATATTGTTTTGTCAGGTCACCACAAGGATGATATTTTTTTTTTGAATATACGGAGTGCTAGGTCTGACTTAACTTGGATAATTTTGATTCTGATGTGCCACCACTGATCAAAATAATCTAAGAGGCAAAAGAAAATGAGTTGCATAGTTGATGTAATTGACAAAAGTTGTCTACCTATTTATTTATATATAGTTTGTTGTGTCACCACAAGGCTATATACATTTGAAATGGGATCCTTATTCTCACTAGCAAATCTTTAATTAGATTTTGCCGAACTATATTAGTGAGGGTAATATAGTTTGAAGAAAATAGTGGGAGATACCAATTTAAAACAAGACCTAATTTATTTTGGTAATTAATAAAAGAATGTATGTTAAAATGTTGTTAATTACAAATTCATTTACAGAATTTTACAATGTCTAAAATTACTATCACTGCGAAACATATTTGATGTTAATTAATCGGACCGAATTAAATGGATTGGTTAAGGAATTTGAGAATAGTTCTCATAGCTGAAAAGCTATCTTATGTCCTTAATACGCCTATCCCTGCAATGGTTGCGCATAATGCCTCCGAGGAAGAGATTGCTACTTTTAGAAAGTGGCAAGATGATGCACATTAAGCTCAATGCATCATGCTCGCATCTACGAGTAACGAGCTTCAAATACAAGATGAAACTATGGATGCTTCTACTATATTCCCGCACATCAAGTAGTTGATGGTGAGGAAAGTAGGGCCGATAGATATCGATATCTAAGCAGCTCTTCCGATCTAGAATGACCGATGACACTACAAGCATGATAAAAGTCCTTAACATTATCAATTTGATTGATCAATTAGACAACGAAGTTTTGTCATGGATGGAGAGTTGAGCCAAGATTTGATCTTGCACTCACTCCCGGACTCCTTTCACAATTGTTGTGAATTTTTCATATGAACAAGCTAGATATCAGCCTTGCTAATTTGCTTAACATATTAAAAAATGTTGAGAGTCACTTTCCAACCAAGAAAGATAAAGTCTTACTGGTAGGGGCCAAAGGATCTTCTGAAAAGAAGAACGATTCAAAGAAGGTATATAGAAAGGCATAAACAAAGGATAATAAGAACAAAATCGATATGGATAGCAAACGAGTTTGCTTCCACCGCAATAAGCCCGGACACCGAAAAGAAATCATGAGAAGCATCTTGCAGAGGCTAACCAAAGAAGCTTAGTGAAGTTTGCCACAAATACAAATTTGTTCATGATTTGAAATAAATTTTTTCTTTAAGTCAAGGTTCTACTTGGGTATTGGATAATCGACTTTGGTTATCATAAATATAGATTTATGAAGGGACCAAGCAGTAGTAGAAAGCTAAACAAAGATAAGCAATCCTATGTGTGGAAAATGAAGCAAAGGTTGTTGCATTAGCCATAGAAACTTATAGTTTAGCAATCCCTACGAAAGCAAATCTATTAAGTCAATAAGTTGTTATTGTATTCCGCCTCTTGTTAGAAACATTATTTCCATTTTGTTGTTGGACAATGAAATCTTTGGTATTATATTTAAGAACAATTGTTGTTCTATTTATAATAATAATGTTTTGTATAGAACCGAATATTACTTAATGGATTTTGTATACTTGATTTACGTGAAAATAATTTTGTAAATTAAACAAACTAGTATAAGAAAAGGAGATGATCATTCAAAGAGTTGAATGTATGTATTTGTCTTTGAATACAAGTGTGAATTATTCGAAAGGTTCAAAGAATTCAAAAGTGAAACAAATTGGCAAAAGTATTAGGATTCTTTGATCGATCAAGGAAGGAATACTTGTGCAATAAGTTTCTAGATCATCTCAAATGGTTTTCTCATAATGGATGCCTCTCGATACATAATAATTGATTTATGTATCCGAAAGGAAAATGGTACCTATTTGAACATGGTGCGGTCCAAAATGATTTTATTGACATTCCAAAGATCCTTCTAGGATCATGTCCTAGACATGGTCAGATATTCACGAAAAGGTAACCTCAAAATCCAAATTTCCCAAGACTCCATAAAAGTTATGGATGTGGAGGATTCCTAATCTTAAGTATGTTAAGATAAGGGTTGTCCAACTTATGTGAAAAGGTTTCAAGGATAAGCTTGGGACAAGATTTGACAAGTGTCGATTTGTGGGACATCCTAAAGTAAGTTTAGGTATATGTTCTATAATTCTACTTAGCAAAAGGTGTTTGTTGTAAAACACGCCTTTCTAAGATAAAGGTGTTTATCATTGAAGGGCTAGTGGGAGGATAATAGATCTTGAAGAGTTCAAGAACCACAAAACACTATAAGTCAAATAAGAGGAACTCGTAGATAGACCTATTGTACCATACAACCAATCGTAAATCTGAATAGTACCAAGATACCTAGGAGGTATGGATTCATCATGGATGATGATGATGAGGTACGATCATGAAGATGATGATCCAGAGTTACACGCGATGATGTAAGACTTCTAGTGTGTACAAAAGGGTCGAGTGGGAGCGTCGTGAAATTTCTAGTATTATATGTTGATATACTACGGATGAGGAATAACATACCAATGCTACAATCAGTAAAGATAAAGTTGTCTAAACATTCCTCCACGAATGATTTGGGAAGAGTATCTTAATTAGGGATTCAAATCTATATAGATAGATCTAAAAGGATGCTCAACTTAACCCAAGGAACGTATATTCATTTGATGCTAAAGTCGTTTAGCATGGCAAACTCCAAGAGATGTCTCATGTTGATGAGCCCTTGGAGTGTATCTCTCCTAATAGTCCCCACAGACTCCTGAAAAGAGAGGTCGCATGAGTGATAATCATGTATGCAATGAAATGTACGAGACCCGATGTCGATCACCATATTATGGAGAAGTTCACTATGAAGTCGTTGAAAACATCTTAAAGTGCTTAACCTAGCACTAAGGATGTGATCATATTCATGGTGGGTCTAAATTAAAACTAGAGGGCTTAATGCACTCAAGTTTTTCTCGTGATGCACCAAGATGATGAAAAAATCCACTTTAAGGTAAAAGCGTTATCTTGAATAAAGGTGCGTTGAATCGAAAGGTTCCAAACAAAGAAAAAGTTCTTGGTTTAGTGATAAAGACAAAGTATATAGCTATAAATGAAGTCGCAAGTTGATTGTTTGGATTAAAAGTTCATTACGTAACTAGGAATAGTTCCTAAGTCTCATCTTGGATCTAAACATGTGTTGTGGGCACTTTCATTTGATTATTAGAATCATTGAAAGATGGGAAATCACTATAGAGATAGTGGACTCTCATGAACAACATTACATATCCATTAACTAAAGCTTATCCAACAAAGCAGGATAATCGCCACTTAGAGAAGAAGAGTATGAGATACCATGGCGATCGGCTTTAGTGCAAGTGGGAGATCAAAGTAGTATGCACACAAGCCAATCATGTTTGATGATAAAGCATATACTTTGAAACAATCTTATTCATTTATTAATAAAAAGTATTAATTTATTAAAGGCTTTTAATTATCTACATGATGCTATTTTATGATATGTGATAAACCCATAGTTTTAAGCAATGCTTTTAGAATAATGATGATGATCATTCTAATGAGATCTAAATTCTTAGAAAGCTTAAAACTAAAATAGTTCCCAATCATTGGATTACTAAATTGGGGATTAGTGAATCCGGATAGATTGGTACATACGTCGTTTGCTTTCATTGGATGAGGATGATTGATCTCATGATCATTTGTGTGGAGACACTAAAGCAAGTATGTAGGTGCTTATTAGAGAATAAGTTCATCGAACGCATGGCTCGCTAAGGAATACCTAATGGAGTTTTACTTGCTGTCGTCAATAGGAATTCTCAGAGTGATAGTAAGATGAGTGATCCTTGGACTCAGATCATCATAGTATCTTGTGTATGATGAGTTATACTTTGACTTATTCCTTAAGACCCTTAGGGTATATCAAAGGGTATGCTTGGGTATAATAAGTTGTACATGGAGATAATGTATGATCAATAAAGAATCTACCACTTCTATTAAAAGAAGAGAAATGTCCTATGTCTTAAATAAAATAAGACTTGACAATAATTCCATGTCTTATATTTAATTGGGACATTGTATGGTGGAAGGATTGAATTTGCATTTAAGAACTATTTACTCAAAGGTTCTTTTATGATTAATGTTGAAATCTATATTATCCGGAAAGTCGCTGATCGCTAGGGAGGCTTATCCCTATCAGAGAATAAATATTATTTATTTAAATAAATTAATTGTTTAATTTATTTATTTAAATAAGATTAGAATTGTTCTAATTGATTTATTCACAACCTAGGTTTAATATGGAGAACCTAAAGGGTCACACCATAAAAAGGAAGAATAATTATTTAAGAAGTTAATGGCATAATCGTAATAATATATTATGTATATTTAATTTAATCTATGGTGATAGAATAAATTAAATAGCTTAATATTTATTATTTAATATTTTAGAAATATTAAATATAAATTAATAAGAGGAGTCTTATTAATATTATTACAATTATTATTATTTTAATTTCTAAAAGAGTTTAGGAATTAATTTAATATAAGTACTCTCATTTATTCCTAATTGGATTAGGAAGGAAAATTAGTTAAAGGAGTTTAATTAATTATCCCTAATAAGATTAGGGAGCTTAATTAATTAAAAGAATTTAATTAATTAAATAAATCCCAATTCCTTAATTGTTAAGGTGGGTTGCCCACATCTATAAATAAGAGGAGTCTTATTATGGGTGAGGTGGTGGTTGACTTTTACAACATACGTTATAATTCCAATGGTTGGTGAGTACGTTCTTTTCTATAGAGATAGAAAACTAGGTTTTGAGCCAAATACCCATCTTCTTAAATCCTTCTTCTTCCTTGGTGGATCACCTCTAGAGGCCAAACACTTGGGTGGCTAACGTTGATCAAAGGAAGGAACCAAACCCGGTGGATTCAAGTTGAACGCGAAAAGGATTGGAGGTGAACTTGTACCTGAGGAAACTCGGATCTTCAAGGGTATATTTTTATTCGTTATCTTTTTCGTTTAATTAATAATTGTGCATAAAGAGTGATCCGGGTATATGGTTTGTAAAATTTTTAAACTCTGATTTATCTCGCTTCCGCTTAATTTTTGCAATTTGATTGCGTTCTTGAATATTACAAACCTAACAATAAGTTTGGAGCGTAGAATATATTCCTTCTTATCCAAGATTTTAACAGGTACCTCTTCGTACGTTAAATCTTTCGCTATCTCATCTGGTTCTAACTCAATAATGTGGTTCGGGTCTTCCACATATTTACGTAACATAGATATGTAAAAAACGTTATGAACACGAGACATACATGGCGGTAAGGCGAGTCTATAAGCCACAGCTCCTACTCGATCAAGGATTCCAAATGGGCCAATGAATCGAGGATTGAGCTTTCCTCTTTTTCCAAATCTTGTAACTCCTTTCCATGGAGCAACACGTAACAACACATGTTCTCTAACATTGAATTCTACGTCCTTTCGATGAAGATCAGCATAACTCTTTTGTCGATCTTGTGAGGTCTTTGTACGTTGCCAAATTATTTGAATCTTTTCCGTAGTTATACGTACCAATTCTGGTCCCAACAACGTTGCTTCACCCACCTCATCCCAGCATACTGGAGAACGACACTTTCTTCCATACAAGGCCTTGAACGGAGCCATACCGATACTTGCTTGAAAAATGTTATTGTAGGAGAATTTCACCAATGGCAAGAACTTGTCCCAACTTCCTTTGAAGTCAAGGACACAGAGTCTTAATAGATCTTCCAGAGTTTGAATAGTCCTCTCTGACTGCCCATCCGTTTGAGGATGATATGCCGAATTTAATCTAAATCCGTGCCCATAGCTTTTTGCAAACTAACCCAAAACAGTGAAGTGAATCTTGGGTCTCGATCAGAAACTATGGATACTGGCATACCATGCAGTCTTACAATCTCATTTATGTACATACGAGCAAGACGTTCAAGTGTATAAGTTTCTCATATAGGTAAGAAATGAGCAGACTTGGTCAATCTATCAACAATGACCTAAATTGCATCTATGCCTTGAGAAATCTTGGGAAGACCAATAACAAAATCCATGGTAATGTGCTCCCACTTCCATTCTGGAATTTCAAGTGGTTGCAATGGACCTTTTGGCACTTGATGCTCCACCTTGACACGTTGACACGTTAGACACCTTGAGATAAACTCTGCTATCTCTCTCTTCATATTGCTCCACCAAAATGTATGTTGAATATTATGATACATTTTTCGTATTCCCAAGATAGATTGCAAATGGTGTGTTGTGCACCTCCATCATGATCTTATACTTTAAATCAGGGTCGTTAGGAACACAAAGTCTAGAGTTGACTCGAAGTATTCCTTCTTCATCAATTCTTGCTTCTGAAATAGCACCTTCTTGCACTTTCTTCTTCATACACATCAGCTCCAGGTCCGTAGCTTGAGCAACTTTAACTTTATCGGTTAAAGTCGGTTTTACTTGTATATTTGTCATCATCATGTGGGTCCCTGAAGTCTTTATCTCTATCTACATCCTTTGCAAGTCATACAAAATGGGTCTTTGTGTTGACAATATCGCACTCGTACCCGAATATATGATCTTCTACTCAATGCGTCAGCTACCATGTTCGCTTTTCCAGGACGGTATTGAATAGTATGATCATAATCTTTCAACAGTTCAAGCCAACATCGTTGCCGTATATTGAGTTCCTTTTGAGTGAAGAAATATTTGAGGCTTTTATGATACGTAAAGATCTCTGCCTTCTCCCCATACAGGTAATGGCTCCATATTTTAAGTGCGAAAACGACAGCTGCCAACTCTAGATAATGAGTAGGATAATTTCTCTCATATTCTTTGAGTTATCGCGAGGCATAGGCTATGACTTTCCCATGTTGCATGAGAACACATCCTAAACCTCTGCCTGAAGCATCGTTGTAGATAAGGGTGTAAACAAACCGAGTCGATCAGAGTATTGAGTTGCTCAGATTTGGTTTACAAAATTTATCGAGTATAAAATAAGGTTTGATTGAGGCTCATTTAGCTACCGAGTCGAGCACGATTCCTAATCGAGCCCAAGCAGTTTAGACTTTTTCAACGAATATGATCCGAGTATCAATAAAAAATTATAATTTGAGGAGGTTCGAGTAATTTATCGAACTTTAAAATGTGCTCATATTTGACTCATTTATATTTTGAGTCGAGCTCAAATCGAACTTTTAGTCGAGCGAGTACGAATCGAGCCCGAATTATTTGCTCATTTTACAGCCTTAGCTGTAGATGACATATCCCTTCATACTAGATGGTATTGTCAGAATAGGTGCTGAAATGAGTCTCCTCTTGAGTTCTTGAAAACTCTTCTCACATTCCGCGCTCCAACTGAATTTTATAACTTTTTGAGTCAGCTAAGTTAATGGAGTAGCGATTCGAGAAAATCCTTCCACGAATCTCCGATAATAACCTGCTAAGCCGAGAAAGCTACGTGCTTAGGTCACTGACTTAGGTTTCTCCCAGCTTTGAATTGCTTCAATCTTTGCCGGGTCAACATATATTCCATGATTTGATATCATGTGCCCAAGGAATGCTACTTCCTCGCCGTAACTCATATTTATTCAACTTGGCATATAGCTTGTTTTCACGAAGCTTTTGGAGTATTAGGCTCAAGTGTTGCTCATGATCTTCACGGCTTTTGGAGTATATGAGGATGTCATCAATAAAGACAACAACAAAATGATCCAAATATTCCTTGAATACTCGGTTCATCATATCCATGAAGGCCGCAGGAGCATTAGTCAATCCAAAAGATATGACTAGGAATTCGTAATGCCCGTACCGAGTTCTGAAAGTAGTCTTTGGAATGTCATCAGTTTTAACTTTTTACTGATGATATCCGGGACGAAGATCGATCTTTGAAAAGAATTTAGCACCATGTAACTGGTCAAACAGGTCATCAATTCGAGGTAACAGGTACTTATTTTTTACGGTGACATGATTCAACTCCCGATAATCAATTCAAAGTCGCATACTTCCATCTTTCTTCTTTACGAAAAGAACAGGAGCACCCCAAGGAGACGTACTAGGACGAATGAAACCGATGTCTAACAATTCTTGTAGTTGGGTTTTGTATCGGGTTCAAGGTCGATACAAAATTTGACTTCTCGCTCTGGGGTAGGCTGGGAAGTTCTTCAGGGAATACGTCAGGAAATTTATTAACAATAGAAATATCATTCAACTCTGACGTATTTTGGTTTAAATCCGTGACATGGGCTAAGAAAGCTTAACATCTGTTTTTCAATAAACGAATAGCTTTATGGCTTGATATGACAGTGACTGACTTTAGTGGTTTGGTTGCTTGAATTCGTATAATAGGTTGGTTAGGAATATAAAATCTAACAACCTTATGAAAACAATCGATTTTTTGCATGATGAATTGTTAACCAATCAATCCCTAAAATCACATCAAATGCAAGTATTTTCAAAGAAATAAGATCGATAGGTAACGTGCGGTCACCGATTTGAATCCAACAAGACTTATAAATAGTGGATGTAATGAAGGTTTCTCCCAACGGAGTTTCAACAGATAAATCAAAGTCTAATTTCTCCGGAGTCAAATTTAAACGTTGAGCACAAGTAGGAGAAATAAAAGAATGGGTAGAACCGGTATCAAATAAGGTATAGACTTCGATAGAGTTTATGATTAGCTTACCCGTGATCACCTCGTTCGGATTTCTCACTTTTTGGGAGGTTACGAAAAATGCTCTCCCTTGGACTACCAGTTTTATCTTGTCTGGGACGGCCTTTGATGCCTCTATCTCAACTGGACTTGACTTTGGTGCACTACAAAATCGGGCTAGGTGACCTTCTCTTCCAAAATTGTAACATGCTTTGGACTTCTACGTGCAGCTTTGGATCGATGTGTCCACGCCTCCGCATTTGTAACATATGACCGACGGTCTTTCTCCTTTCTTAACAACAGGTGTTGGTGCTGACGTCTTTCCATCATTATTGAATTTCATCTTCTTGAAATTTCCACTTCTATATCTTGGCCATGATTACCACCAAAGTGGTTACCACCACGTTTGTTGTCACCGCTTCGATGACTGCTACCACTGCTATTATCGATTTGTCGGCTGCTCTCTCTTGGTTGGGTTAACTCATTATCGCGCTCCAATAACTGAGGCCTATTTACAACATCTGACTACAAACACAGTTTTTGAGAAATTAGGTATTGACGTATCTCAGGTTTCAAACCTCTTAGAAACATCCGCGTCATTCTCTCCTCATTATCAACCAAGTGGGACACAAATAGGGATAACTCAGTAAACTTAGCTTCGTACTGTGAAACGGTCATATTGTTTTGCTCCAGCTTGATAAACTCCACCTCCTTTATGTGACGAATACTTTCAGGAAAGTACTTGTCGTTGAACAGTTCTTAGAACTTCTCCCAAGACATCTTCAGTGCGGCAGGTTGGGTACGTTTTACGGATTTCCACCAATGAATCCTCCTCCTCGTAATACGAAGGTGACAAAGGGAACCTTTTTTTCCTCAAGATCCCAAGACATCAAATATCTTGGTGATCTGCTTTATCCACGCCTCATTTTAAGGTTGTAGGAAACTTGCACTGAATAGCAACTCTCAAAGTATCTAAATACTCACAAAATATGCTCGATAATATAGAGAGAAAAAAAACTTATGATTCTGGTATGATTTTTAATTCTAACTAAGCACCCTATTTATAGGAAAATGCTAGAACGCCAAAGGAGACTAAATTAATAAAATAATAATTGTTTTACTACACACACTTCTTTAAAAAAAAAATCAGCCACCACAAGTAGGGACCACCAATTTAGCAATTTTCCAAAAAATACAAAGTGGGACCCACCCATGTTTTAATTAAAAAAACATTTATTTCCGAAACTTCAATAATTCATAATAAATAGCCCTTTTATCAGAACAATACAACTTTTATTTCCATTCCATAGGAAATTAAATTCTCTACAACTTTGTAGAAGAAACTTTTTCCAAATTCCAAACGAAAAATAACCGAAATCCACATACACATGATTTTTCCACATTTAAATTTCAATAAAAATACATACGGAGGCTTTTTTTTTCTTCTCTGCAGCATTCCTTCTCACAAACTTCAAAGCCTACCAAAAAGGACAACTCCACCCACCACATGCTTATATATATATATATATATATATATATATATAAAACATTTATAATTATTAAAAAGACTTCATAATTCCATTTTCTCTCTTTCACCTCATTTTATTCATATACGGTGAATTTAGTGTAAAAATATCACCATTATTATATTATCACATTATACATTTATAATGTAATATAATAATATATTTGAATGACTTACTTTATCAGAAAAGATAAAATATCAATTTTTAACAATTGTCACTTTTCTAAAAATTCCTCAATTTATATCCACATTAAATAAATATTTCCTTATCAATAATTAATTATTCACAAATAATATTACAGAGTCACAATTATGACAACCAGGTCGTTCCTAGGAAAGAGGGGGCTTTTCGATAAGGATTTCTCTTTATCATGCCAAGATTAGGTGACCAAACCTCTTTCATGTATGTAACTCAGGAGACCCCCGATTTTGTGAATAAATATTTAATTTTCTCGAAATAATTTTTTGAATATTATGGTGTGGATTTGATATAATGTTATAGTTGTGGGTAATATTTATAAATTTTGCAAAGTACGCAAGTTGTTATATAATATTCGACTGTTATTCCATTCTTTATTATTCTGTTGGAATATCCTGTAGGTGCGTATTATGCCTGACCTGGTTCCATTATTTATTATTCTGTTAGAATATCCTGTCTGTGCGTTTACGCTTGACCTAGTTCCGTTCTTTATCATTCTTTTGGAACATCCTGTCTGTGCTTTATGCATGACCTGGTTCCGTTCTTTATCATTCTGTTGGAACATCCTGTTTGTGCTTTACGTATGACCTGGTTCCGTTATTTATTATTCTGTTGGAATAACCTGTCTGTGCTGGTCTATCGCATGCATGGTGATTTCTTTTGTTATTCCATTCTTTATTATACTCAGTTGGTTAAAGTTTTGGCTTCTATACTCCATGAAATTAATGAAATATCCTTGATATTTGTGCTTCATCTAGTATCTTTTCATGGAAATATTCTTCTGAGCATTCTTGAATTTTACTCCACAAAGAAGTATCATGTTGACAATTTGGACGTTAATGGTTCCTGGATAAATTAATTCTTGAACTTGTTTTATTGAATTATTATGTCATTGTCATCATCCTCATGTTTATATTATGTTGAAAGTCATCTGTGGCATGTAGTGCATAGATGGACTTGGTATGATTATGACCAAGGATTATTCGGTATAATCATGACCGTAATGTTACAAATGATGTGGAAAAAAAAGTCCTCATTGCCCCGTAGTGCATTTATGGACAGTTTTTGGTATGATTATGGCTATGGATTCTCTTTGGCTAAGGGTGCAAAGATGAATTGTTTTATGGTATGATCAAGACCGTTGATGAAAACATAATTATCTTTGGCCAGTAGTGCATGAATAATTCGTGGTCGTGATACTAAAGAATATATTTGGCCTGTAGTGCAGGGATGATTTGATGATGTGGATTATTTATTAAGCTGAGTCTCAGCGTTAAAAGTAATGAAAAACCTTTTAAATCATAGAAGATAGTAGATTTTATTCTCTACTTGACTCTTCTAATGGATTGCTTGTTCACCGCAGCTTAAACTTGATGTTTGTTATATCAGATCGCTTTAACATCAAAGGCTAACGATAATTTATTCTGCATTATCTTAGTCATAATATTTCTTACAAGGATAGTTGAGCTCACCCTTTTGCTTTCATTGTTCTCTTTAGGAAATGAGAACGTAGCAGGGACTATTCAGGGAACAGAGTGATGGTCCTAGATGTTTACATTAGTAGTCCTCACCATTCTATGAAATTGTGCGATAATAATTATAATGAGGACTCCTTTTGAGTTTTTATACTCTCTAGTAGACAATATTTGTATTCAAACTCACAGTTTATGTTTTGTCGTATTGTACACGACAGTTGTATTATTATGTTTTTATTTGTATTGTGTACCATGTATTTAGCGACTCAAGATGGGTGATGTATACCAATTTTGGGGGCGTCACAGTTGGTATCAAAGCTTAGGGATATGATCCCTGGCTGAGATGTGAGACAAGAACTAGGAGGGAAGAGACGGGGAATTCCTTCGCTAGTATGACCTACCTAAGTTTATTTGGTATTTAATTGGTCGGTCAGAATATAGGGATAATATGTGATATGTTAATTAACCCTTGTTTTTTTTTGCAGTGTTGGAAAATGGCAGCTAAAAATGTTCACAATGGAGTGAATGAGACCGTTGAGACACCTTTAATCACTAACCAGGTTAATGTGATGTCAAACGAAGAAGAAATTAGAGATATCTACGTGGTGAGTGAAGAACTAATAGTTGCACCGAAGCTAGTTGCAGAGGTAGCAGCTGAGAGTGAGGAAGAAGAGGAAGATGAGGAACCTGAGGAGAATTGGTTAGAAGAATTTTATGATCGAAACTTAGAATTACAAAATCATATTCATGAGTTAGAAGAGCAGGCTGAAGAACGGCAGGCGGTCGTGGAGCAAAGAGATGTAACAATTCAAAATTGTGTTACCCGATGTGCGACGCTTGAACAGAAGCACTCTTTGGCAGAGTATAAGATATTAGAGCTGGAATCTGAGAATGCTATGATCAAAGTTTTGATGAAAGAAGAAATAACTGAACGAAGGAGAATAGATGACGCATGGGTAAAAGCCTCACGACGTGTAGATATTGTAGAAAAAGACGTCCGATCCAATAAAGCCAAAATAGATGAAATGGATTTTGCTATTTGGACAACAATTGGGAGAATCCAACATCGAATTCGGAATTATCATGTGCATAGCGGTCAACCCCAATTCGATATGGATCGGAGAATAATGATTCAAATCATGGATCAGGAATGTGAAGAAGCACTTAAGGGTGCAATGTACCCTATAACAAAGTCAAATCTAGTAGTTTAAGTGAGAGTGTTTGTCGAGGAACCCGAACGAAGTTATTACGGGTAAGTTAATCATAAACTCTTGAAAAGTCTATACCTTATTAGATACCGGTTTTACCCATTCTTTTATCTTTCTTGCTTGCGTTCAACGTTTAAATTTAACTTAGGAGAAATTAGACTTTGACTTATCGGTTGAAACTTCGTTAAGAGAAACCTTCATTTCACGTGCTATCCAAGTTGGATGAGAGTCATAGTTTTGAATGATATTTCTATTATTAATTTCCCAGCGTATTCTTGAAGACTTCCTAGCCTACCCCTAGAGCATGAAATCGAATTTTGTATTGACCCCAGTACAAAACCCATTTCTTAAACCCTCAAATATTTCTTCAACTAAAATGAACGTAACTTGCGCCAAAGAAGTTGACTCGAGCTGTTGAAGATTACGATCATACCATTCAATACCATTGTAGGAAAAACGAACATGGTAGCTAACGCGTTGAGTAGAAGATCGTATGCATGCATACAATCATGAATATACGAACCCACATGAAGATAACGAATATACGAGTAGAATCGACTTTAATCGATAAAGTTAAAGCCGCTCAAGCTACACACCCGGAGCTGATGAATGTGAAGAATTAAGAAGGTTCAAGAGGGCGTTATTCTAGAAGAAAGAATCGACGAAGAGAGGAAATCTCAACCCTCGATTTAATTAACCCATTAGAAATCATCGATCGAGTAGGAACTGTGGCTTATAGACTCGTTTTACCGCCAAGTATGTCACGTGTTCATAACATTTTTAACGTATCGATGTTACGTAAATATGTGGACGACCCGAACCACATTATTAATTTAGAACCCATTTGAGATAAATGGATGATTTAACGTTTGAGGAGATACGTGTTAAAATCTTGGATAAGAAGAATCGTATTCAACACTCAAAGGTTATACCTCAAGAGTTAGAATTTGAAGTGAAGTCAAGGTATCCTCACCTGTTTGGTATCATACCATCCAATACCATCCTGGAAAAGCATACGTGGTAGCTAACGCATTGAGTAGAAGATCATATGCGGGTACGTGTAAGATCCCAACTTTCATAAATAAAGATTATTTTTCTCTAAATATCATTTTGAATATTATGGTGTGGATTTGATATAATGTTATAGTTGTGGGTAATATTTATAAATATTGCAAAGTAAGCAAGTTGTTATAAAATATTCATTTGGTCGGAGAATATTCTTTTTGTCGGAGAATATTCGTACGATGACACAATCATTGGTGGACCCCACAACAGAATTATTGTCGGAGTTAGAAAACAACAAAAATATCTTTTTATAAAAATAACGGCGAAAGTTTTACCGTTAACTGTTGAAATACCCGGTGGTAAAAGTACAGTAATACGCGTGGTTGCATAGTAGTACACAGTATTGATTATTGATGCTTACGTAAGAAGCCACTCAGTTATATTCAATTATTGCTATAGTAATTGCTGCATAATATCTCATATTATTGATTCAATTATTATCACAGTATCATCTGCACAATATTTTATATTATTAAATCAATAATTGAGACGACAAAGTTATTCATATTATTATTTGTAATATTGACGATGTCTAGAAAGTTCTGTCGAGGAGAGGTTTGGTCACCTAATTGCACGCCAATAGGGAGAAATCCTTATCAGAAAGCCCCCTCTTTCCTGAGAATGATCTGGTTGTTAAATATTGAGTTATAATATTAATGATGAATAATTATTGAAAGATTAAATGTGTTGATTGAAGATAAAATGATTTGTGGTAATATTTATTCAATCTTTGATATAAATAAGAAGTCTGTTATAAGACGTCTGTGGTAAGTTTGGTTTATTCTATGGGGGCCCTTATGTCATCATCTATGAGTCATTTTCGTCAATAGTAATTGACTTTATCAGACGTCAAACCACTTGCCGTTTCATATTACAGGCGTCAAACTAATTGTCGTTTCACATTACAGACGTCAAACCAATTGTCGTTTCACATTACAGGCGTCGAACCACTTGTTGTTTCATATTACAGGTGTCAAACCACTTATTGTTTCACATTACAAACGTCAAACCATTTTTCTTTTCACATCACCAGTCGTCAAGCCACTTGCCTTTTCACATTACAAGGGCTAAGCTAGAAATCGTCTATAAATAGAAGCTTAATTCTTCTTTCATTCTCACCAATTCACTACGAGTCACAAGAGAATTCTATAGAAAGAGAATTAGAGAGAAAGAAGAAGAGTATTCTGTTACTACAATATTTTAGTAGCCAATCTCCTACTAAGGTAAGGGGTATTATTTCTTTCGTATTCATATAGGGATATTATTTTTGTTCAATATTCGTATAAAATAATATTTTCTTCCATACTCTGTAGTATGTAAGTAATATTATTTCGTTTCATATTCTGAATTCTACACTTATGTTGATAAGTATTGCTGCTATACTCCATGAAATTAGTAGAATATCCTTGAAATTTGCGCTTCATCTAGTATCGTTTCACAAGGATATTTTTCTGAACATTCTTGTTAAAGTTTAATCTTTTCATGCCAGAGTACTATTCACGTGGTACTATTCACAAAGTACTATTCACTTGGATACTATTCATGAAAAAATTGATTTCTTTTCTATCCAAATTATTTTGATACAATATTAATCTTGAATTTTACTCCACAAAGCAGTATCATGTTGACAATTTGGACATTATTGAATTCTGAATAAATTGAATTATAAATATTTAAAATTTATCCTTGTTCTCATTTAATTGAATTCTTATATCATTATCATCATCCTCATGCTTATATTATGATGAAAGTCATCTTTGGCCGTAGTGCATAGATGGACTGTTGATTGGTATGATTATGACCAGGGATCATTCGGTATAATCATGACCTGAAATGTTATAAATGATGTGGTAAAAGTCCTCATTGGCCCGTAGTGCATTGATGGACAGTTGTTGGTATGATCATGACCATTGGTGATAAAAATAAATATCCTTGGCCCGTAGTGCATGGATAATTCAGTGATGTGGATTATTTATTTAGGTGAGTCCCAGCAATAAAATTGATGATAAACTTTTAAATCATAGAAGATAGTAGATATAATGCTCTACTTGACTCTTTCTAATGGATTGCTTGTTCCGCTGCAGTTAAACTTGGTGTTTATTGTATTTTATTAGTTTAACACTGTTGAAGGCTAATGATAATTTATTCTGCATTATCTTAGTCATAATATTTCTTACTAGGCTAGTTGAGCTCACCCTTTTGCTTTCATTGTTCTCTTCAAGAAATGAGAATATAGGTGGGACGAGTCGGGAAATAGAGTGATGGTCCAGATAGGTGGCTATAGTAGTCCTCACTATTATGTGAAATAGTGTGATAATAATTGTAATGAGGACTTTATTTGAGTTTGGATACTCTCTACGAGACATTATCCGTGTTGAAACTCTCACCACGCTTTGTCGTCTTGTATAAAAAGAAGTTTGTATTTAAATTACATCCATGTATTTGGCGACTCAAGATGGATGATGTATAGCTATTTTGGGGGCGTCAGAGTTGGTATCAAAGCTTAGGGATATGATCCCTGGCTGAGATGTGAGACTAGAACTACGAGGGGAGAGACAGGTAATTCCTTCGCTAGTATGACCTTCCTAAGTTTAATTGTTATTTAATTGGTCGGTCAGAATATAGGGATAATATGTGGCATGTCAATTAACCCTTGTTTTGTGGCAGTGTTTGAAAATGACATCTGAGAATGTTGAGATTAGCAATGGAGCACAGGAGACCATTGAGTCACCACAGATCAATTCCCAGGATAATGTGCATCAGGAAGGCAATAATCCTCAGGTAAACAACAACACCGACCAAATGATGAACGACGGAATGTTTAGAGGCTTTCTATAATTCATGCAACATCAGGCGTAAGAGACTCATGTCCAAAATGCAGGTGGAAACACTAACAACTCACTGATGGTCACCGCTAAGAAGTTCAAGGAACTGGGACCACCGAAGTTTTTGGGAGAGCCAAAACCACTTAAGGCGGAGGCGTGGATAAAGCAGATCACCAAGTTATTTGATGTCTTGGGATGCTCTGAGGAGCAAAAGGTTCCCTTTGCCACCTTCATGTTACGAGGAGAGGCAGATTACTAGTAGGAATTCGTAAAACGTACCCAACCTGCTGCACTGAAGATGTCTTGGGAGAAGTTCCAAGAACTGTTAAATGATAAGTACTTTCCCGAAAGTATTCGTCACATGAAGGAGGTGGAGTTTATCAAGCTGGAGCAAAACAATATGACTGTGTCACAGTACGAAGCTAAGTTTTTCGAGTTGTCCCGTTTTGCGTCCCACTTGGATAATGAGGAGAGAATGACGCGGATATTTTATATTATTGCCAATAATACTATCTAATAATTGCTACGTTGATATTTTATATTATTGTTGTTTCAATAATTGTCACTGCACAATATTTCCCTTTATCAGATCAATAATTGTCAATGTCTAAGGAAGTTCTGTCTAGGAAAGGGGTTTGGTCACCTAATTGCGCGCCAGTTAGGAGAAATCCTTATCGGAAAGCCCCCTTCTTTCCTGGGAACGACCTAGTTGCCATAATTGTGATTCTGTAATATTATTTGTGAATAATTAATTATTGATTTATATGATAATGATATATTTATTTTATGTGGATATAAATGAAGGAATTAATGTTGAGGTATTTTATCAGTATTTTATGAAATGAAGGTATTAAAAATCGTCCGTATGTGGATTTCGAGTATTTTCTGTTTGGAATTTGGAAAAACTTTCTTCTTCAAAGTTGTGGATAATTAAATTTTCTATGGAACGGACATAAAATTCGTATTTTTCTGATAAAAGGGCTATTTATTATGAATTATTGAAGTTTTGAAAATAAATGTTTTTTTATTAAAAACATGGGTGGGCCTCACTTTTTGATGGTGAGAAATGTGCTAAAATTTTATTTCAAAAATAGTGGGTGTGAATAGTAGCACGTAAAGCCATTAGGTAGCAGGTTATTCTGCAATGGTGTTCTAAGCATTTTCCTATAAATATGGTGCTTAGTTAGAATTGAAAATCACACCAGAATCATAAGCTTTCTCTCTATATTATCAAGCGTATTTGAGAGTATTTAGAAACTTTGTGAGTTTCTATTCAATTGTAAGTTTCCTTCACCTTATACGATATTTCGGTTTCAAATCTTAAGTTCGCTTTTTGAGGTAAGGGATGTTATTTTCTTCAGTAAATGATATTATTTTCTTCAATATCATTATCTTAGAAATATTGATATAAATTTTATTGTGGAATTTCTACTTTTTTGTGTTAGGGTTACTATTCACGATATGATGACTTATTCACGTATATGACACTATTCACGAATACTAAGACTATTCACGTAAAAATGAAATTTCTCTTCTTTCCAAAATATCTATTATGGTTACTATCTTTGATTGTATCCATGTTTTGATCTTTATTCTTGAATTTTACTCCACAATTGATTATTATGGAGTATTTTGAACTTGGATAAACTATAGCATCTAATCCCTAATATTTGTCCTTTTGTCTCACCGGGATTAGTTTTCTTTAAGATATTTTTCATCATCCTCAGTCCTAAATGATGATATTGCTGAATATCTTTGGCCTGTAGTGCAAAGATGAATGATTAATTGATGAATATCTTTGGCCCGTAGTGCAAAGATGAACATGTGTTGAGATGAAAATGACCAACTGGTGATACAAATGAATATCTTTGGCCTGTAGTGCAAAAATGAATATTTGATTCAAGATGTATATTGATTGATGTTACAAAGATAAAATGTAAGACCCCAACTTTTTATAAATGAAATTAAATTTCCTCTATTTATTATTTTAAAATAGTAAGGGTTGAATTGATTAATGTGGTTAGTTATGGGTAAAATGTGCAAATATTTCAAATAAGCAAGTGGTTATAAAATATTCATTGTTATTGGGAAATATTCGTTTGGTCGTAGAATATTCTTACTGTCGGGGAATATTCGTACGACGTCGCAGCCTTGTGTGGTCCCCATAACAGAAAGCGAATGGATGAAGAAAACGACAAGTATGAGTTTTTATAAATAACTAGCGTAGTTATTATGAATTAACACCGCTGGAATATCCGGTGGTTAAAACACGATGTCTGGCGTTGTTGCAGACAAGAAGAAGACTTTCGGTATTGCACCAATTATTGATTCTTACGTAGGAAGGCACTAATCAATAATTGTTATGAATTATTGCTTAATATTTTATTTTATTGATTCAATAATTGCTACGTTGAAATTTTATATTATTGTTGTTTTAATAATTGTTACTACACAGTATTTCCCATTATCAGATCAATGATTCATATTATTTTAATAATATTACTAGATAACATTATTGACAATGTCTAAAAAGTTTTGTCTAAGGAGAGGTTTGGTCACCTAATTGCGCGCCAGTAAGGAGAAATTCTTATTGAAAAGCCCCCTCTTTCCTGGGAACGGCTTGGTTGTCATTATTGTGATTCTGTAATATTATTTGTAAATAATTAATTATTAATTTATATGATAAGGAAAATATTCATTTTATGTGGATATAGATTGAGAAAATTTTTAATGTGACAATTGTTGAAAATTTATATTTTATCTTTTCTGATAAAATAATTTATTATTATATTATAATAATATAATAATGGTGATATTTTTACAATGATTGTGGGGTAGACGAGTAAATGAGGAGGAAGAGTATTTTTGTTACTAAAAATATTTAAAACATATTTTTCATGTTTGTGGATCCCATTTCTTGACTGAAATTTGATTATAGCTTGTAAAATCGTCCGTATGTGGATTTCGGTCAATTTCTGTTCGGAAATTGGAAAAACTTAAACTTACAAAGTTGTAGAGAATTGAATTTCCTGTAGAAGGACGTAAGATCCAAATTTTTCTGATAAAGGGCTATTTATTATGAATTATTGAAGTTCTGAAATAATTGATTTTTGAAGTTTTAAATAATTTTTAAAAGAAAAACATTTTTTTCATTTGTGGGCATGTGTTAAATGGTTGAAGTCAGTTGGTATGGTGTACGTAGGAATTTAATTAATATATATTAATATTTTATTAAATTTTCTACTTTGGTGTTCTAAGCATTTTCCTATAAATAGGATGCTTAAGTTAGAATTAAAAATCACACAAGAAACTAAAGATTTCTCTCTCTATATTATCGAGCGTATTCTTGTGAGTATTTTGATACTTTGAGTGTTGCTATACGGTGCAAGTTCCTTCAAAGATTATATCCAAAGATTCCAATCAGAAATCTTTGTCTTTTTCGAGGTAAGGGATGTTATTTCTTCGTAAATGATATTATTTCTTTCAATATCATTATGCCGAAATATTGGTCCGAACTTTTATCAAATTTGGAACTTTTTGGGTCGTAGTTACTATTCGCATATACTATCGACTATTCACATATACGACACTATTCACGAATATTTTACTATTCACCTTTAAAAATGATATTTTCTTCTTTTTGTCCAAGATGTCTATTATGGTTACTATCTTTAATTGTATCCATGTTTTGATATTTATTTTTGAATTCTGCTTCAAAATTGGTTATTATGGAGTATTATTGAACTTGGATAAAACCGTAATACCGAATCCCTAATATTTGTTCTTTTGTCTCACTGGATTTGTTTTCTTTAAAATATTTTTCATCATCCTCAGCCTAAATGATGATATTACTGAATATCTTTGGCCTGTAGTGCAAAGATGAATGATTTCTGATGAATATCTTTGGCCCGTAGTGCAAAGATGAACAGTGTTTAGATGAACATGACCAATTGGTGAATATCTTTGGCCTGTAGTGCAAAGATGAATATTTGATTCCAGATATATATTGATTTATGTTATAGGGATAAAATATTGACGATGGACTTTTAAATTCATATATAGAAGATAGTAGATTTTATTTTCTACTTAACTCTTCTAATGAATTATTATTTCGCCATTTAATATTGATTTAAAACTTATTGTCTATTGTATTCTATTAGATTTTTCCCTGTTGAGGACTAACGATAATTTGTTCTATGTTATCTTAGTCATAATGTTCTTTACTGGGCTAGTTGAGCTCACCCTTTTCCTTTTTGTTCCATTTTTCTTCTCAGGAGGCGAGAATGTAGCGAGTACTAGTCGGGGTGTGGAATGATGGTTCTAGAAGTTGTTTTAGTAGTCCTCACTATTTTGTAAAATAGTGTATCAATAATTTTAATGAGGACTTATTTGAGTGTGGATATTGTCTAGATGACAATAGTTGTATTTAAACTCACAGTTTAAGTGTTGTCGTATTTTGCACGACAATTGTATTAATAAAGTTGTAGTTGTTTCTGTACCATGTATTTGGCGACTCAGAATGGGTGTTGTATACCTATTTTGAGGGCGTCACAGTTGGTATCAGAGCTTAGGGATATGATCTCTGGCGGAGGTCAGCGAATAGAACTAAGAGGGGAGAGACAAGTAAATCCTTCGCTAGTGTGTCCTACCTAAGCTTATTTGTTGGTTGGTCAATATATAAGGATATTATATGATATGTTAATTTCTTTAATTAACCCTTGTTTTATGGCAGTATTTGAGAATGTCGACTGAGAATGTTAACAGTGGAGTAAATGACACCGTGGAGACACCTTTAATCACCACCTGTGGAAACATGCAACAGAAGGCAATATTCCTCCTGTAAAACAACACCAATCGAAAGCGATTTATGAATGATGTAATGTTTAGAAGCTTTTTACAATTCATGCAAAACCAGACGAGGGAGACTCGTGTTCAAAATACAGGAGGAAATGATAGCAATTCACGGTTTGTCACAGCCAAGTAGTTCAAAGAGTTGGGACCACCAAAATTTATTGGAAAGCCGGATCCGATCAAGGCAGAGATGTGGGTTAAACAAATTACCAAGATATTTGATGTCTTGGGATGCACGGTGGAACAGAAGGTTCCATTCGCCACCTTTACTTTCCGTGGTGAGGCAAACTACTGGTGGGAGTCTGTAAAGCGTACTCAGCCTGCCGCACTCAACATGTCTTGGGAAACATTTCAGAAACATTTCAACGACAAGTACTTTCCTGAAAGTATTCCCTATATGAAGGAGGTAGAGTTTATTAGACTAGAACAAAATAACATGACGGTGTCCCAATACGAGGCGAAGTTCGCAGAGTTATCCAGGTTTGCACCTCATTTGGTAGAGAATGAGAAACGAATGACGAGGATGTTTATGAGAGGTTTAAAACCCGAGTTTCGACAATATCTTATCTCTCATAATTTTTTTTATATTCAGATGTTGTAAACAGGGCTCAATTATTAGAGCGAGATAATAAGTATGTTCAACCGAGGGACCACAACCAGGGTCATACCGGTGGTAGCAGTCATCGGAGCAATGAAAACTAGCGGAGAGGAAAACATTCGAACAAAAGCGGAACCACTCCGTGGTAATCGTGGCCATGAAAATAGAAGAAGCAAGTCGGGGAGATTTTAAAAGAGGAGATTCAACAATGACACCAGAAGACGTCTCGCACCAAAGAAGAATCGCTTTTAAGGAGGAGGAGAACGACCACCTATCAGATGCTATAAATGTGGAAAAGAGGGACACATCACCCCAAACCGCCCACAACAGTTCAAGATATGCTACAATTATGGAAAAGGAAGGACATATCGCCGAGATCAGTATTGAAACGAAACCAAGTCCAAGTGGGGATGGTGACTCAAAAGGTCAGTCTCGAAAAAGTCAAAGTCAACAGCCCTAGAAGAGCATTTGTCGTGATCGGTCAAAGTGCAAGAACCCAAACGAGGTGATCACGGTAAGCTAATCATAAACTCTTGCGAAGTTTATACCTTATTAGATACCGCCTACTACCATTCTTTTATCTCTCCGCCTTGTGCTCAACGCTTTAAACTTGACTCGGAGAAATTAGACCTTGACTTATCTCGTGGAGACTCCATTAGAGAAACTTTCATTGCATCCACTCGCTTATAAATCTTGTTTGATCCAAGTTGGTACCATCACATTACCTGCCGATCTTATTTATTTGAAAATACTTGCATTTGATGTGATTTTAAGGATTGATTGGTTAACCACTCATCATGCTAAAATTGATTGTTTTCGTAAGGTTGTTAGTTTTCATATTCCTAACCAACTCAAGTATGCGAATTCAAGCAACCAAACCTCTAAAAGTCAATCACTATCATATCGCTTATATAAAGCTATTCGCTTATTGAAAAATGGATGTCAAGCTTTCTTAGCCCATGTTACGGACTTGAACAAAAACACGTCAGATGTGAATAATATTTCTATTGTTAGTGAATTTCCTGACGTATATCCTGAAGAACTTCTCGGTCTACCCCCAGAACGTGAAGTTAAATTCTTTATTGACCTTGAACCTGATACAAAGCCCATTTCTAAAACCCCATATCGAATGGCTCCTATTGAACTTCAGGAGTTAAAGGTCCAACTACAGGAGTTGTTGGACATCGGTTTCATTCATCCTAGTACATCTCCTTGGGGTGCTCCTGTTTTATTTGTAAAGAAGAAAGACGGGAGTATGCGACTTTGTATTGACTATCGAGAATTGAACCATGTCACCATCAAGAATAGGTATCCGCTACCTCGTATTAATAAACTATTTGACCAATTGCAAGGAGCACAATTCTTCTCAAAGATCGATCTTCGTTTTGGATATCATCAGCTGAAGATTAGAACTGAGGATATTCCAAAGACTGCCTTCAGAACTCGGTATGGGCATTATGAATTCTTAGTCATGTCTTTTGGATTGACTAATGCTCCTGCGGCTTTCATGGATATGATGAACCGAGTATTCAAGGATTATTTGGATCAGTTTGTTGTCATCTTTATTGATGACATCCTCATATATTCCAAAAGTCGTGAAGATCAAGAGCACCATTTAAAGCTGGTACTGCAAAGGCTTCGTGATAACAAGCTATATGCCAAGCTGAAGAAATGCGAGTTCTGGCTTGAGGAAGTAGCATTCCTTGGGCACGTGGTGTCAAAACATGGAGTATCTGTTGACCCGACGAAGATTGAAGCAATACAAAGTTGGGAGCAATCAAATCGGTGGATCAAGTACGTAGCTTTTTGGGCTTAGCTGGTTATTATCGGAGATTTGTGGAAGGATTTTCTCGAATCGCTACTCCGTTAACTCAGCTGACTCGTAAAGATAAAAATTCATATGGAGCGAGGAATGCGAGAAGAGTTTCCAAGATCTCAATAGGAGACTCATTTCGGCACCTGTTCTGACAATACCATCTGGTTCGGATGGATTTGTTATCTACAGCGATGCTTCAGGTAAAGGGTTAGGATATGTTCTCATGCAACATGGGAAAGTTATAGCCTATGCCTCGCGACAACTTAAAGAGTATGAGAGGAATTATCCTACTCATGATCTAGAGTTGGCAGCAGTCATTTTCGAGCTAAAGATCTGGAGGCACTATTTATATGGGGAGAAAGTGGAAATATATTCAGACCATAAAAGTCTCAAATATTTCTTCACCCAAAAGGAACTCAACATGCGGCAACGACGTTGGCTCGAGTTATTGAAAGATTACGACCATACCATCCTCGAAAAGCAAACGTAGTACGATTTAATTGAGTAGAAGATCATATGCGGCACACGTGCAATGTTGTTAACATAAAGGCCCATTTTGTATGACTTGCAAAGGATGGAGATAGAGATAAAGGCTCCAAGTACCCACATGATGATATCAAACATACGAAAGTAGAACCGACTTTAATTGATAAAGTTAAAGTTGCTCAAGCTACGTATACGGAGTCGATGCGTATGAAGAAGAAAGTGCAAGAAGGTGTTATTCCGTAGCAAGAATCGATGAAGAAGGAATACTTGAGTCAACTCCAGACTTTGTGTTCCTAACGATTCTGACTTGAAGCATAGAATCATGATGGAGGCACACAACACACCGTTTGCAATCCATCCTGGGAGTACCAAAATGTATCATGATCTTCGACATACATTTTGGTGGAACAATATGAAGAGAGAGATCGCGAAGTTTATCTCGAGGTGTTTAACTTGTCAACGTGTAAAGCCGGAGCATCAAGTGCCAAAGGGTCCATTGCAACCACTTGAGATTCCAAAATAGAAGTGGGAACACATTACCATGGATTTTGTTACGGGTCTTCCCACGGTTTCTCATGGCATAAATGCGATTTAGGTTATTGTTGATAGATTAACCAAGTCTGCTCATTTCTTGCCGATACAGGAGACTTATTCCCTTGAACGTCTTGCTCGTATGTACGTAAATGAGATTGTGAGATTGCATGGCATGCCAGTATCCATAGTTTCTGATCGTGACCCAAGATTCACTTCACGATTTTGGATTAGCTTGCAAAAAGCTATGGGCACGGATTTATGATTCAGTTTGGCATACCATCCTCAAACGGACGGGCAATCAGAGAGGAATATTCAAACTCTTGAAGATCTATTAAGACTTTGTATCCTAGATTTCAAAGGGAGTTGGGATAAGTACCTACCATTGGTGGAATTCTCCTACAACAACAGTTATCAGACAAGTATAGGTGTGGCTCCATTTGAAGCATTGTATGGACGAAACTGTCACTCTCCAATATGTTGGGATGAGGTGGGAGAAGCAACGTTGTTGGGAACAGAGTTGGTACGAATGACTACAGAGAAGATCCAAATGATTCGACAACGTATACAAACGGCACAGGATCGACAAAAGAGTTATGCGGATCTTCATCGAAAGGACGTGGAATTTGACATTGGGGATCATGTATTGTTACGTATTGCTCCATGGAATATAGTTACAAGATTCGGGAAGAGAGGAAAGCTCAATCCACGATTTATTGGTCCATTTCAGATTCTTGACCGAGTAAGAAATGTGGCCTATAGACTCACATTACCTCCAAGTATGTTTCGTGTTCATAATGTTTTTCATATATTTGTGCTACGTAAATATGTGAAAGACCCAAACCACGTTATTGAGTTAGAACCGGACGAGATAACCGAAGACTTAACGTACGAAGAGGTACCTGTCAAGATCTTGGATAGGGAAGAGCATGTCCTACGCACAAAGGTCATACCACAAGTCAAAGTTTTGTGGAGGAACCATGCTATAGAGGAAATGACCTAGGAGTTGGAAACGGAAATGAAAGCGAGGTATCCTCACTTTTTCGAAACACCAGGTACGTACGTCAATTTCGAGGACGAAATTTTATAAGGAGGGGAGGTTGTAAGACCCCAACTTATTATAAATGAAATTGAATTTCTCTATTTATTATTTTTAAATAGTAAGAGTTGAATTGATTAATGTGGTTAGTTATGGGTAAAATGCGCAAATATTTCAAATAAGCAAGTGGTTTATATAAAATATTCATTTTTATTGGAGAATGTTCGTTTAGTCGTGGAATATTCTTCCTGTCGGGGAATATTCGTACGGCGGCGCAGTCTTTTGTGGGCCCCATAACGAAAAGCGATTGGATGAAGAAAACGACAAGTATAAGTTGTTTATAAATAACGGCGTAGTTGTTACCGTTAATATTGTTGGAATACCCGGTGGTTAAAACACAGTAATACGCGTTGTTGCACAGTAGCACACGGTATTGCACCAATTATTGATTCTTACGTAAGAAGTGTTATAGTAATTACTGTTCAATATTTTATTTTATTGATTCAATAATTGCTACGTTGATATTTTATATTACTGTTGTTTCAATAATTGTCACTACATAGTATTTTCCATTATCGAAACAATAATTCATATTATCTGAATAATATTATTAAATAACATTATTGGAAATGTCTAGAAAGTTCTGTCTAAGGAGAGGTTTGGTCACCTAATTACGCGCCAGTAAGGAGAGATCCTTATTGGAATTATTTGTGTTAGTAGAAATCGACATTTGTTTCGATAATAATTGTTGTCTGGAGGTTATATTATTCAATTGGGTATTCGGGACACTAACACAAATAATATCGAAACAAATGTCGATTTCCACTAACATAAATAATTCCAACACAATGGAACTATAAAATTCATCTTTAATCAACACGAACTTATTCATCAATAATATTATAATTCACAATATTTAACGACCAGGTCATTCCCAGGAAAGAGGGGGCTTTCCGATAAGGATTTCTCCTTATTGGCGCGCAATTAGGTAACCAAACCTCTCATTGACAGAACTTCTAGACATTGTCAATATTGCAAATAATAATATGAATAACTTTGCCGTCTCAATTATTGATTTAATAATATAACATATTATGCAGATGATACTGTAACAATAATTGAATCAATAATATGATAGATATGATGCAGCAATTACTGTAGCAATAATTGAGTATAACTGAGTGACTTATCACGCAAGCATCAATAATCAATACCGTGTGATACTATGCAATATTACTGTACTTTTACTACCGGGTAGTTCAACAGTATTAACGGTAAAACTTCCGCCATTATTTTCATAAAATATTTTTGTCATTTTCTCAATCCGACAATAATTCCGTTGCGGAGTCCACCAATGATTGTGCCATTGTACGAATATTCCCTGATAAAACAAATATTCCCCGACCAATCGAATATTATATAACAACTTGCGTACTTTGCAAAATTTATAAATATTACCCACAACTATAACATTATATCAAATCCACACCAAAACATTCAAAAAATTATTTTGAGAAAATTAAATATTTATTCATAAAATCCGGGGTCTCACAATCTCCCCTCCTTATGGAATTTTGCCCTCAAAATTTACGTACGTACCTGGTATGCCAAACAGGTGAGGATACCTTGACTTCACTTCAAATTCTAACTCTTGAGGTATAACCTTTGAGTGTTGAATAAGATTCTTCTTATCTAAGATTTTAACACGTATCTCCTCAAACGTTAAATCATCCGCTATCTCGTCCGGTTCTAAATTAATAATGTGGTTCGGGTCGTCCACATATTTAAGTAACATCGATACGTTAAAAATGTGTTGAACACGCGACATACTTGGCGGTAAAACGAGTCTATAAGCCACAGTTCCTACTCGATCGATGATTTCTAATGGGTCAATTAAATCGAGGGTTGAGATTTCCTCTCTTCGTCGATTCTTTCTTCTAGAATAACGCCTTCTTGAACCTTCTTAATTCTTCACATTCATCAGCTCCGGGTGTGTAGCTTGAGCGGCTTTAACTTTATCGATTAAAGTCGATTCTACTCGTATATTCGTTAACTTCATGTGGGTTCGTATATTCGCACTTGTAACCGCATACGATCTTCTACTCAACGCGTTAGCTACCATGTTCGTTTTTCCTACGATGGTATTGAATGGTATGGTCGTAATCTTCAACAGCTCGAGTCAACGTCTTTGGCGCATGTTACGTTCATTTTAGTTGAAGAAATATTTGAGGGTTTAAGAAATGGGTTTTGTACTAGGGTCAATACAAAATTCGATTTCATGCTCTAGGGGTAGGCTAGGAAGTCTTCAAGAATAGGCCAGGAAATTAACAATAGAAATATCATTCAAAACTGTGACTCTCATCCAAGACTTGTATAGCACATGAAATGAAGGTTTCTCCTAACAAAGTTTCAACCGATAAGTCAAAGTCTAATTTCTCCTAAGTTAAATTTAAACGTTGAACGCAAGCAAGAAAGATAAAAGAATGGGTAGAACCGGTATCTAATAAGGTATAGACTTCGCAAGAGTTTATGATTAACTTACCCGTAATAACTTTGTTCGGGTTCCTCGGCAAACGCTCTCACTTAAACTACTGGATTTGACTTTGTTATAGGGTACATTCCACCCTTAAGTGCTTCTTCACATTCCTGATCCATGATTTAAATCATTATTCTCCGATCCATATCGAATTGGGGTTGACCGCTATGCACATGATAATTCCAAATTCGATGTTGGATTCTCCCAATTGTTGTCCAAAAAGTAAAATCCATTTCATCTATTTTGGCTTTATTGGATCGGACGTCTTTTTCTACAATATCTACACGTCGTACGGCTTTTACCCATGCGTCATCTATTCTCCTTCGTTCAGTTGTTTCTTCTTTCATCAAAACTTTGATCATAGCATTCTCAGATTCCAGCTCTAATATCTTATATTCAGCCAAAGAGTGCTTCTGTTCAAGCGTCGCACATCGGGTAACACAATTTTGAATTGTTACATCTCTTTGCTCCACAACCGCATGCCATTCTTCAACCTGCTCTTCTAACTCATGAATATGATTTTGTAATTCTAAGTTTCGATCATAAAATTCTTCTAACCAATTCTCCTCAGGTTCCTCATCTTCCTCTTCTTCCTCACTCTCCGCTACACCTCTGCATGAATTCTAGCTTCGTGCAACTATTAGTTCTGCACTCACCACGTAGATATCTCTAATTTCTTCTTCGTTTGACATCACATTAACCTGGTTAGTGATTAAAGGTGTCTCAACGGTCTCAATCACTCCATTGTGAACATTTTTAGCTGCCATTTTCCAACACTGTAAAAAAAACAAGGGTTAATTAACATATCACATATTATCCCTATATTCTGACCGACCAATTAAATACCAAATAAACTAGGGTAGGTCATACTAGTGAAGGAATTCCCCGTCTCTTCCCTCCTAGTTCTTGTCTCACATCTCAGCCAGGGATCATATCCCTAAGCTTTGATACCAACTGTGACGCCCCCAAAATTGGTATACATCACCCATCTTGAGTCGCCAAATACATGGTACACAATACAAATAAAAACTTAATAATACAACTGTCGTGTACAATACGACAAAACATAAACTGTGAGTTTGAATACAAATATTGTCTACTAGAGAGTATAAAAACTCAAAAGGAGTCTTCATTATAATTATTATCACACTATTTCACAGAATAGTGAGGACTACTAATGTAAACATCTGGGACCATCACTCTGTTCCCTCAATAATCCCTGCTACGTTCTCATTTCCTAAAGAGAACAATGAAAGCAAAAGGGTGAGCTCAACTATCCCTGTAAGAAATATTATGACTAAGATAATGCAGAATAAATTATCGTTAGCCTTCAACAGTGTTAAACTGATACAATATAACAAACATCAAGTTTAACTGCAGCGAATCAAGCAATCCATTAGAAGAGTCAAGTAGAGAATACAATCTACTATCTTCTATGATTTAAAAGGTTTTTCATTACTTTTATCGCTGAGACTCGGCTTAATAAATAATCCACATCATCAAATCATCCCTGCACTACAGGCCAAAGATATTCTTTAGTATCACGACCACGAATTATTCATGCACTACGGGCCAAAGATAATCGTGTTTTCATCAACGGTCCTGATCATACCATAAAACAATTCATCTTTGCACCCTTGGCCAAAGAGAATCCATTGCCATAATCATACCAAAAACTGTCCATAAATGCACTACGGGGCAATGAGGACTTTTTTTTCCACATCATTTGTAACATTACTACCATGATTATACCGAATAATCCTCGGTCATAATCATACCAAGTCCATTTATGCACTACATGCCACGATGACTTTCAACATAATATAAACATGAGGATGATGACAATGACATAATAATTCAATAAAACAAGTTCAAGAATTAATTTATCCAGAACCATTAACGTCCAAATTGTCAACATGATACTTCTTTGTGGAGTAAAATTCAAGAATGCTCGTAAGAATATTTCCATGAAAAGATACTTAGATGAAGCACAAATATCAAGGATATTTCATTAATTTCATGGAGTATAGAAGCCAAAACTTTAACCAACTGAGAATAATAAAGAATGGAATAACAAAAGAAATCACCATGCATGCGATAGATCGCATGATAGGTTATTCCAACGTAATAATAAATAACGGAACCAAAGTCATGCGTAAAGCACAAACAGATGTTCCAATGTAATGATAAAGAATCGGAACCAGTCATGCGTAAAAGCACGCATGTGATGTTCCAAAAGAATGATAAAGAACGGAACTAGGTCAAGCATAAACGCACGCATGTGATATTCCAATGTAATAATAAATAATGGAACCAGTGTCGAGCGTAAGATGCACCCCTATGGTGATATTCCAAATGTAATAATAAAGAATGGAATAATGTAAGAATTTCACCACGTATGCAGATTTCAGCATAAACAAAGTTATTCCAACATAATGATAAAAATGGAATAATGTAAGAATTTCACCAAGTATAGGGTAGATCACAGATACAAAGTTATTCCAATGAATAATAAAGAATGGAATAATGTAAGTTCTCTTCATGAATAAGAAAGAGAAAGAATACCCTTACGAGTACAACAAATAATATCCCTTACCGTAAAAGAAGAGTATTCCACTTGTAGAGGCGAGGATATACTCAAGAAAACTTGACTACGCTTCAAATCTTTCTTAAACACTATGCAACACTATCGCAGTACTATACAACACTATCGTAATAAAATATAATATATTCTATTTATAGTCTAATAAAACAAATAACTTTATAAAAGTATTCTCATTTTTATATAAAAGATTTTACTATACGCATGACACTATGCATAATAGAATATAATATATTCTATTTATAGTCTAGTAAAACGAATAACTTTATAAAAGTATTCTCATTTTATATAAAAAGATTTTACTATGCAAAACACTATACGCATAATAGAATATAATATATTCTATTTATAATCTAATAAAACGAATAACTTTATAGAAGTTTTCTGCTTTATATAAAAAAGCTTTTCTGCTTTTATTACATTAATAATACTAATAAAACAAAACCGAGCGACTTATCACGTAAGCATCAATAATCAATACCGCGCTACTACGCAACCACATCGTACATCGCATTTCTACTACCGAGTAGTTCAACAAGATTAATTGGTAAAACTTCCGCCGTTATTTTCATAAAATATTTTTGTCGTTTCCTCAATCCGACAATAATTCCGTTGTGGGGTCCACCAATGATTGTGCCATTGTACGAATATTCTCTGATAAAACGAATATTCTCTGATCAATCGAATATTATATAACAACTTACGTACTTTGCAAAATTTATAAATATTACCCACAACTATAACATTATATCAAATCCACACCATAATATTCAAAAAATTATTTCGAGAAAATTAAATATTTATTCACAAAATCTGGGGTCTCACAAGTTATGTCTATGAAAGAGGTTTGGTCACCTAATTGCGCGCCAATAAAGAGAAATCCTTATCGAAAAACCCCCTCTTTCCTGGGAACGACCTGGTTGTCATAATTGTGACTCTGTAATATTATTTGTGAATAATTAATTATTGATAAGGAAATATTTATTTAATGTGGATATAAATTGAGGAATTTTTAGAAAAGTGACAATTGTTGAAAATTGATATTTTATCTTTTCTGATAAAGTAAGTCATTCAAATATATTATTATATTACATTATAAATATATAATGTGATAATATAATAATGGTGATATTTTTACACTAAATTCACTTTATATGAATAAAATGAGGTGAAAGAGAAAAATGGAATTATGAATTTTTTTTTAATAACTATAAATGTTTTAATATATATATATATATATATATATATATATATATATATAAGCATGTGGTGGGTGGAGTTGTCATTTTTGGTAGGCTTTGAAGTTTCAGAGAAGGAATGCTGCAGAGAAGAAAAAAAAAAGCCTCCGTATTTATTTTTATTGAAATTTAAATGTGGAAAAATCATGTGTATGTGGATTTCGGTTATTTTTCGTTTGGAATTTGGAAAAAGTTTCTTCTACAAAGTTGTAGAGAATTTAATTTCCTATGGAATGGAAATAAAAGTTGTATTGTTCTGATAAAAGGGCTATTTATTATGAATTATTGAAGTTTCAGAAATAAATGTTTTTTTAATTAAAACATGGGTGGGCCCCACTTTTGTATTTTTTGGAAAATTGCTAAATTGGTGGTCCCCACTTGTGGTATTTATTTTTTTCAAAGAAGTGCGTAGAAAAACAATTATTATTTTATTAATTTAGTCTCCTTTGCTGCGTTCTTGCATTTTCCTATAAATAGGGTACTTAGTTAGAATTAAAAATCATACCAGAATCATAAGTTTTCTTTCTTTTTATATTATCGAGCATATTTTGTGAGTATTTAAACACTTTGAGAGTTGCTATTCAGTTCAAGTTTCCTACAACCTTAAGGTGGAGGCGTGGATAAAGCAGATCACCAAGATATTTGATGTCTTGGGATGCTTCGAGGAGCAAAAGGTTCCCTTTGCCACCTTCATGTTACGAGGAGAGGCGATTCATTGGTGGGAATCAGAAAAGCGTACTCCAACCCGCCGCACCAAGATGTCTTGGGAGAAGTTCTAAGAATTGTTCAACGACAAGTACTTTCCCGAAAGTATTCGTCACATAAAGGAGGTGGAGTTTATCAAGCTGGAGAAGCAAAACAATATGACCGTGTCACAGTACGAAGCTAAGTTTACTGAGTTGTCCCTGTTTGTGTCCCACTTGGTTGATAATGAGGAGAGAATGACGCGGATGTTTCTAAGAGGTTTGAAACCTGAGATACGTCAATACCTAATTTCTCAAAAACTGTGTTTGTATTCGATGTTGTAAATAGGGCTCGCTTATTGGAGCGATAATGAGTTAACCCAACCAAGAGAGAGCGGTGACAAATCGATAATAGCAGTGGTAGCAGTCATCGAAGCGGTGACAACAAACGTGGTGGTAACCACTTTGGTGGTAATCATGGCCAAGATATAGAAGTGGAAATTTCAAGAAGATGAAATTCAATAATGATGGAAAGACGTCAGCACCAACACCTGTTGTTAAGAAAGGAGAAAGACCATCGGTCATATGTTACAAATGCGGAGGGGAGGGACACATCAGTCCAAACTGTATGTAGAAGTCCAAAGCATGTTACAATTATGGAAGAGAAGGTCACCTAGCCCGATTTTGTAGTGCACCAAAGTCAAGTCCAGCTGAGATGGAGGCATCAAAGGCCGTCCCAGACAAGATAAAATCGGTAGTCCAAGGGAGAGCGTTTGTCGTAACCTCCCAAAAAGTGAGAAATCCGAATGAGGTGATCACGGGTAAGCTAATCATAAACTCAATCAAAGTCTATACCTTATTTGATACCGTTCTACCCATTCTTTTATTTCTCCTACTTGCGCTCAACGTTTAAATTTGACTCCGGAGAAATTAGACTTTGATTTATTTGTTGAAACTCCGTTGGGAGAAACCTTCATTACATCCACTGTTTATAAGTCTTGTTGGATTCAAATCGGTGACCGCACGTTACCTATCGATCTTATTTCTTTGAAAATACTTGCATTTGATGTGATTTTAGGGATTGATTGGTTAACAATTCATCATGCAAAAAATCAATTGTTTTCGTAAGGTTGTTAGAATTCATATTCCTAACCAACCTATTATACGAATTCAAGCAACCAAACCACTAAAGTCAGTCACTGTCATATCAAGCCATAAAGCTATTCGTTTATTGAAAAACGGATGTCAAGCTTTCTTAGCTCATGTCACGGATTTAAACCAAAATACGTCAGAATTGAATGATATTTCTATTGTTAATAAATTTCCTGACGTATTCCCTGAAGAACTTCCTGGCCTACCCCAGAGCGAGAAGTCAAATTTTGTATCGACCTTGAACCCGGTACAAAACCCAACTACAAGAATTGTTAGACATCGGTTTCATTCGTCCTAGTACGTCTCCTTGGGGTGCTCCTGTTCTTTTCCTAAAGAAGAAAGATGGAAGTATGCGACTTTGTATTGACTATCGAGAGTTGAATCATGTCACCGTAAAAAATAAGTACCTATTACCTCGAATTGATGACATGTTTGACCAGTTACAAGGTGCTAAATTCTTTTCAAAGATCGATCTTCGTCCCGGATATCATCAGTAAAAAGTTTAAATTGATGACATTCCAAAGACTACTTTCGTAACTTCAGATGCGCATTACGAATTCCTAGTCATGTCTTTTGGATTGACTAATGCTCCTGCGGCCTTCATGGATATGATGAACCGAGTATTCAAGGAATATTTGGATCATTTTGTTGTTATCTTTATTGATGACATCCTCATATACTCCAAAAGCCGTGAAGATCATGAGCAACACTTGAGCCTAATACTCCAAAAGCTTCGTGAAAACAAGCTATATGCCAAGTTGAATAAATATGAGTTCTGGCTTGAGGAAGTAGCATTCCTTGGGCACATGATATCAAATCATGGAATATATGTTGACCCGGCAAAGATTGAAGCAATTCAAAGCTGGGAGAAACCTAAGTCAGTGACCTAAGCACGTAGCTTTCTCGGCTTAGCATGTTATTATCGGAGATTCGTGGAAGGATTTTCTCGAATCGCTACTCCATTAACTCAGCTGACTCGAAAAGATATAAAATTCAGTTGGAGCGCGGGATATGAGAAGAGTTTTCAAGAACTCAAGAGAAGACTCATTTCAGCACCTATTCTGACAATACCATCTAGTACGAAGGGATATGTCATCTACAGCTAAGGCTGTAAAATGAGCAAACAATTCGGGCTCGATTCGTACTCGCTCGACTAAAAGTTCGATTTGAGCTCGACTCAAAATATAAATGAGTCAAATATGAGCACATTTTAAAGTTCGATAAATTACTCGAACCTCCTCAAATTATAATTTTCTATTGATACTCGGATCATATTCGTTGAAAAAGTCCAAACTGCTCGGGCTCGATTAGGAATCGTGCTCGACTCGGTAGCTAAATGAGCCTCAATCAAACCTTATTTTATACTCGATAAATTTTGTAAACCAAATCTGAGCAACTCAATACTCGGATTGACTCGGTTCGTTTACACCCTTATCTACAACGATGCTTCAGGCAGAGGTTTAGGATGTGTTCTCATGCAACATGGGAAAGTCATAGCTTATGCCTCGCGACAACTCAAAGAATATGAGAGAAATTATCCTACTCATTATCTAGAGTTGGCAGTTGTCGTTTTCGCACTTAAAATATGGAGCCATTACCTGTATGGGGAGAAGGCAGAGATCTTTACGGATCATAAAAGCCTCAAATATTTCTTCACTCAAAAGGAACTCAATATACGGCAACGACGTTGGCTTGAACTGTTGAAAGATTATGATCATACTATTAAATACCGTCCTGGAAAAGCGAACGTGGTAGCTGACGCATTGAGTAGAAGATCATATATTCGGGTAGGAGTGCGATATTGTCAACACAAAGGCCCATTTTGTATCCATAGTTTCTGATCGAGACCCAAGATTCACTTCACTGTTTTGGGTTAGTTTGCAAAAAGCTATGGGCAAGGATTTAGATTTAATTCGGCATATCATCCTCAAACGGATGGGCAGTCGGAGAGGACTATTCAAACTCTAGAAGATCTATTAAGACTTTGTGTCCTTGACTTCAAAGGAAGTTGGGAAAAGTTCTTGCCATTGGTGAAATTCTCCAACAATAACATTTTTCAAGCAAGTATCGGTATGGCTCCGTTCGAGGCCTTGTATGGAAGAAAGTGTCATTCTCCAGTATGCTGGGATGAGGTGGGTGAAGCAACGTTGTTGGGACCAGAATTGGTACGTATGACTACGGAAAATATTCAAATAATCTGGCAACGTACAAAGACCTCACAAGATCGACAAAAGAGTTATGTTGATCTTCATCGAAAGGACGTAGAATTCAATGTTGGAGAACATGTGTTGTTACGTGTTGCTCCATGGAAAGGAGTTACAAGATTTGGAAAGAGAGGAAAGCTCAATCCTCGATTCATTGGCCCATTTAAAATTCTTGATCGAGTAGGAGCTGTGGATTATAGACTCGCCTTACCGCCATATATGTCTCGTGTTCATAACGTTTTTTACATATCTATGTTACGTAAATATGTGGAAGACCCGAACCACATTATTGAGTTAGAAACAGACGAGATAGCGAAAGATTTAACATACGAAGAGGTACCTATTAAAATCTTGGATAAGAAGGAATATATTCTACGCTCCAAACTTATACCTCAAGTCAAAGTTTTGTGGAGAAACCAAGATGTTGAGAAAATGACCTGGGAGTTAGAATCTGAAATGAAGTCAAGGTATCATACCATCCAATACCATCCTGGAAAAGCAAACGTGGTAGCTAACACATTGAGTAGAAGATCATATGCGGGTACGTGTAAGATCCCAACTTTCATAAATAAAGATTATTTTTCTCTAAATATCATTTTGAATATTATGGTGTGGATTTGATATAATGTTATAGTTGTGGGTAATATTTATAAATATTGCAAAGTAAGCAAATTGTTATAAAATATTCGTTTGGTCGGAGAACATTCTTTTTGTCGGAGAATATTCGTATGATGACACAATCATCGGTGGACCCCTATAATGTAATTATTGTTTGAAAGTTAGAAAGCGACAAAAAATATCTTTTTATAAAAATAACTACGAAAGTTTTACCGTTAATCGTTGAAATACCCGGTGGTAAAAAATACGATAATACGCGTGGTTTGCATAAGTAGCACACAAGATTGATTATTGATGCTTACGTAAGAAGCCACTCGCTTATATTCAATTATTGCTATAGTAATTCTTTGCATAATATCTCATATTATTGATTCAATTATTATCACAAGATTATCATCGCATAATATTTTATATTATTAAATCAATAATTGAGACGACAAAGTTATTCATATTATTTGTAATATTGACGATGTCTAGAAAGTTCTGTCGAGGAGAGATTTGGTCACCTAATTACGCGCCAATAGGGAGAAATCCTTATCGGAAAGCCCCTTCTTTACTGAGAATGATCTGGTTGTTAAATATTAAGTTATAATATTAATGATGAATAATTGTTGAAAGATTAAATATGTGTTGATTGAAGATAAAATGATTTGTGGTAATATTTATTCAATCTTTGATATAAATAAGAAGTCTGTTATGAGACCTCTGTGGTAAGTTTGGTTTATTCTATGGGGGCCCTTATGTCATCATCTATGAGTCACTTTCGTCAATAGTAATTGACTTTATCAGACGTCAAACCACTTGCCGTTTCATATTATAGGCGTCAAACTAATTGTCGTTTCACATTACAGACGTCAAACCAATTGTTGTTTCACATTACAGGCGTCAAACCATTTTTCTTTTCACATCACCAGTCGTCAAGCCACTTGCCTTTTCACATTGTAAGGGCTAAGCTAGAAATCGTCTATAAATAGAAGCTTAATTCTTCTTTCATTCTCACCAATTCACTACGAGTCACAAGAGAATTCTATAGAGAGAGAATCAGAGAGAAAGAAGAAGAGTATTCTGTTACTACACTATTTTAGTAGCCAATCTCCTACTAAGGTAAGGGGAATTATTTCTTTCGTATTCATATAGGGATATTATTTTTGTTCAATATTCATATAAAATAATATTTTCTTCCATACTCTGTAGTATGTAAGTAATATTATTTCGTTTCATATTCTGAATTCTACACTTATGTTGATAAGTATTGCTGCTATACTCCATGAAATTAGTAGAATATCTTTGAAATTTGCGCTTCATCTAGTATCGCTTCACAAGGATATTTTTCTGAACATTCTTGTTAAAGTTTAATCTTTTCATGCCGGAGTACTATTCACGTGGTACTATTCACAAAGTACTATTCACGGGATACTATTCATGAAAAAAATTGATTTCTTTTCTATCCAAATTATTTTTGATACAATATTAATCTTGAATTTTACTCCACAAAGCAGTATCATGTTGACAATTTGGACATTATTGAATTCTGGATAAATTGAATTATAAATATTTAAAATTTATCCTTGCTCTCATTTAATTGAATTCTTATATCATTATCATCATCCTCATGCTTATATTATGATGAAAGTCATCTTTAACGTAGTAGTATAGATAGATGGGTTTGTTGATTGGTATGATTTATGACCAGGGATCATTCAGTATAATCATGACCTGAAATGTTATAAATGATGTGGTAAAAGTCCTCATTGGCCCATAGTGCATTGATGGACAGTTGTTGGTATGATCATGACCATTGGTGATAAAAATAAATATCCTTGGCCCGTAGTGCATGGATAATTCAAAGGATGTGGATTATTTATTTAAATGAGTCCCAAAAGAATAAAATTGATGATAAACTTTTAAATCATAGAAGATAGTAGATATAATGCTCTACTTGACTCTTTCTAATGGATTGCTTGTTCCGCTGCAGTTAAACTTGGTGTTTATTGTATTTTATCAGTTTAACACTGTTGAAGGCTAATGATAATTTATTCTGCATTATCTTAGTCATAATATTTCTTACTAGGCTAGTTGAGCGCACCCTTTTGCTTTCATTGTTCTCTTCAGGAAATGAGAATATAGGTGGGACGAGTCGGGAATTAGAGTGACGGTCCAGATAGGTGGCTATAGTAGTCCTCACTATTATATAAAATAGTGTGATAATAATTGTAATGAGGACTTTATTTGAGTTTGGATACTCTCTACAAGACATTATCCGTGTTGAAACTCTCAGCTACATTTTGTCGTACTGTATAAAAGAAGTTTGTATTTAAATTCTGTACCATGTATTTGGCGACTCAAGATGGATGATGTATACCTATTTTGGGGGCGTCAGAGTTGGTATCAAAGCTTAGGAATATGATCCCTGGCTGAGATGTGAGACTAGAACTACGAGGGGAGAGACGGGTAATTCCTTCGCTAGTATGACCTACCTATGTTTAATTGTTATTTAATTGGTCGGTCAGAATATAGGGATAATATGTGGCATATCAATTAACCCTTGTTTTGTGGCAGTGTTTGAAAATGACATCTGAGAATGTTGAGATTAGCAATGGAGCACAGGAGACCGTTGAGTCACCACAGATCAATACCCAGGATAATGTGCATCAGGAAGGCAATAATCCTCAGGTAAACAACAACACCAACCAAATGATGAACGACGGAATGTTCAGAGGCTTTCTGAAATTCATGCAACATCAGGCGTAAGAGACTCATGTCCAAAATGCAGGTGGAAACACTAACAACTCACGGATGAACACCGCTAAGAAGTTCAAAGAATTGGGACCACCGAAGTTTTTGGGAGAGCCAAAACCACTTAAGGCGGAGGCGTGGATAAAGCAGATCACCAAGTTATTTGATGTCTTGGGATGCTCTGAGGAGCAAAAGGTTCCCTTTGCCAACTTCATGTTACGAGGAGAGGCAGATTACTGGAAAGAATTTGTAAAACGTACCCAACCTACCGCACTAAAGATGTCTTGGGAGAAGTTCCAAGAACTATTAAACAATAAGTACTTTCCCGAAAGTATTCATCACATGAAGGAGGTGGAGTTTATCAAGCTGGAGCAAAACAATATGACCGTGTCACAGTACGAAGCTAAGTTTTACGAGTTGTCCCGATTTACGTCCCACTTGGATAATGAGGAGAGAATGACGCGAATATTTTATATTATTGCCAATAATACTATCTAATAATTGCTACGTTGATATTTTATATTATTGTTGTTTCAATAATTGTCACTGCACAATATTTCCCATTATCAGATCAATAATTGTCAATGTCTAAGGAAGTTCTGTCTAGGAAAGGGGTTTGGTCACCTAATTGCGCGCCAGTTAGGAGAAATCCTTATCGGAAAGCCCCCTTCTTTCCTGGGAACGACCTAGTTGCCTTAATTGTGATTCTGTAATATTATTTGTGAATAATTAATTATTGATTTATATGATAATGATATATTTATTTTATGTGGATATAAATGAAGGAATTAATGTTGAGGTATTTTATCAGTATTTTATGAAATGAAGGTATTAAAAATCGTTCGTATGTGGATTTTGGGTATTTTCTGTTTGGAATTTGGAAAAACTTTCTTCTTCAAAGTTGTGGATAATTAAATTTTCTATGGAACGACATAAAATTCAGATTTTTACGATAAAGGGCTATTTATTATGAATTATTGAAGTTTTGAAAATAAATGTTTTTTTATTAAAAACATGGGTGGGCCTCACTTTTTGATGGTGAGAAATGTGCTAAAATTTTATTTCAAAAATAGTGGGCGTGAATAGTAGCACGTAAAGCCATTAGGTAGCAGGTTATTCTGCAATGGTGTTCTAAGCATTTTCCTATAAATATGGTGCTTAGTTAGAATTGAAAATCACACCAGAATCATAAGCTTTCTCTCTCTATATTATCAAGCGTATTTGAGAGTATTTAGAAACTTTGTGAGTTTCTATTCAGTGTAAGTTTCCTTCAGCCTTATACCTGATATTTCAGCCGGAAGTACTGTTCTTTTGAGGTAAGGGATGTTATTTTCTTCGTAAATGATATTATTTTCTTCAATATCATTATGCCGAAATATTGATATAAATTTTATTGTGGAATTTCTACTTTTTTGTGTTAGGGTTACTATTCACGTATATGACACTATTCACGTATATGACACTATTCACGAATACGGCACTATTCACAGAAAAATGAAATTTCTCTTCTTTGTCCAAAATATCTATTATGGTTACTATCTTTGATTGTATCCATGTTTTGATCTTTATTCTTGAATTTTACTCCACAATTGATTATTATGGAGTATTTTGAACTTGGATAAACTATAGCACGAATCCCTAATATTTGTCCTTTTGTCTCACTGGATTAGTTTTCTTTAAGATATTTTTCATCATCCTCAGTCCTAAATGATGATATTGCTGAATATCTTTGGCCTGTAGTGCAAAGATGAATGATTAATTGATGAATATCTTTGGCCCGTAGTGCAAAGATGAACATGTGTTGAGATGAACATGACCAACTGGTGATACAAATGAATATCTTTGGCCTGTAGTGCAAAAATGAATATTTGATTCAAGATGTATATTGATTGATGTTACAGAGATAAAATGTAAGACCCCAACTTTTTATAAATGAAATTAAATTTCCTCTATTTATTATTTTAAAATAGTAAGGGTTGAATTGATTATGTGGTTAGTTATGGGTAAAATGCGCAAATATTTCAAATAAGCAAGTGGTTATAAAATATTCATTGTTATCGGGAAATATTCGTTTGGTCATGGAATATTCTTACTGTCGGGGAATATTCGTATGACGGCGCAGCCTTGTGTGGTCCCCATAATTGAAAGCGATTGGATAAAGAAAACGACAAGTATGAGTTTTTATAAATAACGTCGTAGTTGTTACCGTTAACACTGTTAGAATATCCGGTGGTTAAAACACAGTAATACGCGTTGTTGCACAGTAGCACTCGGTATTGCACCAATTATTGATTCTTACGTAGGAAGGCACTATTCAATAATTGTTACAGTAATTACTGTTCAATATTTTATTTTATTGATTCAATAATTGCTACGTTGAAATTTTATATTATTGTTGTTTTAATAATTATCACTACACAGTATTTCCCATTATCAGGTCAATGATTCATATTATTTTAATAATATTACTAGATAACATTATTGACAATGTCTAGAAAGTTTTGTCTAAGGAGAGGTTTGGTCACCTAATTGCGTGCCAGTAAGGAGAAATTCTTATTGAAAAGCCCCTCTTCACAGGAACTACCGTTGTCATTATTGTGATTACAGTAATATTATTTGTAAATAATTAATTATTAATTTATATGATAAGGAAAATATTCATTTTATATGGATATAGATTGAGAAAATTTTTAATGTGACAATTGTTGAAAATTTATATTTTATCTTTTCTGATAAAATAATTTATTATTATATTATAATAATATAATAATGGTGATATTTTTACAATGAATGTGGGGTAGACGAGTAAATGAAGAGGAAGAGTATTTTTGTTACTAAAAATATTTAAAACATGTTTTTCATGTTTGTGGATCCCATTTCTTGACTGAAATTTGATTATAGCTTGTAAAATCGTCCGTATGTGAATTTCGGTCAATTTCTGTTCGGAAATTGGAAAAACTTAAACTTACAAGTTTGTAGAGAATTGAATTTCCTGTAGAAGGACGTAAGATCCAAAATTTTCTGATAATGGGCTATTTATTATGAATTATTGAAGTTCTGAAATAATTGATTTTTGAAGTTTTAAATAATTTTTAAAAGAAAAACATTTTTTTCATTTGTGGGCATGTGTTAAATGGTTGAAGTCAGTTGGTAAGGTGTACGTAGGAATTTAATTAATATATATTAATATTTTATTAAATTTTCTGTTTTGGTATTCTAAGCATTTTCCTATAAATAGGATGCTTAAGTTAGAATTGAAAATCACACAAGAAACTAAAGATTTCTCTCTCTATATTATCGAGCGTATTCTTGTGAGTATTTTGATACTTTGAGTGTTGCTATACGGTGCAAGTTCCTTCATTACTATATCCAGTATTCCAGTTAGAAGTACTGTCTTTTCGAGGTAAGGGATGTTATTTCTTCGTAAATGATATTATTTCTTTCAATATCATTATACCGAAATATTGGTCTGAACTTTTTATCAAATTTGGAACTTTTTGGGTCGGGGTTACTATTTGCGTATCTAAGACTATTCACATATACTGACACTATTTCACGAATCACGCCTTTATTCAATTAAAAATGAAATTTTCTTCTTTTTGTCCAAGATGTCTATTATGGTTACTATCTTTAATTGTATCCATGTTTTGATATTTATTTTTGAATTCTGCTTCAAAATTGATTATTATGGAGTATTATTGAACTTGGATAAAACTGTAATATGAATCCCTAATATTTGTTCTTTTGTCTCACTGGATTCGTTTTCTTTAAAATATTTTTCATCATCCTCAGTCCTAAATAATGATATTACTGAATATCTATGGTCTATAGTGCAAAGATGAATGATTTCTGATGAATATCTTTGGCCCGTAGTGCAAAGATGAACAGGTGTTTAGATGAACATGACCAATTGGTGAATATCTTTGGCCTGTAGTGCAAAGATGAATATTTGATTCCAGATATATATTGATTTATGTTACAGGGATAAAATATTGACGATGGACTTTTAAATTCATATATAGAAGATAGTAGATTTTATTTTCTACTTAACTCTTCTAATGAATTATTATTTCCGCTGCGAATATTGATTTAAAACTTATTGTCAATTGTATTCTATTAGATTTTTCCCAGTTGAGGACAAACGATAATTTGTTCTATGTTATCTTAGTCATAATGTTCTTTACTGGGCTAGTTGAGCTCACCATTTTCCTTTTTATTCCATTTTTCTTCTCAGGAGGCGAGAATGTAGCGAGTACTAGTCGGAGTGTGGAATGATTGTTCTAGAAGTAGTTTTAGTAGTCCTCACTATTTTGTAAAATAATGTATCAATAATTGTAATGAGGACTTATTTGAGTGTGGATATTGTCTAGATGACAATAGTTGTATTTAAACTCACAGTTTAAGTGTTGTCGTATTTTGCACGACAATTGTATTAATAAAGTTGTAGTTGTTTCTGTACCATGTATTTGGCGACTCAGAATGGGTGTTGTATACCTATTTTGAGGGCGCCACAATTAATATCGAGCTTAGGATATGATCTCCCAAGGAGATCGGGAATAGAACTAGGAGGGGAGAGACAAGTAAATCCTTCGCTAGTGTGTCCTACCTAAGCTTATTTGTTGGTTAGTCAGTATATAGGGATATAATGTGATATGTTAATTTCTTTAATTAACCCTTATTTTATGGCAGTATTTGAGAATGTCGACTGAGAATGTTAACGGTGGATTAAATGACACCGTGGAGACACCTTTAATCACCACCCATGGGAACGTGCAACAGGAAGGCAATATTCCTCCTGTAAACAACACCACTGAGCAGACCATGAACGACAGAATGTTTAGATGCTTTTTGCAATTCATGCAAAACCAGACGAGGGAGACTCGTGTTCAAAATAAAGGAGGAAATGATAGTAATTCACGGTTTGTCACAGCCAATCAGTTTAAAGAGTTGGGACCACCAGAATTTATTGGAAAGCCGGATCCGATCAAGGCAGAGATGTGGGTTAAACAAATTACCAAGATATTTGATGTCTTGGGATGCACGGAGGAACAGAAGGTTCCATTCGCCACGTTTACTTTCCGTGGCGAGGCAGACTACTGGTGGGAGTCTGTAAAGAGTACTCAGCCTGCCGCACTCAACATGTCTTGGGAAACATTTCAGAAACATTTTAACGACAAGTACTTTCCTGAAAGTATTCCCCATATGAAGGAGGTAGAGTTTATTAGACTAGAACAAAATAACATGATTTGTCCCAATACGAGGCGAAGTTCGCAGTTATCCAGTTTTCACCTCATTTGGTAGAGAATGAGAAACGAATGACGAGGATGTTTATGAGAGGTTTAAACCCGAAGTTTCGACAATATCTTATCTCTCTCATAATTTTTTTATATTCGGATGTTAAAATGTGGCTCAATTATTAGAGCGAGATAATAAGTATGTTCAACCGAGGGACCACAACCAGGGTCATACCGGTGGTAGCAGTCATCGGAGCAATGAAAACTAGCGGAGAGGAAAACATTCGAACAAAAGCGGTAACCACTCTGGTGGTAATCGTGGCCATGAAAATAGAAGAAGCAAGTCGGGGAAAATTTTAAAAGAGGAGATTCAACATCGACATCAGAAGACGTCTTCGCACCAAAGAAGAATCGGTTTTAAGGGAGGAAAACTGTGACGCCCCCAAAATAGGTCCATTCCATCCAACCCATTCTGAGTTGCCAAATACATGGTACAGAAATAACTACAACTTTATTATTACAACATATAAACTCGTGAGTTTAAATACGAGATATTGCCATCTGCACAATATCCACACGCAAATAAATCCCCATCATAATTATTGATACATTATTTTACAAAATGGTGAGGACTACTAAACGACTCTCTCTAGAACCTTCATTCCATACCCCCACTAGTACTCGCTATTCTCTCGCCTCCCGAGAAGAAAAATGGAACAACAAGGAAAAGGGTGAGCTCAACTAGCCCAAAAGAAGAATATTACGACTAAGATAATATACAACAAATTATCGTTAGTCTTCAACAGGAAAAATCTAATAGAATACAATAGACAACAAATTTTAAATCAATATTCGCAATGAAAATAATAATTCATTAGAAGAGTTAAGTAGAGAATGCAAACTACTATCTTCTATGTATGAATTTAAAAGTTCATCGCCTATCTTTTATCCCCGTAACATCAATCAATATATATCTCGAATCAAATATTCATCTTTGCACTACAGCCAAAAGATATTCATCACCGATCATGTTCATCCAAACACTGCTCATCTTTGCACCACGGCCAAAGATATTCTTCAGAAATCATTCATCTTCGCACTACAGCCAAAGATATTCCATAATATCATCATTTAAGATCAAGATGATGAAAAATATTTTAAAAGAAACGAATCCAAAGGAAACAAAATGACAAGGATTAAGGATTAAGGATTCGTACTTTGTTTTATCCACGCCCAAAATACCTCAAAAATAATCATAGGGGTGTAAAATTCAAGAATGATCAAAACACGGATACAATGAAAGCTAGTATCCGTAATAGATATTTTGACAAAAGAAGAAATTTTATTTTTCTATGAATAAGGTCAGATATCGTGAATAGTGTCGATACGTGAATAAGAATCTTTCACACCAAAAGATAGAAATTCCACAAAAACATCTTCACGCCTTCACTTAATAGTACTCGTGAATAAGAATCTCATGAATAAGTAACTCATGAATAGTAAGAATCGTGAATAGTAACTCATGAATAAGAACCCCGACATGAAAAAGTTCCAAATTTGATAAAAAGTTCCAACCAATATTTCAAAGATAATGATATTGAAGAAATAATATCATTTGAGAAGAAAATAACATCCCTTACCTCGAAAGACAGTACTTCTAGTTGAAACACCGGATATAGGCTATGACTTGAACTTGCACCGTATAGCTATACTCAAAGTATACTCAAAATACTCACAAGAATACGCTCGATAATATAGAGAGAGAAAAAAAACTTCAGCTTACGTGTGTGATTTTCAATTCTAACCTAAGCACCTATTTATAGAAATTGCTTAGAACACCAAAGCGTAAAATTTAATAAATTAATAATATTATTTTTCAAATTTCCTACGCCCACTAATTTGGTCCAAGACATCAGCCACCATGTGACAAAACATTAAAAACGTTTTTCTTAATTTAAATAATTAAAACTTCCAAAAATCAATTATTTCGGAGCTTCAGAACTTCAATAATTCACAATAAATAGCCCTTTTATCAAAAAATTCGAATCTCGCATCTTTTTATAGGAAATTCAATTCTCTACAACTTTGCAGAAGAAAGTTTTTCCAAATTCCAAATAGAAATCAACCAAAATCCACAAACTACGATTTTACGATCTATAATCAATTTTCTACAAGAAATGGGTCCACCAACACACAAAACATGTGTTAAACATTTAATCCAACAAAAATACTCTTCCTCCTCATTTATTCATATATCCCATATTCATTGTAAAAATATCACCATTAATATATTATTAAAATAATATATGAATTATTTTATCGTAAAAAGATAAAATATTAATTTTCAACAATTGTCACATTAAAATTTTTCCATCTATATCCTCATAAAATCAATATTTTTCTCATCATATAAATTAATAATTAATTATTCACAAATAATATTACAGAATCACAATATTGACAACCGCATAGCCTCCTGAGAAGAGGGGCTTTCCAATAAGAATTTCTCCATCTTGCCGCAATTAGGTGACCAAACCTCTCCTTAGATGTAACTTTCTAGACATTGCCAATAATGTTATCTAATAATATTATTCTGTATAATATTATTGCTTCGATAATGAAAAATACCGTAATGACAATTATTGAAATAACAAAGAATATAAAATATCAACGCAAAGAATTATTAAATCAATAAAATAGTGAATAAGAATTACCGTAACCATTATTGAGTAGTGCCTTCACGTAAGAATCAATAATTGGTGCAATACCATGTGCTACTTGTTCAACAACGCCAGATTAGTGTGTTTTAACCAACGGGTATTCCAACAAGATAATCTGTAATAACTACGCCGTTATTTATAAACAACTTATATTTGTCGTTTTCTTCATCCAATCGCTTTCTTATGGGACCCACAAAAGATCGCATTGCCAGTCATTTAATATTCCCTTACGAAGATTTAATATTCCACGACCAAACGAATATTCCCAACAATAATGAATATTTTATCACCACTTGCTTATTCAAATATTTATGCATTTTACCCATAACTAACCACATTAATCAAATCCACCCTTACTATTTCAAAATAATAAATAAAGGAAATTCCTTTTTATTTAAAAATTTGAGGTCTTACAACCTCCCTCCTTATGAAATTTCGTCCTCGAAATCGACGTGCGATACTCGGTGTTTCAAAAGATGAGAATACCTCGCTTTCATTTTCGCTTCCAACTCCCGTGTCATTTCCTCAATAAAGCATGGTTTCTCCATAAAACTTTAACTTGTGGTATGACCTTCGACGTAGGGACATGCTCCTTCCTATCCAAAATCTTGACAGTACCTCTTCATACGTTAAGTCTTCTACTATCTCGTCTGCGGTTCTAACTTCGATGACGTGGTTCGGGTTGTCCACATATTTACGTAACATCGATACGTTAAAAACGTTATGAACACGCGTCATACTTGGCGGTAAAACGAGTCTATAGGCCACAGTTCCTATTCGATCGAGAATTTCAAATGGATTAATAAATCGAAGGTTTGAGCTTTCCTCACCTCACCGATTCTCGCTTTTGAAATAACAACTTCTTGCACCTCCTTCTTCAAATTTATCATCCGTGTGTAGCTTGAATAAATTTTAACTTTATCGATTAAAGTCGATTATACTCGTATATCATCACGCAGGGTACCTAGAGTTTTCATCTCCATCTCTATTATTTATAAATTATAATGAAATGAGTCTTTGACAATATCGTACTCGTATTTGTATATCGATCTTCTACTTAACACGTCAGCTACCACGTTCGCTTTTCTAGGATGGCATGGTCAGAACATGTCTTTGAAATGAGTCTCCTCTTGAGTTCTTCAAGCTCTTCCCACATTCTTTGCTCCATTCGAATTTTGTATCTCTACGAGTCAATGCGTTAATGGAATAGCGATTCGAGAATATCCTTCAACGAATCTCCGATAATAACTAACTAAGCCTGAAAGCTACGATTTCGATTACTGACTTAGGTTGTTCTCAATCGTGACTCATATCCCAACCTTGGATAAAGACGTTACAATGACACCTATCGCTTTACTATCGCACAAATATGGTGTCCCCACGGAGAGTCCGCTTTTGAATTTCACAAAGGAAGTCACCAGATAAAGGCTCGTGTACCAAATTTATAGTTGAATTTTAACTCCACGAAGTTCAATAGAGCCATTCGATATGAGATTTTAGAAATGAGTTTTGTCACCGGTTCAAAGTTGATACAATATTTAATATCGTGTTTTGGGAGTAAACCAAGAAATTCTTCAGAAATACATCGGAAAAATCAATAACAACAGAATATTATTCAAATCGACGTGTCTTTATTCAAATCCATAACATGGACTAAGAAAACTTGACATCCGTAATAAACGAATGACTTCATAGCTTGATATGAAAATGTTTGACTACAATGGTTTAATTGCTTGAATTCAATAACGTGTTGCTTAGAATATGAAAACTAACAATCTTGCAAAAGCAATCAATTTGGCATGATGAGTAGTTAACCTTAAAATCACATCAAAAGCAAATATCTCTATAGAAATAAGGTTAACAGTAATGTGATAGTGCCAACCCTAATCAAGCAAGATTTCTAAACAACGGATGTAATGAAAGTTTCTCTAACTGAGTCTCCATAAATAGGTCAAAGTCTAATTTCTCCGTAGTCAAGTTCAAACGTTGAGCGCAAGCAAAGAGATAAAAGAATGGATAGAACCCAGATATCTAGTAAGGTATAAACTTCGCAAGAATTTATAATTAACTAACTCGTGCTAACTTCGTTCGGGTTCCTCGATTTTGACCGGTCATGACAAACGCTTCTTCCAGAACCGCTGACTTTGACTTTTACGGGACATCCTTTTGAGTCACCATTCCATTTGGATCGGGTTTCGATATCGTATAATCTCGGCGATATGTCCTTATTTTCCACAATTATAGCATACCTTAAACTGTTGTGGGCGCTTTGGTGATATGTCCCTCTTTCCCATTTGTAACATACGACCGATGGTCTTTCTCCTCCTTGGAACCAATTCTTCTTGCCGATCTTTATGCCGCCTTCACATGGTCGTTGTTAAATCTCCTCTTTTAAAATCTCCTCCCACTCGCTTCTTCTATTTTCATGGCCATGATTACCACCGAGTGTGGTTACCGCTTTTGTCCGTATTCTTCTTTTCTCCACCGGTTATCGTTATTCGATGATCGCTATCTTCTAGATAATCCTCGGTTATGGACCCTCGGTTGAACGTGCTCGTTATCTCGCCTAACAATCGAGCCTCATTGACAACATCTCAATATAGAGAAAATTTATGAGAAATGAGATCTTGACGTATGTCGGGTTTCAAACCTCTCGAAACATCCGCGTCATATGTTCCTCATTCTCCACCAAATGAGGTGCAAAATTCGGATAACTCATGAACTTCGCCTCGTCTTCGGGATACCGCCATGTTATTCTCGCTCCGATCTAATAAACTCCACTTCCTTCATTTGATGAATACTTTCGTGGAAGTACTTGTCATTGAACTGCTTTACGAAATGTCTCCCATGACATCTTGAGCCGAAAATGGATGGGTACGCTTCATGATTCCCACCAAGAATCTGTCTCGCCACGGAACATAAAAAGTAGCGAATGGAACTTTCTCGTTCCTCCGTGCATCCTAAGACATCGAATATCTTAGTAATTTGTTTGACCCACGTCTCGCCTTAATGTCGGATCCGGCTTTCCCAGCACTCGGTGGTCCCAACTCTTTGAACTGCTTGGTCAGACCACCCGTGAATTGCTATCATTTCCTCCTCAGATTTTGAGCACGAGTCTCTCTCGTCTGCGATTTTGTATGAACTGCAAAAAGCTTCTAAACATTCCTCGCTCATCATTTGCTCGGTGGTGTTGTTCACAGAGGAACATTGCTAAATTTATTGCACGTTCTCCTCGTTGGTGAGTACAAAGCGTCTCCACGGTCTCATTTCCATTATTAATATTCTCAATCGACATTCTCAAATCATCGCCATAAAACAAGGGTTAATTAAGGAAATCAATATATCACATAATATCCCTATATATCGACCAACTAACAAATAAGCTTAGGTAGGACACACTAGCGAAGGATTTATTCGCTCTCCCTCCTAGTTCTATTCCCCGATCTCCGCCAGAGATCATAACCCTAAGCTCTACGATACTAACCGTGATGCCCCAAAATAGGTCCATTCCATCCAACCCATTCCGAGTCGCCAAATACATGGTACGTAAATAACTACAACTTTATTATTACAACATATAAACCGTGAGTTTAAATACGAGATATTGCCATCTAGACAATATCCACACGCAAATAAATCCCCATCATAATTATTGATACATTATTTTACAAAATGGTGAGGACTACTAAACAACTCTCTAGAACCTTCATTCCATACCTCGACTAGTACTTTCGCCACATTCTCGCCTCTCGAGAAGAAAAAAATGGAACAACAAGGAAAAGGGTGAGCTCAATCTAGCCCAAGAAAGAATATTATGACTAAGATAATATACAACAAATTATCGTTAGTCTTCAACAGGAAAAATCTAATAGAATACAATAGACAACAAATTTTAAATCAATATTCACAGAATGAAATAATAATTCATTAGAAGAGTTAAGTAGAGAATGCAAACTACTATCTTCTACATGTATGAATTTAAAAGTTCATCGCTCATCTTTTATCCCGTAACATCAATCAATATATATCTGAATCAAATATTCATCTTTGCACTTCACAGGCCAAAGATATTCATCGATTAGTCATGTTCATCCAAACACTGCTTCATCTTTGCACTACGGCCAAAGATATTCTTCAGAATCATTCATCTTTGCACTACGTGCCAAAGATATTCCATAATATCATCATTTAAGATAAGAAGATGATGAAAAATATTTTTAAAGAAACGAATCCAAAGAAACAAAATGACAAGGATTAAGGATTAAGGATTCGTACTTTGTTTTATCCACGCCCAAAAATACCTCAAAAATAATCATAGGGGTGTAAAATTCAAGAATGATCAAAACATGGATACAATCAAAGCTAGTATCCGAATAGATATTTTGGACAAAAAGAAGAAATTTTATTTTTCTATGAATAGTGTCGATATCGTGAATAGTGTCGTATACGTGAATAAGAACTCAGACACCAAAAGATAGAAATTCCACAAAAACATCTTCACGCTTCAATAATAGTACTCATGAATAGTAACTCGTGAATAGTAACTCGTGAATAAGAACTCATGAATAGTAACCCCGACATGAAAAAGTTCCAAATTTGATAAAAGTTCCAACCAATATTTCAAAGATAATGATATTGAAGAAATAATATCATTTGAGAAGAAAATAACATCCCTTACCTCGAAAGACAAGATTTAGTTGAAACACCTGGATATAAAGCTATGACTTGAATTTGCAATCAGATAGCTATACTCAAAGTATACTCAAAATACTCACAAGAATACGCCGATAATATATAGAGAGGAGAAAACTTCGCTTTACGTGTGATTTTCAATTCTAACCCAAGACCCTATTTATAGGAAATTGCTTAGAACACCAAAGCGTAAAAATTTAATAAATTAATAATATTATTTTTTCAAATTTCCTACGCCTACTAATTTGGTCCAAGACATCACCACCATGTGACAAAACATTAAAAACGTTTTTCTTAATTTAAATAATTAAAACTTTCAAAAATCAATTATTTCGGAGCTTCAGAACTTCAATAATTCACAATAAATAGCCCTTTTATCAAAAAATTCGAATCTCGCGTCTTTTATAGGAAATTCAATTCTCTACAACTTTGCAGAAGAAAGTTTTTCCAAATTCCAAATAGAAATTGACCGAAATCCACAAACGGTCGATTTTACAGTCTATAATCAATTTTCGGTCAAGAAATGGGTCCACCAACACACAAAACATGTGTTAAACATTTAATCCAACAAAAATACTCTTCCTCCTCATTTATTCATATATCCCATATTCATTGTAAAAATATCACCATTAATATATTATTAAAATAATATATGAATTATTTTATCAGAAAAAGATAAAATATTAATTTTCAACAATTGTCACATTAAAAATTTTCTCCATCTATATCCTCATAAAATCAATATTTTTCTCATCATATAAATTAATAATTAATTATTCACAAATAATATTACGTAATCACAATATTGACAACTGCATAGTTCCTGGAAGAGGGGCTTTCCAATAAGAATTTCTCCTTATCGGCGCCGCAATTAGGTGACCAAACCTCTCCTTAGATGTAACTTTCTAGACATTGCCAATAATGTTATCTAATAATATTATTCGAGATAATATTATTGCTTCGATAATGAAAAATCTTGTAAATGACAATTATTGAAACAACCAATGACAATATAAAATATCAACGCAAAGAATTATTAAATCAATAAAATAGTGAAACGATAATTATCGTAACCATTATTGAGTAGTGCCTTCTTACGTAAGAATCAATAATTGGTGCAATACTGGTGTGCTATCTGCTCAACAACGCCAGATTAGTGTGTTTTAACCACTAACGGGTATTCCAACAAGATAACTGTAATAACTACGCCGTTATTTATAAACAACTTATATTTGTCGCTTTTCTTCATCCAATCGCTTTCAGTTATGGGACCCAAAGAAAAGATCGCGCGTAAATGCGAATATTCCCTGACAAAGCATTTAATATTCCACGACCAAACGAATATTCCCAAACAATAATGAATATTTTATCACCACTTGCTTATTCAAATATTTGCGCATTTTACCCATAACTAACCACATTAATCAAATCCACCTTTACTATTTCAAAATAATAAATAAAGGAAATTCCTTTTATTTAAAAAATTTTGAGGTCTTACAAGAACGACCACCGGTCGTATGCTATAAATGTGGAAAAGAGGACACATCACCAAACCGTCCCACAACAGTTCAGGTATGCTATAATTATGGAAAAGGAAGGACATATCGCCGAGATTATGCGATAACAAAACCAAGTCCAAAGGGATGGGTGACTCAAAAGGTCGTCTCGAGAAAAGTCAAAGTCAATCGGTTCCTAGAAGAGCATTTGTCGTGACAGGTCAAAGTGCAAGGAACCCAAACGAGGTGATCACGGGTAAGCTAATCATAAACTCTTGCGAAGTTTATACCTTATTAGATACCGGTTCTACCCATTCTTTTATCTCTCCTGCTTGTTCTCAACGATTAAACTTGACTCCGGGGAAATTAGACCTTGACTTATCTGTGGAGACTCCATTAGGAGAAACTTTTATTGCATCCACTGTTTATAAATCTTGTTTGATCCAAGTTGGTGCCATCACATTACCTGTTGATCTTATTTATTAGAAAATACTTGCATTTGATGTGATTTTAGGGATTGATTGGTTAACCACTCATCATGCTAAAATTGATTGTTTTCGTAAGGTTGTTAGTTTTCATATTCCTAACCAACCTGTTATGCGAATTTAAGCAACCAAACCTCTAAAGTCAATCACTGTCATATCAAGCCATAAAGCTATTTGTTTATTGAAAAATGGATGTCAAGCTTTCTTAGCCCATGTCACGAACTTGAACAAAAACACGTCAGATGTGAATAATATTTCTATTGTTAGTGAATTTCCTGACGTATATCCTGAAGAACTTCCCGGTCTACCCCCAGAACGTGAAGTTAAATTCTTTATTGACCTTGAACCTGGTACAAAGCCCATTTCTAAAACCCCATATCGAATGGCTCCTATTGAACTTCAGGAGTTGTTGGACATCGGTTTCATTCATCCTAGTACATCTCCTTGGGGTGCTCCTGTTTTATTTGTAAAGAAGAAAGACGGGAGTATGCGACTTTGTATTGACTATCGAGAATTGAACCATGTCACCATCAAGAATAGGTATCCGCTACCTCGTATTAATAAACTATTTGACCAGTTGCAAGGAGCACAATTCTTCTCAAAGATCGATCTTAGCTTACGGATATCATCAAATGAAGATTAGAATCGAGGATATTCCAAAGACCGCCTTGAGACCTTCGGTATGGGCATTATGAATTCTTAGTCATGTCTTTTGGATTGACTAATGCTCCTGCGGCTTTCATGGATATGATGAACCGAGTATTCAAGGATTATTTGGATCAGTTTGTTGTCGTCTTTATTGATGACATCCTCATATATTCCAAAAGTCGTGAAGATCAAGAGCACCATTTAAAGCTGGTACTGCAAAGGCTTCGTGATAACAAGCTATATGCCAAGCTGAAGAAATGCGAGTTCTGGCTTGAGAAAGTAGCATTCCTTGGGCACATGGTGTCAAAACATGGAGTATCTATTGACCCGATGAAGATTGAAGCAATACAAAGTTGGGAGCAACCGAAATCGATGACCGAAGTACGTAGCTTTTTGAGCTTAGCTGGTTATTATCGGAGATTTGTGGAAGGATTTTCTCGAATCGCTACTCAGCTTAACTCACCGACTCAGAAAGATAAAAAAAATTCATATGGAGCGAGGAATGCGAGAAGAGTTTCCAAGATCTCAATAAGAGACTCATTTCTATTTTGTTCGACAATACCATCCGGTTCGGATGGATTTGTTATCTCAAATGATGCTTCGTAAAGGGTTAGGATGTGTTCTCATGCAACATGGGAAAGTCATAGCCTATGCCTCGCGACAACTTAAAGAGTATGAGATGAATTATCCTACTCATGATCTAGAGTTGGCAGCAGTCATTTTCGCGCTAAAGATCTGGAGGCACTATTTATATGGGGAGAAAGTGGAAATATATTCAGACCATAAAAGTCTCAAATATTTCTTCACCCAAAAGGAACTCAACATGTGGAAACGACGTTGGCTCGAGTTATTGAAAGATTACGACCATACCATCCTGGAAAATCAAACGTGGTAGCTGATGCATTGAGTAGAAGATCATATGCGGGTACAAGTGCAATGTTGTTAACATAAAGGCCCATTTTGTATGACTTGTAAAGGATGGAGATAGAGATAAAGGCTCCAAGTACCCACGTGATGATATCAAACATACGAGTAGAACCGACTTTAATTGATAAAGTTAAAGTCGCTTTCGAAGCTTCTGAGACATGGAGCTGATGCGTATGAAGAAGAAAGTGCAAGAAGGTGTTATTCCAGAAGCAAGAATCGATGAAGAAGGAATACTTCGAGTCAACTCCAGACTTTGTGTTCCTAACGATTCTGACTTGAAGCATAGAATCATGATGGAGGCACACAACACACCGTTTGCAATCCATCCTGAGAGTACCAAAATGTATCATGATCTTTGACATACATTTTGGTGGAACAATATGAAGAGAGAGATCGCGAAGTTTATCTCGAGGTGTTTAACTTGTCAACGTGTAAAGGCGGAACATCAAGTGCCAAAGGGTCCATTGCAACCACTTGAGATTCTGAAATAGAAGTGGGAACACATTACCATGGATTTTGTTACGGGTCTTCCCACGGTTTCTCAAGGCATAAATGCGATTTGGGTTATTGTTGACAGATTAACCAAGTCTGCTCATTTATTGCCGATACGGGAGACTTATTCCCTTAAACATCTTGCTCGTATGTACGTAAATGAGATTGTGAGATTGCATGGCATGCCAGTATCCATAGTTTCGGATCGTAACCCAAGATTCACTTCATGATTTTGGATTAGCTTGCAAAAAGCTATGGGCACGGATTTATGATTCAGTTCGGCATACCATCCTCAAACAGACGGGCAATCAGAGAGGACTATTCAAACTCTTGAAGATCTATTAAGACTTTTTATCATAGATTTCAAAGGGAGTTGGGATAAGTACCTACCATTGGTGGAATTCTCCTACAACAACAGTTATCAGACAAGTATAGGTGTGGCTCCATTTGAAGCATTGTATGGACGAAATTGTCGCTCTCCAGTATGTTGGGATGAGGTGGGAGAAGCAACGTTGTTGGGACCAGAGTTGGTACGAATGACTACAGAGAAGATCCAAATGATTCGACAACGTATACAAACGGCACAGGATCGACAAAAGAGTTATGCGGATCTTCATCGAAAGGACATGGAATTTGACATTGGGGATCATGTATTGTTACGTATTGGTCCATGGATGGGAGTTACAAGATTCGGGAAGAGAGGAAAGCTCAATCCACGATTTATTGGTCCATTTCAGATTCTTGACCGAGTAGGAAATGTGGCCTATAGACTCACATTACCTCCAAGTATGTTTCGTGTTCATAATGTTTTTCATATATCTGTGCTAAGTTAATATGTGAAAGACCCAAACCACGTTATTGAGTTAGAACCGGACGAGATAACCGAAGACTTAACGTACGAAGAGGTACCTGTCAAGATCTTGGATAGAAAAGAACATGTCCTACGCACAAAGGTCATACCACAAGTCAAAGTTTTGTGGAGGAACCATGCTATAGAGGAAATGACACGGGAGTTGAAGCGAAATGAAAGCGAGGTATCCTCACTTTTGAAATACTACAGTACGTCGCGTCAATTTCGAGGACGAAATTTCATAAGGAGGGGAGGTTGTAAGACCCCAAATTATTATAAATGAAATTGAATTTCTCTATTTATTATTTTTAAATAGTAAGAGTTGAATTGATTAATGTGGTTAGTTATGGGTAAAATGCGCAAATATTTCAAATAAGCAAGTGGTTTATATAAAATATTCATTTTTATCGGAGAATATTCGTTTGGTCGTGGAATATTCTTCCTGTCGGGGAATATTCGTATGGCGGCGCAGTCTTTTGTGGGCTCCATAACGGAAAGCGATTGGATGAAGAAAACGACAAGTATAAGTTGTTTATAAATAACGGCGTAGTTTTTACAGTTAATATTGTTGGAATACCAGGTGGTTAAAACACAGTAATACGCATTGTTGCACAGTAACACACGGTATTGCACCAATTATTGATTCTTACGTAAGAAGTGTTATAGTAATTACTATTCAATATTTTATTTTATTGATTCAATATTGCTACGTTGATATTTTATATTACTGTTGTTTCAATAATTGTCACTACATAGTATTTTCCATTATCGAAGCAATAATTCATATTATCTGAATAATATTATTAAATAACATTATTGGTAATGTCTAGAAAGTTCTATCTAAGGAGAGGTTTGGTCACCTAATTACGCGCCAGTAAGGAAAGATCCTTATTGGAAAGCCCCCTCTTTCCTGAGAATGACTTGGTTGCCAGTACTGTGATTCTGTAATATTATTTGTGAATAATTAATTATTGACTTATATGATAAGGAAAATATTCATTTTATGTGGATATAGATGGAGAAAAATTTTTAATGTGACAATTGTTGAAAATTGATATTTTATCTTTTTCGATAAAATAATTCATTTAAATTTATTATTATATTTTAATAATATAATAATGGTGATATTTTTACAATAAATGTGGGATATATGAGTATATGAGGAGGAAGAGTATTTTTGTTGCAATAAATGTTAAAAACATGTTTTTCATGTTGGTGGACCCATTTCTTGACTGAAATTTGATTATAGCCTGTAAAATCGTCCGTATGTGAATATCGGTCAATTTTTGTTTGGAATTTGAAAAAATTTTCTTCTGCAAAGTTGTACATAATGGAATTTCCTATAGAAAAGACATAAGGTTCAAATTTTTCTGACAAAATGGCTATGTATTATGAATTATTGAAGTTCTGAAATTCTAAAATAATTGATTTTTGAAGTTTTAAATATTTTTAATAAGAAAAACATTTTTTTTATTTTAGGTGAGGTGGGTCACTCTTGGTGGCTGATGTTTTGAATTAGATTATGTGTGCGTAAGAATTTAATAAATATATATTAATATTTTATTAAATTGTCTGCTTTGGTGTTCTAAGCATTTTCCTATAAATAGGGTGTTTAGGTTAGAATTGAAAAACACACCAGAAACTGAAGTTTTCTCTCTCTTTCTCTCTCTATATTATCGAGTGTATTCTTGTGAGTATTTTAAGACTTTGAGTGTTGCTATATGGTGCAAGTTCTCTTCAGCTCTATATCCAGTATTCCAGTCAGAAGTACTGTCTTTTCGAGGTAAGGGATATTATTAATTTTTTTTAAAATGATATTATTTCTTTCAATATCATTATGCCAGAATATTGTCTTTTAGTGTCGGGGTTACTATTTACGTATACAACACTATTCACGTATATGTCACTATTCACGAATACGACATTATTCACAGAAAAATTAAATTTTTGTTTTTCCTCCAAAATATCTATTATGGATACTAGCTTTGATTGTATCCATGTTTTGATCATCCTTGAATTTTACTCCACTATGATTACTTATGAGGTATTTTTGGACATGGATAAACCGAAATACGAATCCTTAATATTTGTTATTTTGTTTCACTAAATTCGTTTCCTTTAAAATATTTTTCATCATCCTCAGTCCTAAATGATGATATTACTGAATATCTTTGGCCTGTAGTGAAAAGATGAAAAATTTCTGATGAATATCTTTGGCCCGTAGTGCAAAGATGAACAGGTGTTTAGATGAACATGACCAACTGATGAATACAAAGATGAATATTTGATTCCAGATATATATTGATTGATGTTACAAGGATAAAATATCGACGATGAACTTTTAAATTCATATATAGAAGATAGTAGATTTCATTCTCTACTTATCTCTTCTAATGAATTATTATTTCCGCTGTGAATATTGATTTAAAACTGGTTGTCTATTGTATTCTATTAGATTTTTCCCTATTGAGGACTAACGATAATTTGTTCTATGTTATCTTAGTCATAATATTCTTTACTGGGCTAGTTGAGCTCACCCTTTTCCTTTTTGTTCCATTTTTCTTCTCGGGAGGCGAGAATGTAGCGAAATCTTAGTCGGGGTGTGGAATGATGGTTCTAGAAGTTGTTTAAGTAGTCCTCACTATTTTGTAAAATAATGTATCAATAATTGTAATAAGGACTTATTTGAGTGTGGATATTGTCTAGATGACAATAGTTGTATTTAAACTCACAGTTTAAGTGTTGTGTCGTATTTTGCACGACAATTGTATTAATAAAGTTGTAGTTGTTTACGTATTACCATGTATTTGGCGACTTCGGAATGGGTGTTGTATACCTATTTTGAGGCGTCGCCACAGATTAATATCGTAGCTTAGGATATGATCTCAAGAGGAGATCGGGAATAGAAGTAGGAGGGGAGAGACAAGTAAATCCTTCGCTAGTGTGTTCTACCTAAGCTTATTTGTTGGTTGGTTAGTATATAGGGATATTATGTGATATGTTAATTTCTTTAATTAACCCTTGTTTTATGTCAGTATTTGATAATGTCGAATGAGAATGTTAATAGTGGAGTAAATGTCTGATGCCCCCAAAAATAGGTATACATCACCCATCTTGGGTAGTCAGATACATGGTACAGAATTTAAATACAACTTAATAATATAACTGCTGGGTATGCAATACGACATAAAAATCAGAGTTTAAATACAATATTGTCTACTAGAGATCATACAAACTCAAAAGGAGTCCTCATTACAATTATTATCACACTATTTCACAGAATAGTGAGGACTACTAATGCTATCCTCTGGACCATTACTCCGTTCCCCGACTCGTCCCAGCTATATTCTCATTTCCTGAAGAGAATAGTGAAAGAAAGGGTGAGCTCAACTAGCTCTGTAAGAAATATTATGACTAAGATAATGCAGAATAAATTATCATTATCCTACAACAGTGTTAAACTGATAAAATATAATGAACATCAAGTTTAACTACAGTGGAACCAGCAATCCATTAAAAGAGTCAAGTAGAAAATAAATCTACTATCTTTTATGATTTTAAAAGGTTTTTCATCACTGTTATAGCTGAGACTCAGATTTAATAAATATTCCACATCATCGAATCACCCCTGCACTACGGCCAAGGATATTCTTTAGTATCACGACCACAATTATTCATGCACTACGGGCCAAGAATATTTGTGTATTCATTAATGGTCATGATCATGCCAACAACTGTCCATCAATGCACTACGGGCCACTGAGGATTTTTACCACATCATTTGTAACATTACGGTCATGATTACACCGAATAGTCTCTGGTCATAATCATACCAAGTCCATCTATGCACTACAGGCCACAGATGACTTTCAACATAATATAAACATGAGGATGATGACAATGATATAAGAATTTAATAAAACAAGTTCAAGAATTAATTTATCTAGGAACCAATAACATCCAAACTGTCAACATGATAGCGTTTTGTAGAGTAAAATTCAAGAATACTGAGAAGAATATTTCCATGAAAGGATACTGGATGAAGCGCAAATATCAAGGATATTCCACTAATTTCATGGAGTATAGAAGTCAAAGTTTTAACCAACTGGGTATAATAAAGAATGGAATAACAAAAGAAATCACCATGCATACGATGAATCAAGCACAAACAAGTTATTCCAACAGAATAATAAATAACGGAACCGGTCCCACAGAAAATGCATGAGATAGGATATTCCAATGAATAATAAAGAATGGAACCCGGTCCGCCAAAACGCAGCATAGGCGTGATATTCCAACAATGAATAATAAAGAATGGAACCAGTCCCATGTAAAACACACAGCGATGGATGTTCCAAATGAGAATAATAATAAAGATTAGAACCAGTGTCCGTGTAAAACACACGAGCATGGATGTTCCAATAGAATAATAATAAAAACGCGGAACCGGTCCGGTAAAAACACACGACATGGATGTCCCAAATGTAATAATAGAAGAATGTCACCAAGTATAGGGTAAACCACGTATACAAAGTTATTCCAATGAATAATAAGCAATGGAATAACAACAGCTTCTCTTCATAATAAGAAAGAATAACACCCTTACTTTTAGTAGGAGATTGAATACTCCAAAGTAGTGTAGTAACAAAATACTCTTCTTCTTTCTCTCTTATTCTCTATATTTTTCTCTCTCTATAGCTTGAATGAATTCGTGAAAAATAATGAAGCACTAGGCCTCTATTTATAGAAGATTTCTAGCTTAAAGACCGCCATGTGAAAAGGCAAGTGGCTTGACGACTGGTGATGTGAAAAGAAAAGTGGTTTGACGCCTGTAATGTGAAACGACAAGTGGTTCGACGCCTGTAATATGAAACGGCAAGTGGTTTAACGTCTGGTAAAGGTAATTACTATTGACGAAGGTAATTACTATTCACAAAGGTAATTACTATTAAGGAAGGTAATTACTATTGACGAAGAGACTCTTAGATGATGACATATGGGCCCCCCATAAAATAATCAAACTTACCACAAACGTCTCATAACAGACTCTTTATATACATCAAGGATTGAATAAATATTACCACAAATCATTTTATTTTTAATCAACACATATTTAATCTTTCAACAATTATTAATCATTTATAACTTGTCGTCTCAATTATTGATTTAATACTATAAACATATTATACGATGATAATCGTGACAATAATTGAATCAATAATATAAGAGATATGATCAAAGATTCTTATCGTAGCAATAATTGAGCATAAATTGAGTGACTTCTCACGTAAGCATCAATAATCAATATCTGTGCTACTATACAACTACGCCAGATTCTCGTACTTTTACTACTACTTAGGGTAGTTCAACAGCTTTTAACGATAACACCTCTGCCAGTTATTTTATATAAAAGATAATTTTGTCGTTTTCTAACTACGACAATACTTCCGTTAGGGGTCCACTAATGATTGAGCTGTCGTCTTTAATATTCCCGACAAAAAGAATATTCCCCACCAAACGAATATTTTATAACAACTTGCTTACTTTGCAAAATTTATAAATATTACCCACAACTAAAACATTATATCAAATTTATTCCATAATATTCAAAAATAATATTTATAGAAAATTCATCTTTATTTATAAAAGTTGGGGTCTTACAACCTCCCTTCTTATGAAATTTAAGCCCTCGAAATTAGGGAACGTACCTGGTATGTCGAAGAGGTAAGGATACCTTGATTTCATTTCAGATTCTAACTCCCAAGTCATTTCTTCAACATCATGGTTCCTCCACAAAACTTTGACTTGAGGTATAACCATGGAGCGTAGAATATGTTCCTTCTTATCCAAGATTTGAACAGGAACCTCTTCATACGTCAAATCTTCCGCTATTTCGTCCGGTTCTAACTCAATAATGTGGTTCGGGTCTTTCACATATTTACATAACATGGATATGTGAAAACGCGTTATGAACACGAGACATACTTGGCGGAAAAGCGAGTCTATAGCCACGGTTCCTACTCGATCGAGGATTAAAATGGACCGATGAATCGAGGATTAAGTTTTCTCTCTTTCCAAATCTTGTAACTCCTTTCCATGGAGCAACTCTTAACAACACATGATCTCCTATATCGAATTCAACGTCCTTTCGATGAAGATCGGATATAACTCTTTTTGTCGATTTTGTGAGGTTTTTATACGTTGTCGGATCGTTTGAATCTTTTTCGTAGTCATACGTACCAACTCCGGTCCCAACAACGTTGCTTCACCCACCTCATCCCAGCATACTGGAGAACGACACTTTCTTCCATACAACGCTTCGAATGGAGCCATGCCAATACTTGTTTGATAACTGTTGTTGTAGGAAAACTCCACCAATGGTAAGAACTTGTCCCAACTTCCCTTGAAATCAAGGACACAGAGTCTTAATAGATCTTCAAGAGTTTGAATAGTCCTCTCCATCGTCTGGTCCGTCTCGAGGATGATATCTTGCCGAAGCTAAATCGTAAGTCTGTGCCCATAGCTTTTTGCAAACTAACCCAAAATCGTGAAGTGAATCTTGGGTCTCGATCGAAAACTATGGATCTTAGGCATACCATGCGAGTCTTACAATCTCGATTATATACATACGAGCAAGACGTTCAAGTGTATAAGTTTCTCGTGTCGATAAGAAATGAGCGGACTTGGTCAATCTATCAACAATGACCCAAATCGCATCTATGCCTTGAGAAACCTTAGGAAGACCGTGAATGAAATCCATGGTAATGTGCTCCCACTTCCATTCGGAATTTCAAGTGGTTGCAATGGACCTTTTGGTACTTGATGCTCCACTTTAACTTATTGACAAGTTAGACACCTTGAGATAAACAAATGCTATCTCTCTCTCTTCATATTGCTCCACCAAAATGTATGGCGAATATCATGATACATTTTGGTACTCCTGGATGGATTGCAAATGGTGTGTTATGCGCCTCCATCATGATAATATACTTTAAATCGGGGTCGTTAGAACACAAAGTCCGGAGTTGACTTCAAGTATTCCTTCTTCATCGATTCTTGCTTCCTGTGATAGCACCTTCTTGCACTTTCTTCCTCATACGCATCGCCTCCGTCCAGTAGCTTGAGCGACTTTAACTTTATCGATTAAAGTCGGTTCTCTACTCAGATACTCGCTATCATCACATGCGTCCTGAGTCTTTAACTCTATCTCCATCCTTTGCAAGTCACACAAAAATGGGCCTTTGCGTTGACAATATCGCATCTTTGTTTACTTGCATATGATCTTCTACTCAATCGTCGACTACCACGTTCGCTTTTCGGGATGGTATTGGATGGTATGATCATAATCTTTCAATAGATTCAAGCCAACATCGTTGTCGCATGTTGAGTTCCTTTTGAGTGAAGAAATATTTGAGGCTTTTATGATCCGTAAAGATCTCCACTTTCTCCCCATACAAGTAATGCCTCCAAATTTTAAGTGCAAAAGATAATACCGCTAACTCTAGATCATGAGTAGGATAATTCCTCTCATATTCTTTGAGTTAATCGTGAGGCATAGGCTATAACTTTTCCATGTTGCATAAGAACACATCCCAACCCTTTGCTAGAAGCATCATCAGAGATGACAAATCCTCCGAGCCAGATGGTATTGTCGAATAAAAGTCTTTGAAATAAGTCTCCTCTTGAGTTCTTGAAAACTCTTCTCACATTCTTCACTCCCAACCGAACTTTGTATCTTTCCGAGTCACCGAAGTCAATGGAGTAGCAATTGAGAAAATTTTTCCACGAATCTCCGATAATAACCAAATAAACCGAGAAAGCTACGTGACTTATTCATCGATTTAGGTTGTTCCCGACTTTGAATAGCTTCAATCTTTCTTTGGGTCAACGGATATTCCATGACTTGATACCACGTGCCCAAGGAATGCTACTTCTTCAAGCCGAACTCGCATTTCTTCAACTTGGCATAAAGCTTATATTCACGAAGCTTTTGGAGTGTCGACCTCAAGTGTTGCTCATGATCTTCACGACTTTTGGAATAAATAAGGATGTCATCAATAAAGACGACCACAAAGTGATCCAAATATTCCTTGAATACTTTGGTTCATCATATCCATGAAGGTAAAGGAGAGAGCATTAGTCAATCCAAAGGACATGACTAGGAATTTATAATGCCTGTACCGAGTTCTGAAAGCCATCTTTGGAATGTCAGCTGTTCTAATCTTCAATTATTGATATCCGGAGCGAAGATCAATCTTTGAAAAGAATTTGGCTCCTTGCAACTGGTCAAACAGGTCATCAATACGTGGCAATGGATACCTATTTTTGATGGTGACATGATTCAACTCCCGATAATCAATACAAAATCGCATACTCCCATCCTTCTTCTTCACGAATAGAACAGAGCACCCCAAGGAGAAGTACTAGGGACGAATAAAGCCAATGTCTAACAATTCCTGCAGGTTGGGTCTTTAACTCACGAAGTTCAATAGAGCCATTCGATATGGGGCTTTGGAAATAGGCTTTGTCTGCAGGGTTCAAGGTCGATACAAAATTCAATTTCACGCCTGGGGGTAGGCCAGAAGTTCTTGAGAATACGTCGGAAATTTATTAATAATGAAATATTGTTCAAAACTGATGTATTTTTGTTTAAATCGTGACATGAGCTAAGAAAGCTTGACATCCGCTTTTCAATAAACGAATAGCTTTATGGCTTGAGATGACCGTGATTGATTTTAAAGATTTGGTCGCTTGAATTACATAAAATAGGTTGGTTAGGAATATGAAAGCTAACAACCTTACGAAAAAACATCAATTTTTTGCATGATAAGTAGTTAACCAATAAATCCCTTAGAATCACGTCAAATGCAAGTATTTTTAATGAAATAAGATCGACAGTAATGTGAGGGTACCGATTTGAACCAAACAAGACTTATAAACAAAGGGATGTAATGAAGGTTTCTCCCAACGGAGTTTCCACAGATAAGTCAAAGTCTAATTTCTCCTGAGTCAAATTTAATCGATGAGCGCAAGTAGGAGAGAAATAAAAGAATGGGTAGAACCGGTGTCAAATAAAGTATAGACTTCATTAGAGTTTATGATAAGCTTACCCGTGATGACCTCATTCGGGTTCCTTGCTCTCTCCGGAGGTCACAACAACGCCTCTCGCTTGCACTACCTGGGTTTGACTTTTCTAGACTGACCTTTGGTGCCTCCATCCTAGCTGAATTTGTCTTCAGTAAACGACAAAATCGAGCTAAGTGACCTTCTCTTCCACAATTATAACATGCTTTGGATGGCATGGCACAGTTTGGACTGATGTGTCCCTCTCCTCCGCATTTGAAGCATATGATAGGTGGTCTTTCTCCTTCCTTAACAACGGGTGCTGGTGCTGACGTCTTTCCATCATTGTTGAATCTCCTTTTCTTGAAATGTCCATTCTTATTGTTTTGGCCCTGATTACCACCGAAGTGGTTACCATATCTGGCCTATTGATTCCCTCCACACTTGTTGTCACCGCTTCGATGACTACTCTCGCTGGTATTATAATTTTGTCGGCTGCTCTCTTTTAGTTGCGTTGACTCGTTATCGCACTCCACTAACTGAGCCCTATTTACAACATCTGAATACAAACACAGTTTATGAGAAATAAGATGTTGACGTATCTCCAGCTTCAAACCTCTTAAAAACATTCGCGCCATTATCTGTTCATTATCCACCAAGTGGGACGCAAACCGTGATAACTCCGCAAATTTTGCCTCGTATTGCGACACGGTCCATATTGTTTTGTTCCAACTTGATAAACTCCACCTCCTTCATGTGGCAAATACTTTCGAAAGTATTTGTCGTTGAAACGAACTCTGAAACTTCTCCCAAGATATCTTCAATCTCGCGAGTTGAGTACGTTTTATCGATTCCCACCAATGTCCGCCTCTCCAGCGCATATGACATAAAGGCCGCAGGGAACCTTTTGCTCCTCGAGCATCCCAAGACATCAAATATCTTGGTAATCTGCTTTATCCATGCTTCCGCGAAGTGGTTTTGCTCTCCCTTAAACTCCGGTGGTCCCAACTCCTTGAATTGTTTAGCGGTGGACCACCGAGAGAGTTCCGTGTTTCCACCTACGTTTTGGGCGAGAGTCGCTCTCTCACTTTGTTGCATGAATTACATAAAAAGCTCTGAACATTTGATCATTCATCATTTGGTCGGTGTTGTTGTTTGCATGAGGATTGTCGCCTTCACGATGCACATTATCCTCGATTATTGATATGTGGTGAATCAACGATCACTTTGTGCTCCATTGCTATTCTCAACATTCTCGAGATGTCATTTTCGAGATCATCGCCACAAAACAAAAGGTTAATTGACATGTAACATATTATCCCTATATTCCTACGACCGACCAATAAAATAGCACATAAACTTAGGTAGGTCATACTAGCGAAAGGTATTCCCCGTCTCTCCCTCCTAGTACTATTCTCACATCTTAGCCGGGATCATATCCTAAGCTCGATACCAACCGTGACGCCCCCCAAAATAGGTATACATCACCCATCTTGGGTAGTCGGATACATGGTATGTAATTTAAATACAACTTAATAATATAAGCGTGCATGTACAATACGACATAAAGCGTGAGTTTGAATACAATATTGTCTACTAGAGATCATACAAACTCAAAAGGAGTCCTCATTAAAATTATTATCACACTATTTCACGAATAGTGAGGACTACTAATGCTATCCTCTCGGACCATTACTCCGCTCCCAGACCGTCCCACTATATTCTCATTTCTGATGAGAACAATAAAAGAAAGGGTGAGCTCAACTAGCTCAAGAAGAAATATTATGACTAAGATAATGCGAATAAATTATCATTAGCCTACAACAAGTGTTAAACCGATAAAATATAATGAACATCAAGTTTAACTACAATGGTGAACCAAAGAATCCATTAAAAGATTCAAGTAGAAAATAAAATCTACTATCTTTTATGATTTTAAAAGGTTTTCATCAACGTTATAGTTTGAGACTCGACTTTAATAAATATTCCACATCATCGAATCACCCCCACTACTACTGACCAAGGATATTCTTTAATATCACGACCACAATTATTCATGCACTACGCCAAGAATATTTGTGTATTCATTAATGGTCATGATCATGCCAACAATCGTCCATCAATGCACTACGGCCACCGAGGATTTTACCACATCATTTGTAACATTACGGTCATGATTACAATCAATAGTCTCTCGTCATAATCATACCAAGTCCATCTATGCACTACAGCCACGTATGACTTTCAACATAATATAAACATGAGGATGATGACAATGATATAATAATTCAATAAAACAAGTTCAAGAATTAATTTATCTAGGAACCAATAACATCCGAACTGTCAACATGATAGCTCTTTGTAGAGTAAAATTCAAGAATACTGTGAAGAATATTTCCATGAAAGGATACTGGATGAAGCGCAAATATCAAGGATATTCCACTAATTTCATGGAGTATAGAAGTCAAAGTTTTAACCAACTGGGTATAATAAAGAATGGAATAACAAAAGAAATCACCATGCATACGATAGACCGCACAAACAAGTTATTCCAACAGAATAATAAATAACGGAACCAGGTCCGGCGTAAAATGCACAGATAGGATATTCCAATAGAATAATAAAGAATGGAACCGGTCCCACGAAAAGCATGCAGTGATATATTCCAACGAAATAATAAAGAATGGAACCAGTCCGGCGTAAAACACATGCAGACGGATGTTCCAATGTATAATAATAAAGATTTTAACCAGTCCTGTAAAACACATGATGTGGATGTTCCAATAGAATAATAATAAAGATTTTAACCAGTCCGGTGTAAAACACACGAGCAGGATGTCCCAATGTAATAATAGAAGAATGTCACCAAGTATAGGGTAAACCCACGATACAAAAGTTATTCCAATGTAATAATAAGCAATGGAATAACAACAGTTCTCTTCATGAATAAGAAAGAATAACACCCCTTACTTTTAGTAGGAGATTGAATCTTTGCGAAGTGTAGTAACAAAATACTCTTCTTCTTTCTCTTTATTCTCTCTATACTTTCTCTCTCTATAGCTTGAATGAATTAAGTGAAAATAATAATGAAGCACTAGGCCTCTATTTATAGAAGATTTCTAGCTTAAGACTTTTGCCGTGAAAAGCGCAAGTGGCTTGACGATTTGTGATGTGAAAAGAAAAGTGGTTTGACGCCTATAATGTGAAACGACAAGTGGTTCGACGCCTGTAATATGAAACGGCAAGTGGTTTGACGTCTGGTAAAGGTAATTACTATTGACGAAGGTAATTACTATTCACAAAGGTAATTACTATTAAGGAAGGTAATTACTATTGATGAAGAGACTCTTAGATGATGACATATGGGCCCCCCATAAAATAATCAAACTTACCACAAACGCCTCATAATGTAGACTCTTTATATACATCAAGGATTGAATAAATATTACCACAAATCATTTTATTTTAATCAACACATATTTAATCTTTCAACAATTATTAATCATTTATAACTTGTCGTCTCAATTATTGATTTAATACTATAACATATTATGCGAGATGATCTTTGTGACAATAATTGAATCAATAATATAAGAGATATGATCAAAGAATTCTTGTGGCAATAATTGAAGCATAGGCGGTGACTTCTCACGTAAGCATCAATAATCAATATCTGTATTCTTATACAACTACGCCAGACATCGCTTTTACTTTTACTACTGGGTAGTTCAACAGTTTAATGAAGTAACACCTCTGCCGTTATTTTTATAGAAAGATAATTTTGTCGTTTTCTAACTACGACAATACTTCCGCTTAATAGGGTCCACTAATGATTGAGCCGTCGTCATTTAATATTCCCCGACAAAAAGAATATTCCCCAATTCAAACGAATATTTTATAACAACTTGCTTACTTTGCAAAATTTATAAATATTACCCACAACTAAAATATTATATCAAATTTATTCCATAATATTCAAAAATAATATTTATAGAAAAATTCATCTTTATTTATAAAAGTTGGGGTCTTACAAAATGACACCGTGGAGACACCTTTAATCACCACCCAGGGGAACGTGCAACAGGAAGGCAATATTCCTCCTGTAAACAACACCACTGAAGCGAGGATGAACGATGAGAATGTTTAGAAGCTTTTGCAATTCATGCAAAACCGCACGAGGAGACTTCGTGTTCAAAATACAGGAGGAAATGATAGCAATTCACGGTTTGTCACGGCCAAGCAGTTCAAAGAGTTGGGACCACCAGAATTTATTGGAAAGCCGGATCCGATCAAGGCAGAGATGTGGGTTAAACAAATTACCAAGATATTTGATGTCTTGGGATGCACTTGAGGAACGAAGGTTCCATTCGCCACCTTTACTTTCCAGTGGCGAAGGCGGATCATCGGGGTGGTAGTCGTAAAAAGCGTACTCAACTGCCGCTTTTCAACATGTCTTGGGAAACATTTCAGAAACATTTCAACGACAAGTACTTTCCTGAAAGTATTCCCCATATGAAGGAGGTAGAGTTTATTAGACTAGAACAAAATAACATGACGGTATCCCAATATGAGGCGAAGTTCGCAGAGTTATCCAAGTTTGCACCTCGTTTGGTAGAGAATGAGAAACGAATGACGAGGATGTTTATGAGAGGTTTAAAACCCGAGATTCGGCAATATCTTATCTCTCATAAATTTTTTTTATATTCAGATGTTGTAAATAGGGCTCAATTATTAGAGCGAGATAATAAGTATGTTCAACCGAGGGACCACAACCAGGGTCATACCGGTGGTAGCAGTCATCGGAGCAATGAAAACTAGCGGAGAGGAAAATATTCGAACAAAAGCGGTAACCACTCTGGTGGTAATCGTGGCCATGAAAATAGAAGAATCAAGTCGGGGGGAGATTTTAAAAAGAGGAGATTCAACACTGACACTGTGAAGACGTCTGCACCAGCAGCAACTGGTTTTAAGGTAGGAGAACGACCACCGGTCGTATGCTATAAATGTGGAAAAGAGGGACACATCAGGCCAAACTATCCACAACAGTTCAAGGTATGCTATAATTATGGAAAAGGAAGGACATATCGCTCGAGATTGTACGATAACGAAACCAAGTCCAGTGGGGATGGTGACTCAAAAGGCTGTCTCAAAAAAGTCAAAGTCAACGGTTCCTAGAAGAGCATTTGTCGTGACTGGTCAAAGTGCAAGGAACCCAAACGAGGTGATCACGGGTAAGCTAATCATAAACTCTTGCGAAGTTTATACCTTATTGATCTGGGTTCTACCCATTCTTTTATCTCTCCTGCTTGTGCTCAACGTTTAAACTTGACTCCGGAGAAATTAGACCTTGACTTATCTGTAGAGACTCCATTAGGAGAAACTTTTATTGCATCCACTGTTTATAAATCTTGTTTGATCTAAGTTGGTACCATCACATTACCTGTTGATCTTATTTATTTGAAAATACTTGCATTTGATGTGATTTTAGGGATTGATTGGTTAACCACTCATCATGCTAAAATTGATTGTTTTCGTAAGGTTGTTAGTTATCATATTCCTAACCAACCTGTTATGTGAATTCAAGCAACCAAACCTCTAAAGTAAATCCTTCGCTAGTGTGTCCTACCTATGCTTATTTGTTGGTTGGTTAGTATATAGGGATATTATGTGATATGATAATTTCTTTAATTAACCCTTGTTTTATGGCAGTATTTGAGAATATCGACTGAGAATGTTAACAGTGGAGTAAATGACACCGTGGAGACACCTTTAATCACCACCCAGGGGAACATGCAATAGGAAGGCAATATTCCTCCTGTAAACAACACCACTGAGCAGACGATGAACAACGGAATGTTTAGAAGCTTTTTGCAATTCATGCAAAACCAGACGAGGAAACTCGTGTTCAAAATACAAGAGAAAATGATAGCAATTCATAGTTTGTCACAGCCAAGTAGTTCAAAGAGTTGGGACCACCAGAATTTATTGGAAAACCAGATCCGATCATGGTAGAGACGTGGGTTAAATAAATTACCAAGATATTTGATGTCTAGCAAGTACTAGTCGGGGTGTGGAATGATGGTTCTAGAAGTTGTTTTAGTAGTCCTCACTATTTTGTAAAATAGTGTATCAATAATTGTAATGAGGACTTATTTGAGTGTGGATATTGTCTAGATGACAATAGTTGTATTTAAACTCACAGTTTAAGTGTTGTCGTATTTTGCACGACAATTGTATTATTAAAGTTGTAGTTGTTTCTGTACCATTTATTTGGCGACTCAGAATGGGTGTTGTATACCTATTTTGGGGGCGTCACATAAAATATTGATGATGAACTTTTAAATCTTAGAAGATAGTAGAATTCATTCTCTACTTGACTCTTCTAATGGATTGTTGTTTCCGCTGGAATTGTTGATCTAAAACTTGTTGTATATTATATTCTATCAGATTTTTCCCTATTAAAGACTAATGATAATTTTTTGTATATTATCTTAGTCATAATATTCTTTAATGGGCTAGTTGAGCTCACCATTTTTCCTTTTTGTTCCATTTTTCTTCTTAGGAGGTGAGAACATAGCAGGAACTAGCCGGGGTATGGAGTGATGGTTCAGGATAGTTGTTTTAGTAGTCCTCACTATTTTATAAAATAGTGTATCAATAATTGTAATGAGGACTCCTTTTTAGTTTGTATACTGTCTATTAGACAGTATTTGTATTTAAACTCATAGTATATGTGTTGTCGTATTTTGCACAACAATTGTATTAATGAAGTTGTATTTATTTTTCTACCATGTATTTGGCGACTCAGAATGAGTGATGTATACCTATTTTTGGGGCGTCACAGTTGGTATCAGAGCTTAGGGATATGGTCTTTGACGGAGATCGGGGAATAGAACTAGGAGGGGAGAGACGAGTAATCCTTCGCTAGTGTGTCATACCTAAGCTTATTTGGTTGGTCAGTCGGAGCATATGGTTAATATGTGATATGTTAATTTGTTAATTAACCCTTGTTTTGTGGCAGTATTTGAGAATGGCAGCTGGAAATATTAACAATGGAGTGAATGAGACCATGGAGACACCTTTAATCACCACCCAGGGGAACGTGCAACAGGAATGCAATATTCCTCATATAAACAACACTACCGAATAAATGATGAATGATGGGATGTTTAGAAGCTTTTTGCAGTTCATGCAAAATCGATTTAGGAGACTTCGTGTACAAAATACTGAGTGGAAATGATAGCAATCTTGCGCGGCTTTTCACAGCAAAGCGATTCAAAGAGTCAGGACCACCAAATTTATGGGAAAGCCGGATCCGATCAAGGCGGAAACGTGGGTTAAGCAAATTACCAAGATATTTGATGTCTTGGGATGCACGGAGGAACAGAAGGTTCCATTCTTTTATCTCTCCTGCTTGTGCTTAAAGTTTGAACTTAACTCCGAAGAAATTAGACTTTGACTTATCTGTTGAGACTTCATTAGGAGAAACTTTCATTATATCTACTATTTATAAATCTTTCTTGATACAAGTTGGTACCATCACATTACCTGTCGATCTTATTTCGTTGAAAATTCTTTCATTTGATGTGATTTTAGGGATTAATTGGTTAACCACTCATCATGCCAAATTTGATTATTTTCGTAAGGTTATTAGTTTTCATATTCCTAACCAACCTATTATGCGAATTCAAATAACCAAACCACTAAAGTTAATCACTGTCATATCTAGCCATAAAGCTATTCGATTATTAAAAAACGGATGTCATTAGCCCATGAAGTAAACCTAGTTGACAACTTCACAGAATGGGTAGTAGATACTGGGGCCACTAGACACATTTGCGCGAATAGAGACGTAATTCTAAACTACGAAAATGTGACTAATGGAGATAAGGTTTTTATGGGGGATTCTCGAGCCACCAACGTTGCTGAAAAAGGGAAAGTCTTACTAAAATTAACTTCTGGGAAAACAATTGCCCTACAAGATGTACTTCATGTGCCCGATATTCATAGGAATCTTGTGTCCAGGTCTTTGTTGAACAAAGCTGGCATTAAACTTGTGTTTGAGTCTGATAAACTTGTACTTACTCGTAATGGGGAATTTTTTGGGAAAAGTTTTTGTAATGGGGGTTTATTTGTACTTGATGCTTCTGCTGAATTAAATAATAAGAATGCTTATTTTGCTTATATCGTTGAATCTTTGGATATTTGGCATGCTAGATAAGGACATGTGAATGTAGCTTCTATTAAAAAATTGAAACAACTTGAACTTATACCTAATCTTGATAATACCGAGTTTAACAAATGTGAAATTTGCGTAGAAGCAAAACGTGCTAAGAAACCTTTTAAAAGTGTTGAAAGACAAACTAATCTACTTGAGTTAATTCACAGTGACCTAGCTGATTTTAAAAATACTATGAGTAGAGGTGGTAAGAAATATTATATTTCTTTTGTAGATGATATGTCTAGATATACTCGAATTTATCTACTTTCCTCAAAAGATGAAGCTGAAGAAATGTTTATTAAATATAAAGCGGAAGTTGAAAATCAGTTAGAAAGAAAAATTAAAAGACTTAGATCTGACCGTGGAGGTGAATATGATTCGGGAAGTCTTAAAAAATTTTGAGAAATAAATGGAATTATACATGAAACTTCTCCTCCTTATTCTCCACAGTCCAATGGAGTTGCAGAAAGAAAAAATAGAACACTTAAAGATATGATGAATGCTATGTTAATTAGTTCTGGTTTACCTTCTAATATATGGGGAGAAGCTTGCCTTTCTGCAAATTATATTTTAAATAGAGTTCCACACAAAAAGATAGACTCTACACCATATCATTTATGGAAGAAACATACATCTAATTTGAGGTATCTTAAAGTGTGGGGGTGTTTAGCTAAAGTAGCTATACCAGAATTTAAAAAGGAATAAAATTGGACCTAAAATAATGGATTGCATTTTTATTGGGTATGCTTCTAATAGTGCTGCTTATAGATTTTTGGTAATTAAAGATGCAACTAATAATTATCAAAATAATTCAATTTTGGAAACAAAGGATGCAGAATTTTTTGAAAATATATTTCCAATGAAAATTAGAGATGAGGGTAATCCTTCCTCTAGTGAACCTCTTAAAAGGAAAGATAAAGAACCTGTACCTGCATCTACTAGAAGTAAAAGGCAAAAGTTTGAGAAAACTTTTGGTCCAGAATTTATAACTGCTTTTATAACTGAAGATAACCCTAAAACTTATGAAGAAGCAATGAAATCAATTGATGCAAATTTTTGGAAGGATGCTATTAATAGTGAACTATAATCTATTATGTCTAACCATACATGGGAACTAGTTAATTTGCCTAGAGGATGTAAACCTATTGGATGTAAATGGCTGTTTAAAAAGAAGTTAAAAGCTGATGGGTCTATTAATAAATTTAAGGCAAGACTGGTAGCAAAAGGGTTTACTCAAAAGGAAGGTTTTGATTATTTTGACACTTACTCACCAGTGACTAAACTAGCAACAATAAGAATTTTAATTGCTTTGGCTTCTATTCATAAATTGATAATCCACCAATTGTGTGACGCCCCCAAAATTAGGTATACGTGACCCATCTTGGGTCGCCACTTACATGGTACATAAATTCAAATACAACTTAATAATACAACTGTCGTATACAATACGACAAAACATAAACTGTGAGTTTGAATACAAATATTGTCTATTAGAGATTATACAAACTCAAAAGGAGTCCTTATTACAATTATTATTACACTATTTCACAGAATAGTGAAGACTACTAATGCTATCATCTGGCCTGTCACTCCATTCCCCGACTAGTCCCTGCTACGTTCTCATTTCCTGAAGAGAACAATAAAAGTAAAAGGGTGAGCTCAACTAGCCTAGTAGGAAATATTATGACTAAGATAATGCAAAATATATTATCGTTAGCCTTCAACAGTGTTAAACTGATACAATATAACAACCATCAAGTTTAACTGCAGCGGAACAAGCAATCCATTAAAAGAGTCAAGTAGAGAATAAAATCTACTATCTTTTATGATTTAAAAGGTTTTTCATCACTTTTATCGTTGGGACTCAGCTTAATAAATAATCCACATCATCGAATCACCCCTCATTTACGGCCAAAGATATTCTTTAGTATCACGACCACAATTATCCATGCACTTATGGGCCAAGAATATTTGTGTATTCAATAATGGTCATGATCATGCCAACAACAAGCGTCCATCAATGCTATACTGCAGGCTAATGAGGACTTTTTCCACATCATTTGTAACATTACGGTCCATGATTACAATCAATAATCCTCGTCATAATCATACCAAGTCCATCTATGCACTATAGGCCACGATGGCTTTCAACAAAATATTAACATGAGGATGATGACAATGATATAAGAATTCAATAAAAACAAGTTCAAGAATTAATTTATCCAGAACTAATAACGCTCAAATTGTCAACATGATCTTTGCTTTGTAGAGTAAAATTCGAGAATGCTCGAAGAATATTTTCATGAAAAGATATCTTGGATGAAGCGCAAATATCAAGGATATTCCACTAATTTCATTGAGTATAGAAGTCAAAACTTTAACCAACCGAGTATAATAAGGAATGGAATAACAAAAGAAATCACCAGCGTATGATGACCCTTGAGCGGAGTTATTCCAATGTAATAATAAATAATGGAATCAGTCCCAATAAAACGCACAAAAGCAGTATATTCCAACGAATAATAAAAGGCGGAATCGGTCCCATGTAAAAGCATAAACGAGGATATTTCAATGAGAATAATAAAGACGGAACCAGTCCCACAGAGAACGCACAAACAGAATGTTCCAACAGAATGATAAAAAATGGAACAACAGAAGAATTTCACCAAGTATAAGGTTATTCCAACATAATAATAAAGAATGGAATAACAGAAGTTCTCTTCATAGATAAGAAAGAAATAATACTCCCTACGAGTACAACAAATAATATTTCCTACCTTGGAAAAAGCTGATATCTTTGGAATAGTGAGGTGTGATTTTCTTCTTCTTTCTCTCTATAATTTCTCTCTATAATAATCGCTCTAAAGCTTTTGTGAATTGGTGAGAAATGAAGGAAGAATGAGCTTCTATTTATAGGAAAATATAGTTTCGATAATTGCACGTTTTGGGGCTCGAAAATTATAGTACCATACCTCCAACTTTTCTTTCATTTATAATTTAGTCCTGCAAGTATTATCAATCTTGCACCAACTCCCCTAATAGTAAATAATGTGAATCAATAGTTCAATCATGTGAATCAATAGTATAATCATGTGAAAAATACGAATTTCAATATAGTACCTCCATCTATACCTCCATTTTTAATTTAGTCATGCAAGTATTATCAATCTTGCACCAACTCCCCTAATAGTAAATAATGTGATTCAATAGTACACATATGTGAATAAATAGTTATATAATCATGTGAATTAGTAGCAATTAATTGCTCATTTATCCGATAAATTACCCGATTTATCAATATAACCCCTAGACATCAATTATCATCTAATAAATGTCGATTTTCACTAACACAAAAAATTCCTACATAATAAAACTATTTTTATCAAAATATAAATTTTAAAATTTCGAAGTTTGATTTTTCCCTCAAAAAGTCAATCTGTTGACTTTTCTTCACCAAATAGTGAATCCTCAAAAATTTTGTGTTTATAGACTATTTTACTAATTTCATCGTTCGGACTCAAATATCACGTCCCGCGTCTCCAAATTCAACTCTGAACAACATTCATTATTAATATTATAACTCATAATATTTATCAACCAGTCGTTCCTGGAAAGATGGGGCTTTCGATAAGGATTTCTCCTGATTAATACAATGATTAGGTGACCAAACCTCTCCTCGACAAAAATTCTAGACATTGTAAATATTGAAATTTATAATATGAATAACTTTGTCGTCTCAAGTATTGATTTAATAAAAAAACATTTTATGCAGATGATCTTGTGACAATAATTGAATTAATAATATGATAAATATGATCACGTGAATTCTCGTAGCAATAATTGAGTATAACCGAGTGACTTCTCACGTAAGCATCAATAATCAATACCGTGTGCTACTATGCAACCACGTGTATTACTGTTAATAGTAACAGTTAACGGTAAAACTTCCGCCGTTATTTTCATAAAGTATTTTTGTCGTTTTCTCAATCCGAAAATAATTCCGTTGTAGGGGTCCACCAATGATTGTGCCGTTTTACGAATATTCCCTTTTAAAATGAATATTCCCCGACCAATCGAATATTATATAATAACTTGCATACTTTGCAAAATTTATAAATATTACCCACAACTATAACATTATATCAAATCCACGCCATAATATTCAAAAATATATTTCGAGAAAATTTAATCTTTATTCAAAAAATCTGGGGTCTCACAAAATGGACGTTAAAACTGCTTTTTGAATGGAGAGTTAAATGAAGAAATTTATATGTGTCAACCTAAAGGGTTTGTTGTTCCAGGTGAAGAACAAAAAGTGTGTAGACTTGTAAAATCTTTGTACGGTTTGAAACAAGTGCCAAAACAATGGAATGACAAATTTAATAAAACTCTCTTGTCTAATAATTTTGTGACAAATGAATCTGATAGTTGTGTTTATAGTAGATTCAATGAAAATTGTGGTGTGATTCTTTGTTTATATGTGGATGACTTGCTAATATTTGGTACTGATGAGAAAGTTGTGAAAACTACTAAAGATTTTTTATCTTCTAAGTTTGACATGAAAGATTTAGGAGAAGCGAATTTGATTCTTGGCATGCAAAATAAATAAACATGCAAATGGTTTAGTTTTATCACAGTCTCATTATGTGGAAAATATTCTTAAGAAATTTAATTTTTTTAATGAAGAGTCATTAGGAACTCCTTATGACTCTAGTGTGCATTTAAAGAAAAATAAAGAGAATGGTATTGCACAAATTGAATATGCTAGAATCATTGGTAGTGTAATGTATTTAATGAACTGTACTCGACCTGATATTGCATATGCCATTAGTAGACTTAGCAGATACACACATAATCCTTCATAAGATCATTGGAATGCATTGTCACGAGTAATGAGGTTTTTAAAAGGAACAGTTAATGTAGGTGTACATTTTATTGGGAATCCTAGTGTTTTAGAATGATATTGTTATGCTATTTGGGTATCTGATAATGATGAAACAAACTCCACTAGTGGTTATGTATTTACTTTAGGTGGAGGAGCTGTTTCTTGGAAATCTGCTAAACAAACTTGTACTGCTAGATCTACTATGGAATCTGAATTTATTGCTTTAGAATTGGTAGGTACAGAAGCAGAGTGGATAAGGAATTTATTGGCTGATATACCATTGTGGTATAAGCTAATTCCTTCTATCTCTTTGCATTGTGATTCTCAAGCAGCTATTGGCAGGGCAATGAACCATGTTTATAATGGAAAACAGAGGCACATTCGTTTGAGGCATAATATTGTACGAGGACTAATCAGTAACGGGGTTATTTCCATGGAATTTGTGAGGTCTGAAAAGAACCTAGCGGATCCGCTTACTAAGGGATTGAGTAAAAAGGTAGTCCAAGAAGCATCCAGAGGGATGGGACTATTGCCAATATTTTGAGTAAATAATATGTGATGGAAACCCAACCCATGTGATTGGAGATCCCATGAATTGGGTTTAATGGGTAATAACAAGTCATGTAATTATTTAATTAAAGCACTACAATTATTTATATCTCTCCCTGTGTGTATGTGGTGCTTACTGACAAATTGTGATAGGATGAATCATTTAGATTCTTAATGAAACTCATAGCCCTAAAGGGTGGTGTATGTCAGTATAAACTTGATGGGTTCACCTATATAAAGGTGGAAGTGTAGGTCGCTTCCTATGAGAGTCTTTGGCAAACTCTCTAGAGCCTTTATGAAAATCTGGGATATGGCGCATGGCCTAGAACGCGCCCAACTGCGGACTTGTGTGGATTCAGGATTTAAGATATGTGTGCAAGCTCAATTGATTGTATCACAGATAATGGGTTCAAGAATATAATTCACCTATAATCTACAATCATGAGTTTGTTCCACTAAGTGTCCATTCAAACCCACAAGGTATCGACGTTATGTATCTAAAATCCATTACCCTTCTCACTTCCTTTTAATTTTCCTCTCTTTGATAATTTTGGATCATGTGGGGGATTGTTAGTTATGCTTCAAAATCTTATGGTTTTTTCAAAGTCCCACATTGGTTATTTTACGAACTCTCATGGTGCATATTAGTACTTGTTATGGGCTTAGTAACATGGTTGAGGAAATAGGGATGGGCTCGCGCACATGAGGACGGCTAAGGAATTAGGCTAAGCCAAGCTTGGTTCTCGGACTTTCGGCCAGAAAACCTTAGTGCGTGTGTGTGCGCGACACGCCCGCCATGTGAGAGAATGCCGATTCGATTGGATTAACGTCACTGGTGCACCTGTGTAGCCCACTATTTTGGTTAAATCCCTAATTTCTTTTTATACTAAGTCTAGCTTTAATGCCCTAGCCGTTTTTCCCCAAAACGTAAAAACCTTTTTTAGTTCCTTTTTACGTTACTGATTCCCAACGTTCTTCTTCCCGTTGCTTTCCAACGTTCTTCCTGTTTCTTCTTTGTATATATATAACAGTGTCTTATGCTCTTTTCAGTAGCAATTTTTATCGCAAAAATAGTCTTCCTTCTCCTTATTTCTGTACTATTTTTGTTCATGTATTCTGGGCAATCCACAAAGACAGGTCCATAGTCTTCTTCTGTGAGTACACGTAATTGAAGGCTTGCCGTTAAATCCTGGAGGGTGAACGCCATTGGAGCTCAACTATACCAAGGTTTATAACCCGGTGAGGGGTTGAATCACTTTTTAGACACAAGAGCTTTGCTACACCTAAACTTCTTTAAGTATAATGACTAAGTTGTTCCAATTTTGTCCGGCTTTTAGTCTTATTAATATTGCTCTTGCTACTGCTATTTCTCCAACAGATAGTAGGTTTCATCAATATAAGGCATTGGCAATTTCATCTATCAGTCCAAGCTTTCAATAAAGTATTCTTCTGTATAATTTCTATTTTGTGTCAACATATAGGTTTTTAATTCCTTAAATTTCTTTATGTAATCATCTACCTCTCTTTTCTGCATAAGCTTGTGGCAAATGCTTAATTGGGCAAAATGCTTCTTTGGTTTAATCATGTTTTATATGCTGGTTTTTTCAATGTCTTCACAGATACGTAATTGTTGAAGTGTAATATTGTCCGTTTAAAGAGTTAACAATACCCAAGATAAATAGATCTCCTGTTATGACATTCTCTGCTTTCTTTTTTTACAGGATTGGCTATACATCAATTTTTTGATCTTTGAAGGTGTTGATTTTATTGCAATATAAACATGGAGAATTATGTAGCGTTAGAAAATTCTGAAAATGGTTCAGCCAATGATGATTGCTTACCAAGTGCAAATATGAAGTGTAAAGATAATATTGATAATCTAGATGGAGCGTTACAACTTCCAGAGATAGAATTTCAAACTCGTGAAGATTTAATTGGTTTGGTTCAAACATATGCTTTAATGCAAGGTTATGCAACATCGATAAAAAGTTCTACTAAAGATCGTTTTGTGATTATTGGTTGTGATAAAGGATGTACTTATCGGGATAAACTAAAAATTCTAATGGAAAGTCGTAAAAGAAAGACATCATACCGTCTAACAGATTGCCTTTTTAATGTTTGCGGAAGGAAATGGGTTGGGCGACCTTGGGTGCTTGAAATTATAAATGCATGTCATAACCATGATCCTACAGTAGATATGTCGGGTCATCCTTCTTGTCGTCGCTTTTCAAAAAAAGAGTTTGAACGTGTTAAAGAAATGATCAAGTGTGGAATTTCTCCACGTCAAATTCTTTCTTCACTACGACAATGTAATCCGAATCTCAAGGCCGTTTCTAGAACAGTGTATAATGCAAAAGCCAAAGTGCGTAGGGATAATTTGGGTGGTCGTACAATGATTCAAGCTTTGGTTGAAGAACTTGGTGCAAATGGTTTTACTTATGATGTGGAATCTGATTCTACCGGGCACGTGACACGTTTATTTTTTGCTCACCCTATATCAATAGCATTGACTAAAAGGTACTCCCATGTCTTTGTAATGGATTGTTCTTACAAGACCAACAAGTATAAAATGTCGTTACTTGACATTGTTAAAGTATCAAGTTTCAATACATCATTCTACTCATGCTTCACTTTCTTACAAAAAGAGGAAGTGGAAGACTATATTTGGGCTTTAAAGAGATTGGGGGATATTCTTGGTGTTAATTGTGAACCTTTGACTATTGTGACAGATAGAGAGTTGGCATTGATAAAAGCTATTATAGTGGTTTTTCCAACAACATTCAACATCCTATGCGTATGGCACATTGAGAAGAACATCTTGACAAATTGTAAATCTCAATTTCAAGAAGGTGAAGATTGGGAAGGATTTATGAAAAGTTGGAGATTGGTTATAAATTCTCAAAGTGAAGATGAATACAATAGAGTATTGGAGCACTTTAAAAACCAATACAAAGAAAAGACGAATGTTCTCAATTACATCAAAAATACTTGGTTGCATCTAAAAGAACACTTTATTTGTGCATGGACAGAAAAACACACTCATTTTGGAACTCGTGTTACCTCAAGGGCAGAAAGAGCGCATGCAATTCTTAAAAGGTACTTACAAATTTCAATTGGGGATCTTAGTGACGTAAAAAACAAACTATGTCTTGCAATTGAGAATCAATTTCAAGAAATCAAGACACAATTTGAAAGGCATATAAAATGAAAAGTTTGGGAGATGAAGTGTTACATTTAGATGATATACATTCACATTGGAGACTTGACACAAGATCATTTTTGGATAATTATTTTACTCAAAATTGTGAAGAAAGTGAGATATGTGGACTGATTGAAAAGTTGAAGGAAAGATATGTGGAGTGGCCTCTTGAGAGACAACAAGTTGTTCAAAAGAAAATGTATGAACTTTTGGATGGACACGAGTCGTTATTGCATGAGCCTCGTATACAACCCCACAAAGGTCGTCCTACGGGGTCAAAGAATAAGAAGACTACATCTACAAGACGTGATCCTTCTGCTTTTCAGTTTGTAGAAAAGGTAATGAAGTGTAGTATATGCAAAGATCTGAGCCACAATAAAAGTTATTGTCCATTCAAAGATAACCCAAACACTTCACTTTATACTCAATTCATATTTTAATTTTACTAACTTCATTAATTTGATTGATTAAGTAATACTAATATTAGTTTACATACGGTAGTATATATTACTATAATATTGTGTAGCTTTGATATTTCAGTGTTGATCAAGGTGATGGACTATCTGACATATCTTTACCGTAACGCGTTCAAAAAGAAGAAAGGTGCTTCTAATGAAATTTGTTTATATATAATTTGAATGTCTTAAAAATAAACACATTTTTAATGCTTTTATTTTCTTATTGTGTTCATCTATGTCTACAGTTTTGGTGCCAATTTTGGACTGATGATGCACTTGTTGCAAGTTTACATGATGCCAATTTGGACTTTTTGAAGAAAGTGAATTTGATCATTCAACAGTGGAAGAATTTAAAGTTTATGAAAAGATGTTATGTTTAGTTTAATATGTTTTTGAAGTGAACATGTTTACTGTAATGACTGTAATATGAGTGGATTTTTTTTAAGTAATGTTGTCTGTGAAACAATGATATTAGAGTAATCAATTTATGCTATGCTATGTATTTGTTGAGGGTAATTTGGAAAAATAAATTTGGTATTGTTGTTAAGTTTCAGCAGTTACTCAACCATGGTTTAGATGTGGGTCCTACCGTGTGGAAATATAAGAAAACCGTGTGAAAATATCACTTGCCTAATTATAATTAGAAGAATTTAAGTATGTGTTTTGAATTTTGACAATTCAAATTGGATGGTGTAAAGTGTAAACCCAAATTTGGGGGCGTCACATATATTAGTTTTTATATTGAAATTATAATCCGAAATAGAACTAGAAACTCAAGCTTTAATAAAATTTAATTTAGTTATGGCAATTAATTAATTATGAATTTATTATAATTTTTCAATTATTATGTTTTAAAAAAATTCACATATATTATTAACACAATTATTAATTAATTATGAATTTATTAATAAAATGCCATCGTCCACACGGTTAAATTACGAACATTTAATTTGGAGTACAACTGTGCTACACAACAAAACAATTTGGAAGCTGGGACAACAACTATAACTTCAAACCAGATCCACGTCACGTTCGTAGTAGGGGCCCACATCTGCATTATTGGATTGGGCTTCAATGATGGCCACGAGTCTTCATGTTAAGAACTGGTTATAAGTATTGTCCTATTTGAGTAATATTATTTGGATCCATAATACTACGTTGATTAAAAAATTATTATATAAAAAAGATATAAAATAATAGCCATGATTTTAATTGATTATAATTATTACAAAATAACATGTCATTTTATAAATTAATTTTTATAAGTGTAGCAAGATTATGTTTGGGCGATCTGCTTTTTCCCAATAACCTAAGAAGAATAACCAAAATCTAAATCCATTATAAGCGACGATTTTTTTCATTCTTTATAACATTTAACGGTCGCTATAGCCGATCATATATAAGACGACAGTTTGAACCGTATCTATATCTCAGAAAATCGTCGCTATAGCCCGGTTCGTCTTTAATTCGTTAAAGAAAATTTTCCTCTGTTTGAATATCCTACTAATTAACTTTATACCTAAAGTGATATTTATTAATATTTATATAATTATTTTATTATATATAATAATTAAATTTTATTTTTAGTTTAATAATTAAATCATATGATTGATGAATGTATTATCTTTATCATTAAAATTATAATCTCTAAATAATAATAAAATTATAATTATGCTCAAACTCAAATTCAAAATTATAACTATATTTATATTTTTATAATAATAAAAATTAAATTTGGTTTAATGTGAAATAATAAATAATTAAAATAATACATAATAGTTTAATGTGAATTAACCATTGCCACCCCTACATCATTCTATACAATCTAATATGTACGTATAGAGTCCGGATATACATGAACACAAATTTATATTCATAAAAATGTACATGAAATAAATAAAAATAATTAAAAAGAGACTCGGACATTATTATTCTATTTTATTTTTTAATTTTTTAAGTTAAATCGCAATCCAATTTTATAACGAATTTTGTGAAATTGTATATCATTTTCATATAATTTATATTCCCATATTACAACTTTCATATTTTGGCTACAAAACAAAACAATTTGGAAGTTTCGGACAAGCAACTAGTATTATTGATCAGAAGAAAAAAAAAAATTAAACAACCCATATGGGAGGCACTTGGTAGGTAGTCAAGTAGCCGACAATTTGGATCACCGGTCAATTGTTGTTGCAAATTTTGTACAGATTTAAGGGGTGTTTGATAAAAACTGAATGAATTTGAATTTAATTTTGAATATGTATCTGAATCAGAATGAAAAAAATTATTTGATAATTAACATGTCTGAAACATCTTAATGACATATTTTTATTATTTTATCCCTCTGAAAAATTTCAAAGTTGTTATAAATTTAATTAATATTACTTAATATAATAATTAATATTTTTTTAACTTTTTGTTACTTTATTCTGCTTATTCAGCTATTCAGTCAAAAAAATTTGACTTAGCCATTCAGTTTAATCATCTGACTAATTCAGTCGTCTGAATTTTTTTCCAAAACAAACGCACTTAATAGTTGACCGATTCAATCATTTAGCCATTTAGATGTATCTAGTTCTAAACAAACAGCCCTTTAGCAGTTGGAATAAAATTGGTTACACCTAAAAAGTTTTTATTATTAATGTTGAAATTTAATGGGAAAAAAAAAGCATAGTAAAAGAAGTAATTAAAAAATAAAAATAAAAAACATCAAAAAATATTATAATTTGTAATTTGTACTTTTTGTCCTATTTACAATATAATAGTACACATTATTACACATTATTTGCTATAATTATCAATATGACATATATTCAATCAATCTGGTTGACCTTGGGACCATCGTTTAATTTTTAAGGTGGGATTTTAAGGGTATAACTGTCATGCTCAAGGTTTAATTATTATCTTAAACATCGGTAGTGGGGCCAACAACAGCATTATCGGATTGCGCTCAAAGATTGCCACGGATCTTGCATCCGCTCCAAATTAATGGCTAAGTTTTGATTTTTTAAAATTAAATTGATTATTTTTAAAATTAATAATTAAGCATATATAAATATATTTTTAAAATTATAAAATTTGAATTAGTAATAAATTGTATATACTTTCTTTCGGTTATAATCTCTTCACCTATATTTTAACAAAAATAATAAAAAGATTAGTTTTAAAAATGGTCAATTTGACTTTAAAAAATCAAAACTGAACAATTAATTTGAGACGGAGGGAGTAAATTCGGAACGTCCCGCGGATCCAACCGATAAAAAACGGAATTGATCGGCTCTCATCTCCGGTCCCATTCAATTTGTTTTTTTTAATTTGGTTAAAAATCGGTTGATTATCGATTTATTTTTAATCGATAAAATCGGTTAATTGACCCATTGAACCAATTTTTAATTATTTTTTTTGGTTTCAAAAAATTTTTAATATTAAAATTAACCACTATTAGTAATATTTTCATAAAAAATGATTTTTTAATTTTTTTATTAATTATTAATAATATATATTTTTATATATTAATGACGTCACTGGGTCAATAACGGTTTGATCACTGATTGAATTATTTATCCATCCACTCAGTACTTTTTTTCAGTTTGATGACCGATCCAGATATGAGAACCTTAGTTTTGAGTAATGCGTTTATGAATATCTTTTGGAATGTATTTTATAACTAATTTAACCACCAATAATTAACAAACTAGGATCACTCAACTTCCAATTATTGTTGTCTGTCTTAATCTTGAATTATGCATATAAAAGACGCCACTTGTGTTAATTAGGAGGCTATCATTTTCAAGTGATCGAAAAATGCATGATTAAATGGAAATTAACTATAGGGGATTGGTACCTTTGTTTCGATTTTTACCATTTATGACTTATTTAATATACTGTATTTTTGAATGAGCGACCGTATCTGGTGTGGCCCCCAACCCTGCACAAATGTGCTCAGGATGGCGTTGGGCCATCGTGGTACGCTTTGGATGTAAATACTAGTAAGTGGAGTGGAGATGAATATCGATCTAAATTTTCAAGGGCCAAGGATGTATAATCTAAGGTAAACTTAATTTTACAGTGTAAATACGCATGTCAGGAGATGATCTCTCTCTACTTGTCAGTACTGTATTGATCAATTGATCAACTTATCATGAAGTTAACTTCATAATAACCGGATCTATATATTCCAAATATAGGAGGCTCAATTTGTAGAGTTGGTTGGTGGTTTGTGTCCCTTCGACCGGCTCTATAGGGATAAACTCATGTGGGTTGCTCAGCGATGTCATGTCGAAGGACAATTAAGCTGCTCAAGGAATGGCTTGGTGGGAGTCCTCGTGTGACGCCCCCAAAATAGGTATACATCACTCATTCTGAATCGCCAAATACATGTTACAGGATTTAAATACAAACTTAATTAATATAATTGTCGTGTAAAATACGGCAAAACATAGCTGAGTTTTTACACGAATATTGTCTCATAAACAATATCCAAACTCAAATTCAATCATCATTATATTTATTATCACACTAAATAGTGAGGACCACTAAAACAACCATCTCGGACCGTCACTCCATTCTCCGACTAGTCCCGACTACGTTCTCATTTTCTGAAGAGAACAACGAAAGCAAAATGGTGAGATCAACAAACCCACTAAGAAATATTATGACTAAGATAATGCAGAATAAATTATCATTAGCCTTCAACAATGTTAAACTGATAAAATACAATAAACATCAAGTTTAATTGCAGCGAAACAAACAATCCATTAGAAGAGTCAAGTAGAGCATGATATCTACAATCTTCTATGATTTAAAAAGTTTATCATCAATTTTATCGCTGAAACTCAGCTTAATAAATAATCTGCATCATCGAATCATCTCTGCACTACGGGCCAATGATATTCATTAGTATCACGTTCACGAATTATCCATGCACTACAGGCCAAGGATATTCCTGTAATCATCAATGGTCACGATCATGCCAACAATTTTCCATCAATGCACTATGGGCCAATGAGGACTTTTACCACATCATTTATAACACTACGGTCATGATTATACCAAATAATTCCTGGTCAAAATCATACCAATCAACAGTCCATCAATGCACTACAGGCCAATGAGGACTTTCATTACAATATAAGCATGATGATGATGACTATGATATAAGAATTCAATTAAACGAAAGCAAACGATAATTTTTTTAAGATTTATAATTTAATTTATCCATAATTTAAAAACGTCCAAATTGTAAGACCCCAACTTTTATAAATAAAGATGAATTTTCTATAAATATCATTTTTGAATATTATGGAATGAATTTGATATAATGTTATAGTTGTGGGTAATATTTATAAATTTTGCAAAGTACGCAAGTTGTTATATAATATTTGATTGGTCATGGAATATTCGTTTTAACGGGAATATTAAATGCAACCAAGACAATCATTGGTGGACCCCATAACGGAATTATTGTCGGATTGAGAAAACGAAAAATACTTTATGAAAATAACGGCGGAAGTTTTATTGTTAATCTTGTTGAAACACCGGTTATTTAAAAGTACAAGATGTACGGCGTGGTTAGTTAGCGAAAGAAGACATTAGTATTGATTATTGATGCTTACGTGAGAAGTCACTCGGTTTTGTTCAATTATTGCTATAGTAATTCTTTGCGTAATATCTCACGTTATTTGATTCAATTATTGTCAATATTTTATATATTATTAAATCAATAATTGAGACGACAAAGTTATTAATATTATTATTTGCAATATTAATGATGTCAAAAAGTTCTGTCGAGGAGAGGTTTGGTCACCTAATTGCTTGGCATGATAGGAGAAATCTTTATTGAAAAGCCCTCTTTCTGAGAACGACACAGTCGATTAATAGTGTGAATTATAATAATGATGATGCATTTTATTTTATTAGTATTATTAATGTAATAAAATGTAATACTTTTTATATAAAAATGTAATACTTTTATAAAGTTATTCATTTTATTAGACTATAAATAGAATATATTATATTCTATTATGCATAGTGTTTTGCATAGTAAAATCTTTTTATATAAAATGCAAATACTTTATAAAGTTATTTGTTTTATTAGACTATAAATAGAATATATTATATTTTATTATGCGTAGTGTTGCATAATGCATGCATAAATATTTGCATAGTAAAACTTTTTATATAAAATGTAATATACTTTTTATAAAGTTTTGTTTTATTTGATTATAAATAGAATATATTATATTTTATTGCATAGTGCATCATAGTATCCTTTCAATTCTTGTATAAATAGGATGCTTAGTTAGAATTGAAAATCACACCAGAAGTTCAGAGAATTCTCCTTCTATAATCTTGAGCGTATTTCTTTAGAGATTAAGAAAGCTTTGAGCATAGAAATTAGTGCAAGTTTTCTTCAAGAATATCCTCGCCCTACCAATTGAAATACTATTTTTTTATGGTAAGGGATATTATTTGTTGTACTCGTAAGAGATATTATTTGTTGTACTCGTAAGGGGTATTATTTCTTTCGTCTTCATGAAGAGAACTTCTGTTATTCCATTCTTTATCATTATGTTGGAATAACATGTCTATGCGAAGTATCGCATACATGGTGAAATTCTTCTGTTATTCCATTCATTATTATTCTGTTGGAACATTCTGTCTGTGCGTTTACGCATAACCTGGTTCTGTTCTTTATTATTCTGTTGGAACATCCTGTCAGTGCGTTTACGCATGACCTGGTTCCATTATTTATTATTTTGTTGGAATATCCTGTCTGTGTGTTTACGCATGGCCTGATTCCGTTATTTATTATTCTGTTAGAATAACATGTCTGTGCGGTCTATCGCATGCCTGGTGATTTCTTTTGTTATTCCATTCTTTATTATACTCAGTTGGTTAAAGTTTTGACTTCTATACTCTATGAAATTAGTGGAATATCCTTGATATTTACGATTCATCCAATATCTTTTCATGGAAATATTCTTCTGAGCATTTTTGAATTTTACTCCACAAAGCAGTATCATGTTGACAACTTGGACGTTATTGAGTTCATGATAAATTAACTTATAAATCTTTAAAATTTATTCTTGAACTTGTTTTATTGAATTGTCATCATCCTCATGTTTATTATATGTTGAAAGTCATCTGTGGCCTGTAGTGCATAGATGGACTTGGTATGATTATGACCAGGGATTATTCGGTATAATCATGATCGTAATATTACAAATGATGTGGTAAAAATCCTCATTGGCCGTAGTGCATTGATGGACAGTTGTTGGCATGATCATGACCATTAATGAATACACGAATATCCTTGGCTTGTAGTGCATGGATAATATGTGGTCGTGATACTAATGAATATCCTTGGCCGTAGTGCAGGGATGATGTGAATTATTTATTAAGCTGAGTCTCAGCGATAAAAGTAATGAAAAACCTTTTAAATCATAGAAGATAGTAGATTTTATTCTCTACTTGACTCTTCTAATGGATTGCTTGTTCCGCTGCAGTTAAACTTGATGTTTATTATATTTTATCAGTTTAACACCGTTGAAGGCTAACGATAAATTATTCTGCATTATCTTAGTCATAATATTTCTTACTAGGCTAGTTGAGCTCACCATTTTGCTTTCATTGTTCTCTTTAGGAAATGAGAACGTAGCATGGACTAGTCGAGGAACAAAGTGATGGTCCTAGACGGTGCATTAGTAGTCCTCACTATTCTGTGAAATAGTGTGATAATAAATGTAATGAGGACCCCATTAAGTTTGTATATTGTCTAGATGACAATATTTGTATTAAAACTCATAGCATATGTTTAGTCGTATTTTACACGACTGTTTTATAATTAAGTTGTATTTGAATTTTGTACCATGTATTTGGCGACTCAAGATGGGTGATGTATACCTATTTTGGGGTCGTCACAGTTGGTATCAAAGCTTAGGGATATGATCCCTGGCTGAGATGTGAGACAAGAACTAGAAGGGGAAAGATGGGGAATTCCTTCGCTAGTATGACCTACCTAAGTTTATTTGGTATTTAATTGGTCGGTCAGAGTATAAAGATAATATGTGATATGATAACTAACCCTTATTTTGTGGCAGTATCTGAAAATGACATCCGAGAATGTTGAGAATAGCAATGGAGCACAGGAGACCGTTGAGTCTCCACATGTCAATAATCAGGAGAATGTGCATCAGGAAGGCAACAATCCTCATGCAAACAACAACACTGACCAAATGATGAATGATGGAATGTTCAGAGGCTTTATGCAATTCATACAAAATAAGGCGAGAGCGGCTCCTGTCCAAAATGTAGGTGGAAACACTGGCAACTCTCGGACGGTCACCGCTAAACAGTTCAAGGAGATGGGACCACCGGAGTTTATTGGAGAGCCAAAATCACTTAAGGCGGAGATGTGGATAAAGCAGATCACCAAGATATTTGATGTCTTGAAATGCTCCTAGGAGCAAAAGGTTTCCTTTGCCACCTTTATGCTGGGAGAAGAGGCAGATTACTGGTGGGAATCGATAAAGCGTACTCAACCTGCCGCACTGAAGATGTCTTGGGAGAAGTTCCAAGAACTATTCAACGACAAGTACTTTCCCGAAAAAGTATTCGTCATACATGAAAGAGGTAGAGTTCATCAAGTTGGAGCGAAACAATACGACCGTGTCGCGCAAGATAAAGCTAAGTTTGCCGAGTTGTCCCAGTTTGCGTCTCACATGGTTGATAATGAGGAAAGAATGACGCGGATGTTTCTAAGAGGTTTGAAACACGAGATACGTCAATATCTAATTTCTCATAAACTGTGTTTGTATTCAGATGTTGTAAATAGGACTCAGTTATTGGAGCGCGATAACGAGCCAACTCAACCAAGAGAAAACAGCCGACAAAATGATAATACCAGTGGTAGCAGTCATCGAAGCGGTGACAACAAACGTGGAGGGAATCAACATGCCAGAAATGGTAACCACTTCGGTGGTAATCATGGCCAAGACAATAAGTATGGACATTTCAAGAAGAGGAGATTCAACAATGATGGAAAGACGTCATCATCAGCACCCGTGGTTAAGGAAGGAGAACGACCACCTATCATATGCTTCAAATGCGGAGGGGAGGGACATATCAGTCCAAACTGCGCGATGCCATCCAAAGCGTGTTATAATTGTGGAAGTAAAGGTCACCTAGCTCGATTTTGTCGTGCACCGAAGACAAGTCCAGTTGGAACGGTGACACAAAATACCGTCCCAGACAAGTCAAAACCAGTAGTTCAAGGGAGAGCTTTTATTGTGACCTCAAAGAAAGGAAGGAACCCGAACGAGGTCATCACGGGTAAGCTTATCATAAACTCTAGCGAAGTATATACCTTATTTGATACCGGTTCTACCAATTCTTTTATTTCTCCTACTTGCGCTCAACGATTAAATTTGTCTCCGGAGAAATTAGACTTTGACTTATCTGTGGAAACTCCATTGGTAGAAACCTTCATTACGTCCACTGTTTATAAGTCTTGTTTGGTTCAAATCGGTACCCTCACATTACCTGTCAATCTTATTTCATTGAAAATACTTGCATTTGATGTGATTCTAGGGATTGATTGGTTAACTACTCATCATGCAAAAATTGATTGTTTTCGTAAGGTTGTTAGCTTTCATATTCCTAACCAACCTATTATGAGAATTCAAGCAACCAAACCATTAAAATCAATCACTGTCATCTCAAGCCATAAAGCTATTCGTTTAATGAAAAACGGATGTCAAGCTTTCTTAGCTCACGTCACAGATTTAAACAAAAATACATCAGATTTGAATGATATTTCTATTGTTAATAAATTTCCTGACGTATTCCCTGAAGAACTTCCTGGCCTACCCCCAGAGCGTGAAATTGAATTTTGTATCGACCTGGAAACCGATACAAAACCCATTTTCAAATCCCCATATCGAATGTCTCTTATTGAACTTCAGGAGTTAAAGACTCGATTGCAGGAATTGTTAGATATTGGTTTCATTCGTCCTAGTACGTCTCCTTGGGGTGCTCCTGTTCTATTCGTGAAGAAGAAAGATGGGAGTATGCGACTTTGTATTGACTACCAAAAATTGAACCATGTCACCATCAAGAATAGGTATCCGTTACCTTGCTTTGATGACCTATTTGACCAGTTGTAAGGAGCACAATTCTTTTCAAAGATCAATCTTCGTTCTGGATATCATCAGTTGAAGGTTAAAACTGAGGATATTCCAAAGACTGCCTTCAGAACTCGGTACGGGCATTATGAATTCTTAGTCATGTCTTTTGGATTGACTAATGCTCCTGCTGCCTTCATGGATATGATGAATCGAGTATTCAAGGAATATTTGGATCATTTTGTGGTCGTCTTTATTGATGACATCCTTATATATTCCAAAAGCCGTGAATATCATGAGCAACACTTGAGTCTGATACTCCAAAAGCTTCGTGAAAACAAGCTTTGTGCCAAGTTGAAGAAATACGAGTTCTGGCTTGAGGAAGTAACATTATTTGGGCACGTAGTATCAAGCCATGGAATATCTGTTGACCCAGCAAAGATTAAAGCTATTCAAAGTTGGGAGCAACCTAAATCAATGACCGAAGTACGTAGCTTTCTCGGATTAGCTGATTATTATCGGAGATTCGTGGAAGGGTTTTTTCGAATCGTTACTCCATTAACTCAGCTGACTCGGAAAGATATAAAATTCTGTTGGAGCGTGGAATGTGAGAAGAGTTTTTAAGAACTCAAGAGGAGACTCATTTCAGCACCTGTTCTGACAATACCATCTGGCTCGGAGGGATTTGTCATCTACAATGATGCTTCGGGCAAAGGGTTGGGATGTGTTCTCATGCAACATGGGAAAGTCATAGCCTATGCCTCAAGACAACTCAAAGAATATGAGAGGAATTATCCTACTCATGATCTAGAGTTAGCGGTATTTGTCTTCATCGCACTTAAAATTTGGAGGCATTACTTGTATGGGGAGAAAGTGGAGAACTTTACGAATTATAAAAGCCTCAAATATTTCTTCACCCAAAAGGAACTCAACATGCGGCAACGAAGTTGGTTTGAACTGTTGAAAGATTATGATCATACCATCCAATATCATCTTGGAAAAGCGAACGTGGTAGTTGACGCATTGAGTAAAAGATCATATGAGGGTACGAGTGCGATATTGTCAACGCAAAGGCCCATTTTGTGTGACTTGAAAAGGATGGAGATAGAGTTAAAGACTCCGGGGACCTATGTGATGATGGTGAATATACGAGTAGAACTGAATTTAATCGATAAAGTTAAAGCTGCTCAAGCTACAGACCTGGAACTTATGCATATGAGGAAGAAAGTGCAAGAAGGTGCTATGCCGGAAGCAAGAATCGATGAAGAAGGAATACTTCGAGTCAACTCCAGACTTTGTGTTCCTAACGACCCTGATTTAAAGTATAAAATCATGATGGAGGCGCATAACACACCGTTTGCAATCCATCCCGGGAGTACAAAAATGTATCGTGATCTTCGTCATATATTTTGGTGGAGCAATATGAAGAGAGATATAGCGCTGTTTATCTCAAGGTGTCTAACTTGTCAATGAGTTAAGGCGGAGCATCAAGTACCAAAAGGTCCATTGCAACCACTTGAAATTCCAAAATGGAAGTGGGAGCACATTACCATGGATTTCATTACCGGTCTTCCTAAGGTTTATCAAGGCATAGATGCGATTTGGGTCATTGTTGATAGATTGACCAAGTCTGCTCATTTCTTACCGATACGAGAAACTTATACACTTGAACGTCTTGCTCGTATGTACATAAATGAGATTGTAAGACTGCATGGTATGCCAGTATCCATAGTTTCTGATCGAGACCAAAGATTCACTTCATGATTTTGGGTTAGTTTGCAGAAAGCCATGGGCACAGATTTACGATTTAGCTCGGCATATCATCCTCGCATTTAATCTGGCGGTGGAGAGGACTATTCAAACTCTTGAAGATTTATTAAGACTCTGTGTCCTTGACTTCAAGGGAAGTTGGGATAAGTTCTTACCATTAGTGGAGTTTTCCTACAACAACAGTTATCAAGCAAGTATTGGCATGGGTCCATTTGAGGCGTTGTATGGAAGAAAGTGTCGTTCTCCAATATGCTGGGATGAGGTGGGTGAAGCAACGTTGCTGGCACCGGAGTTGGTACATATGACTATGAAAAAGATTCAAACGATCTGGCAACATATAAAAACCTCACAAGATCGACAAAAGAGTTATGCTGATCTTCATCAAAAGAACGTGGAATTCAATATTGGAGACCATGTGTTGTTACGTGTTGGTCCATGGAAAGGAGTTACGAGATTTGGAAAGAGAGGAAAGCTCAATCCTCGATTCATTGGCCCATTTTTAATCCTCGATCGAGTAGGAACTGTGGCCTATAGACTCGCTTTACTGCCAAGTATGTCTCGTGTTCATAATATTTTTCATATTTCCATGTTACGTAAATATGTGGAAGACTCGAACCAAATTATTGAGTTAGAACCGGACGAAATAGCGGAAGATTTGACATATGAAGAGGTTCCTGTTCAAATTTTGGATAAGAAGGAACATATCTACGCTCCAAGGTTATACCTCAAGTCAAAGTTTTGTGGAGAAACCACGATGTTGAGGAAATGACCTGGGAGTTCAAATCTGAAATGATTTTTTTGAAATGAAATCAAGGTATCCTTACCTCTTCGACATACCAGGTACGTACCCTAATTTCGAGGGAAAAATTTCATAAGAATGGGAGGTTGTAAGACCCCAACTTTTATAAATAAAGATGAATTTTCTATAAATATCATTTTTGAATATTATGGAATGAATTTGATAAAATGTTATAGTTGTGGGTAATATTTATAAATTTTACAAAGTACGCAAGTTGTTATATAATTCGATTGGTCGGGGAATATTCGTTTTAATAGGGAATATTCGTACAACGGCACAATCATTGGTGGACCCCACTGTGACACCCCCAAAATAGGTATACAACACCCATTTTGAGTCGCCAAATACATGGTACATAAAGCAAACTACAACTTCAATAATATAATTGTCGTGCAAAATACAACAACACATACTGTGAGTTTAAATACAAATATTGTCTTCTAGACAATATTCACACTCAAATAAGTCCTCATTAAAATTATTCAAACACTATTTTACAAAAATAGTGAGGACTGCTAAAACAACTTTCTAGAACCATCACTCCGTACCCCGACTAGTTCCTGCTATGTTCTCACCTCCTGAGAAAAATGGAACAAAAAGGAAAAGGGTGAGCTCAACTAGCTCTGTAAAGAATATTATGACTAAGATAATATACAACAAATTATCGTTAGTCTTCAACAGGGAAAAATCTGATCAAATATAATAGACAACAAGTTTTAGATCAACAACTGCAGCGAAAACAGCAATCCATTATAAGAGTCAAGTAGAGAATGAGTTCTACTATCTTCTATGATTTAAAAGTCCATCATCAATATTTTATCAACCAGAATAACAATCAATATACATCTTTAATCAAATATTCATCTTTGCACTACAGTGCCAAAGATATTCATTTTGTATCACCAATTAATCATGTTCATCTCAACACTGCTCATCTTTGCACTACGGGCCAAAGATATTCATCGATTAATCATTTATCTTTGCACTACGTGCCAAAGATATTTAGTAATATCATCATTTAGGACCGAGGATGATGAAAATATTTTAAAGAAAATGAATCCCAGTGAGACAGAAGGACAAATAGTAGGGATTCGTATAACGGTTTATCCAAGATCAATAATACTCCATAATAACCAATTTTGAAGCAAAATTCAAGAATAAAGATCAAAACATGGATACAATCAAAGATAGTAACCATAATAGACATCTTGGACAAAAAGAAGAAAATTTCATTTTTTATGAATGAATTGTCGTATATCGTGAATAGTAACCCCGACACAAAAAGTTCTAAATTTGATAAAAATTTCAGATCAATACTTCGGCATAATGATCTTGAAGAAATAATATCATATATGAAGAAAATAACATCCCTTACCTCAAAATAACCGTACTTCTGACTGAATTTCGGATATAGTGCTGACAGAAACTTGTACTAAAAAATATAAACTCACAAAGTATCTAAATACTCACAAAATACGCTCGATAATATATAGAGTGAAAGAGAGAAAGCATATGTTTCTGGTGTGATTTTTAATTCTAACTTAGCCCTCTATTTATAGGAAAATATTAGCAGACTTGACCTGCAACTTGATGGCTTTACCTGCAACTATTCCCACCCACCACATTTGAATTAAAATTCAGCACATTTCTTCACCAACAATAAGTGGGACCCACTCAATTCTAGAATTTTCTACCAAAATGCTAAATTCGGATACTTCAACAATTTCTGAACCAGTCACCTCTTAAAATTCATAACAAATCATACGCTCATTTTTAACGGTTCAAAATTTGTGGACATATACTCAACTTATAATTGTATAACATATCCAAAAATTACAACGATTCAACGGTCGGATTAACAATTATAACTCACGCAATATATCTCAAAAACACTTGTTTAATTTTTAATACCTCCATTCCGACAAAAATACTGATAAAACACCTCAACATTAACTCCTTTATTTTTAACCACAATAAATATATCCAACATTTATATCCACATAAAATAAATATTTCTTTATCATATGAATCAATAATTAATTATTCACAAATAATATTATAGAATCACATTTATGACAACCAGGCCGCTCCTAGGAAAGAGGGGGCTTTCCGATAAGGATTTCTCCTTACTGGCGCGCAATAAGGTGACCAAACCTCTCCTCGATAGAACTTTCTAGACATTGCCAATAATGCTATCTAATAATATTATTCAAATAATATGGATTATTGATCTAATAATGAAGATACTGTGCAGTGACAATCATTGAACAACAATAATATAAAATATCAACGCAACAATTATTGAATCAATAAAATAAAATATTGAACAGTAACACTTGTGTGACGCCCCCAAAATTAGGTATACATCACCCATCTTGGGTCGCCACTTACATGGTACAGAATTTAAATACAACTTACTAACATAACTGTAGGTATACAATACGACATAAATCGTGAGTTTAAATACAAATATCGCTCTACTAGATATTATACAAACTCAAAAAGAGTCCTCATTACAATTATTATCACACTATTTCACGTAATAGTGAGGACTACTAATGCTATCTTCGTAACCATCACTCGCTTCCCCGACTCGTCCCCAAATATATTCTCATTTCAAAGAGAATAAAGTGAAAGAAAGGGTGAGCTCAACTAGCCCAAAGAAGAAATATTATGACTAAGATAATGCGTAATAAATTATCAATAGTCTTCAACAATGTTAAACCGATAAAATACAATAGACAACCAGCTTTAACTCATAATGAATATGCAATCCATTAAAAGAGTCAAGTAGAAAATAAAGTCTACTATCTTTTAGGTTTTAAAAGTTTTTTCATCATCATATAATAGGCGAGACTCACTTTTAATAAATATTCCACATCATCGAATCATCCCTTCACTACTACCAAGGATATTCTTTAAGATCACGACGACCACAATTATTCATGCACTACGGGCCAAGAATATTTGTGTATTCATTAATGGTCATGATCATGCCAACAATCGCCCATCAATGCACTACTACCATCGAGGATTTTTACCACATCATTTGTAACATTACTACCATGATTACAATCGAATAGTCTCTCGGTCATAATCATACCAAGTCCATCTATGCACTACAGTGCCACAAATGACTTTTAAAAAAATATAAACATGAGGATGATGACAATGATATAAGAATTCAATAAAACAAGTTCAAGAATTATTTTATTCAGAATTATTAACGCCCAAATTATCAACATGATATATCGCTTTGTAGAGTAAAATTCAAGAATGATCGTAAGAATATTTTCATGAAAAGATATTGGATGAAACGCAAATATCAAGGATATTCCACTAATTTCATGGAGTATAGAAGTCAAAGTTTTAACCAACTCGGGTATAATAAAGAATGGAATAACAAAAGAAATCACCATGCATGCGATAGATCGCATGCATGTGTTATTCCAATGTAATAATAAAGAACGGAACCAAATCGTGTGAAATTCACACCCATGATGTTCCAATGTAAATAATAAAGATGGAACCGCATCCGGTGTAAAACATACGTATAGGATATTCCAACAAAATAATAAAGATTTTAACCAGTCCTGTAAAAAACACACGCATGTGATGTTCCAATGTATAATAAAGATTTTAACCAGTCCTGTAAAACACACGCATGTGATGTTCCAACGTAATAATAATAAAGATTTTAACCAGTCCCAGGTAAAACACACAGATGTGATGTTCCAAATGTAATAATAGAAGAATGTCACCAAGTATAGGGTAAACCACTTATACAAAAGTTATTCCAATGTAATAATAAGCAATGGAATAACAACAGCTTCTCTTCATGAATAAGAAAGAATAACACCCTTACATTTGGTAGAGATTTGAATACCGCAGCAGCAGTAAGAACAAAATACTCTTCTTCTTTCTCTTATTCTCTCTATACTTTCTCTCTCTATAGCTTGAATGAATTCGTGAAAATAATGAAGCCCTAGGCCTCTATTTATAGAAGATTTCTAGTCTAAGACCGTCGTGTGAAAAGGCAAGTGGCTCGATTTGACTAATGATGTGAAAAGAAAAGTGGTTTGACGCTCAGTAATGTGAAACGACAAGTGGTTCGACGCTCAGTAATGTGAAACGACAAGTGGTTCGACGCTCAGAATGTGAAACGACAAGTGGTTCGACGTCTGGTAAAGGTAATTACTATTAACGAAGGTAAATACTATCGACGAAGGTAAATACTATTCACAAGGGTAATTACTATCGACGAAGGTAATTACTATCGACGAAGGTAAATACTATTCACAAGGGTAATTACTATCGACGAAGGTAATTACTATCGACGAAGAGACTCTTAGATGATGACATACGAGCCCCCATAAAATAATCAAACTTACCACAAATCATTTTTTTCATCAACACATATTTAATCTTTCAACAATTATTAATCATTTATAACTTGTCGCCTCAATTATTGATTTAATACTATAACATATTATACGTATGATACCGTGACAATAATTGAATCAATAATATAAGAGATATGATGCAAAGAATTATCAGTAGTAATAATCGAGCATAGCCGAGTGACTTCTCACGTAAGCATCAATAATCAATACCGCAAAGTGCTACTACGCAACTACGCCAGACATCGCATTTTTTTACCACCGGGTAGTTCAACAGCTTTTAATTGGTAACACCTCTGCCGTTATTTTTATAAAATGTTTTGACGCTTTCTCAATCCGACAATAATTTCACTGGGGGGTCCACCAATGATTGAGCCATTGTATTAATATTCCCCGACAAAAAGAATATTCCCCACCAAACGAATATTTTATAACAACTTGCATACTTTGTAAAATTTATAAATATTACCCACAACTATAACATTATATCAAATTTATTCCATAATATTCAAAAATAATATTTATAGAAAAATTCATCTTTATTTATAAAAGTTTGGAGTCTTACAACCTCCCTTCTTATGAAATTTTGCCCTCGAAATTAGGGTACGCGACCTGTATGTCAAGAAGTAAGGATACCTTGATTTCATTTCGATTTTAACTCCCAAGTCATTTCCTCAACATCGTGGTTCCTCCACAAAACTTTGACTGAGGTATAACCTTGAGCGTAGAATATGTTCCTTCTTATCCAAAATTTGAACAGAACCTCTTCATACGCCAAATCTTCCGCTATTTCGTCCGGTTCTAACTCAATAATATGGTTCGGGTCTTTCACATATTTACGTAACATAGATATGTGAAAACGCATGAACACGAGACATATTTGGCGGTAAAAGCGAGTCTATAGGCCACGCTTCCTACTCGATCGAGGATTAAAATGGACCGATGAATCGAGGGTTAAGTTTTCCTCTTTTCCAAATCTTGTAACTCCTTTCCATGGAGCAACTCTTAACAACACACGATCTCCTATATCGAATTCCACGCCCTTTCGATGAAGATCAAGATAACTCTTTTGTCGATTTTGTGAGGTTTTATACGTTGTTTGATCGTTTGATCTCTTTTCCGTAGTCATACGTACTAACTCCGGTCCCAACAAACGTTGCTTCACCCACCTCATCCCAAAGATATCGAGAATGACACTTTCTTCCATACAACGCTTGAATGGAGCCATGCCAATACTTGCTGATAACCGTTATTGTAGGAAAACTCCACCAATGGTAAGAACTTGTCCCAACTCCCTTGAAATCAAGGACACAGAGTCTTAATAGATCTTCAAGAGTTTGAATAGTCCTCTCCACCGTCCGTCCGTCTCGAGGATGATATGCCGAAAGCTAAATCGTAAGTCCTGCGCCCATAGCTTTTTGCAAACTAACCCAAAATCGTGAAGTGAATCTTGGGTCTCGATCGTAAACTATGGATACCCAAGATACCATGCTTACACAATCTCGCTTATGTACATACGAAAGCAAGACGTTCAAGTGTATAAGTTTCTCGATCGGTAAGAAATGAGCGGACTTGGTCAATCTATCAACAATGACCCAAATCGCATCAACGCCTTGAGAAACCTTAGGAAGACCCCAGAAACTAAATCCATGGTAATGTTCTCCCACTTCCATTCGGAATTTCAAGTGGTTGCAATGGACCTTTTGGTACTTGATGCTCCGCTTAACTCGCTGACAAGTTAGACACCTTGAGATAAACAAATTATCTCTCTCTCTTCATATTTGCTCCACCAAAATGTATATTTAATATCATGATACATTTTGGTACTCCCAGATGGATTGCAAATGGTGTGTTGGCGCCCCATCATGATATTATACTTTAAATTAGGGTCGTTAGAAACACAAAGTCCGGAGTTGACTCAAAGTATTCTTTCTTCATCGATTCTTGCTTCCTAAGATAAGACCTTCTTGCACTTTTTTCCTCATACGCATCGCCTCCGTGTCCGTAGCTCGAGCGCCTTTAACTTTATCGATTAAAGTCGGCCTTCTACTCAGATACTCGCTTATCATCACATGCGTCCCTCGAGTCTTTAACTCTATCTCCATCCTTTGCAAGTCACACAAAATGGGCCTTTGCGTTGACAATATCGCACTCAGACTTGATATATGATTTTCTACTCAATGCGCCGCCTACCACGCTCGCTTTTCCGTGATGGTATCGATGGTATGATCATAATCTTTCAACAGCTTCAAGTCAACGCCGTTGTCGCATGTTGAGTTCCTTTTGAGTGAAGAAATATTTGAGGCTTTTATGATCCGTAAAGATCTCCACTTTCTCCCCATACAAGTAATGCCTCCAAATTTTAAGTGCAAAGACAACAAATGCCAACTCTAGATCATGAGTAGGATAATTCCTCTCATATTCTTTTGAGTTGTCATGCGAGGCATAAAGCTATAACTTTTCCATGTCAGATAAGAACACATCCCAACCCTTTGCCTTCAAGCATCACCAGATGACAAATCCCTCCGAGCCGGATGGTATTGTCGTAACAGTCATAAATAAGTCTCCTCTCGAGTTCTTGAAAACTCTTCTCACATTTTTCGCCCAACCAAACTTTGTATCTTTCCCGAGTCACCGAAGTCATGGAGTAGCGATTCGAGAAAATCCTTCCACGAATCTCCGATAATAACCAAATTAAACCGAGAAAGCTACGACTTTCTGGCCATCGATTTAGGTTGTTCCCACTTTGAATAGCTTCAATCTTTGCTAGGTCAATGAGATATTCCATGACTTGATACCACGTGCCCAAGGAATGCTACTTCTTCAAGCCAAAACTCGCATTTCTTCAACTCGCATAAAGCTTATATTCACGGCTTTTGGAGTGTCACCTCAAGTGTTGCTCATGATCTTCACTTTTGGAATAAATAAGGATGTCATCAATAAAGACGACCACAAAGTGATCTAAATATTCCTTGAATACTTGGCTCATCATATCCATGAAGGCAAAGAGGAGCATTAGTCAATCCAAAGGACATGACTAGGAATTCATAATGCCCGCATCGAAGTTCTCAAAGCCGCCTTTGAATGTCACGGCTTCTAATCTTCAATTGGTGATATCCTAAATGAAGATCAATCTTTGAAAAGAATTTGGCTCCTTGCAACTAGTCAAACAGTCATCAATACGCGGGCAATGGATACCTATTTTTTTGATGGTGACATGATTCAACTCCCGATAATCAATACAAAGTCGCATACTCCCATCTTTCTTCTTCACGAATAACAGAGCACCCCAAAGAGAAGTACTAGGACGAAATAAAGCCAATGTCTAACAATTCCTGCGCAGCTGGGTCTTTAACTCCTCAAGTTCAATAGAGCCATTCGATATGGGGCTTTGGAAATAGGTTTTAGATCGTTCAAGGTCGATACAAAATTCAATTTAACGCCTGGGGTAGGCCAGAAGTTCTTCGGAATACGCCAGAAATTTTTTAACAATAGGAATATCGCTTAAAACTCGATTTATTTTTATTTAAATCATGATATGAGCTAAGAAAGCTTGACATCCGCTTTTCAATAAACGAATAGCTTTATGGCTTGAGATGACCGTGATTGATTTTAATGGTTTGGTCGTTTGAATTCAGATAATAGGTTGATTAGGAATATGAAAGCTAACAACCTTACGAAAAATAATCAATTTTTGCATGATAAGTAGTTAACCAATCAATCCTGTAATCACGCCAAATGCAAGTATTTTTAATGAAATAAGATCAACAGTAATGTGAGGGTACCGATTTGAACCAAACAAGACTTATAAACAAAGTGGATGTAATGAAGGTTTCTCCCAACGGAGTTTCCACAGATAAGTCAAAGTCTAATTTCTCCTGAGTCAAATTTAATCGATGAGCGCAAGTAGAGAAATAAAAGAATGGGTAGAACTGTGATCAAATAAAGTATAGACTTCATTAGAGTTTATGATAAGCTTACCCGTGATGACCTCATTCGATTCTCGCTCTTTTGGGAGGTCACAACAAATTCTCTCCTCAGACTACCGGCTTTTGAATTTTCCGGGATGGCTTTTTGGTGCCTCCATCCTAGTCGAATTTGTCTTCTGAAAACGACAAAATCGAGCTAAGTGACCTTCTCTTCCACAATTATAACGTGCTTTGACGGCATGACGCAGCTTTGATCGATGTGTCCCTCTCCTCCGCATTTGAAGCATATGATAGGTGGTCTTTCTCCTTCCTTAACAATGGGTGCTTTGGTCGACGCCTTTCCACCATCATTGAATCTCCGCTTTCTTGAAATGTCCATTCTTATTGTTTTGGCCCCGATTACCACCGGCGGGTTACCATATCCGCCCGCTGATTCCTCCACGCTTGTTGTCACCGCTTCATGACTACTCACCGGTATTATAATTTTGCTTACCGCTTCTTTTAGTTGGTTGACTCATTATCGCGCTCCACTAATCGAGCCCTATTTACAACATCCTCAATACAAACACGCTTTATGAGAAATAAGATGTCGACGATCTCCTATTTCAAACCTCTTAAAAACATTCGCGCCATTCTCTCTTCATTATCCACCAAGTGGGACGAAAACCGTGATAACTCCGCAAATTTTGCCTCGTATCATGGCGACACGGCCATATTGTTTTGTTCCAACTTGATAAATTCCACCTCCTTCATGTGGCGAAAACTTTCGTGAAAGTATTTGTCGTTGAATGTACTCCCCGAACTTCTCCCAAGATATCTTCAAGACAACAAAGTTGAGTACGCTTTACCGATTCCCCACCAAGAATCCGCCTCTCACGCAACATAAAGGCGCGCAAGGGAACCTTTTGCTCCTCGGAGCATCCCAAGACATCAAATATCTTGTAATCATTTATCCATGCTTCCGCCGTAAGTGGTTTTGCTTCTCCCTTAAACTCCGGTGGTCCCAGCCTCCTTGAATTGTTTAGCGGTGACCACCGAGAGTTTTCCGTGTTTCCACCCACGCTTTGGATGAGAGTCGCTCTCGCTCATTGCTCCATAAATCGCATAAAGCCTCTCAACATTTGATCATTCATCACTTGGTCGTTGTTGTTGTTTGCATGAGGATTGTCGCCTTCGATGCACATTATCCTCGATTATTGATATGTGGTGAATCAACGATCGTCATACCTCCATTGCTATTCTCAACATTCTCGATGTCATTTTCGACACATCGCCACAAAACAAAAGGTTAATTGACATGTAACAAATTATCCCTATCTTCCGACCAACCAATAAAATAGCACATAAACTTAGGTAGGTCATACTAGCGAAGGTATTCCCCCTCTCTCCCCTCCTAGTACTATTCTCACATCTTAGCCAGGATCATATCCTAAGCTCGATACCAACTATAACGCCCCCAAAATTAGGTATACATCACCCATCTTGGGTCGCCACTTACATGGTATGTAATTTAAATACAACTTACTAACATAACTCGTCGTGTACAATACGACATAAATCGTGAGTTTAAATACAAATATCGCTTACTAGATATTATACAAACTCAAAAAGGAGTCCTCATTTCAATTATTATCACACTATTTCACGTAATAGTGAGGACTACTAATGCTATCTTCGTAACCATCACTGCTTCCCCGACTCGTCCCAAATATATTTCTCATTTCCTCAAGAGAATAAAGAAAGAAAGGGTGAGCTCAACTAGCCCAAGAAGAAATATTATGACTAAGATAATGCGTAATAAATTATCAATAGTCTTCAACAATGTTAAACCGATAAAATACAATGATAACCAGCTTTAATCTGCGCCGAATATACGAATCCATTAAAAGAGTCAAGTAGAAAATAAAGTCTACTATCTTTTAGGTTTTAAAAGGTTTTTCATCATCATTATAGCCGAGACTCACCTTTTAATAAATATTCCACATCATCGAATCACCCCTCGCACTACTACCAAGGATATTCTTTAAGATCACGACCACAATTATTCATGCACTACGGGCCAAGAATATTTGTGTATTCATTAATGGTCATGATCATGCCAACAATCGGCCCATCAATGCACTACTACCATCGAGGATTTTTACCACATCATTTGTAACATTACTACTCATGATTACACCAATAGTCTCTCGTCATAATCATACCAAGTCCATCTATGCACTACAAAAGCCACATTTGACTTTAAAAAATATAAACATGAGGATGATGACAATGATATAAGAATTCAATAAAACAAGTTCAAGAATTATTTTATCCAGAATTATTAACGCCCAAATTATCAACATGATACTCGTTTTGTAGAGTAAAATTCAAGAATGATCGTAAGAATATTTTCATGAAAAGATATCGATGAAACGCAAATATCAAGGATATTCCACTAATTTCATGGAGTATAGAAGTCAAAGTTTTAACCAACCGGTATAATAAAGAATAGAATAACAAAAGAAATCACCATGCATGCGATAGATCCGCACGCATAAAAGTTATTCCAACCAATGTAATAATAAATAATCGGAACCAGTGTCGTGAAATTCACACCGCATACGATGTTCCAATGTAATAATAAAGATGGAACCCGCATCCTGTAAAACACATGTATAGATATTCCAACAGTATAATAAAGATTTTAACCAGTCCTGTAAAACACACGCATGTGATGTTCCAACAGAATAATAAAGATTTTAACCAGTCCTGTAAAACACACGCATGTGATGTTCCAATGTAATAATAATAAAAAGATTTTAACCAGTCCTGTAAAACACACGCATGTGATGTTCCAATGTAATAATAGAAGAATGTCACCAAGTATAGGGTAAACCACTTATACAAAGTTATTCCAATGTAATAATAAGCAATGGAATAACAACAGCTTCTCTTCATGAATAAGAAAGAATAACACCCCTTACATTTGGTAGGAGATTGAATACCGCAAGTAGCAGTAAGTAAAAAATACTCTTCTTCTTTCTCTTATTCTCTCTATACTTTCTCTCTCTATAGCTTGAATGAATTCGTGAAAAATAATGAAGCCCTAGGCCTCTATTTATAGAAGATTTCTAGTTTAGCACCGCCGCAGTGTGAAAAGGCAAGTGGCTCGACGACTAATGATGTGAAAAGAAAAGTGGTTTGACGCTCAGAATGTGAAACGACAAGTGGTTCGGCATAATGTGAAACGACAAGTGGTTCGACGCACTGTAATGTGAAACGACAAGTGGTTCGACGTCTGGTAAAGGTAATTACTATTAACGAAGGTAAATACTATCGACGAAGGTAAATACTATTCACAAGGGTAATTACTATCGACGGTAAGGTAATTACTATCGATTTAGGTAAAATACTATTCACAAGGGTAATTACTATCGACGAAGGTAATTACTATCGACGAAAGAGACTCTTAGATGATGACATATGAGCCCCCCATAAAATAATCAAACTTACCACAAATCATTTTTTTTCATCAACACATATTTAATCTTTCAACAATTATTAATCATTTATAACTTGTCGCCTCAATTATTGATTTAATACTATAACATATTATACGATGATGATCTCGTGACAATAATTGAATCAATAATATAAGAGATATGATGCAAAGAATTATCGTAGTAATAATCGAGCATAAATGAGTGACTTCACGTAAAGATCAATAATCAATACCGTGTGCTACTACGCAACTACGCCAGACATCGCATTTCTTTACCACCGGTAGTTCAACAGCTTTAATTGTAACACCTCCGCCGTTATTTTTATAAAATGTTTTTGACGCTTTCAATCCGACAATAATTCATTGTGGGGTCCACCAATGATTGAGCCATTATACTTAATATTCCCCGACAAAAAGAATATTCCCCACCAAACGAATATTTTATAACAACTTGCATACTTTGTAAAATTTATAAATATTACCCACAACTATAACATTATATCAAATTTATTCCATAATATTCAAAAATAATATTTATAGAAAAATTCATCTTTATTTATAAAAGTCGGGGTCTTACATAATCGTAATAATAGAAATATCATTCAAAATCGCTGACTCTCATCCAAGACTTGGATAACACATGTAATGAAGGTTTATCCTAACTGAGAGTTTCAACTATAAGTCAAAATCTAACTTCTTCTGAGTCGATTTAAACGCTGAAATATAAGCAAGAGAGATAAAAGAATGGGTAGAACCAGGTATCAAATAAGGTATAGACTTCGCAAAAATTTATAATTAACTAACCCGTGCTAACTTAGTTCGGGTTACTCGCTCTTTGAGAAGTCACGAAAAACGCCTTTCCGAAAACCACCGACTTTGTTTTGTCCATATCCACCTTTGGTGCCACCGTCCCCAACCGGACTTGATTTCGCTGAGACAAAATCGAGCTATGTGACCGCTTTTTCCACAATTAAAACATATCTTGGAAAGTCAGAATAGTTTGAACTTATATGTCCCTCCTCTCCGCATCTGTAGCATCTAACTGATGGTCGTTCTCCTCCCCAAGAATTTGTTCTTTGGTCTTTGGTGTTTTTCTTGACGCCTTCCGTCATCGTTAAATCTTCTCTTCTTGAAATTTCCACTTGAATCATTTCTTCTATTATCTTGGCCATGATTACCACGTAAGTGGTTACCATTTACGCATGATAATTTCTTCCACGATGGTTATCATTGTTCACGACGATCGTTGTCACCCTGCATTTATTATTATCGTGTTGTTGCTCGTTATCCTTCGGTTGGGCTGGCTCATTATCGCGCTCCAATAACTGAGCCCTATTCACTACATCTGAATATAAACAAATTTTGTGAGAAATTAGGTATTGACGTATTTCGGGTTTCAAACCTCGCAGAAACATTCGCGTCATTCTCTCCTCATTATCAACCAAATGGGATGCAAATCGGGACAACTCCGCAAACTTAGCTTCGTACTGTGACACGTTCATATTGTTTTGCTCCAGCTTGATGAACTCAACCTCCTTCATGTGACGAATACTTTCGGGAAAGTACTTGTCATTGAATAGTTTCTAAAATGTTTCCCAAGACATCTTTGAAAGCGGTGGTCAGGTACGCTTCTGAGACTCCCACCGGTGAGTCCGCCTCACCGCTAAACATAAAGGTGGCAAATGGAACCTTCTATTCTCTCGTGCATCCCAAGACATCGAATATCTTGGTAATTTGCTCGACCCACGCTTTCGCCATGATCGGATCCGGCTTCCCTTAAATTCGTGGTCCCAACTCTTTGAACCGCTTTTTGTGACAAGCGTGCATTGCTATCATTTCCACCAGATTCTGCGTACACGAGTTTCCCTCGTCTCGGTTTTCATAAAATGCAAAAACTTCGAACATCCCATCATTCATCATTTGTTCTAGGTAGTGTTGTTTACAAGAGGATTATTGTCTTCCCATTGCGAGTTCACCGGTTTGTAACTTCAAAGGTTGTTCCACGCCTCATACACTCCATTGTTAACGCTTCTCGTGACCATTCTTAATTATCGCCATAAAACAAGGGTTAATTAAACAAATTAACATATCACATAATATCCCTATATTATGACTGACCAACAAATAAGCTTAGATAGGACACATTAGCGAAGGATTTACTCATCTCTCCCCTCCTAGTTCTATTCCCCTATCTCCGCCAGAGACCATATCCCTAAGCTCTGATACCAACTATGACACCCCCAAAATAGGTATACAGCACCCATTCTGAGTCGCCAAATACATGGTACCGAAAGCAAACTACAACTTCAATAATACAATTGTCGTGTAAAATACGACAACATATACTGTGAGTTTAAATACAAATATTGTCTTCTAGACAATATCCACACTCAAATAAGTCCTCATTACAATTATTCAAACACTATTTTACAGAAATAGTGAGGACTGCTAAAACATCTTTCTAGAACCATCACTCCGTATCCCGACTAGTTCCTGCTATGTTCTCACCTCCTGAGAAAAATGGAACAAAAAGGAAAAGGGTGAGCTCAACTAGCCCAGTAAAAAATATTATGACTAAGATAATATACAACAAATTATCGTTAGTCTTCAACAGGGAAAAATCTGATCAAATATAATAGACAACAAGTTTTAGATCAACAACTGCAGCGGAAACAGCAATCCATTATAAGAGTCAAGTAGAGAATGAGTTCTACTATCTTCTAAGATTTAAAAGTCCATCATCAATATTTTATCACTGTAACAACAATCAATATACATCTTTAATCAAATATTCATCTTTGCACTACAGGCCAAAGATATTCATCAGTTAATCATTTATCTTTGCACTACAGGCCAAAGATATTTAGTAATATCATCATTTAGGACTGAGGATGATGAAAAATATTTTAAAGAAAACGAATCCAGTGAGACAGAAGGACAAATAGTAGGGATTCGTATAACAGCTTATCCAAGATCAATAATACTCCATAATAACCAATTTTGAAGCAAAATTCAAGAATAAAGATCAAAACATGGATACAATCAAAGATAGTAACCATAATAGACATCTTGGACAAAAAGAAGAAAATTTTATTTTTCGGTGAATAATGTCGTATACGTGAATAGTGCCGTATACGTGAATAGTAACCCCGAAACAAAAAGTTCTAAATTTGATAAAAAGTTCAGATCAATACTTCGGCATAATGAACTTGAAGAAATAATATCATATATGAAGAAAATAACATCCCTTACCTCAAAATAACCGCATTTATTTGAATTTCGAGATATAGTCTTGTGAAAACTTGTACTAAAAAATAGAAACTCACAAAGTATCTAAATACTCACAAAATACGCTCGATAATATAGAGAGAGAAAGAGAGAAAGCTTATATTTCTGGTGTGATTTTTAATTCTAACTTAGCCCTCTATTTATATGAAAATATTAGTAGACTTGACCTGCAACCTGATGGCTTTACCTGCAACTATTCCCACCCACCACATTTGAAATAACATTCAGCACATTTCTTCACCAACCACAAGTGGGGCCCACTCAATTCTAGAATTTTCCACCAAAATACTAAATTCAGATACTTCAACAATTTCTAACCAATCCACCTCTTAAAATTCATAACAAATCATACGTTCATTTTTAACGGTTCAAAATTTGTGGACATATACTCAACTTATAAATGTATAACATATCCAAAAATTACAACGATCCAATGGTCGGATTAAAAATTATAACTCACGCAATATATCTCAAAAGCACTGGTTTAATTTTTAATACCTCCATTCTGACAAAAATACTGATAAAACACCTCAACATTAACTCCTTTATTTTTAACCACAATAAATATATCCAACATTTATATCCACATAAAATAAATATTTCTTTATCATAGGAATCAATAATTAATTATTCACAAATAATATTACAGAATCACATTTATGATAACCAAAGGTAGCTCCCAAAGAAAGAGGGGATTTTTTCGATAAGGATTTCTCCTTACTGGCACGCAATTAGGTGACCAAACCTCTCCTTGACAGAACTTTCTAGACATTGCCAATAATACTATCTAATAATATTATTCAAATAATGTAAGACCCCAACTTTTTGAATAAAAATGAATTTTCTATAATTATCATTTTTGAATATTATGGAATGAATTTAATATAATGTTATAGTTGTGGGTAATATTTATAAATTTTTCAAAGTATGTAAGTTGTCATATAATATTCGATTGGTCGGGGAATATTCGTTTTAAACAGGAAATATTCGTACGATGGCACAATCATTGGTGGACCCCACAACAGAATTATTGTCGGATTGAGAAAACGACATAAATACTTTATGAAAATAACGGCGAAAGTTTTACCATTAATAATGTTGAACTACTCTAAGAGTAAAATTACGATGAATACGCTGTGGTTGCATAGTAGTACACTGCAGTATTGATGCTTATGTGATAAGTCACTCGGTTTTGTTTTATTGGTATTATTAATATAATAATACGTAAAATCTTTTATAATAAAATGTAATAATTTTATAAAGTTATTCTATAAATAGAATATATTATATTCTATTATGCATAGTGTTGCATAATTCTGCGCATAGTGTTTTGTATAGTAAAATCTTTTTATATAAAATGTAATACTTTTATAAAGTTATCTATTTTATTAGATAATAATTAGAATATATTATATTTTATTATGCATAGTGTTTGCATAGTGCTGCATAGTGTTTGCATAGTAAAATCTTTTATAAAGTTATTCATTTTATTAGATTATAAATAGAATATAATATATTTTATTTAAAAGATTTTGCTTTAAATATGGACCGTTAGATTAAAGTAAATTAATCTGGACTGTTCATGGATTAGTTACTATGCATTTCATTTTTCTATAAATAGAAGCTCATTCCTTTATTATTTTCTTACGAATTTACTGAACTCTAGAGAGAGACTATAGAGAGATAGAAGAAAAGTATTTTGCTACTTTTATATTCAGCTTTTTTTTTACTGTAGAAGGGTGTTATTCTTTCTTATTCATGAAGAGAGTCATTGTTGTTATTCCATTTCTTATTATTCATTTGAATAACCTATATCGTAGTCTACCCTATACTTGGTGACATTCTTCTTCATTATTCTTTGAAACATCCTGTCAGTGTGTTTTATCTGGGACTGGTTCCGTCTTATTATTATTTTGTTGGAACATCCTCATCTGCAGTGTTTTACACCTAACCGGTTCTTATTATTATTCATTGAATAACTCCGTCATGCTCAGTACCGCATGCATGGTGATTTCTTTTGTTATTCCATTCTTTATTATATTTAGTTGGTTAAAGTTTTGACTTCTATACTCCATGAAATTAGTAGAATATTCTTGATATTTGGGCTTCATCCAGTATCTTTTCATGGAAATATTCTTCTGATCATTCTTGAATTTTACTCTACAAAACAGTATCATGTTGACAATTTGGATGTTAATAATTCCTGGATAAAATAATTCTTGAACTTGTTTTATAGAATTCTTATATCATTGTCATCATCCTCATGTTTATATTTTGTTGAAAGTCATCTGTGGCCTCAGTAGTGCATGATGGACTTGGTATGATTATGACCAGGATTATTCGGTTAATCATGACCGTAATATTACAAATGATGTGGTAAAAGTTCTTATTGGCCCGTAGTGCATTGATGGACGATTGTTGGCATGATCATGACCATTGATGAATACACAAATATCCTCGGCACAGAGTGCATGGAATTTATGGTCGTGACCCTAATGAATATCCTTGGCGTAGTAAGGGGGATGATGTGGATTATTTATTAAGTCGAGTCTCAAATATAAAAGTGATGAATTACTTTTTAAATCATAAAAGATAGTTGATTCTATTCTCTACTTGACTCTTTTAATGGATTGCTTGATCCGCTGCAGTTACACTTGATGTTGTTATATTTTATTAGTTTAACATCTGTGTTGAAGGCTAACGATAATTTATTCGCATTATCTTAGTCATAATATTTCTTCTTGGGCTAGTTGAGCTCACCCTTTCTTTCACCGCTTCTCTTCGTGAATGAGAACATAGCGAGGACTAGTAGTCGGGGAACGGAGTGACGGTCCCCGAGGATAGCATTAGTAGTCCTCACTATTCTATGAAATAGTGTGTTAATAATTGTAATGAGGACTCCTTTTGAGTTTGTATAATCTCTAGTAGACAATAATTGTATTCAAACTCACAGTTATGTTTTGTCGTATTGTACACGACAGTTGTATTAATAAGTTGTATTTGAATTTTGTACCATGTATCTAATGACCCAAGATGGGTGATGTATACCTAATTTTGGGGGCGTCACAGTTGGTATCAAAGCTTAGGGATATGATCCCTGGCTAAGATGTGAGACTAGAACTAGGAGGGGAGAGACGGGAAATTCCTTCGCTAGTATTACCTACTTAAATTTATTTTGTATTTAAATTGGTTTGTCAGAGTTTAGAGATATTATGTTACATGTCAATTAACCTTTGTTTTGTGGCAGTATCTGAAAATGACATCCAAAAATGTTGAGAATAGCAATGGAGCACAAGAGACCGTTGAGTATCCACATATCAATAATCAGGAGAATGTGCGACAATCCTCATGCAAACAACAACACTGACCAAATGATGAATGATGGATTGTTCAGAGGCTTTATGCAATTCATGCAACAAAGAAAGCAGAGCGGCTCTGCTCAAAATGTAGGTGGAAACATCGAAATTCTCGGTGATCTCATCGCTAAATAGTTCAAGTAGCTTGGACCACCAGAGTTTGAGGGAGAGCCAAAACCACTTATGGCGGAAGCATGGATAAAGCAGATCACCAAAATATTTGATATCTTGGGATGCTCCGAGGAGCAAAAGGTTCCTTTTGCGCTTTTTATGTTGCTTGCGAGAGAGGCGAGACATCGTGGAATCGGTAAAACGTACTCAACTCCGCCAGATCAAGATGTCTTGGGAGAAGTTCCAAGAGTCGTTTCAACGATAAATACTTTCCCGAAAGTATTCGTCACATGAAGGAGGTGGAGTTTATCAAATTGGAGCAAAACAATATGACCGTGGTCGCAATACGAGGTAAAATTTATGAGTTATCCGGCTTTCGTCCCCACTTGGTGGATAATGAAGAGAAATGGCGCGAATGTATTTAAGAGGTTTGAACCCAGAGATACGTCAACATCTTATTTCTCATAAACTGTGTTTGTATTCAGATATTGTAAATAGGGCTCAGTTGGTGGAGCGCGATAACGAGTCAACGCAATCAAAAGAGAGCAAATAAAGAAAAACGATAATACCAAAGGTGAGAGCGATCATCGAGCGGTGACAACAAGCGTGGAGGAATCAACAAAGCCGAAATGGTAACCACTTCGGTGGTAATCGTACAAAAAACAATAAGAATGGACATTTCAAGAAAAGGAGATTAAACAATGATGGAAAGACGTCAGCACCAGCAACCGTTGTTAAGGAATGAGAAAGACCACCTATCATATGCTTCAAATGCGGAGGGGATGGACACATCAGTCCAAATTGCACGATGTCGTCCAAAGCATGTTATAATTGTGGAAGAAAAGGTCACTTAGCCCAATTTTGTCGTTCACCGAAGATAAATTCAACTAGGATGGAGGCACCAAAGGTTGTCCCAGAAAAGTCAAAGCCGGTAGTGCAAGGGAGAGCGTTTGTTGTGACCTCCCAGAAAGCAAAGAACCCGTATGAGGTCATCACGGGTAAGCTTATCATAAACTCTAGCGAAGTCTACACTTTATTTGATAACGGTTCTACCCATTCTTTTATTTCTCCTACTTGCGCTCAACGATTAAATTTGACTCCGGAGAAATTAGACTTTGACTTATCTGTGGAAACTCCGTTGGGAGAAACCTTCATTACATCCACGGTTTATAAGTCTTGTTTGGTTCAAGTTGGTACCCACACATTACCTGTCGATCTTATTGCATTAAAAATACTTGCATTTGATGAAATTCTAGGGATTGATTGGTTAACTACTCATCATGCAAAAATTGATTATTTTCATAAGGTTGTTAGCTTTCATATTCCTAATTGACCTATTATGCGAATTCAAGCAACCAAACCATTAAAATCAATCACTGTCATCTCAAGCCATAAAGCTATTCGTTTATTGAAAAACGGATGTCAAGCTTTCTTAGCTCATGTCACAGATCTAAACAAAAATACGTCAGTTTTGAATAATATTTCTATTGTTAATGAATTTCGTGACGTATTCCCTGAAGAACTTCCTGGCCTACCCCCAGAGCGTGAAATTGAATTTTGTATCGACCTTGAACCCGGTACAAAACCCATTTCCAAAGCCCCATATCGAATGGCTCCTATTGAACTTCAGGAGTTAAAGACCTAACTGCAGGAATTGTTAGACATTGGCTTTATTCATCCTAGTACTTCTCCTTGGGGTGCTCCTGTTCTATTCGTGAAGAAGAAAGATGGGAGTATGCGACTTTGTATTGATTATCGGGAGTCGAATCATGTCACCATCAAAAATAGGTATCCATTGCCACATATTGATGACTGTTTAACCAACAAGCAAGGAGCCAAATTCTTTTCAAAGATCGATCTTCGCTCCGGATATCACCAATTGAAGATTAGAACCACGACATTCTAAAGACTTTCTTCGTAACTCCTAGACGGGCATTATGAATTCCTAGTCATGTCCTTTGATCGACTAATGCTCCTCGCCGCCTTCATGGATATGATGAACCGAGTATTCAAGGAATATTTGGATCACTTTGTGGTCGCCTTTATTGACATCCTTATTTATTCCAAAAGCCGTGAAGATCATGAGCAACACTTGAGGTCGACACTCCAAAAGCTTCGTGAATATAAGCTTTATGCCAAGTTGAGAAATGCGAGTTCGGCTTGAAGAAGTAGCATTCCTTGGGCATCGTGGTATCTGCTGACCCAAAGAAAGATTGAAGCTATTCAAAGTCGGGAACAACCTAAATCGATGATCGAAGTACGTAGCTTTCTTTTTAATTGGTTATTATCGGAGATTCGTGGAAGGATTTTCTCTCGATCGCTACTCCATTTCCTCACCGACTTTTAAAGATACAAAGTTCTATTGGAGCGAAGAATGTGAGAAGAGTTTTCAAGAACTCAAGAGGAGACTCATTTTAGCACCAAGTTATGACAATACCATCCGGTTGAGAGGATTTGTCATCTACAAAGTGATGCTTCTAGCAAAGGGTTAGGATGTGTTCTTATGCAACATGGGAAAGTCACAGCCTATGCCTCACGATAACTCAAAGAATATGAGAGAAATTATCCTACTCATGACCTAGAGTTAGCAACTGTTGTCTTCACATTTAAAATTTGGAGGCATTACTTGTATGGGGAGAAAGTGGAGATCTTTACGGATCATAAAAGCCTCAAATATTTCTTCACTCAAAAGGAACTCAACATGCGACAACGATGTTGGCTTGAACTGTTGAAAGATTATGATCATACCGTACAATACCATCCTGGAAAAGCGAACGTGGTAGCTGACACATTGAGTAGAAGATCATATGCGGGTGCGAGTGCAATATTGTCAACGTAAAGGCCCATTTTGTAAGACTTGCAAAGGATGGAGATAGAGATAAAGACTCCAAGGACCCACGTGATGATGGCGAATATACGAGTAGAACCGACTTTAATTGATAAAATTAAAGCTGCTCAAGTTACAGATCCGGAGCTGATGCGTATGAGGAAGAAAGTACAAGAAGGTGCGATGTCGGAAGCAAGAATCGATGAAGAAGGAATACATCGAGTCAACTCCAGACTTTGTGTTCCTAATGACCCTGATTTAAAGTATAAAATCCTGATGGAGGCGCACAACACACCGTTTGCAATCCATCCTGGGAGTACCAAAATGTATCATGATCTTCGACATACATTTTGGTGGGGCAATATGAAGAGAGAGATAGCGCTGTTTATCTCAAGGTGTCTAACGTGTCAACGAGTCAAGGCAGAGCATCAAGTACCAAAAGGTCCATTGCAACCACTTGAAATTCTAGAATGGAAGTGGGAGCACATTATCATGGATTTCGTTACTGGTCTTCCCAAAGTTTTTCAAGGCATAGATGCGATTTGGGTCATTGTTGATAGATTGACCAAGTCTGCTCATTTCTTACCAATACGAGAAACTTATACACTTGAACATCTTGCTCGTATGTACATAAAAGAGGTTGTAAGATTGCATGGTATGCCAGTATCCATAGTTTCTGATCGAGACCCAAGATTCACTTCATGATTTTGGGTTAGTTTGCAAAAAGCTATGGGCACAAATTTATGATTTAGCTCGGCATATCATCCTCAGACGGACGGACAGTCAGAGAGGACTATTCAAACTTTTGAAGATCTATTAAGACTCTGTGTCCTTGATTTCAAGGGAAGTTGGGACAAGTTCTTACCATTGGTGGAGTTTTCCTACAACAACAGTTATCAAGCAAGTATTGGCATGGCTCGCTCGAGGCGTTGTATGGAAGAAAGTGTCGCTTCTCCAAAGATGTCAATGAGGTGGGTGAAGCAACGTTGTTAGGACCGGAGTTGGTACGTATGACTACGAAAAAGATTCAAACGATCCGGCAACGTATAAAAACATCACAAGATCGACAAAAGTGTTATGCTGATCTTCATCGAAAGGACGTGGAATTCGATATAGGAGATCATGTGTTGTTACGTGTTGCTCCATGGAAAGGATTTACGAGATTTGGAAAGAGAGAAAAGCTCAATTCTCGATTCATCGGCCCATTTTTAATCCTCGATCGAGTAGGAACTGTGGCCTATAGACTCACTTTACCGCCAAGTATGTCTCGTGTTCATAACATTTTTCGCATATCCATGCTACGTAAATATGTGGAAGACCCGAACAACATTATTGAGTTAGAACCGAATGAAATAGCGGAAGATTTGACGTATGAAGAGGTTCCTGTTCAAATCTTGGATAAGAAGGAACATATTCTACGCTCTAAGGTTATACCTCAAGTTAAAGTTTTGTGGAGAAACCACGATGTTGAGGAAATGACTTGGGAGTTAGAATCTGAAATGAAATCAAGGTATCCTTACCTCTTCGACATACCAGGTATGTACCCTAATTTCGAGGGTGAAATTTCTTAAGAAGGGGAGGTTGTAAGTGTTAGGTTTGTAATATTCATGAACGCAGTCAAATTGCAAAAATAAGCGAAAACGTGTAAAAATCAGAGTTTAAAATTTTTCAAACCATATACCCGGATCACCCTTTATGCACAATTATTAATTAAACGAAAAATGAAGAACAAGAATCATACCCTTGAAGATTCGAGCTTCCTCGTACAAGTTCACCTCCAATCCTTTTCGCTCAACTTGAATCCACCGGGTTTGGTTCCTTCCTTTGATCAACGTTAGCCACCCAAGTGTTTGGCCTCTGAGGTGATCCACCAAGGAAGAAGAAGGATTTAAGAAGATGGGTGGTTGGCTAACCCTAGTTTTTCTATCTCTATAGAAAAAGAGCGCGTTTCTCAACTCTTGAATAACGTAGTCTTGATATCCGATATAAGACTCCTCTTATAAATATATCAAGTAACCCTATTAAAATAAGGTATTATTTAATTAAACTCTTTTAATTAAATGGGCTCCCTAATCTTATTAGGGATAATTAATTAAACTCCTTTAATTAATTTTCTCCTAATCGTATTAGGAATAAATGAGAGTACTTATATTAAATTAATTCCTAAACTCTTTAGAAATTAAAATAATAATAATAATTATAATAATATTAATAAGACTCCTCTTATTAATTTATATTTAATATTTCTAAAATATTAAATAATAATATTAAGCTATTTAATTTATTCTATCACCATAGATTAAATTAAATATACATAACATATTATTACGATTATGCCATTAACTTCTTAAATAATTATTCTTCATTTTATGGTGTGACCCTTTAGGTTCTCCATATTAAACCTACAGTTGTGAATAAATCAATTAGAACAATTCTAATCTTATTTAAATAAATAAATTAAACAATTAATTTATTTAAATAAATAATATTTATTCTACAATAGGATAAGCCTCCCTAGCGATCAACGACTTTCCGTATAATATAGATTTCAACATTAATCATAAAAGAACCTTTGAGTAAATAGTTACCAGATAATTCAATCCTTCCACCATACAATGTCCCAATTAAATATAAGACATAGAATTTCTCACAAGTCTTATTTTATTTAATTATATGTATTTCGACTCTTAAATGCACAACTCCAAATAATGCAAATTAGAAACTCCTTTCTAATTTCATTCTCGCCGCCAAGGACTACCGGGTTGTCATTTATCGAATCACATAGACATTTCTCTTCTTTTAATAGAAGTGGTAGATTCTTTATCGATCATACATTATCTCCATGTACAACTTATTATACCCAAGCATACCCTTTGATATACCCTAAGGGTCTTAAGGAATAAGTCAAAGTATAACTCATCATACACAAGATACTATGATGATCTCAAGTCCAAGGATCACTTGTACTACTATCACTACAGAATTCCTATTGACAGCAAGTAAAACTCCATTAGGTATTCCTTAGCGAGCCACGCTCAATCGAACTTATTCTCTAATAAGCACCTACATACTTGCTTTAGTGTCTCCACACAAATGATCATGAGATCAATCATCCTCATCCAATGAAGCAAGCAACGTATGTACCAATCTATCCTGATTCACTAATCCCCAATTTAGTAATCCAATGATTGGGAACTATTTTAGTTTTAAGCTTTCTAAGAATTTAGATCTCATTAGAATGATCATCATCATTATTCTAAAAGCATTGCTTAAAACTATGGGTTTATCACATATTATAAAACAAAGATCATGTAGATAATTAAAAGCCTTTAATAAATTAATACTTTTTATTAATAAATGAATAAGATTGTTACAAAGTATATGCTTTATCATCAAACATGATTGGCTTGTGTGCATACTACTTTCAATCTCCCACTTGCACTAAAGCCAATCGCCATTGTATCTTATACTCTTCTTCTCTAAGTGACGATTATCCTATCCCGTCATTGGATAAGCTTTAGTTAATGGATATGTAATATTGTTCATGAGAGTCCACTATCTCTATAGTGATTTCCCATCTTTCAATGATTCTAATAATCAAATGAAAGTGCCACAACACATGTTTAGATACAAGGTGAGACTTAGAACTATTCCTAGTTCGTAAATGAACTTTTAATCCAAACAATCAACTTGCGCACTTCATTTATAGCTATATACTTTGTCTTTATCACTAAACCAAAGAACTCTTTCTTTGTTTGGAACCTTTTCAATTCAACGCATCACTGCTTCAAGGTAACCTTTTACCTTAAAGTGGATTTTTCATCAACAACTTGGTCTCTTCTGAAAAACTTGAGTCTCATTAAGCCCTTTAGTTTTAATTTAGACCCACCATGAATATGATCACATCCTTAGTGCTTAGGTTAAGCACTTTTTAAGATGTTATTCACCGACTCATAGTGAACTTCTCCATAATATGACCGATCAACATCGTGTCTCGTACATTTCATTACATACATGATTGTCACTCATGCGACCTCTCTTTTCGTGAGTCTGTGGGGACTATTAAGAGAGATACACTCCATAAAGACATCGACATGAGACATCTCTTGGAGTTCGCCATGCTAAACCACTTTAGCATCAAATGAATATACGTTCCTTGGGTTAAGTCGAGCATCCTCTTAAATCTATCTATATAGATTTATATCCCCAATTAAGATACTCTTCCAAATCATTCATGGAGGAATGTTTAGACAACTTTATCTTTACTGATTGTAGCATTGGTATGTCATTCCTTATCCGTAGTATATCAACATATAGTACTAGGAATGTCACGATGCTCCCAAATCGACCCTTTTGTACACACTAGGTTCATTCTTATTTTTGATAAAATCAAACTCTTTTGATTGCCTCATCAAAATGAATGTTCCATATTTGAGAAACTTGCTTCAATCCATTTCTCTGGAGTGTCTACAACACTTACCTCATCATATGTAATCGGATCATCATCTTCTATGATGTGTACCTCATCATCATCATCTATGATGAATCCATACCTCCCGTATCTTCTATACTATTCCGAATTATGATTCAACAGTGGTATAATAGGTCTATCTACGTGTTCCTCTTATTTGACTTATAGTATTTTGTGGTTCTTGAACTCTTCAAGATCTATTATCCTCCCACTAGCCCCTTTTAATGATAAACACCTTTATCTTAGAAGGCGTGTTTCGTAACAAACACCTTTTGCTAAGTAGAATTATAGAACATATACCCTAAACTTACTTTAGGATGTCCCACAAATCAGACATGTCAAATCTTGTCCCAAGCTTATCCTTCAAACCTTTTCACATAAGTTGGACAACCCTTATCTTAACATACTTAAGATTAGAATCCTCCCGTCCATAACTTTTATGGAGTTTTGGGGCTGGATTTTGAGGTTACCTTTTCAGTAGATATGCGTACCATTTCTAGGACATGATCCTGAAGGATACCTTTGAAATGTCTCAGAAATCATTTTGGACCGCATCATGTTTAATAAGGTACGATTTTTCATTCGTATACATCAATCAATTATTGCGTGATCGATGTGTCCATTATGAGAAAAACCATTTGAGATGATCTAGAAACTTATTGCACAAGTATTTATTCCTTGATCTAATCAAAGAATCTTAATACTTTACCAATTTGTTTCACTTCTGAATTCTTTGAACCTTTCAAATAATTCACACTTGTATTTCAACAAATACATACATTCAACTCTTTGAATGATCATCTCCTTTTCTCATACTAATTTGTTTAATATGCAAAATTATTTTCATGTAAGTCAAGTATACAAAATTTATTAAGTAATATTCCATTCTATACAAAACATTATTATTATAAATAACAAACAATTGTTCTTAATTATAATACCAAAAATTTTATTGTCCAACAATAAAATGGAAATAATGTTTCTAACAAGAATTGAATACAATAACAACTTATCGACTTAATAGATTTGCCTGTAAGCGATGCTAAACTATAAGTTTCTATAGCTAATGCAACAACCTTTGCTTCATTTTCCACACATAGGATTACTTATCTTTGTTTAACTTTCTACTTCGCTTGGTCCTTCATAAATCTATATTTATGATAACCAAAGTCGGTATCCAATACCAAAGTAGAACCTCGACTTAAAAAAAAAATTTAAATCATGAACAAATTTGTATTTGTAACCAAAACTTCACTAAGCTTCTTTGGTTAGCCTCTCGCAAGATGCTTCTTGCGCTTTCTTTCCAAAGGTCCAGGCTTATTGTAGTGGAAGCAAACTCCTTTGCTATCCGTGATCGCTTTTTGTTCTTATTATCCTTTGTTTTTGCCTTTCTATATACCTTCTTTGAATCGCTTCTTCTTTTCGTAAGATCCTTTGGCCCCTACCAAGAAAGACATGGTCTTTCTTGGTTGAAAAGTGACTCTCATCATTTTTCAACATGTTAAGCAAATCGCCAAGGCGATATCTAGCTTGTTTATATGAAAAATTCACAACAATTGTGAAAGGAGTCCGGAGTGAGTGCAAGATCAAATCTTGGCTCAACTCTCCATCCATGACAAAACCAGTTGTCCTAATTGATCAATCAAATTGATTATGTTAAGAACTTTTGTCTCATCTTATAGTGCCATTGGCCATTCTAGATCGGAAGAGCTCCTTAGATATCTCGATATCTATCGGTCCCATTTTTTCTCACCATCAACTACTTGATGTGAAGGAATATAGTAGGAGTATCCATAGTTTCAGGCTGACGCTGAAGCTTGTTACTCATGGATACGAGCATGATGCATTGAGCCAACTGTGCATCATCTTGCCACTTTCTAAAAGTAGCAATCTCTTCCTCAAAGGCATTATCTGCAACCATTGCAGGGATAGGCATATTAAGGATATAAGATAGCTTTTTAGCCGTGAGAACTATTCTCAATTTCCTTAACAAATCCGTTTAATTCGGTTCGATTAAATAACATCTAATATGTTTCGCAGTGATAGTAATTAAGACATTGTAAAATTTTGTAAATGAATTTGTATTTAACAACATTTTAACATACATTCTTTTATTAATTACCAAAATAATTTAGGTCTTGTTTTAAATTGGTATCTCCCACTATTTTCTTCAAACTATATTACCCTCACTTATATAGTTCGGCAAAATCTAATTAAAGATTTGCTAGTGAGAATAAGGATCCCATTTCAAATGTATATAGCCTTGTGGTGACACAACAAACTATATATAAATAAATAGGTAGACAACTTTTTGTCAATTACATCAACTATGCAACTCCTTTTTCTTTTGCCTCTTAGATTATTTTGATCAAGTGGTGGCACATCCAGAATCAAAATTATCCAAGTTAAGTCCGACCTAGCACTCCATATATTCAAAAATAAAAATATCATCCTTGTGGTGACACAACAAAACAATATTGTTCAATTTTCTTTATAAGCATCAAATGTGATAAATTAACATCTTAAATACTTAATACTTGCCTTGTGGTGACACAACAAACTCATATTAAATATTTAATACTCTATTAATTTTATCATGCTAGAAGGGGACGCTCGATATTCCAAATATCTTTGAACGCTTAGGACTTAATATAAAAAATTGAGGGGTTTGTTATTAATTTGTCTCATCTTGTTTAATACAAGCATTTATATATATATATATAAAAATACGCGTCGTATTAATTAACATGCTAAGCGTGTTTGCATAATATATAATATATATAATATAAGCATGCATATATAATACTATATTCTACCCGGATTGATTATGGACTTTTATTCTAGTTTGGTTCACTAGAGCCACCAAGTGAACCAAAAGGTCAAACCCTAGGGGTGCAAGAATTAATATTTAAATATAACTATTACATTTAAACCCAGTGCTCCATTACAAATCTGGTCTTCAAGCGCCTCCTTTCCTTTGATCTCTAATTTTCTAAAATTAATTCTAACTATTCCTATTACACAACTATTTAAAATAAATAGAAACCTTGATCGCCAATCGAGGGAAGTACATAGGAGGAGATAGAATTTACATTCGTAAAAATTAGAGAAGACGAGGCGCTGCAGAATTCCATTTAATAAAATCCATACATTCATGCATCCAACTAAAATAAAATCCAATCACATCGTCAATTGTCCATAATCAATCTCATTTATTATCATACACATCACCATATGCATCAATAAATAACATTCATCTTATGAATAATAAACATTCAATATATATATTGATATCATTTAATGGGCAAATTTAATTAGTATAAAATCTAATTTTGAATCAAAATAAACTCATTTATTTTAATCCAAATTTAAATTAAAATAAAACTATTTTATTTTAATTTATCCAATTTTGAATAAAATAAACTATTTTATTTTAATCAAAATTTTAATCAAAATAAACTCTTTTATTTTAATTAATTATGGAATCCAATTCCATGTAAAAAAAAAATTCCTTTATTAAAGGTAACACGGATTCTCTTTCCTATTCACAAATAAACTCCTTTATTTTGAATAATATGAAATCATATTTCATATCTAAATAAACTCCTTTATTTAAGGAAATTAGGATTCTTTTCTATTCACAAATAAACTCCTTTATTTTGAATAATATGAAATCTTATTTCATATCTAAATAAACTCCTTTATTTAAGAAACATAGAATCTAATTTTAACTCCAATTAGTTATCATGGAATCCAATTCCAACTCTAATTAGTTAAAATAAAATTTAATTTTAAAATTAAAATAAACCTTTTACTTTAAAATTAAAATAAACCTTTTATTTTAAAATTAAAATAAACTTTTATTTTAATTATAAAATTATTAATATATATATATAATATATAATAATCGTCCCATATTATAAATCAATATATATACATTATATATAATCCGTATGAAACATGGTGACATTTCACGCCTATATGATATCTTGGGAAGTTTCCTTTAATCCTGTATAACTTGAAGTTCAAGATAAACAAGATTCTCTCTATATATAAAATATAATATATGAAATATCATATAATCCATGTGAATGCTTCCTGATATATCATATGCGTGGACACCCTTGCTTATATAATTTCCCTTAAAAGTTATTCACGGATAAAAAACAAAACAGGTTTCGTTTTTTTTTTCTTTTTTATTTATTTATTTTTAAATAAATTTTATACAATAAAATTATGCCCAATTAAATTGTTTTAAACACGTATCAATATACATATCAAATTAAAATAATTAATAATTCGCATAAAGGTTTGGCTCTGATACCACTGTTAGGTTTGTAATATTCATGAACGCAATCAAATTGCAAAAATAAGCGGAAACGTGTAAAAATCAGAGTTTAAAATTTCACAAACCATATACTCGGATCACCCTTTATGCACAATTATTAATTAAACGAAAAAATGAAGAACAAGAATCATACCTCAAGATTCGAAGCTTCTCGTACAAGTTCACCTCCAATCCTTTTCGCTCAACTTGAATCCACCGGCTTGGTTCCTTCCTTTGATCAACGTTAGCCACCCAAGTGTTTGGCCTCTGAGGTGATCCACCAAGGAAGAAGAAGGATTTAAGAAGATGGGTGGTTGGGCTAAACCCTAGTTTTTCTATTTCTATAGAAAAAGAGCGTTTCCAACTCTTGAATAACGTAGTCTTGATATCCCGATATAAGACTCCTCTTATAAATATATCAAGTAACCCTATTAAAATAAGGTATTATTTAATTAAACTCTTTTAATTAAATGGGCTCCCTAATCTTATTAGGAATAATTAATTAAACTCCTTTAATTAATTTTCCTCCTAATCTTATTAGGAATAAATGAGAGTACTTATATTAAATTAATTCCTAAACTCTTTTAGAAATTAAAATAATAATAATAATTGTAATAATATTAATAAGACTCCTCTTATTAATTTATATTTAATATTTCTAAAATATTAAATAATAAATATTAAGCTATTTAATTTATTCTATCACCATAGATTAAATTAAATATACATAACATATTATTACGATTATGCCATTAACTTCTTAAATAATTATTCTTCATTTTATGGTGTGACCCTTTAGGTTCTCCATATTAAACCTATTGTGAATAAATCAATTAGAACAATTCTAATCTTATTTAAATAAATAAATTAAACAATTAATTTATTTAAATAAATAATATTTATTCAACAATAGGGATAAGCCTCTCCTGCGATCAACGACTTTCCGTATAATATAGATTTCAACATTAATCATAAAAGAACCTTTGAGTAAATAGTTACCGCATAATTCAATCCTTCCACCATAATAACCCCAATTAAATATAAGACATGGAATTATCACAAGTCTTATTTTATTTAATTATATGTATTTCGACTCTTAAATGCACAACTCCAAATAATGCAAATTGGAAACTCCTTTCTAATTTCATTCGCTTTGACAAGGACTACCGGGTTGTCATTTATCAATCACATAGACATTTCTCTTTTTAATAAAGTGGTAGATTCTTTATTGATCATACATTATCTCCATGTATAACTTATTATACCCAAGCATACCCTTTGATATACCCTAAGGGTCTTAAGAAATAAGTTAAAGTATAACTCATCATACACAAGATACTATGATGATCTCAAGTCCAAGGATCACTTGTACTACTATCACTACAGAATTCCTATCGACAAAGCAAGTAAAACTCCATTAGGTATTCCTTAGCGAGCCAATGCTCAAAGTGAACTTATTCTCTAATAAGCACCTACATACTTGCTTTAGTGTCTCCACACAAATGATCATGAGATCAATCATCCTCATCCAACGAAAGCAAGCAACGTATGTACCAATCTATCCGGATTCACTAATCCCCAATTTAGTAATCCAATGATTGGGAACTATTTTAGTTTTAAGCTTTCTAAGAATTTAGATCTCATTAGAATGATCATCATCATTATTCTAAAAGCATTGCTTAAAACTATGGGTTTATCACATATTATAAAACAGCATCATGTAGATAATTAAAAGCCTTTAATAAATTAATACTTTGAATAAGATTGTTACAAAGTATATGTTTTATCATCAAACATGATTGGCTTGTGTGCATACTACTTTCAGTAAGACCCCAACTTTTTGAATAAAAATGAATTTTCTATAATTATCATTTTTGAATATTATGGAATGAATTTAATATAATGTTATAGTTGTGGGTAATATTTATAAATTTTACAAAGTATGCAAGTTGTCATATAATATTCGATTGGTCGGGAAATATTCGTTTTAAACAGGAAATATTCGTACGATGGCACAATCTTTGGTGGACCCCACAACAGAATTATTGTCGGATTGAGAAAACGACATAAATACTTTATGAAAATAACGGCGGAAATTTTACCATTAATACTGTTGAACTACTCGGTAGTAAAAGTACAAGAATACTGCTGTGTGGTTGATAAGTAGTACACCAGTATTGATGCTTATGTGATAAGTCACTCAATTTTGTTTTATTGGTATTATTAATGTAATAATACGTAAAATCTTTTTATATAAAAATGTAATACTTTTATAAAGTTATTCTATAAATAGAATATATTATATTCTATTATGCATAGTGTTGCATAAAGTCTCTGCGTAGTATTTTACATAGTAAATTTTTTTATATAAAACAAAATACTTTTATAAAGTTATCTGCGCTTTATTAGACAATAATTAGAATATATTATATTTTATTATGCATAGTGTTTGAATAGTGCCTGCATAGTGTTTGCATAGTAAAATCTTTTATAAAGTTATTCGTTTTTTATATTATAAATAGAATATATTATATTTTATTTAAAAGATTTTGCTTTAAATATGGACCGTCGAGTTAAAGTAAATCAATCTGACCGCTTCATGGATTAGTTACTATGCATTCCATTGTCCTATAAATAGAAGCTCATTCCTTCATTATTTTCTTACGAATTCACTGAACTCTAGAGAGAGAAACTATAGAGAGATACTATAGAGAGATAGAAGAAAAGTATTTTGCTACTTTTATATTCAGTTTCTTTTACGGTAAGGGGTGTTATCTTTCTTATTCATGAAGAGAGCTGTTGTTATTCAATTTCTTATTATTCTGTTAGAATAACCTGTATACGCGGTCTACCCTATACTTGATGACATTCTTCTATTATTCTCATTGGAACATCCTCGTCATGTGTTTTACACCTGACTGGTTCCGCTTTTTATTATTATTCCGTTGGAACATCCTCGTCGCGTGTTTTTTACACCGACTGGTTCTCATCTTTTTATTATTATTTTGTTGGAACATCCATGCGTGTGTTTTTACACCGGACTTGGTTCCGCTCTTTATTATTCTCGCTGGAACATCCTTTCTGGTTGTAAATTTTGCCTCGACTTCGTTCCGTTATTATTATTCTGTTGGAATAACCTGTCTATGCGAAGTATCGTATGCATGGTAATTTCTTTTGTTATTCCATTCTTTATTATACTCAGTTGGTTAAAGTTTTAACTTCTATACTCCATGAAATTAGTAGAATATCCTTGATATTTCAAGGCTTCATCCAAAGATCTTTTCATGGAAATATTCTTCCGATCATTCTTGAATTTTACTCTACAAAACAAAGATTCATGTTGACAATTTGGGCGTTAATAATTTTTGGATAAAATAATTCTTGAACTTGTTTTATTGAATTCTTATATCATTGTCATCATCCTCATGTTTATATTTTGTTGAAAGTCATCTACGTGGCCTGTAGTGCATAGATGGACTTGTTATGATTATGACTAGGGATTATTCGGTGTAATCATGACCGTAATGTTACAAATGATGTGGTAAAAGTTCTCATTGGCCTGTAGTGCATTGATGGACAGTTGTTGGCATAATCATGACCATTGATGAATACACAAATATCCTTGGCCCGTAGTGCATGGAATTTGTGGTCGTGACCCTAATGAATATCCTTGGCCGTAGAAAAGGGGGATGATGTGGATTATTTATTGTCGAGTCTCTCGTGATAAAAGTGATGAATTACTTTTAAATCATAAAAGATAGTAGATTCTATTCTACTACTGACTCTTTTAATGGATTGCTTGATCCGCCGCAGCTTAAACTTGATGTTGTTATATTTTATCGCTTTAACATCATTGAAGGCTAACGATAATTTATTCTCGCATTATCTTAGTCATAATATTCCTTCTTGGGCTAGTTGAGCTCACCCTTTCTTTCACCGTTCTCTTGAGCGATTACGTGGGAATCGGTAAAAGCGTACTCAACTTCGCCGTCATCAAGATGTCTTGGGAGAGAAGTTACAAGAGTCGTTCAACGACAAATACTTTCCCGAAAGTATTCGCCACATGAAGGAGGTGGAGTTTATCAAATTGGAGCAAAGTAATATGACCGTAATCGCAATACGAGGCAAAATTTACGAGTTATCCCTTTGTTTGCGTCCCACTTGGTGGATAATGAAGAAAGAATGGCGCGAATGTATTTAAGAGGTTTGAACCGGAGATACGTCAACATCTTATTTCTCATAAACTGTGTTTGTATTCGGATGTTGTAAATAGGGCTCAGTTGGTGGAGCGCGATAACGAGTCAACGCAATCAAAAGAGAGCATCCGTGAAAAGATAATACCAAAGGAGAGCGATCATCGAGCGGTGACAACAAGCGTGGAGAGAATCAACAGGGCGAAAATGGTAACCACTTCGGTGGTAATCGTAATAAAACAATAAGAATGGACATTTTAAGAAGAGGAGATTCAACAATGATGAAAAGACGTCAGCACCAGCAACCGTTGTTAAGGAACGAGAAAGACCACCTATCATATGCTTCAAATGCGGAGGGGAGGGACACATTAGTCCAAATTGCGCGATATCGTCCAAAGCATGTTATAATTATGGAAGAAAAGGTCACTTAGCCCAATTTTTTCGTTCACCGAAGACAAATTCAACTAGGATGGAGGCACCAAAGGCTGTCCCAGAAAAGTCAAAGTCGGTAGTACAAGGGAGAGCGTTTGTTGTGACCTCCCAGAAAGAAAGGAACCCGTATGAGGTCATCACGGGTAAGCTTATCATAAACTCTAGCGAAGTCTACACTTTATTTGATAACGGTTCTACCCATTCTTTTATTTCTCCTACTTGCGCTCAACGATTAAATTTGACTCCGGAGAAATTAGACTTTGACTTATCTGTGGAAACTCCGTTGGGAGAAACCTTCATTACATCCACTATTTATAAGTCTTGTTTGGTTCAAGTTGGTACCCACACATTACCTGTCGATCTTATTGCATTAAAAATACTTGCATTTGATGTAATTCTAGGGATTGATTGGTTAACTACTCATCATGCAAAAATTGATTATTTTCATAAGGTTGTTAGCTTTCATATTCCTAATCGACCTATTATGCTAATTCAAGCAATCAAACCATTAAAATCAATCATCGTCATCTCAAGCCATAAAGCTATTCGCTTATTGAAAAACGGATGTCAAGCTTTCTTAGCTCATGTCACGATCTAAACAAAAATACGCCGCTTTTGAATAATATTTCTATTGTTAATGAATTTCGTGACGTATTCCCCGAAAAACTTCCCCGGCCTACCCCAGAGAGCGTGAAATTGAATTTTGTATCGACCTTGAACCCTAAGACAAAACCCATTTCCAAAGCCCCATATCGAATGGCTCTATTGAACTTCGTGAGTTAAAGACTCAACTACAGAATTGTTAGACATTGGCTTTATTCGGTCCTAGTACTTCTCCTTGGGGTGCTCTTGTTCTATTCGTGAAGAAGAAAGATGGGAGTATCGACTTTGTATTAATTATCGGGAGTCAATCATGTCACCATCAAAAATAGGTATCCATTGCCACGTATTGATGACCTGTTTGACCAGTTGTAAGGAGCCAAATTCTTTTCAAAGATTGATCTTCGTTCCGGATATCACCAATTGAAGATTAGAACCGATGACATTTCAAAGACGGCTTTCAGAACTCGGTACGGGCATTATGAATTCCTAGTCATGTCCTTTGGATTGACTAATGCTCCTGCTGCCTTCATGGATATGATGAACCGAGTATTCAAGGAATATTTAGATCAATTTGTGTTCGTCTTTATTGATGACATCCTTATTTATTCCAAAAGCCGTGAAGATCATGAGGAACACTTGAGGCTGATACTCCAAAAGCTTCGTGAATACAAGCTTTATGCCAAGTTAAAGAAATGCAAGTTCTGGCTTGAGGAAGTAGCATTCCTTGGGCACGTGGTATCAAGTCATGGAATATCTGTTGACCCAGCAAAGATTGAAGCTATTCAAAGCTGGGAGCAACCTAAATCGATGATCGAAGTAATAGCTTTCTCGGCTTAGGCTGGTTATTATCGGAGATTCGTAGAAGGGTTTCTCGAATCGTTACTCCACTAACTCAAATTTCGACTCGAAAAGATACAAAGTTTGGTTGGAGCGAGGAATGTGAGAAGAGTTTTCAAGAACTCAAGAGGAGACTCATTTCAGCACCTGTTCTGACAATACCATCTGGTTCGGAGGGATTTGTCATCTACAGTGATGCTTCGGGCAAAGGGTTAGGATGTGTTATCATGCAACATGGGAAAGTCATAGCCTATGCCTTACGACAACTCAAAGAATATGAGAGAAATTATCCCACTCATGACCTAGAGTTAGCAGCTGTTGTCTTCGCACTTAAAATTTGGAGGCATTACTTGTATGGGGAGAAAGTGGAGATCTTTACGGATCATAAAAGCCTCAAATATTTCTTCACTCAAAAGGAACTCAACATGCAACAACGACATTAGCTTGAACTGTTGAAAGATTATGATCATACCATCTAATACCATCTTGGAAAAGTGAACGTGGTAGCTGACGCATTGAGTAGAAGATCATATGCGGGTGCGAGTGCAATATTGTCAACGCAAAGGCCCATTTTGTATAACTTGCAAAGGATGGAGATAGAGATAAAGACTCCAAGGACCCACGTGATGATGGCGAATATACGAGTAGAACCGACTTTAATTGATAAAATTAAAGCTGCTCAAGTTACAGATCCAGAGCTTATGCGTATGAGGAAGAAAGTACAAGAAGGTGCGATGCCGAAAGTAAGAATCGATGAAGAAGGAATACATCGAGTCAACTCCAGACTTTGTGTTCCTAACGACCCTGATTTAAAGTATAAAATCACGATGAAGGCGCACAACACACCGTTTACAATCCATCTTGGGAGTACCAAAATGTATCATGATCTTCGATATACATTTTGGTGGGGCAATATGAAGAGAGAGATAGCGCTGTTTATCTCAAGGTGTCTAACGTGTCAATGAGTCAAGGCGGAGCATCATGTACGAAAAGGTCCATTGCAACCACTTGAAATTCCAGAATGGAAGTGGGAGCACATTACCATGGACCTGGTTCCATTCTTTATTATTCTCGTTGAATATCCGTCTGCATGCGTTTCTGTACCGACCGGGTTCCGTTATTTATTATTCTGTTGGAATAACCTACCACAAAAGGGCCTATCGCATGCATGGTAATTTCTTTTGTTATTCCATTCTTTATTATACCCAAATGATTAAAACTTTGACTTCTATACTCCATGAAATTAGTGGAATATCCTTAATATTTAAGCTTCATCCAAAGATCCTTTCATGGAAATATTCTTCTCAAGATTCTTGAATTTTACTCTACAAAGCGGTATCATGTCGACGATTTGATGTTATTGGTTCCTAGATAAATTAATTCTTGAACTTGTTTTATTGAATTCTTATATCATTGTCATCATCCTCATGTTTATATTATATTGAAAGTCATCTCGGCTCAGTAGTGCATAGATGGACTTGGTATGATTATGACCAAAGACTATTCGGTGTAATCATGGCCGTCGTAATGTTACAAATGATGTGGTAAAAATCCTCAAAGGGTGGCCGTGAGTGCATTGATGGACAAATTGGCATGATCATGACCATTAATGAATACACAAATATTCTCGGCCCAGTAGTGCATGAATAATTGTGGTCGTGATACTAAAGAATATCCTCGCCGTAGTAGTGCGGGGTGATTTGATGATGTGGAATATTTATTAAAGTTTCGAGTCTCAAATTATAACAATGATGAAAAACCTTTTAAAATCATAAAAGATAGTAGATTTTATTTTCTACTTGACTCTTTTAATGGATTGCTGGTTCCGCTATAGAAAAACTTGATGTTCATTATATTTTATCAGTTTAACACTGTTGTAGGCTAATGATAATTTATTCTGCATTATCTTTGTCATAATATTTCTTCTTGAGCTAGTTGAGCTCACCCTTTCTTTCACCGCTCTCTTCGTGAAATGAGAATATAGCTGGGACGAGTCGGGGAACGGAGTAATGGTCCAGAGGATAGCATTAGTAGTCCTCACTATTCTGTGAAATAGTGTGATAATAATTGTAATGAGGACTCCTTTTGAGTTTGTATGATCTCTAGTAGACAATATTGTATTCAAACTCACGCTTTATGTCGTATTGCACACCTTACGCTTATATTAGTAAGTTGTATTTAAATTCTGTACCATGTATCTGACTACCCAAGATGGGTGATGTATACCTATTTTTGGGGGCGTCTCACTTGGTATAAGAGCTTAGGGATATGATCCCTGGCTAAGATGTGAGAATAGTACTAGGAGGGGAGAGACGGGGAATACCTTCACTAGTATGACCTACTTAAGTTTATGTGCTATTTTATTGGTCGGTCAGAATATAGGGATAATATGTTACATATCAATTAACCTTTTGTTTTGTGGCAATATCTGAAAATGACATCTGAGAATGTTGAGAATAGCAATGGAGCACAGGCGATCGTTGATTCACCACATATCAATAATCAGGATAATGTGCATCAGGAAGGCAACAATCCTCATGCAAACAACAACACTGACCAAATGATGAATGATCAAATGTTCAGAGGCTTAATGCAATTTATGCAACAGCAGGCGAGAGCGACTCCTGTCCAAAACGTAGGTGGAAACACGGAAAACTCTCGGGCGATCACCGCTAAACAATTCAAGGAGCTGGGACCACTGGAGTTTAAGAGAGAGCCAAAACCACTTCTAGCGGAAGCATGGATAAAGCAGATTACCAAGATATTTGATGTCTTGGGATGCTCCGAGGAGAAAAAGGTTCCCTTTGCCGCCTTTATGTTGCGCGGAGAGGCAGATTACTGGTGGGAATCGGTAAAACGTACTCAACCTGCTGTACTGAAGATATCTTGGGAGAAGTTCCAGGAGCTGTTCAACGACAAATAATTTCCATAAAGTATTCGCCACATGAAGGAGGTGGAGTTTATCAAGTTGGAACAAAACAATATGACCGTGTCGCAATACGAGGCAAAATTTGCGGAGTTATCACGGTTTACGTCCCACTTGGTGGATAATGAAGAGAGAATGGCGCGAATGTTTTTAAGAGGTTTGAAGTCGGAGATACGTCAACATCTTATTTCTCATAAACTGTGTTTGTATTCAGATGTTGTAAATAGGGCTTAGTTAGTGGAGTGCGATAATGAGTCAACGCAACTAAAGAAGCGCAAAAGCAAAATTATAATACCGAAGAGAGTAGTCATCGAAGCGGTGACAACAAGCGTGGAGGGAATCAACAAAGGCCGGATATGGTAACCACTTTGGTGGTAATCGTACAAAAACAATAAGAATGGACATTTCAAGAAAAGGAGATTCAACAATGATGGAAAGACGTCAAGACCAAAGACCGTTGTTAAGGAAGGAGAAAGACCATCTATCATATGCTTCAAATGCGGAGGAGAGGACACATCACCAAATCGCTACCATGTCGTCAAAAGCATGTTATAATTGTGGAAGAGAAGGTCACTTAGCTCGATTTTGTCGTTTATCAAGACAAATTCAGCTAGGATGGAGGCACCAAAGGTCATCCCGTAAAAAGTCAAAACCCAGAGTCGAAGGGAGGCGTTTGTCATGACCTCCCGAGAGCAAGGAACCCGAATGAGGTCATCACGGGTAACCTTATCATAAACTCTAATGAAGTCTATACTTTATTTGATACCGGTTCTACCCATTCTTTTATTTCTCTACTTGCGCTCATCGATTAAATTTGACTCGGAGAAATTAGACTCGACTTATCTGTGGAAACTTCGTTGGGAGAAACCTTCATTACATCCACCGCTTTATAAGTCTTGTTTAGTTCAAATTGGTACCCTCACATTACTGTCGATCTTATTTCATTAAAAATACTTGCATTTGACGTGATTCTAGGGATTGATTGGTTAACTACTTATCATGCAAAAATTGATTATTTTCGTAAGGTTGTTAGCTTTCATATTCCTAACCAACCTATTATGCGAATTCAAGCGACCAAACCATTAAAATCAATCACGGTCATCTCGAGCCATAAAGCTATTCGTTTATTGAAAAACAGATGTCAAGCTTTCTTAGCTCATGTCACGGATTTAAACAAAAATACGTCAGTTTTGAACGATATTTCTATTGTTAATAAATTTCCTGACGTATTCCCCGAAGAACTTCCTGGCCTACCTCCAGAGCGTGAAATTGAATTTTGCATCAACCTTGAACCCGGTACAAAATCTATTTCCAAAGCCCCATATCGAATGGCTCCTATTGAACTTCAGGAGTTAAAGACCCAACTGTAGGAATTGTTAGATATTGGCTTTATTCGTCCTAGTACTTCTCCTTGGGGTGCTCCTGTTCTATTCGTGAAGAAGAAAGATGGGAGTATGCGACTTTGTATTGATTATCGGGAGTTGAATCATGTCACCATCAAAAATAGGTATCCATTGCCACATATTGATGACCTGTTTAACTAGTTGCAAGGAGCCAAATTCTTTTCAAAGATTGATCTTAGTTCCGGATATCACCAATTGAAGATTAGAACCGTGACATTCTAAAGACTGGCTTTCGAACTCCGATGACGGCATTATGAATTCCTAGTCATGTCCTTTGGATTGACTAATGCTCCTCGCCGCCTTCATGGATATGATGAATGAGTATTCAAGGAATATTTGGATCACTTTGTGGTCGCTCTTTATTGATGACATCCTTATTTATTCCAAAAGCCGTGAAGATCATGAAGCAACACTTGAGGCGACACTCCAAAAGCTTCGTGAATATAAGCTTTATGCCAAGTTGGAGAAATGCGAGTTCGGCTTGAAGAAGAAGTAGCATTTCTTGGGCACGTGGTATCAAGTCATGGAATATCTGTTGACCCAACAAAGATTGAAGCTATTCAAAGTCGGGAACAACCTAAATCGATGATCAAAATCGTAGCTTTCTCGGTTTAGTGGTTATTATCGGAGATTCGTGGAAGGATTTTCTCGAATCGCTACTCCATTTCCTCACCGACTTCGGAAAGATACAAAGTTCGGTTGGAGCGAAGAATGTGAGAAGAGTTTTCAAGAACTCAAGAGAGACTTATTTCAAAGACTGCTTACGACAATACCATCCGGTTCGGAGGGATTTGTCATCTACAAAGTGATGCTTCGAAAAGGGGTTGGGATGTGTTCTTATGCAACATGGAAAAGTTATAGCCCATGCCTCGCGATAACTCAAAGAATATGAGAGGAATTATCCTACTCATGATCTAGAGTTGGCATTTATTGTCTTTACACTTAAAATTTGGAGGCATTACTTGTATGGGGAGAAAGTGGAGATCTTCTGAATCATAAAAGCCTCAAATATTTCTTCACTCAAAAGGAACTCAACATGCGACAATGACGTTGGCTTGAACTGTTGAAAGATTATGATCATACCATCCAATACCATCCTGAAAAGCGAACGTGGTAGTAGACGCGTTGAGTAGAAGATCATATGCAAGCACGAAAGTGCGATATTGTCAACGCAAAGGCCCATTTTGTGACTTGCAAAGGATGGAGATAGAGTTAAAGACTCTGTGGACGCATGTGATGATAGCGAGTATACTGAGTAGAACCGACTTTAATCGATAAAGTTAAAGCCGCTTTCAAGCTACGGACACGGAGGTGATGCGTATGAGGAAGAAAGTGCATGAAGGTGCTATCTTGGAAGCAAGAATCGATGAAGAAAGAATACTTTGAGTCAACTCTGGACTTTGTGTTCCAAACGACCGATTTAAAGTATAATATCATGATGGAGGCGCACAACACACACCATTTGCAATCCATCTCAGGAGTACCAAAATGTATCATGATATTCGCCATACATTTTGGTGGAGCAATATGAAGAGAGAGATAAGCATTTGTTTATCTCAAGGTGTCTAACTTGTCAACGAGTTAAAGCGGAGCATCAAGTACCAAAAGGTCCATCAGAACCACTTGAAATTCCGAATGGAAGTGGGAGCACATTACCATGGATTTCGTTCGGCCTTCCTAAGGTTTCTCAAGGCATAGATGCGATTTGGGTCATTGTTGATAGATTGACCAAGTCTGCTCATTTCTTACCGATACGAGAAACTTATACACTTGAACGTCTTGCTCGTATGTACATAAACGAGATTGTAAGACTGCATGGTATGCCGATATCCATAGTTTCTGATCGAGACCCAAGATTCACTTCACGATTTTGGGTTAGTTTGCAAAAAGCTATGGGCACAGACTTACGATTTAGCTCGGCATATCATCCTCAGACGGACGGACAGTCGGAGAGGACTATTCAAACTCTTGAAGATCTATTAAGACTCTGTGTCCTTGATTTCAAGGGAAGTTGGGACAAGTTCTTACCATTGGTGGAGTTTTCCTACAACAACAGTTATCAAACAAGTATTGGCATGGCTCCATTCAAGCGTTGTATGGAAGAAAGTGTCGCTTCTCCGATGACTTTGGGATGAGGTGGGTGAAGCAACGTTGTTGGGACCGAGTTGGTACGTATGACTACGTAAAAGATTCAAACGATCCGACAACGATAAAAACCTCACAAAATCGATAAAAGAGTTATGTTGATCTTCATCGAAAGGGCGTGGAATTCGATATAGGAGATCATGTGTTGTTAAGAGTTGCTCCATGGAAAGGAGTTACAAGATTTGGAAAGAGAGGAAAACTTAATCATCGATTCATCCGGTCCATTTTAATCCTTGATCGAGTAGGAACCGCGGCCTATAGACTCGCTTTCGCTTAAGTATGTCTCGTGTTCATAACGTTTTTCACATATCCATGTTACGTAAATATGTGAAAGACCCGAACCACATTATTGAGTTAGAACCGGATGAAATAAGCGGAAGATTTGGCGTATGAAAAGGTTCTGTTCAAATCTTGGATAAGAAGGAACATATTCTACGCCTCCAGGTTATACCTCAAGTCAAAGTTTTGTGGAGGAACCACGATGTTGAAGAAATGACTTGGGAGTTAGAATCTAAAATGAAATCAAGGTATCCTTACCTCTTCGACATACCGGTATGTACCCTAATTTCGAGGGCTTAAATTTCATAAGAAGGGAGGTTGTAAGACCCCGACTTTTATAAATAAAGATGAATTTTCTATAAATATTATTTTTGAATATTATGGAATAAATTTGATATAATGTTTTAGTTGTGGGTAATATTTATAAATTTTGCAATGTAAGTGCAAGTTGTTATAAAATATTCGTTTGGTGGGGAATATTCTTTTTGTCGGGGAATATTAAATACGACTACTCAATCATTAGTGGACCCCATTAACGGAAGTATTGTCGTAGTTAGAAAATCGACAAAATTATCTTTCTATAAAAATAACGGCAGAGGTGTTACCGTTAAAAAGCGCTGAACTACCCAAGTAGTAAAAGTACAATGAATATGTCTGGCGTAGTTGTATAGTAGCACACGATATTGATTATTGATGCTTACGTGAGAAGTCACTCACTATGCTCAATTATTGCTACAAGAATTGCTTGCATATCTCTTATATTATTGATTCAATTATTGTCACAAAGATCATCTCATATAATATGTTATAGTATTAAATCAATAATTGAGACGACAAGTTATAAATGATTAATAATTGTTGAAAGATTAAATATGTGTTGATTAAAAATAAAATGATTTGTTGTGATGCCCCCAAAAATAGGTATACGTCACCCATCTTGGGTCGCCACTTACATGGTACATAAATTCAAATACAACTTACTAATATAACTGTAGGTATACAATAATACGACATAAACCGTGAGTTTGAATACAAATATTGTCTACTAGATATTATACAAACTCAAAAGGAGTCCTCATTACAACTATTATCACACTATTTCACGTAATAGTGAGGACTACTAAAGCTATCCTCCGGACCATTACTTTGTTCCCAGACTCGTCTCCAAATATGTTCTCATTTCACAAGAGAACAAAGTGAAAGAAAGGGTGAGCTCAACTAGCCCAAGAAGAAATATTATGACTAAGATAATGCGTAATAAATTATCATTAGCCTTCAACAAAGTTAAAACCGATAAAATACAATAGACAACCGCTTTAATCTGCAATGAATAAGCAATCCATTAAAAGAGTCAAGTAGAGAATAAAGTCTACTATCTTTTAGGTTTTAAAAGTTTTCATCAATTTTTATCACCCGAGACTCGACTTAATAAATAAACCACCACATCTAATCATCCCCGCACTACTCGGCCAAGGATTTTCATCAAATTATCAATGGTCATGACTATCTGCGAATCACCCCGGTCATAATCATACCAAAAACAATCCATCAACGCATTACAGACCACTGAGGACTTTTGTCACATCATTTATATCAAGTCATGATTATACCGAATGATCCCTGGTCATAATCATACTAAGTTCATCTATGCACGTAAGCCAAAGATAACATAATATAACATGAGGATGATGACAATGACATAATAATTCAATAAAACAAGTTCAAGAATTATTTAATCCATGAATTATTAACGTCCAAATTGTCAACATGATACTGTTTAGTAGAGTAAAATTCAATAATGATCAGAAGAATATTTCCATGAAAAGATACTGGATGAAACGCAAATATCAAGGATATTCTACTAATTTCATGGAGTATAGAAGTCAAAGTTTTAACCAATTGGGTATAATAAAGAATGGAATAACAAAAGAAATCACCATGCATGCGGTGCCGATGTATGAGTTATTCCAATGTAATAATAATAACGGAACCAAAGTCGTGTGAAATTCACACCGACAGGATGTTCCAACGAGAATAATAAAGATGGAACCCGGATCCGGTAAAACACACGAATAGGATATTCAAATGTAATGATAAAGATGAGAACCAGTCCCATGTAAAACACACGCATGGATGTTCCAACAGAATAATAAAAAATCGGAACCGGTCCTGTAAAACACACATGACATGTGATGTTCCAAATGTAATAATAGAAGAATGTCACCAAGTATAGGGTAAACCACAGCGTATCTGAGTTATTCCAATGTAATAATAAGCAATGGAATAACATAAGGATTTCACCAAGTATAGGGTATGCCACATGATCGAGGTTATGTATAGGGTATGCCACTTTTTTACAAAAGTTATTCCAACAGAATGATAATGAATGGAATAATGAAGTTCTCTTCAAGAAGAAAGAATAACACCCTTTACCGTAAAAGAACCTAATATAGAAGTAGTGAAGTAGCGAGAATACTCTTCTTCTTTCTATAATTTTCTCTCTATAGCTTCTTTCTATAATTTCTCTCTCTAGAGTTTCAATGAATTAAGTAGAAAATAATAAAGGAATGAGCTTATTTATAGGAAAATGGAATGCATAAGAACTAATCCATGAACGGTCCAGTTGATTTACTTTAATCTGACGGTCCATATTTAAAGAAAAATCTTTTAAATAAAATATAATATATTCTATTTATATAAAAACATTTTACTATGCAAACACTATGCAATACTATGCAAAACACTATGCAAAAACACTATGCAACACTATGCGTAATAAAATATAATATATTCTATTTATAGAATAACTTTAATAAAGTATTCTATTTTATATAAAAGATGTTTCGCTTTTATTACGTTAATAATACGAATAAAATAAAACGTCATTATCGCTATAATAATTCATATTATTAATCGACAATAATGGAATCAAACCGAGTGACTTCTCACATAAGCATCAATAATCAATACTGGTAATGCAACCACACGTATTATCGTATTTTTACTACCGAGTAGTTCAACAAGAACCACTTGTAAAACTTCCGCCGTTATTTCAATAAAATATTTTTGTCGTTTTCTCAATCCGATAATAATTACATTGCTAGGGTCCACCAATGATTGAGTAGTTGTACGAATATTCCTCGCTAAACCTAATATTCCCCACCAATCGAATATAATATAACCACTTGCATACTTTGAAAAATTTATAAATACTACCCACAACTATAATATTATCTTAAATTCACACCATAATATTAAAAAATTATTTCAACAAAATTTAAATCTTTATTGATAAAATCTAGGGTCTCACAATCTCCCCTCCTTATGAAATTTTGCCCTCGAAATTAGGGTACGTACCTGATATGATAAAGAGGTGAGGATACCTTGAATACCTTTATCGTCGAAAACATTAAATTCATTTTTGCAATCCTACCAAAGATATTCATTAACAATTCATCTTTGCACTTCTGGGCCAAAGATATACAATCAGAAAACCAATAATATCGAGACTCGACAATAGTATCACAACCATGAATTATCCATGCACCATCTTGGCTAAGGATATTCGTGTTTTCAATTACTGATCATGATTATACCGAATAATCCGTGGTCATAATCATACCAAGTCTATCAATGCACTACTACTGACGAAGATGACTTTTACCACATCCATGAATTAATATTTCATTCAATTGAGACTCAAATTTCAATAATTAATCCATATCATCGAATCATCCCCACGCACTACGTGCCAGGATATTCATTAGTATCACGACCACGAATTATCCATGCACTACTACCAAAGATAATCGTGTATTCATTAGTATCACGACCACAAATTATCCATGCACTACTACCGAAGATAATTGTGTATTCATTAAGATCACGACCACAAATTATCCATGCACTACTACCAAAGATAATTGTGTATTCATTAGTATCACGACCACAAATTATCCATGCACTACTACCAAAGATAATTGTGTATTCATTAGTATCAATGCGACCACAAATTATCCATGCACTACTACCAAAGATAATTGTGTATTCATTAGTATCCACGACCACAAATTATCCATGCACTACTACCAAAGATAATTGTGTATTCATTAGTATTACGACCACAAATTATCCATGCACTACTACCAAAGATAATTGTGTATTCATTAATATCACGACCACAAATTATCCATGCACTACTACCAAAGATAATTGTGTATTCATTAGTATCACGACCACAAATTATCCATGCACTACTGCCAAAGATAATTGTGTATTCAATTACTGATTATGATTATACCGAATAATCCGTGGTCATAATCATACCAAGTCCATCTATGCACTACAGGCCACGTATGACTTTCAAATATAATATAAACATGAGGATAATGATATAAAGAATCAATCAAATGAGATAAAGGATAAATATTAAACATTTATAATATAATTTATCCGAGATTCAAGAATATCCCCATGTTATCAATCACTTAATAATCTCATAATCTAATAACATTAATATTATAACAATATTTTAATCACTTCTTAAATAAACAATTTTTCTCAATTGTTTACGCTTTTACCATATAATGCATTTAATCATTCAAAATGCCATACTCATAAAATATCATCACCAATTATCAAATCCCTCATCAAAAAAAATATGCATATACTCTATATAGGATTCTCTAGCCATAAAAATCCTATTTTCAACTTTTGTTACTTCACATAACATATTTAACTCATATGTTCTTAACTAAACTATTTTCATGAAAAATACCAAATTAGTCCCAAAAATATTTCTTTTCTGGGATTTAGCATAATATAGTCCCATAATGAAAATATATTTTTCTCGAATTTTTAAAATTCATTTACTATTTTTCAAAAATCAATTTCTAATTAATTCCTTAAGAAATTAGCTACCTCAAGTTTAACTCCAAAATTCCCAAATCTTGGCAGGACCTTACACATGTTAACGTGAGCCTCAGTTTAAATTTCATGGTCATCGGAGTTATAGAACTCCGGTTATAGCGTTTTTTCAGAAAAACCTAAATATTGAAATAGTCATAACTTGCTCATTTTAAGTCAGAATGAGCTCATTTTTGGACAGGAGGTACTTTATACCATATGCCTTCATGTCCCAAAAACCCAGAATTTTTCTCATAATTTAAGTGGCCGAAACAGTCCCTTAAAGTTTCTGGGCAGTAGCATTTTCGAAATTTACAGCTTTGGCCTCATTTGCTAAAATCAGTCCACACAAAAATCTACAACACCTTTTCCAGTAATTCCACTTGGATTAGTTAGGTAACTCATAGATCTAACTCTAGGACTTGACCATACTCAAAAATTCAAAATATAATAGGAGATATGGTCAATTGAATTTCATGTACGTTTTTCACCAAAATCTGATTTTCAACTCTTTGTGATTTCTAAGAAACTTTCATGTTTTCACATACTAACCAACATAACTCATCATAAAACGTACTAATACTTCATATACCCATGATTTTCATTATTCCAATGCTTTTATTATGACTTTCATCATAAACCACGTAAACTGTTCATTTTAGTTGAAGAAATATTTGAGGGTTTAAGAAATGGGTTTTTGTACTGGGGTCAATACAAAATTCGATTTCACGTTCTAAGTAGGCTAAGAAGTCTTCAAGAATACGCCAGGAAATTTATTAATAATAGAAATATCATTCAAAACTGTGACTCTCATCCAAGACTTGGATAGTATGTCACATTGATACCAACTGTGACTTCTATCCCTTAACCTAGATAGCACCTCACAATGATACCTATCAACTTGCCATCTTCAGTCACGACGTCGCCTACAGAAAGTCTGGCTTCGGTGCATTCCACACAAGGAAGTCAACAACGAAAGGATCGGGCTCTTTACTTATGGCTTGATATAACAGTGATTAACTTTAGGATTTGGTTACTTTGAATTCGTATAACAGGTTGGTTAGGAATATGAAAGCTAACAACCTTACAAAAAGAATAATGAGTAGTTAATCAATTGTTTTCAAAAATTACCTCAAAGGCAAGTATTTTCAAAGAGATAAGATCGACAGGTAACGTGAAAGTGTTTATTTGAAACAACAAGATTAATAAACAGTGTGAGGTAACGAAGGTTTCTCCCAAACGAAGTTTCAATAGATAAATCAAATTCTAATTTCTCCTGAGTCAAATTTAAAACGTTGAACGCAAGCAAGAGAGATAAAAGAATGGGTAGAACCGGTATCTAATAAGGTATAGACTTCAAGAAGAATTTATAATTAACTAACCCGTGCTAACTTCGTTCGGGTTACCCACTTTTGAGAAGTCACGAAAAACGCTTCTTCCGAAAACCACCGACTTTGTTTTGTCCGTATCCGCCTTTGGTGCCACTATCCCAAATTGGACTTGACTTCACTATACGACAAAATCGAGCTAAATGACCTTCTCTTCTTGAAATTTCCACTTCTATTATCTTTGCCATGATTACCACCGGCAAGTGGTTACCATTCTTAGCATGATAATTTCCCCGATGGTTATCATTGTTCGATAGTCGCTGCCACCAAAAGATGATTATTATCGTGTTGTTGGTCGTTACCTTTTGTTTGAGTCAATCAACACTCCCATGTGCTTCATTGCTTAACTCAAAGATTTTCGGATGCCATTCTCAAACAACATCACAAAAACAGGTTAATTAACTCATGTCACATATTATCCCTATACACCGTTCCCCAATTAAATACCAAATAAACTTAGGTAGGTCATACTAGGGAAGGAATTTCCGCTCTCCCTCCTAGTTCTATTCTCACCTCTTAGCCAGGATCATATCCTAAGCTCGATACTAACCGTGACGCCCCAAAAATAGGTATACGTCACCCATCTTGGGTCGCCACTTACATGGTACATAAATTCAAATACAACTTACTAATATAACTGCGTAGTATAATACGACATAAACTGTGAGTTTGAATACAAATATTGTCTACTAGATATTATACAAACTCAAAAGGAGTCCTCATTACAACTATTATCACACTATTTCACGAATAGTGAGGACTACTAAAGCTATCCTCCGGACCATTACTTTGTTCCCAGACTCGTCCCGGCTATATGTTCTCATTTCTGAAGAGAAACGGTGAAAGAAAGGGTGAGCTCAACTAGCCCAAGAAGAAATATTATGACTAAGATAATGCGAATAAATTATCATTAGCCTTCAACAAAGTGTTAAACCGATAAAATACAATAGACAACCGGTTTAATCGCGCAAATGAATAAGCAATCCATTAAAAGAGTCAAGTAGAGAATAAAGTCTACTATCTTTTTTAGGTTTTAAAAGTTTTCATCAATTTTATCGTGAGACTCAACTTAATAAATAAACCACCACATCTAATCATCCCCGCGTACACTTGGCCAAGGATTTTCATCAAATTATCAATGGTCATGACTATACCGAATCACCCCTCGGTCATAATCATACCAAAAACTATCCATCAACGCATTACACAGCCACCGAGGACTTTTGTCACATCATTTATATCAAGTCATGATTATACCGAATGATCCTCGGTCATAATCATACTAAGTTCATCTATGCACGTAAGCCAAAGATAACATAATATAACATGAGGATGATGACAATGACATAATAATTCAATAAAACAAGTTCAAGAATTATTTAATCCATGAATTATTAACGTCCAAATTGTCAACATAATCTTGTTTAGAGAAGTAAAATTCAATAATGATCGAAGAATATTTCCATGAAAAGATATCTTTGGATGAAACGCAAATATCAAGGATATTCTACTAATTTCATGGAGTATAGAAGTCAAAGTTTTAACCAATGGGTATAATAAAGAATGGAATAACAAAAGAAATCACCATGCATGCGGTTGCCGCATAGATAGGTTATTCCAACGTAATAATAATAACGGAACCAAATGTCGGTGAAATTCACACCGATGGGATGTTCCAACAGAATAATAAAGATGGAACCGGATCCTGTGTAAAACACATGATAGGATATTCCAATGAATGATAAAGACAGAACTGGTCAGTCCGTAAAACACATGCATGTGATGTTCCAATAGAATAATAAAAAGCGGAACCAGTCCCCTGTAAAAACACACACATGTGATGTTCCAATGAATAATAGAAGAATGTCACCAAGTATAGGGTAAACCACAGATATCAAAGTTATTCCAAATGTAATAATAAGCAATGGAATAACATAAGGATTTCACCAAGTATAGGGTATGCCACAGATACAAAGTTATGTATAGGGTATGCCACTTTTACAAAGTTATTCCAATGTAATGATAATGAATGGAATAATGTAAGTTCTCTTCAAGAAGAAAGAATAACACCCTTACTGTAAAAAGAACCTAATATAGAAGTAGTGAAGTAGCGAGAATACTCTTCTTCTTTCTATAATTTTCTCTCTATAGCTTCTTTTCTATAATTTCTCTCTCTAGTTTCAATGAATTCGTAAGAAAATAATGAAGGAATGAGCTTATTTATAGGAAAATGGAATGCATAAGAACTAATCCATGAACTCGGTCCAGTTGATTTACTTTTAATCGACGGTCCATATTTAAAGAAAAATCTTTTAAATAAAATATAATATATTCTATTTATATAAAAACATTTTACTATGCAAACACTATGCAATACTATGCAAAAACACTATGCAAAACACTATGCAACACTATGCATAATAAAATATAATATATTCTATTTATAGAATAACTTTAATAAAGTATTCTATTTTATATAAAAGATGTTTCGCTTTTATTACGTTAATAATACTGAATAAAACAAAACGTCATTATCGCTTATAATAATTCATATTATTAATCGACAATAATGGAATCAAACCGAGTGACTTCTCACATAAGCATCAATAATCAATACCGCAATGCGACCACACGTATTCTTCGTATTTTTACTACCGAGTAGTTCAACAAGAATAACCAGTAAAAACTTCCGTCGTTATTTCAATAAAATATTTTTGTCGTTTTCTCAATCCGACAATAATTACATTGTAGGGGTCCACCAATGATTGAGCCGTTGTACGAATATTCCCTCGCTAAACCGAATATTCCCAGGGCAATCGAATATAATATAACCACTTGCATACTTTGAAAAATTTATAAATACTACCCACAACTATAATATTATCTTAAATTCACACCATAATATTAAAAAATTATTTCAACAAAATTTAAATCTTTATTGATAAAATCTGGGGTCTCACATTTGTGGTAATATTTATTCAATCCTTGATGTATATAAAGAGTCTGTTATGAGACGTTTGTGGTAAGTTTGATTATTTTATGGGGGGGGCATATGTCATCATCTAAGAGTCTCTTCGTCAATAGTAATTACCTTCGTCAATAGTAATTACCTTTGTGAATAGTAATTACCTTCGTCAATAGTAATTACCTTTACCCGACGCCAAACCACTTGCCGTTTCATATTACAGCGTCCGAACCACTTGTCGTTTCACATTACAAAGCCGAACCACTTGTCGTTTCACATTACAGGCCGAACCACTTGTCGTTTCACATTACAAAAGGCCAAACCACTTTTCTTTTCACATCACCAATTAAATCAAGCCACTTGCCTTTTCACATGGCAGGTGCTAGCTAGAAATCTTCTATAAATAGAGGCCTAGTGCTTCATTATTTTTCACTTAATTCATTCAAGCTATATAGAGAGAAAGTATAGAGAGAATAAGAGAGAAAGAAGAAGAGTATTTTGTTACTACACTATTGCGTTATTCAATCTCCTACTAAAAGTAAGGGGTGTTATTCTTTCTTATTAATGAAGAGAACTGTTGTTATTCCATCGCTTATTATTCTGTTGGAATAACTCAGATACGTGGTTTACCCTATACTTGGTGACATTCTTCTATTATTCTCATTGGAACATCCATGCATCAGGTGTTTTACACCGGGACCGGTTCCGCCTTTATTATTATTCTATTGGAACATCCTCGTCGTGTGTTTTACACCTGACCGGGTTCCGCTGTTATTATTATTCTCGGCTGGAACATCCTCGTTGCATGTGTTTTACGCCGACCGGGTTCCATTCTTTATTATTCTCATTGGAATATCCTCGTCTACGTGTGTTTTACGCCGGACTTCGTTCCATTCTTTATTATTCTCGCTGAATATCCTCGCCTCATGCGTTTTTTCTGGCTTAACTGGGTTCCGTTATTTATTATTCTCATTGGAATAACTCGCTGCGTCTTGATTATCGCATTTATGGTGATTTCTTTTGTTATTTTATTCTTTATTATACCCAAATGGTTAAAACTTTGACTTCTATACTCCATGAAATTAGTGGAATATCCTTGATATTTGCGCTTCATCCAAATCCTTTCATGGAAATATTCTTCTCGAGATTCTTGAATTTTACTCTACAAAGCAATGTCATGTTGTCGGTTTGGATGTTATTGGTTCCTAGATAAATTAATTCTTGAACTTGTTTTATTGAATTCTTATATCATTGTCATCATCCTCATGTTTATATTATGTTGAAAGTCATCTGTGGCTCAGAAGGTATATGAAGATAGACTTGGTATGATTATGACCAGAGACTATTTGGTGTAATCATGGCCGTAATGTTACAAATGATGTGGTAAAAATCCTCGGTGGCCCGTGAGTACATTGATGGACGTTGTTGGCATGATCATGACCATTAATGAATACACAAATATTCTTGGCCCGTAGTAATGAATAATTGTGGTCGCGATATTAAAGAATATCCTCGGCAGTAGTGCGAGGGTGATTCGATGATGTGGAATATTTATTAAAGTGAGTCTCAAATTTATAATGATGATGAAAAACCTTTTAAAATCATAAAAGATAGTAGATTTTATTTTCTACTTGACTTTTTAATGGATTGTTGGTTCCGTACTTGTAGTTAAACTTGATGTTCATTATATTTTATCGCTTTAACATCGTTGAGAGCTAATGATAATTTATTCGCATTATCTTAGTCATAATATTTCTTCGAGCTAGTTGAGCTCGCCTCCTTTCTTTCACCGTTTCTTCGTAAAATGAGAATATAGCCGGACGAGCCTGGGAACCGAGTAATGGTCCGGAGGATAGCATTAGTAGTCCTCACTATTCGTGAAATAAGGTGATAATAATTGTAATGAGGACTCCTTTTGAGTTTGTATGATCTCTAGTATACAATATTGTATTCAAACTCACGCTTTATGTCGATTGCACACCACGCTTATATTAGTAAGTTGTATTTAAATTCTGCACCATGTATCCGACTACCCAAGATGGGTGATGTATACCTATTTTTGGGGCGCTATAATTTCTTTCACCGTTTCTTCTTGAAAATGAGAATATAGCGAGGGACTAGTCGGGAACTGGTGGATTGATGTCGAGAGGATAACATTAGTAGTCCCTCACTATTCGTGAAATAGTGTGTTAATAATTGTAATGAGGACTCCTTTTGAGTTTGTATAATCTCTAGAGACAATAATTGTATTCAAACTCACGCTTATGTTTTGTCGTATTGTACCTGATAAATTGTATTAGTAAGTTGTATTTGAATTTTGTACCACGTATCCGCGACCCAAGATGGGTGATGTATACCTAATTCAGGCGTCACAAATAATATGAATTATTGATCCGAAATGGAGATAATGCGCAATGGACAATTATTGAACAACAATAATATAAAATATCAACGCAAAGATTATTGAATCAATAAAATAAAATATTGAATGAAGAATTCATCGTAATAATTATTGTGTAGTTCCTTCTTTACGTAAGGATCAATAATTCATCAATCTTTGTGCATCCATGCGACATCGTATTTTAACCACCGGGTATTCCAACAAAGTTGTTAATTGTAAATAACTCTGCACTATTCAATTTTGTCATTTTCTTCATCCGATAGTTATCCGTTATGGGGCCCACAATAATATTTCTATGGCATTTAATATTCGAATATTCCACGACCAAACGAATATTCCCCGACAACAATGAATATTATATAACCACTAGCTTATTTTGCAAAATTTGCACATTTCACCCATAACCAGAGAATTATATCAAATTAATACATTATTATTCACAATAATAATTAGAGGAAACTTGATTTTATTTATAATAAGTTGGGGTCTTAAAACCTCCCCTCCTTATGAAATTTCTTCCTCGAAATTGATATACGTACCTGGTGTTTCAAAAACGTGAGGATACATCACTTTCATTTCTGATTCCAACTCCCAGGTCATTTCTTCAATAGCATGGTTTTTCCACAAAACCTTAACTTGTGGTATAACCTTGGTGCGTAGGACATGCTCTTTCCTTTCCAAGATCTTAACAGGTACTTCTTCGTACGTTAAATCTTCGGCTATCTCGTCTGGTTCTAACGCAATAATATGGTTCGGGTCTTTCGCATATTTTGAAGCATGGATATGTGAAAAACATTATAAACACGCGACATACTTAGCGTTAAGGCGAGTCTATAGGCCACAGTTCCTACTTGATCGAGGATTTCAAATAAATCGAAGGCTTGAGCTTTCTTTTCTTCATCGACTCTTACTTCTAGAATAACGCATTCTTGCACCTTCTTCTTTATATTCATCGACTCCGATGTGTAGCTTGGCGGTTTTAACGTTATCGATTAAAGTCGATTCTACTCGTATATTCGTTATCTTCACGTGGGTCCCTAGAGTCTTTAACTCTATCTTCATCATTTGTAAGTTATACGAAATGGGTTTTTGTGTTAACAACATCGCACTCATAAACACATACGATCTTCTACTCATCGCGTCAGCTACCACATTCGCTTTCCCACGATGGTATTGAATGATACGATCGTAATCTTCAACAGCTCGAGCCAACGTCTTTGGCGCATTATACTTTCGTTTTAGTTAAAGAAATATTTAAGGGTTTTAGAAATGGGTTTTGTACTGGGGTCAATACAAAATTCGATTTCACACTCTAGGGGTAGGCTAAGAAGTCCTTCGAGAATACGTCAGGAGATTTATTAACAATAGAAATATCATTTAAAATCGTGACTCTCATCCAAGACTTGGATAAGACATGAAATGAAGGTTTCTACTAACTAAGTTTAAATCGATAAGTCAAAGTTTAACTTCTCAGAGTTAAATTTAAACATTGAGCGCAAGAAAAGAGAGATAAAATAATGGGTAGAACTGGTATCTAATAAGGTATAGACTTCAATTAAACATTGACCGTCTTTTCCACAATTAAAACATATCTTGGAAAGCTGTGAACAGTTTGAACTTATATGTCCCTCCTCTCCGCATCTGTAGCATCTAACTGATGGTCGCTCTCCTCCCCTAGAATTTGTTCTTTGTCTTTGTTGTTGTTCTTTGACGCCTTCCGTCATCGTTAAATCTTCACTTCTTGAAATTTCCACTTGAATCATTTCTTCTATTATCTTGGCCATGATTACCACCGAAGTGGTTACCATTTCTGGCATGATAATTTTTTCCACGATGGTTCTCATTGTTCACGATCGCATTGTCTACATAATGCAATTATTATCTTGTTGTTGCTCGTTATCCTTCGGTTAGGTTTGGCTCATTATCGCTCTCCAATAATCGAGCCCTATTCACTACATCCAATATAAACAAAGTTTGTGAGAAATTAGGTATTGACGTATTTGGGTTTCAAACCTCGCAAAAACATTCGCGTCATTCTCTCCTCATTATCAACCAAATGGGATGCAAATCGGGACAACTCAAAAACTTAGCTTCGTCTCGCGACACGCTCATATTGTTTTTCTCGACTTAATGAAATCAACCTCCTTCATGTGGCCGAATACTTTCGGAAAGTACTTGTCATTGAATAGTTTCAAATGTTTCCCAAGACACGCTTTGAAAGTACGGGTGGTGGGTATGCTTCATGAGACTCCCACCAAGAGTCCGCCTCATCAAAATATAAAGGTGGCGAATGGAACCTTCTATTCTCCGTGCATCCCAAGACATCGAATATCTTGGTAATTTGCTTGACCCACGTTTCCGCCGTGATCGGATCCGCTTTCCTTTAAATTCGTGGTCCCAACTCTTTGAAGCTTGCTTGGTCACATGATGAAGCCTCGCATTACTAGCATTTCCACCCGTATTGCATACACGAGTTTCCCTTATCTCGGTTTTTGCATAAAATGCAAAAACTTCGAACATCCCATCATTCATCATTTGTTCGGTGAGTGTTGTTTACAGGAGGATTATTGCCTTCTATTGCGAGTTCTCCTGGTTTTGTAACTAAAGGTTGTTCCATAGTCTCATACACTCCATTGTTAACGTTCTCGGCAGACCATTCTTAAATATCGCCATAAAACAAGGGTTAATTAAACAAATTAACATATCACATAATATCCCTATATTATGACCGACCAACAAATAAGCTTAGATAGGACACACTAGCGAAGGATTTACTCATCTCTCCCTCCTAGTTCTATTCTCGATCTCCTGCCAGAGACCATATCCCTAAGCTCGATACCAACTGTGACACCCCAAAAATAGGTATACTGACACCCATTCTCGAGTCGCCAAATACATGGTACGTAAAGCAAACTACAACTTCAATAATACAATTGTCGTGCAAAATACGACAACACATATCGTGAGTTTAAATACAAATATTGTCTTCTAGATAATATCCACACTCAAATAAGTCCTCATTATAATTATTCAAACACTATTTTACGAAAATAGTGAGGACCTGCTAAAACATCTTTCTAGAACCATCACTCCGCACTCGACTAGTTCTCGCTATGTTCTCACCTCCCGAGAAAAATGGAACAAAAGGAAAAGGGTGAGCTCAACTAGCCAAAGAAGAATATTATGACTAAGATAATATACAACAAATTATCGTTAGTCTTCAACAGGAAAAATCGATAAAATATAATAGACAACAAGTTTTAGATCAACAACTGCGTGAGCTTGACAATCCATTATAAGAGTCAAGTAGAGAATGAGTTCTACTATCTTCTAAGATTTAAAAGTCCATCATCAATATTTTATCACTGTAAAAACAATCAATATACATCTTTAATCAAATATTCATCTTTGCATTACAGGCCAAAGATATTCATTTGTATCACCAGTTGGTCATGTTCATCTCAACACTGCTCATCTTTTACTACGGGCCAAAGATATTCATCGATTAATCATTTATCTTTTTGCACTTCATCTGAGGCCAAAGATATTTCGTAATATCATCATTTAGGATCGAGGATGATGAAAAATATTTTAAAGAAAAGCGAATACAAAGTGAGACGGAAGGACAAATAGTAGGGATTCGTATAACAGTTTATCCAAGATCAATAATACTCCATAATAACCAATTTTGAAGCAAAATTCAAGAATAAAGATCAAAACATGGATACAATCAAAGATAGTAACCATAATAGACATCTTGGACAAAAAGAAGAAAATTTTATTTTTCTATTGAATTGTGTCGATAGCGTGAATAATGTCGATATCGTGAATAGTAACCCCGACACAAAAAGTTCCAAATTTGATAAAAAGTTCAGATCAATACTTCGGCATAATGATCTTGAAGAAATAATATCATATATGAAGAAAATAACATCCCTTACCTCAAAATAACCGTACTTTTGACTGAATTTCAGATATAGTGCTGAAAGAAACTTGTACTAAAAAATAGAAACTCACAAAGTATCTAAATACTCACAAAATACGCTCGATAATATAGAGAGAGAAAGAGAGAAAGCTTATGTTTCTGGTGTGATTTTCAATTCTAACTTAGCCCTCTATTTATAGGAAAATATTAGCAGACTTGACCAGCAACCTGATGGCTTTTCCTGCTACTATTCCCACCCACCACATTTGAAATAAAATTTAGCAAATTTCTTCACCAATCACAAGTGGGGCCCACTCAATTCTAGAATTTTCCAACAAAATACTAAATTCGGATACTTCAACAATTTCTGAACCAGTCACCTCTTAAAATTCATAACAAATCATACGTTCCTTTTTAACGGTTCAAAATTTGTGGACATTTACTCAACTTATAAATGTATAACATATCCAAAAATTACAACGATCCAACGGTCGGATTAAAAATTATAACTCATGCAATATATCTCAAAAACACTGGTTTAATTTTTAATACCTCCATTCCGACAAAAATACTGATAAAACACCTCAACATTAACTCCTTTATTTTTAACCACAATAAATATATCCAACATTTATATCCACATAAAATAAATATTTTCTTATCATATAAATCAATAATTAATTATTCACAAATAATATTACAGAATCACATTTATAATGACCAAAGCCGCTTCTGAGGAAAGAGGGGCTTTCAGATAAGGATTTCTCTTTACTAATGCGCACAATTAGGTGACCAAACCTCTCCTCGATGTAACTTTCTAGACATTGCCAATAATGTTATCTAATAATATTATTCAAATAATATGAATTATTGATTTGATAATGGAGATCTTGTGCAAAGTGATTATTGAACAATAATAATATAAAATATCAACGCAACATTTATTGAATCAATAAAATAAAATATTGAGCGATAACTCACCGTAATAATTATTGAGTAGTGTCTTCTTACGTAAGGATCAATAATTTATCAATCTACGTGCATCCACGCGTATTCATCAGATTTTAACCACCGGGTATTCCAACAAGGTGTTAATTGTGAATAACTACTGCAAGTTATTCAATTTTGTCATTTTCTTTATCCGACATTTATCCATTATGGGGCCCACAAATATTTTGCCTCGTCGTGCATTAATATTCCACAACCAAACGAATATTCCCCGACAACAATGAATATTATATAACCACTTGCTTATTTTGAAAAATTTGCACATTTCACCTATAACCAGAGAATTATATCAAATTAATACCTTATTATTCACAATAATAATTAGAGGAAACTCGATTTTATTTATAATAAGTTGGGGTCTGACAACCACAATGGAATTATTGTCGGATTGAGAAAACGACAAAAATACTTTATGAAAATAATGGCGGAATGCACAAAATCGGTGTTAAGCTCATCCAGACTTTTATGAATCCAGACACCTCAAAAATTACTCGCAACACATTACGCGAATCGATTATTAAGCTCATCCGGACTTTCATGAATCCAACTCCTTCCATCTCTCATGAGCTCCGGAAGAGCCATCCTCCTTGCGAGGCCAATAACTAACTGCCTTATCATTGTATATAAAGCAACACAACAGAGTCGAGTTTAAGCTTGAGTAACAATGCAAAAGATGCAAATTCAATTGAGAGAAGGAGGAATCTGGAAGAGTATGGGAGAAGGAAGAATCTGGAAGAGTAAGAGAGAAGGAGGGGTTTTCGACCATTTTTTTTTGACCCGCGTGTTTTTTTTTTTGTTTCTATCGCTTTTTGCTTCATCAGTTTTTGATGCGTTTGGTTAGTCCGTTTTTGAAAAGAAGCAGTATATATATATATATATATATATATATATATATATATATATATATATATATATATATATATATATATATGACGTGTGTGGGGAGGAAAAGGGGGTGGGGGAAGATGCCTTGGGAGGAAGGGGCATTGTGTGTGTTTGATGTCTTGGTAGGAAAGTGTATGTGTGTGGTGGAAGAATTGTGATGGTGGGGGAAATGAAAGTGATGGTTATATATATATATATATATATATATATATATATATATATATATATGACATTGTGTGTGTGGGTTGGGAAAAAGGGGGGGTGTGGGGGGAAGATGCCTTGGGAGGAAGGGCATTGTGTGTGTGTTTGATGTGCCGTAGGAAAGTGTATGTGTGTGGTTGAAGAATTGTGATGGTGGGGGGAATGAAAGTGATGGTTATAACTTATATATATATATATATATGTGTGTGTGTGTGTGTGTGTGTGTGTGTGTGTGTGTTATAAAGTTGTCTTATTGATGTATTGTTTTGAAAGTAAGCGTCTGATGATCAGCAGCAATCAGTCCGTGACTTTGCGTATTGCATTCGTGATTTTCAAATTATTTCGTCCATGATTTTTTTCTTAATAGTACCCCTTTCATTCACCCGGGGTACTATTCATGACAAAAATTAAATTTTTATCGTTCCAAATTATTTTTGATACAATATTATTCTTGAATTTTACTCCGCAAAGCAGTATCATGTTGACAATTTGGACGTTTTTTAATTATGGATAAATTAAATTATAAATCTTTAAAAATTTATCATTTGCTTTCGTTTAATTGAATTCTTATATCATTGTCATCATCCTCATGCTTATATTGTGATGAAAGTCCTCATTGGCCTGTAGTGCATTGATGGACTGTTGATTGGTATAATTTTGACTAGAGATTATTTGGTATAATCATCATCGTAATGTTATATATAAATGATGTGGTAAAAGTCCTCATTGGCCCATAGTGCATTGATGGACAATTGTAGGCATGATCGTGATCATTGATGATTACACGAATATCCTTGGCCTGTAGTGCATGAATAATTCGTGGTCGTGATACTAATGAATATCATTGGCCCGTAGTGCAGGGATGATTCGATGATGCAGATTATTTATTAAGCTGAGTCTCAACGATAAAATTGATGATAAACTTTTTAAATCATAGAAGATTGTAGATATCATGCTCTACTTGACTCTTCTAATGGATTGTTTGTTCCGCTGCAGTTAAACTTGATGTTTATTGTATTTTATCAGTTTAACACTGTTGAAGGCTAATGATAATTTATTCTGCATTGTTCTCTTCAGGAAATGATAACGTAGTCGGGACTAGTCGGGGAATGGAGTGACGGTCCGAGATGGTTGTTTTAGTGGTCCTCATTATTTAGTGTGATAATAAATATAATGAAGATTGAATTTAAGTTTGGATATTGTCTGTGAGACAATATTCGTGTAAAAATTCAGGTATGTTTTGTCGTATTTTACACGGCACTTGTATTAATTAAGTTTGTATTTGAATCATGTACCATGTATTTGGCGACTCAGAATGAGTGATGTATACCTATTTTGGGAGCGTCACGTTTTTCAAACCGCATCTAAGCGATTTTGTGTGCGGTTTGAATTTCAAACCGCACCATGCTCACCCCTACATTAAACGTCAAAATAAAATAGATGCATGTAGATCAAATTAATGTATATATTTCTCTCTCTCTCTCTCTCTCTATATATATATATATATATATATATATATCCCAAAAAATTATAAGTATAAAAAAATCGTAAATAAATAAATGGCCATAATACATGTAATACAGATTGTGTATATTTTTTTTATATATATATATATATATATATATATATATATGTATGTATGTGCAGGGGCGGAACCAGCCATTCATATAATATTAATTTAATAATTAGTTTTGCTTGTAAACATACAAAAAAGTAGAAAAAGTATTTATTGTACCTCTTAATTTTTGTATATGCATTTTGATTGTTGCATATCCCAATCATTTTAAAATATAAGACTAATTTTGACTTTTTGAAATTTTGTGGTATTTTAAAATTTAAAATTAAAACAAATTCAATTAATTTTACACAAATAACTATAAAAATTGCAAATGAACTGAAAAATAGTATTAATTACAAGAGTTATAATATCATAAATTTACATTCAAAACTAATCTTATGTATTAATTAGTTTAAAATTGTTATAGTTATTTATATAAAAATAATTAATTTTGTATTTATTTTAAATTTAGTCATCTCCATATTAAAAAGTAATTAAAAAATTAATGAATTATCTCCTTCCGTCTAAAATTAATTCTTTCATTTTTGAACTTTTTAAGTCAAATTATATTCTTAGAATTAATAATTAGGCGTATATAAATATATTTAAAAATTATAAAAATTAGGATTAGTAATAAATTATATATACTTTCTTTTGGTTATAATCTCTTCACCTATATTTTAGCAAAAATAGTAAAAAGATTAGTTTTAAAAATGATCAATTTAATTTTAAAAAGTCAAAACTGAACAATTAATTTGGGACGGATGGAGTAATACCCAATCAAAACACAGTTGAAAATTGCCACCATTGAATTATCCACATCCACGCGTTGTCCATCTATCTAGTCATCACCATGCATAAATAATTCAGTCATCGGAGAGCAACTGCTGCACATGAATTATTTACACCAACTGACCCCACTTGTTTCTTTAACTACAAGTCACCTTACCGGATAGGTTGCCACGTGGCTCCCTGTCGAATGACCTGTTCGTGGATCACCTCATGTTGTGGAGTGGACCATCTATTTACCAATCATGCAGACAAAAAGAAAATTGTGATAAGTTAAAATAATTTTATTTTTCTAACAATTATTTATTTTAAATATAACTTATTCAATTCAAAAACATAATATTTAATGCTCAATTAAATACTACAAGTACAAACACTACGATGACAACCGGGTAAATTAAGAGAAGCCAAGTCCAAACAATAAAAAAGAGAAAGCAAAATTAAAATTTGTTTACTACTTTTCCTTTTAAAAATAACAACTTATCCACTATTTTAGTTGAGAAAATAAAATTGAACTCCCTCCTTTCCTTAAAATATTAACAAAATATAATTTACACACATATTAATAAAAATAAAAGTAAAAAAAATAGAGTAAAACTGTTCTAAATTTATCCTTATGGCCCTATAAGACTTCTTTTTTATATTAATGGACCCCAATAAATAACAAATATTTATACCATTGATTATTCTTTGAATAAATAACAAATATATATAAGATTATATATATATTTTTTATTAATGGACCCCAATAAATGACAAAGTTATCATTCACTTTAAAAAATATTTTATCTCATCCTTTTATAAGAGATAAAAATATTTATACCATTGATTATTCTTTGAGGGACCGATGGAGTAATTAACTTCTAAGAAAGAATAGAGAAAAATAATAATTGGGTAAGTATTAATAGTAATTTTTGATAGACGTGTAATAAGTGGAGCCATTCATATCAATGTTATGTATTGATAAATTTTACAATTATAATTGGGCGTAAATTTATCGCAATACGTAGCAGGACTCCTACTAATATATAAAGCTGGAAGACCTCTTGGTGTAAATAAAAAAATTGATTTTTTTTTTTGTCTTTTTCAAAAAATCCCCTTAAACTTTTAATGTAATTATTTTGTCTTTTCTATATTATTATTTTTTATTTTCTCTATTTAGACGTTCTTCAATTTCTTTTGTGAGTTTTAGAGTTATACTAATATAAATATACTAGTATAATTATTTTTACGTAGTGTTTTTTTATATAACATTATCCAATTAATATTCTCGAACTATAAATATTTGAGACTTATTTGAGATTCAAATTTTAACTGGAGTAGGTACAACTGAGCCACCATTTTTTATTATAAAATAACCTAAAAATGTAATTTTTCCTAGTATATATGTATATATATTTAAGGTTTTATAGTGATATGAGCTAGCCTATCCCACCATATATATATATATATATATATATATATATATATATATATATATATATATATATATATCTTCTCCATTTTTCTAAAGCACCTAGCTAGGCCTCCAAAATGAATGGAGACTTCATAGCTCATCATGATGATTCAAAATCTCCACTTCTTCCCCTCCATGATCAAATCCAACGGCCACAAAGCTTCTACAATTCCTCATCATGTATCAAAACCCTATTCACGCTTCAAACTTTCTACATCCTTCTAGGACCTTTACTATGCGGCATTCTTTGCTTGACCGTCAAGTTTGAGGGTCCGGCGACTAGCCGGAATATGCTGGGGGTGCTTGCATGGGTGTTTGCGTGGTGGATGACGGAGGCGGTTCCGATGCCGATCGCATCCATGTCGCCGCTCTTTCTCTTTCCTCTTTTCGGGATTGCGACGGCGGATGATGTTGCGAAAGCTTATATGGATGATGTGATTTCGCTTGTGCTGGGGAGCTTCATTCTCGCTCTTGCGGTTGAGCATTACAATATTCACCGGAGATTGGCCTTGAATGTAAGTATTATATTTCAATCTTAAGCTACGATTTGAATCGAATGAATGAAATGGAGGGTGAAACTATTTATTGAATAATTTTATTTATAAATTTATAAATATATGAATTTAATTGGAATAAATGGAGGGTGAAACTATTTATTCTAATGAATAAAATTTATAAATTTGGAAAGAATATGAATGGTTCAATCTATTCCAATCTTAATTAAACATAATTTTTTTTCATTCCATACGAATGAATCATTCCATTCTCACCTTCATTATTCCAATCCAAACGTAACATTAGCGTTTGTGTTGATTTTAATTTGCGGTATGAAATAGGCTAGAATACGTAGGGAATTGAATCGATTATTTTTGTGATATTTACACACTTAATGTTCACATATTAACTAATAAAAATTCGACACATCAATTAATATGTGGAGTCCTACGTGTGAAAATATAAAAAAATAATGTGAGAATATTGATTTTCAACATTAATCATGATATATATTAAGTAGAGTCCTGATTTTATTTTTATAAAGCCTACGGGACTCATTTTTTAAAATTATTTTTTATTTTATCATTGAGATGCACGTTTTTTTTGTTTTTTTGGAGAATTTTTATTTCTATATGTAGTTTTACTCGTTCTTTATTTAATTTTAAGATGATTGGATCATGTTGGTTACTTAGAGAAGTTTGAATATTAATTAAATTTGACGTGCACAATTTGGCAAGCCCTATTAAAATATGTTTAATAAGTGAGAAGATATCCTGTTCAATATATTGAAAAGTTTTAAAAAAAATTATTTAAAATGATATAATATTAAATATTTTAATAATAATTTATAATATTAAATATTTTAAAATTTAAAGGTTTTATTTGGTAAATTATTTCTTATTTAGGTCGAACAGTACTTATTTAACCCCCCTCTCTCTCTCTCCTGAAAGATTGAAAATAATTGACATGCATGCTTATTCTTTTTGGTCTACCTCCATGATTGAGCATAATCTTATCCTTGGGTTTGGTGCCAATTATTTGTTGACAGATAACCCTCTTATTCTGCGGGGATCCTCTGAAACCGCGCCTGCTACTCCTGGGTATATGTGGCACCACCGCATTCGTCAGCTTCTGGATGCACAACGTGGCAGTAACTGTCATGATGATGCCAGTTGCGACTGGAATCTTACAGAAATTTCCATCGGGTCCAGACCGATCCGACGTCGTAATTACCAAATTTTGCAAAGCGGTGGTGCTGGGGGTGATATACTCTGCCACGGTTGGAGGGATGAGCACGCTTACCGGGACAGGTGTCAATCTGATATTGGTTGGGATGTGGAAGAGTTACTTCCCTGATGCACCTTCCATTAGCTTCAACACTTGGTTCTTTTTCGGGTTTCCTTTGGCGTTGTTGATTTTTGTACCCATGTGGGGTATTCTTTGCTGGTTGTATTGTCCAAACGGATCGGGTCGGGTTCTATCTGCTTATTTGGACAAAGCCCATTTGAAGAGGGAGCTTGAGTTGTTAGGTAAGCCCATTTGTTGTCGATTTATTATTATTATTTAATTAATTAATTAACTTCATAACTTGTAAATGTGGTATTGTTACATGTGCAGGTCCAATGGCTTTTGCTGAAAAGATGATATTGTCCGTATTTTCGGTGGGTTACATATTTAACATTTAATTTTGGACAAGAAATTTTTATGAATTTTAATATTAATAATTAATTCAAGACCATTTAATTTGGTGCAGATACTAATAGTTTTGTGGATGACAAGAAGCATAACAGATGATATTCCTGGATGGGGATCGCTCTTCAACGGACGAGCCGGTGACGGAACCGTTAGTGTGAGTATTAAAATGTAGGAAGCGGTTAACATAATGTTAATTTTGATCAATTGATCAATACAGTGCTGACATGCAGACGTAAGATAATCTCTCTCAGCGTGTCAGCATTGTATTAGTTAATTGACCAAATTAAATGATTCTAGAGCAGTGGTGAAGCCATGATTTTTTGTCAGTGGGTCGAAATTATTATTGAGTTACAAATAATTTGGCGGGGGTTCGGGGGCAACGCCCCCAAGCCAATTTTTTTTAATACTTTATACTTTCGAGTATATATATATATATATACTATATTACAATGAAAATATAATGAGTAATAATATATGGTATATATACACTATGACTCATACTAGACTTTTTTAATCACAACTGTTCATAAGTAAGTATTTCATTATTTATTTTTAAAAATAATATAAATTAGATTATTATTTAGTTTAAAATATTATAGAGAGATACATATATTAAGAGGATATGAGTATATATGTGATTAAAATTTGATTGACAAAGTTATAAATTTTCAATTTGACCTCAGATAATAGAAAAATTTATAAAATTTTAGTGGGGTCAATTTATATATAATACTTAAATTTTTTAAAATTTACCTTACATTATAAAATAATTTTTTTTTTCAATAGGGGCGATTGACCCCATAGAAGTTCTTCGCCACTGTTCTAGAGTATAATAACACATATATACTGTCAACTCCTTACTTTAAGTTAATTTTAGTCAATTGATTAATACAGTACTGACACGCATGCGGAAGGTAGTATCTCTGCGTGTCAGCATGGTTAATTGACCAAATTACCATGAAGGAAGTTAACTTTACGGTAACACACGATCCTAGAGTGTAGTAACACATATATACTGTCCCCTCCTTCTTACTTTAAGTGTCAGTGAAATACAACCTCCGTTCTGTTCTGAATTATAAGATTAATACCGACTTTCCATATAAATGATATTTTTCAAATTTAAATTTAACATGATTCATTTCAAATGTAGGTGGTGATGGCTACCTTATTATTCATAATTCCAAGCAAGAAGCAGCCAGGCGAGAAATTGATGGATTGGAACAAATGCAAAAAACTTCCATGGAACATCATATTACTACTAGGAGCTGGTTTTGCCATAGCCGATGGAGTTCGAACTAGTGGCTTTGCAGATGAATTATCCAAAAGCTTAAATTTCTTAGAGAAAGTCCCATATTTAGCCATTGCCCCAGCTGTTTGTCTCATAAGCGCAATGCTCACCGAGCTCATCACATCGAACAATGCTACCACAACCCTAATTCTTCCGCTTCTTATACAAATGGCGCAAACCATGCACCTTCACCCGCTACTTCTTATGGTTCCCGGAGCTATTGGAGCACAATTCGCTTTCATCCTACCGACTTCAACTCCTTCAAATGTTGTCGGGTTCACAACCGGACACATCGATATCAAAGATATGATTAAGGTCGGAACGCCGCTCAAAGTCGCAGGAATTCTTGTATTGTCAATTTTGATGCCTACTCTAGGTAAGTAATCGACCTTCATTACTCTAATTCGAATACTACTCCATACGTTCCAGATTATAAAATCCGACTTTTAAATTCAAATTAATCCATGTCCACATGATTTATTAACAATTACGAAACAATAAATATTATAACTAGTATTACTTTTTACGTAGGTTACAATATGCTATATTATTATATTGATTAAAAATCAGATGAATCTATGTCAATTTTAAGTTTCAAACGTCTCAAATTAACTATAAAAAGTCGACAATAATATTATATAATCATTATATTTTGTAAAGGAGGGAGTATAAACTCTACTATTATGAAGTGCATATATATATGTGTGATTGATGGAATTATGTTTTATTTTGCAGGTGCATTTGTTTTTGGGACAGACAAGCAGCAATACAACACTTGGTAAATGTAGTACATATGTGTCTCCAATTTCTGTTAAATATTAGATAATTTTTTTGGGGGTGATTAAGTCAATAATGTACTTGCATATTTGTAGGAGCATTTCACTTCAAGCAATGTATAATTGTATAAAATATATTGTTCAATTTTCACTTCAAGCAATGTATAATTGTATAAAATATATAGAGTAACCCACAATTCTCTTCTTTGTATTCAAAATATGAGACTTTCAAAATAAAACTTCTCCTACAAATAGACTCCTTCTCAAAATAATATTCGTATAAAAATTAGGAGTTCTTCCTTTTTATATTAACATTTCTTTTTTTAATAGGATTCGAGGAGTAACACAATAATTCCTCCCCCGACTCGAATTCCTGAATACTTCAATTTCTTCTTTGTCACTGTCACCATTGTCGTAGTCACCACCATCATCCACATTATCCGCATTGCCTATATTATCCCGTTATCCACAATATACACATCATCTGCGTCATTCGCAACTTTCGCATATTCCATATCATCCGCATCATCATCATCGTTGTCTTCATCTTCATTAGCATCTCCATTAACTTCAGCATCTAGCGACTACAACAACTGCAAAATCTCTTATTCATCCTCATCAAAATGAAACTCAAATTCAAGTTCTTCATTATTCATTCTTTTTACTTGTCACACAAATGCAACTAATTCCCTCTACCTTGAAACCAATAAACCCAACTCATGATACCGCTTGTAGGGAATTATGGCATCATAAATCAACCAAAAAATAAAGAGAGATAAAACAATACAATATTTAACGTAGTTTGGTCCTCAATGATTCAATCCACAAAATCAACTTCAATATATTAATCCCCACGGTACAAAATAATGGTTTTACAACAATTCTCCCAAATTTTACGCTATAAAAGTCGAGGTTCCACAATACCGTGACACAACTTTTTGTACGAACTAAAAGCTGCAAAATCCTCTCACCCATAATATAAATGTAACTCGTATTTATAAACTGTCCAAATATACTGATGAAGAGTCTAGAATCAAAATCCAACTATTACATAATAATACAATGATGACTTGTATAATTGAGACCCAAAATTCGAAATCCTCCAACACATTCTCGAAAACAAATCTGCTAACCATGGTATGGGAAATCTATATTTCAAGTGTAAATTTATTTATGTTGTAGGAGAGCCCTATTTATAAGCATAGTTTGTGGTGCACGTTCCTTCGGCACGTCCTCTCAACCTGCAGCTTTGACATTAATTTATGTGGGTGGTGTAGAGATTTCCCATCGAAGGAACATTGGACTGCCCTATGTCCTGTACAATCAGCTAGAAGTGACTTGGTGGGTCCCTCGGGCGAAATTGCGACTCGATGAGCTGGTGAGTAAGGGTGTAAACGGAACGGGTTGATCTTAGAATTGAGTTGCTCTGGTTTATAAAATTTATCGAGTATAATATAAGATTTGATTAAAATTTCGTTTAAATTACCGAAAATTAATTACTTATTCGAATCGAGTTCTAAAAGTTTGAACTTTTCGAACGAATATAACCTGAGTATTAATAGAAAATTACAATTTAAGAAGGTTCGAGTAATTTATCGAACTTTAAAATTTTCTCATATTTCATTATTTATATTTAAAATGATTTCGAATCGAAATTTTAATCAGTGAAGTCTTTAATCGGTACAACCGTTCTTTTCATTTTACTGGCCTTCTTGGTGAGTCCCTTTGATCTAGCATCTGGGCCTTGGGGTAATTGGGCAGTTTAATTGGGCATGGACATTCATGTTTGGGCCTTTGGCCTATAACCCTAAACTTCCTTTATCCTATTTTATATATATATATATTTTTATCTTATTTTTCAACCTATTGGAACCTAACAATGACATATTTGTGAACAACAAATCTGTTTTGTAATGCAAAGTTTTCATGGCAGACTTTGAGTAGAAAAAAGATTGTAGTGCAGATTTGTAGATCCATATTAGATATTTTGTATTTATCTTTATCCAAGTCTTTTGGATAAAGTCTTTTTCGTTTGAAAAATATAATTTCTAAAACAATTTTTAAGAAAAAAAATTAGTTTATCAAATGTGTTTCTAATATTAACTAAGAAATTAGTTGGGGTGAAGTGATACTAGAAATAATAGTTAAAAATTAATGACAAATTGTGAATTTTATGTGATTTTATAGCCCTAAAATATAAATATAAATCTAATTTAATATCTGATTAATTTTTTCAAAATTATCTCTAATTTTAAAATGTATACAGTGGTCAGGTAGATCATGTGCCATGATTTCTACAAACTCATCAAGGAAAACAAATATTTTGAAGATAAATTTATGTCAATTAAAAAATATCGACATATATTTATACATAAGATAGATTCGACAATGTTCTTTCAATGGAACATGAACAATTTTATTTTCATCTTTCTTAAATTTGTGTTTTTTTCTTTAACGAGTTGCATCTACGTCACATTGAGCTTCAAATTCTCTCGAGCGTGTGAAACACACGCGCCTGTCAAAACTAGCCAAGCGTCGCGGCTCCAAGTTAATGAGAGACGCAACTCTCTTCCTCCACAGCCAAGCATCGCGACTCTGGCCTTTGAGGCGCCACGGCTCCAAGTTCCCTGTCCATTTCCTTTGATTCCTTTAACTAGTTTTTGCCCTTACGCTCCTTCTGGAAGTAGTTACTCCTTTTACTTGTGCCAAACGATCTTTAATCACTTGTAGTTATATTAAGACTAAATTTACAACATTTCACAGCATTTACACTATTACATGCTGGAATATACTCCCTCCTATTCAGATTAAATGACGTTTTAAAGAGTGTAATTTTATTCTATATAAGTGTCGTTTTGGAATCTCTATGCAATATTGCACTATTTTTTCCTAATTTACCCCTCTATTTAATATGCTTATTAAATGCAATTGTGGATAGAGAAATAATTAATTAGGGACAATTGTGCAGAATGAGAAAAGACAATTGTGGAGAGAGAAATAATTAATTAAGGACACAAAAGATATTTTGTGTTATTTCTTAATAAGTGTGCTTAACTCTAAAATGTCATTTAATCTGAATAGGAGGGAGTATAAAATTACTAAAATGCAATAAAATAATTCTAAAAACCTTAAGAAGAAGCAAAATAATTAAGGTAAGACTACCCAATTCATAGATATAAAATCTACTCATCAAATATCATAATAAGTTTTTTTAAATGTATTTAGGATTTTGTGCAGCTATTGTTTTGTATTAATTTGTGATATCGAGGTAAGTGACTTTTTGAATTGTTTAGTTTTTCTTGAAACTGTATTTTATTTAATATACTTCTGCAAAAAATGAAATATTATGAGTTACATTTTCAAAATTATGATTTTTTTAATGTTTTTATTTTTTGATTAAAATGTTACTCTTTTATTGCAAATTTCAGATCAAGTATTTATTTTGAATTGTGAAGTGAGATTATAAGATTTGAATTGTGAAACAAGTATAGTTTAAAACATTGATAATATTGAGAAACTTTTTACTTGAAATATTTAGTTCGACTATGTATAGAACCCGTTAGTGTTTACGCTTAGTTCTGAAGTGAATATAGTACATACTAAGACACACATATTTTAGATACCCTTCGGAGAGCGTGCATGTAAAACTCCAATTTTTTGAATAAAGATGAATTTTCTATAAATATTAATTTTGAATATTATGGAGTGAAATTGATATAATGTTATAGTTGTGAGTAATATTTATAAATTTTGCAAAGTACACAAGTTGTTATATAATATTCGATTGGTCGGGGAATATTCATTTTAACAGGGAATATTCGTACAACGACACAATCATTGGTGGACCCCACAACGAAATTATTGTCGAATTGAGAAAACGACAAAAATACTTTATGAAAATAACAAATGAAGTTTTACTGTTAATCTGTTGAAACACCCTTGTTAAAAAATACGATGTCTGGCGTGGTTGCATAGTAGCACTGCGGTATTAATTATTGATGCTTACGTGATAAGTCACTCAGTTTTGTTGGTATTATTAATGTAATAATACGAAAATATTTTATATAAAATGTAATACTTTTATAAAGTTATTCTATAAATAGAATATATTATATTCTATTATGCGTAGTGTTGCATAAAGGTTCTACGCATGCGGTTTTTGTATAGTGAAATCTTTTTTATATAAAATGTAATACTTTTATAAAGTTATCTATTTTATTAGACAATAATTAAAATATATTATATTTTATTATGCATAGTGTTTGTATAAAGCTCGCATGGTGTTTTGCGTAGTAAAATCTTTTATAAAGCTATTCGTTTTATTAGATTATAAATAGAATATATTATATTTTATTTAAAAGATTTTGCTTTAAATATGGACCATCGATTAAAGTAATTCAATCTGGACCGCTCATGAGTTAGTTATTATGCGAGTCCATTTTTCTATAAATAGAAGCTCATTCCTTCATTATTTTCTTACGAATTCAATTTGAAACTCTAGAGAGATAAACTATAGAGAGAAAGAAGAAAGTATTCTATTACTTCACTACTTATATATCCAAAGACTCTTCTTCTTAAGATATGGAATATTATTTGTTGTACTCGTAGGGAGTATTATTTCTTTTGTATTCATGAAGAGAACTTCATTATTCCATTCTTTATTATTCATTGAATAACTTTAGATACGCCGCTGCTACCCTATACTTGGTGAAATTCTTACATTATTCTATTCTTTATTATTACATTGGAATATCACATGCATGCGTTTTTTGTGCGGACTGATTCTGTCTTTATTATTACGTTGGAATATCCTGCTCATATGCGTTTTACGGGGACCGATTCCGCTCTTTATTATTCTCATTGGAATAACTCACTGCAAGTCTGATTATCGCATGCCGGTGATTTCTTTTGTTATTCCATTCCTTATTATACTCAAATTGGTTAAAGTTTTGACTTCTATATACTCCATGAAATTAGTGGAATATTCTTGATATTTCTTGTACATTCAAGATCTTTTCATGGAAATATTCTTCTAAGCATTCTTGAATTTTACTTGCATGAAGCAAAGATCATGTCGACAATTTGGACGTTATTAGTTCCTGAATAAATTAGTTCTTGAACTTGTTTTATTGAATTCTTATATCATTGTCATCATCCTCATATTTATATTTTTGAAAGTAATCTGTGGCCTGTAGTACATAGATGGACTTGGTATGTTTATGACCAGGGATTATTCGGTGTAATCATGACCGTAATGTTACAAATGATGTAGTAAAAGTCCTTTTGGCCGTAGTGCATGGATGGACAATTGTTGGTATAATCATGACCATTAATGAATACACAAATATTCTTGGCCCGTAGTACATGGATAATTGTGGTCGTGATACTAAAGAATATCCTTGGCCGTAGTGCAGGGGTGATTCGATGATGTGGATTATTTATTAAGTCGAGTCTCAAATGATAATGATGATGAAAACCTTTTAAATCATAAAAGATAGTAGATTTTATTTTCTACTTGACTCTTTTAATGGATTGCTTGTTCCGCTGCAGTTAAACTTGATATTTGTTATATTATATCAGTTTAAACATTGTTTAAGGCTAATGATAATTTATTCTGCATTATCTTAGTCATAATATTTCTTACTGGGCTAGTTAAGCTCATCCTTTCTTTCACTGTTCTCTTCAGAAAATGAGAATATAGCTGGGACAAGTTGGGGAACGGAGTGATGGACCAGATGATAGTATTAGTAGTCCTCACTATTCTGTTAAATAATGTGACAATAAATGTAATGAGGACTTATTCTGAGAGTGGATATTGTCTAGAAGGCGATGATTTTATATTAAAACTCACGACTCTCTTGTTGTATAATTAAGTTGTATTTGTATTCTGTACCATGTATTTGACGACTCAGAATATGTGATGTATACCTATTTTGGGGGCGTCACAGTTGGTATCAAAGCTTAGGGATATGATCCCTGGCTAAGATGTGAGACTAAAACTAGGAGGGGAGAGACGGGGAATTCCTTCGCTAGTATGACCTACCTAAGTTTATTTGGTATTTAATTGGTCGGTCAGAGTATAGGGATAATATGTGATGTCAATTAACCCTTGTTTTGTGGCAGTATTTGAAAATGGCATCCGAGAATATTGAGAATAGCAATGGAGCACAAGAGACCGTTGAGTCTCCACAGATCAATAATCATGACAATGTGCAACAGGATGGCGATAATCCTCCTGTAAATAACAACACTGATCAATTGACGAACGAAGGTACGTTTAAGAGCTTTTAGAATTCATGTAACATCGGTAAGGCGGCTCACGCTCATAATGCAGGAGGAAACAATGGTAACCACGGTTGGTCACCGCTAAGCAGTTCAAGGAGCTGGGACCAACGGAATTTTTGGGAAAGCCAGAACCACTTAAGGCGGAGACGTGGTTAAAACAGATCACCAAGATATTTGAGGTCTTGGGATGCTTCGAGGAGCAAAAGGTTTCCTTTGCACCAGATGTTCGCGTGAAGAAGCGGATCATTGGTGGGAATCAGAAAACGTACCCAGATCGACGACTTTTCAAGATGTCTTGGGAGAAGTTCCAAGAGCTATTCAATGACAAGTACTTTCCGAAAGCATTCGTCACATGAAGGAGGTGGAATTTATCAAGTTGGAGAAAAACAACATGGCCAGTGTCGCAAAGACGAAGCCAATTTTGCCGAGTTATCCGATTACGTCCCATTTGTCGATAATGAGGAGCGAAATACGCGAATATTTTAACACAGTTTGAAACCCAATATACGCCAATACCTCATTTCTCACAAACTTTGTTTATATTCAGATGTTGTGAATAGGGCTCAGTTATTGGAACGCGGTAATGAGTCAGCACAGCCCAAAGGCAACGACCAACAACACGATAATAATTGTACCAGTGGCAACAACCATCGGGACAATGATAACCATCGTGGAGGAAATTATCATGCCAAGAATGGTAACCACTTCGGTGGTAATCATGGCCAAGATAATAGAAGTGGAAATTTCAAGAAGAGAAGGTTCAATAATGATGGAAAGACAGTAGCACCAGCACCCATTTCAAAGGAAGAAGAACGATCATTGGTCGTATGTTTCAAATGTGGACAGGAGGGACACATCTGTCCAAACTGTACGCAGCAATCCAAAGCGTGTTTCAATTGTGGAAGAGAAGGTCACCTAGCTCGATTTTGTCGTATGGTGAAGTCAAGTCCAGCTGGGATAGTGATGCGAAAGGATGTCCCAGACAAGCCAAAACCGGTAGTGTGACGCCCCCAAAATTAGGTATACGTCACCCATCTTGGGTCGCCACTTACATGGTACATAAATTCAAATACAACTTACTAACCTAACTGTCAGTATAATAATACGACATAAAGCGTGAGTTTGAATACAAATATTGTCTACTAGATATTATACAAACTCAAAAGGAGTCCTCATTACAACTATTATCACACTATTTCACGAGAATAGTGAGGACTACTAATGCTATCCTCTCGGACCATTACTTACGTTCCCCGACTCGTCCCAATTATGTTCTCATTTCACGAAGAGAACAAAGTGAAAGAAAGGGTGAGCTCAACTAGCCCGATGAAGAAATATTATGACTAAGATAATGCGTAATAAATTATCATTAGCCTTCAACAATGTTAAACCGATAAAATACAATAGACAACCGGTTTAATCTGCGGTGGAATAAGCAATCCATTAAAAGAGTCAAGTAGAGAATAAAGTCTACTATCTTTTAGGTTTTAAAAGATTTTCATCAATTTTTATCACGAGACTCAAACAATAAATAAACCACCACATCTAATCATCCACGCATACCACGGTCAAGGATTTTCATCAAATTATCAATGGTCATGACTATACCGAATCACCCCTCGGTCATAATCATACCAAAAACTATCCATCAACGCATTACAGAACCATCGAGTACTTTTGTCACATCATTTATATCAAGTCATGATTATACCGAATGATCCTCGGTCATAATCATACTAAGTTCATCTATGCACGTAAGCCAAAGATAAACATAATATAACATGAGGATGATGACAATGACATAATAATTCAATAAAACAAGTTCAAGAATTATTTAATCCATGAATTATTAACGTCCCAAATTGTCAACACGACAATCTTTGTTTAGTGAGTAAAATTCAAGAATGATCGGGAAGAATATTTCCATGAAAGATCTTTGGATGAAACGCAAATATCAAGGATATTCTACTAATTTCATGGAGTATAAAGTCAAAGTTTTAACTAACTTGGGTATAATAAAGAATGGAATAACAAAAGAAATCACCATGCATGCGGTACTTTGCATGTATGTGTTATTCCAACGTAATAATAATAACGGAACCGGTCGTGAAATTCACCGCCAAGCGGGATGTTCCAACGTAATAATAAAGATGGAACCGGATCCGGTGTAAAACACACGATAGGATATTCAACAGAATGATAAAGATTTTAACCAGTCCGGTGTAAAACACACGAGCAGGATGTTCCAATGAATAATAATAAAAAAGAACCGGTCCGTGTCCTGTAAAACACACGAGACAGGATGTTCCAATGTAATAATAGAAGAATGTCACCAAGTATAGGGTAAAATCACAGCGATACAAAGTTATTCCAATGTAATAATAAGCAATGGAATAACATAAGGATTTCACCAAGTATAGGGTATGCCGTGATACTGAGTTATGTATAGGTATGCCACTTTTACAAAGTTATTCCAATGTAATAATAGTGAATGGAATAATGTAAGTTCTCTTCAAGAAGAAAGAATAACACCCACACTGCAGTAAAAAGAACCTAATATAGAAGTAGTGAAGTAGCGAATACTCTTCTTCTTTCTATAACTTTCTCTATAGCTTCTCTCTATAATTTCTCTCTCTGTAGTTTCAATGAATTAAGTAAGAAAATAATGAAGGAATGAGCTTCTATTTATAGGAAAATGGAATGCATAGAACTAATCCATGAACGGTCCAGATTGATTTACTTTAATCGACTATCCATATTTAAAGTAAAATCTTTTAAATAAAATATAATATATTCTATTTATATAAAAACATTTTACTATGCAAACACTATGCAAAACACTACGCAAAAACACTATAAACACTATGCATAATAAAATATAATATATTTTATTTATAAAATAACTTTAATAAAGTATTACATTTTATATAAAAGATGTTTACATTTTATTACGTTAATAATACTGAATAAAACAAAAAGTCATTATCGCTTATAATAATTCATGACATAATGGAATCAAACCGAGTGACTTCTCACATAAGCATCAATAATCAATACCGGTGTCTACTTTATGCAACCACATGTATTCTTTAGTACTTTTACTACTAAGTAGTTCAACAATGATCAACGGTAAAACTTCCGCCGTTATTTCAATAAAATATTTTTGTCGTTTTCTCAATCCAATGAATAATTTCATTGTAGGGTCCACCAATGATTGAGTAGTTGTCACGAATATTCCTGCTAAACCGAATATTCCCAGACCAATCGAATATAATATAACCACTTGCATACTTTGCAAAATTTATAAATATTACCCACAACTATAACATTATATCAAATTATTCCATAATATTCAAAATAATATTTATAGAAAATTCATCTTTATTTATAAAAATTTGGGTCTTACAACCTCCCTTCTTATGAAATTTAAGCCTTCGTAATTAGTGGTGCGACTACACGATATGATAAAGAGGTGAGGATACCTTGAATACCTTTATCGTTGAAAATATTAAGTTCATCTTTGCAATCCCGGCGAAGATATTCATTAACAATTCATCTTTGCACTACAAGCCAAAGATATATAACCAGAAAAACCAATAATCTTGAGACTCGACAATAGTATCACAACCATAAATTATCCATGCACCTTCTTGCTAAGGATATTCGTGTTTTCAATTACTATTCGTGATTATACCGAATAATCCGTGGTCATAATCATACCAAGTCTATCAATGCACTACTACGGCCCGAAGATGACTTTTACCACATCCATGAATTAATATTTCATTCTTTGAGACTCAAATTTCAATAATTAATCCATATCATCGAATCATCCTCGCACTACGTGCCAAGGATATTCATTAGTATCACGACCACAAATTATCCACGCACTACTACCAAAGATAATTGTGTATTCATTAGTATCGCGACCACAAATTATCCATGCACTACTACCAAAGAAAATTGTGTATTCATTTACGGTTATGATTATACCGAACAATCCCTGGTCATAATCATACCAAGTCCATCTATGTATTACAGGCCATAGATGACTTTCAACATAATATAAGCATGAGGATAATGATATAAAGAATCAATCAAATGAGATAAAGGATAAATATTAAATATTTATAATATAATTTATCCAGATTCAAGAATATCCCCATGTTATCAATCACTTAATAATCTCATAATCTAATATCATTAATATTATAATAATATTTTAATCACTTCTTAAATTTATAAACAATTTATCTCAATTGTTTACGCTTTTACCATATAATGCATTTAATCATTCAAAATGCCATACTCATAAAATATCATCACCAATTATCAAATCCCTCATCAAAAATATGCATATACTCTATATAGGATTCTCTAGCCATAAAATCTTATTTTCAACTTTGTTACTTCACATAACATATTTAACTCATATGTTCAGAACTAAACTATTTTCATGAAAAATACCAAATTAGTCCCAAAAATATTTCTTTTCTGGGATTTAGCATAATATAGTCCCATAATGAAAATATATTTTTCTCGAATTTTTAAAATTCATTTACTATTTTTCAAAAATCAATTTCTAATTAATTCCTTAAGAAATTAGCTACCTCAAGTTTAACTCAAAATTCCCAAATCTTGGCAGGACCTTACACATGTTAACGTCGACTTCCAGTTTAAATTTCATGGTCATCGAGTTATAGAACTCCTTCGGTTATAGCGTTTTTAAAATCGGAAAAACCTAAATATTGAAATAGTCATAGCTTGCTCATTTTAAGTAAGAATGAGCTCATTTTTGGACAGGAGATACTTTATACCATATACCTTCATGTCCCAAAAGGCCAGAATTTTCTCATAATTTAAGTTACCAAACAGCCCTTAAAGTTTCTAAGGCAAGAGTATTTTGAAATTTACAGCTTTGGCCTCCTTTGCTAAAATCAGTCCACACAAAAATCTACAACACCTTTTCCAGTAATTCCACTTGGATTAGTTAGGTAACTCGTAGATCTAACTCTAGGACTTGACCACATTCAAAATTCAAAATATAATAGGAGATATGGTCAATTGAATTTCATGTTACGTTTTCACCAAAATCGATTTTCAACTCTTTGTGATTTCTAAGAAACTTTCATGTTTTCACATAATAACCAACATAACTCATCATAACACTTACTAATACTTCATATACCCATGATTTTCATTAGTCCAATGCTTTTATTATGACTTTCATCATAAACCACGTAAATCGCTGCTCATTTTAGTTGAAGAAATATTTGAGGTTTAAGAAATGGGTTTTTGTCTTTGGGGTCAATACAAAATTCGATTTCACGCTCTAGGTAGGCTAGGAAATCTTCAAGAATACGTCAAGAAATTTATTAATGATAGAAATATCATTCAAAATCGCTACTCTTATCCAAGACTTGGATAAGACGTTACATTGATACCAACTGTGACTTCTATCCCTTAACCTAGATAGCCTCACAATGATACCTATAAACTTGCCATCTTCATTCACGATGTCGCCTACAAGAAAGTCCTATTTGGTGCATTCCACACAAGGAAGTCAACAACGAAAGGATCGGGGCTCTTTACTTATGGCTTGATATAACAAAGTGATTAACTTTAGGGTTTGGTTACTTTGAATTAGTATAACAGGTTGGTTAGGAATATGAAAGCTAACAACCTTACAAAAGAATAATAAGTAGTTAATCAATCGTTTTCAAAATTACCTCAAAGGCAAGAATTTTAAAGATATAAGATCGTGAAAGTGTTTATTTGAAACAACAAGATTAATAAACGATGGGAGGTAACGAAGGTTTCTCCCAACGAAGTTTCAATAGATAAATCAAAGTCTAATTTTTTTCGAGTCAAATTTAAACATTGAACACAACTAGGTAGAATAAAAGAGTGGGTAGAACTTGTATTGAATAAAGTATAGACTTAATAATTAATTTACCCGTAATAACCCGTTCTTTTTCTCGACAAACGCTCTCGCTTAAATTACCGAGTTTGACTTTCTTATAGGTACATTCCACCCTTAAGTGCTTCTTCACATTCCCGATCCATGATTTGAATCATTATTCTCTCGATCCATATCGAATTCGGGTTGACCGCTATGCATGGGTAATTCAATTCGATGTTGGGTTCTCCTAATCTTTCATCCAAAAGCAAAGTCCATTTCATCTATTTTGGCTTTATTGGATCTGACGCGTTTTTTCTACACTATCAACGCGTTGTGTAGCTTTTACCCATGCATCGCCTATTCTCCTTCGTTCGGTTGTTTCTTCTTTCAAATGATCTTTGATTTTTAAATTCTCGATTCCAACTTTAATATCTTACACCCCTCGCCAAAGCGTGATTTTGTTCGAGCATCACATATCGGGTAACCCAATTTTGAATTATTGTATCCCTTTGTTCCACGGTAGCTTGTCGTTCTTCTTCAACTTTGTTCTTCTAGCACACGAACACGATTTTGTAATTCTAAGTTTTGATCATAAATTTCTTCTAACCAATTCTCCTCAGGTTCCTCTTCTTCCTCTTCTTCCTCACTTTCAGCTGCTACCTCTGCAACTAGCTCGGGTGCAACAATTAGTTCTTCATTTACTACGTGGATATCTCTAATTTGTTCCTCGTCTGACACTGCATTAACCTGATTAGTGATTAAAGGTGTCACAACGGTCACATTCACTCCATTGTGAATATTTTCACCTTATTTCCAAACACTTTGCCACAACACAAGGGGTTAATTAATATATCAAATATTATCCCTATACTCGAATTCCACCAATTAAATACCAAATAAACTTAGGTAGGTCATACTAGCGAAGGAATTTCATGTCTCTCCCCTCCTAGTTCTTATCTCACATCTTAGCCAGGGATCATATCCCTAAGCTCTGATACCAACTGTGACGCCCCCAAAATTAGGTATACGTCACCCATCTTAGGTCGCCACTTACATGGTACATAAATTCAAATACAACTTACTAACCTAACTGTAGGTATGCAATATGACATAAATCATGAGTTTGAATACAAATATTGTCTACTAGATATTATACAAACTCAAAAGGAGTCCTCATTACAACTATTATCACACTATTTCACGTAATAGTGAGGACTACTAATGCTTATCCTCGGACCATTACTTCGTTCCCAGACTCGTCCAATTATATTTCTCATTTCAAGAAATAAAGCGTGAAAAGAAAGGGTGAGCTCAACTAGCCCAAAGAAGAAATATTATGACTAAGATAATGCGAATAAATTATCATTAGCCTTCAACAAATGTTAAACCGATAAAATACAATAGATAACCCGGTTTAAGCTGCAATGAATAAACAATCCATTAAAAGAGTCAAGTAGAGAATAAAGTCTACTATCTTTTAGGTTTTAAAAGATTTTCATCAATTTTTATCACGAGACTCGACAATAAATAAACCACCACATCTAATCATCCACGCACCCACGGTCAAGGATTTTCATCAAATTATCAATGGTCATGACTATACCGAATCACCCCTCGTCATAATCATACCAAAACTATCCATCATCGCATTACGAATACTCGAGTACTTTTGTCACATCATTTATATCAAGTCATGATTATACCTTAGAATGATCCACGGTCATAATCATACTAAGTTCATCTATGCACGTAAGCCAAAAGATAACATAATATAACATGAGGATGATGACAATGACATAATAATTCAATAAAACAAGTTCAAGAATTATTTAATCCATGAATTATTAACGTCCAAATTGTCAACATAATCTTTTTTACAGAGAGTAAAATTCAAGAATGATCGGAAGAATATTTCCATGGAAAGATCTTCGGATGAAACGCAAATATCAAGGATATTCTACTAATTTCATGGAGTATAGAAGTCAAAGTTTTAACCAACCGGGTATAATAAAGAATGGAATAACAAAAGAAATCACCATGCATGCGGTACTTTGCATAGACGAAGTTATTCCAATGTAATAATAATAATCGCGAACCGTGTCGTGAAATTCACAATCGGGATGTTCCAACAGAATAATAAAGATGGAACTGGATCCGTAAAACACACGATAGGATATTCCAATGAATGATAAAGATTTTAACCAGTCCGGTGTAAAACACATGACGTGGATGTTCCAATGTAATAATAATAAAGAGCGGAACCAGTCCTGTAAAAACACACGATGTGATGTTCCAAATGTAATAATAATAAGAATGTCACCAAGTATAGGTAAAAAACACGATATACGAGTTATTCCAATGAATAATAAGCAATGGAATAACATAAGGATTTCACCAAGTATAGGGTATCACCGTGATACAAAGTTATGTATAGGGTATGCCACTTTTACGAGTTATTCAACGTAATAATAGTGAATGGAATAACGAAGTTCTCTTCAAGAAGAAAGAATAACACCCTTCACCGTAAAAGAACCTAATATAGAAGTAGTGAAGTAGCGAAATACTCTTTTTCTTTCTATAACTTTCTCTCTATACTTCTCTCTATAATTTCTCTCTCTGAGTTTCAATGAATTAAAAAGAAAATAATGAAGGAATGAGCTTATTTATAGGAAAATGGAATGCATAATAACTAATCCATGAACGGTCCAGATTGATTTACTTTAATCGACGGTCCATATTTAAAGTAAAATCTTTTAAATAAAATATAATATATTCTATTTATATAAAAACATTTTACTATGCAAACACTATGCAAAACACTATGCAAAATACTACGTAACACACTATGCATAATAAAATATAATATATTTTATTTATAAAATAACTTTAATAAAGGATTCTGCTTTTATATTAAAAGATGTTTCGCTTTTATTACGTTAATAATACGAATAAAACAAAAAGTCATTATCGCTATAATAATTCAGCGACAATAATGGAATCAAACCGAGTGACTTCTCACATAAGCATTAATAATCAATACTGGTAATGCTACTTATGCAACCACATGTATTCTTTGTACTTTTACTACTTAAAGTAGTTCAACAAAGATCAACGGTAAAACTTCCGCCGTTATTTCAATAAAATATTTTTGTCGTTTTCTCAATCCGGCAATAAATTACATTAGGGGTCCACCAATGATTGAGCCGTTGTCACGAATATTCCTGCTAAACCTAATATTCCCCAGACCAATCGAATATAATATAACCACTTGCATACTTTGCAAAATTTATAAATATTACCCACAACTATAACATTATATCAAATTATTCCATAATATTCAAAAATAATATTTATAGAAAATTCATCTTTATTTATAAAAGCTGGGGTCTTACAGGTAGTTTAAGAGAGACATTTTTTTTTTAGTAACGAGGAACCTGAATAAAATTATCACGGATAAGTTAATCATAAACTTTTCACGTAAGTCTATACCATATTGAATCTGGGTTCTACTCACTCTTTTATTTCACCTAGTTGTGTTCAATGTTTGAATTTAACTCCTAGGAGAGTTAGGCTTTGATTTATCTGTTGAAACTTCGGTTGGGAGAAACCTTCGTTACCTCTACTATTTATAAATCTTGTTTGATTCAAATCAAAACTTTCACGTTACCTGTCGATCTTATCTCTTTGAAAATATTTGCATGGATGTGATTTTTGGAATCGATTGGTTAACTACTCATCATGCTTTTAAATAAGGTTGTTAGCTTTCATATTCCTAACTTTTTAAGTAACCAAACCACTAAAAGTCAATCACCGTCATATCAAGCCATAAGTAAAGAGCCCGAACCCTTTGGTTGTTAACTTCCGTGTGTGGAATGCCGCCCGGGACTTTTCTCATGGCGGCTGTATGTGAATGACGATGGCAAGTTGATAGGTATCAATGTGACGTGTTACCCAAGTCTTGGATGATAGTCACAGTTTTGAATGATATTTCTATTGTTAATAAATTTCCTTACGTATTCTTGAAGACTTCTTAGCCTACTCTAGAGCGTGAAATTGAATTTTGTATTGACCCCAATACAAAACCCATTTCTTAAACCCTCAAATATTTTTTCAACTAAAACGAACGTAACATGCGCCAAAGACGTTGGCTCGAGCTGTTGAAGATTACGATCGTACCATTCAATACCATCGTGGGAAAGCGAACGTGGTAGCTGACGCATTGAGTAGAAGATCGTATGTGTTTACGAGTGCGATGTTGTTAACATTAAGACCTATTTTATACGACTTACAAATGATGAAGATAGAGTTAAAGAATCTAGGAACCCACGTAAAGATAACAAATATACGATTAGAATTGACTTTAATCGATAAAGTTAAAGCCGCTCAAGCAACATACGCAGAGCTGATGAATGAAGAAGGTTCAAGAGGGCGTTATTCTAGAAGCAAGAATCGATGAAGAGAGGAAATCTCAACCCTCGATTTAATTGACCCATTTGAAATCCTCGATCGAGTAGGAACTGTGGCTTATAGACTCGTTTTACCACCAAGTATGTCGCATGTTCATAACATTTTTTTTACGTATCGACGTTACGTAAATATGTGGACGACCCGAAACACATTATTAATTTAGAACCAGACGAGATAACGGTTGATTTAACGTTTGACGAGATACGTGTTAAAATCTTGGATAAGAAGAATCGTATTCAACACTCAAAGGTTATACCTCAAGAGTTAGAATTTGAAATGAAGTCGAGGTATCCTCACTGCTCAAAGATACCAAGTACGCACGTAAATTTCGAGGCGAAATTCCATAAGGAGGGAGATTGTGAGACCCAGTTTTATGAATAAATATTTAATTTTCTCAAAATATTTTTTTAATTATTATGGTGTGGATTTGATATAATGTTATAGTTGTGGGTTATATTTATAAATTTTGCAAAATCGCAAGTTGTTATATAATATTAGTTTGGTGGGAAATATTATTTTTGTCGGGGAATATCCGTGATTTACTGAATAATCATTGGTGGACCCCCATTAACGGAATTATTGTTTGATTGAGAAAACGCGACAAAATACTTTATGAAAAATAACGGCGGAGGTTTTACCGTTAATCTTGTTGAACTACCCTAGTAGTAAAAGTACGATGTCTGGCGTGATTGCATAGTAGCACACGGTATTGATTATTAATGCTTACGTGAGAAGTCACTCAGTTATACTCAATTATTGCTACAGTAATTGTTGCATCATATCTCTCATATTATTGATTAGGTTATTGTCACAGTATCATCTGTATAATATGTTATTTTATTAATTCAATAATTGAGACGACAAAGTTATTCATATTATTAAATTACAATATTTACATTGTCTAGAAGTTCTGTCAAGGAGAGGTTTGGTCACCTAATTGCGCGCCAATAGGGAGAAATCCTTATTGAAAAGCCCCCTCTTTCCTGGGAACGACCTGGTTGTTAAATATTGTGAGTTATAATATTAATGATGAATGTTATTAAAATTAAGAATTTGGAGACGCAGACGTGATATTTGAGTCCAGAACGATGAAAGTAGTAAAAATAGTCTATAAACACAAAAAATTTTGGGATTCAATATTTGGTCAAAAAGTCAACAGTTAACTTTTTCGGGAAAAGTCAAACTTCAAAATTTCAAAATTTATATTGTTTATAAAAATAGTTTCATTATGTTGGAATTGTTTGTGTTAGTGAAAATCGATATCTATTCTGATGATAATTGATGTCTGGGGTTATATTGATAAATCGGGTAATTTATCGGATAAATGAGCAATTAATTGCTACTAATTCACATGCTTATATAACTATTTGTTCACATGTGTATACTATTGAATCACATTCTTGTACTATTAGGGGAGTTGGTGCAAAATTAATAATACTTGCATGACTAAGTTAAAAATGGAGGTATAGATGGAGGTACTATACTGTAATTGTTTTTATCACATGATTAGAACTATTGAGTCACATGATTTACTATTGATTCACATTATTTAATATTAGGGGAGTTGGTGCAAGTTTGATAATACTTGCAGGACTAAATTAAAAATGAAGAAAAAGAGGAAGGTATTATACTGTAATATTTCGAGCCCCAAAACGTGAAATTATCGAAACTATATTTTTCTATAAATAGAAGCTCATTCTTCCTTCATTTCTCACCAATTCACAAAAGCTTTAGAGCAATTATTATAGAGAGAAAGAAGAAGAGAAGTCTGCTACCTCACTATTCCAGTATCCAGTTTTTCTAAGATAGGGAATATTATTTGTTGTACTCGTAGGGAGTATTATTTCTTTCTTATCCATGAAGAGAACTTCTGTTATTCCATTCTTTATTATTCTGTTGGAATAACCTGTATACGCCGGCTACCCTATACTTGGTGACATTCTTTTATTATTCCGCTTTATTATTACATTGGAATATCCTCGTCTGCATGCATTTTACAATTTAATCGATTCTATCTTTATTATTACATTGGAATATACTTTGTTTGGCGCTTTTACGTGGGACACGGTTCCGCGTCTTTATTATTATTCTGTTGGAATATCCATGTCATGCATTTTACGACGGACCTGATTCCGTCCTTATTAGTATTCTGTTGGAATAATCTGTCTATGTGAAGTACCGCATGCATGGTGATTTCTTTTGTTATTTCATTCTTTATTATTTTGTTGGAACATCCTGTTGGTGCGAATTTACTTTGACACAGTTCCGTTATTTAGTATTCTCGTTGAATAACCTCGCTACATCAAGTACCGCCTACATGGTGATTTCTTTTGTTATTCCATTCTTTATTATACTCAGGTTGGTTAAAGTTTTGACTTCTATACTCCATGAAATTAGTGGAATATCCTTGATATTTGCGCTTCATCCAAAGATATCTTTTCATGGAAATATTCTTCCGAGCATTCTTGAATTTTACTCTACAAAGCGAGATCGTGTTGACAATTTGGACATTATTAGTTCTGGATAAATTAATTCTTGAACTTGTTTTATTGAATTCTTATATCATTGTCATCATCCTCATGTTTATATTTTGTTGAAAGTCATCTATGGCCTCAGAGTGCATAAATGAACTTGGTATGATTATGACTGAGGATTATTGATCGGTGTAATCATGACCGTAATGTTACAAATGATGTGGTAAAAGTCCTCATTGGCTGTGTAGTGCATTGATGGACGCTTTTGGTATGATTATGACTATGGATTCTCTTGACCAAGGGTGCAAAGATGAATTATTTTATGTCATGATCGGGATCATTGATGAAAACACGATTATCTTTGGCTTTTGTAGTGCATGGATAATTCGTGGTCGTGATACTAAAAATATCCTTGGCACGTAGTGCGGGATGAGTTAATGATGTGGATTATTTATTGTCGAGTCTCGGATGATAAAAGTGATGAAAAACCTTTTAAATCATAGAAGATAGTAAATTTTATTCTCTACTTGACTCTTCTAATGGATTGCTTGTTCCGTTGCAGTTAAACTTGATGTTTGTTGTATTGTATCAGTTTAACACTGTTGAAGGCTAACGATAATTAATTCTGCATTATCTTAGTCATAATATTTCCTACTGGGCTAGTTGAGCTCACCTTTTTACTTTCATTGTTTTCTTCAGGAAATGAGAACGTAGCTGGGACTAGTCGAGGAACAGAGTGATGGTCGTAGATGGTGCATTAGTAGTCCTCACTATTCTGTGAAATAGTGTAATAATAATTATAATAAGGACTCCTTTTGATTTTGTATAATCTCTAGTAGACAATATTTGTATTCAAACTCACAGTTTATGTTTTGTCGTATTGTACACGACAGTTGTATAATTAAGTTGTATTTGTATCCTGTACCATGTACTTGGCGACTCAGAATAGGTGATGTATACCTATTTTGGGGGCGTCACACATAGTGCATTGATGGACAGTTGTTGGCATGATCATGACCATTGATGAAAACACGAATATCTTTGGCTCGTAATGCATGGATAATTTGTGGTCGTGATACTAATGAATATCATTGGCCGTAGTGCAAGGATGATGTGGATTATTTATTAAGATGAGTTTTAGCGATAAAATTGATGATAAATTCTTTTAAATCATAGAAGATAGTAGATATCATGCTCTACTTGACTCTTTTAATGGATTGTTTGTTCCTCTTCAGTTAAACTTGATGTCTATTGTATTTTATCAGTTTAACACTGTTGAAGGCTAACAATAATTTATTCTGCATTATCTTAGTCTTAGTATTTCTTACTGGGCTAGTTGAGCTCACCCTTTGCTTTCATTGTTCTCTTGTGAAATGAGAATATAAATTTGGGACTAGTCGGAGAAAGCGGAGTGATTAGTGCTAGATGTTTGCATTAGTAGTCCTCACTATTATGTGAAATAGTGTGATAATAAATGTATTGAGGACTTATTTTGAGTTTGAATCTTGTCTGAAGACAATATTTGTATTAAAACTCACATTTCATGTTATATATTTAAGTTTGTATTTGTATTCTGTACCATGTATTTGGCGACTCAGAATAGGTGATGTATACTTATTTTGGGGGCGTCACATCCCGCTCCTAAGGTTTATAACTACAGCTCTGATACCAACCTGTGACACCCCCAAATTCAGACCATTCACATCTCGAATTCAGTTCGCCACGTACTACAAATCTAATGAATAAATAACATCTCATGCAACGCAAATAACAAAATAGATTACATTTATTTAATATAATCATTCACGTCCCAAGGTTTCGTAACTTAAAACATCTCTTACATACCTTAAACACACTTAAACATAGTTTAGACATAACTAATATATAACACAATTTATGTCTTCACATTATCATAATATTTCTAAATAAAAAATGAAGCTACTCTGTAGTTTTGCCCTTGCCCTTATCAGTGCCTGAGGGTCCGCCTTGCTCTGCCTTAACTGAAATGTTTTTAGGGAAAGCAAGAATGAGTAACAAGTTTGCTCAACAAGTAATATAGCAATAAGGGTGTTCAATATAGTTTTAAATTCTCGAGAGTACATCAATAAATGATAGTTCATGGAAAGCAAGAAGTATCGATGGTTCTCAATAATAGTCACTAAGGACAGAAACATATCAATAAGATTCAATGCTTAATTATTTTGAGATTTCAAAATAATGAATATTGAGCAGTCACTAAGGACTATGAACTTCTATTAGAATTAACAGTGATCAGCCTAAAGTAACCTATGTTATGCATAACCTTTAATCATACTCATGTGCGCACGTCGGTCTCCCGACAATTATATAGTTTCCCCTCCTAGGAGGGTTGTTCATCTCAGTCAATTATACGAGTCAGCACCAAGTCAATTTGGTTTGGATGGCTTTCTATCATATAATAATAGTCTAGCCGAATTAGTGGCTTAGACAGCTTATATAATGCATTCAAGAACTATAAGTTCAATGCTTGCAATAATCGGCAAAATATATCAATGATTTCTGAATAGTAATAGATATTTGTTAGAATTAAATATGGTTGATATGGCAACAATTCGAATTATACAATATATACAGTGTAAAGAACTTAGAAAACTTGCAATCAATATGGGAATCAAATGAAGTTAGAACTCGTCTCAAAGAGATAAGGTTTAAATACTTGCACAATATTCAAAGTCGTGAAAGTTAGAAAACTTGTCTTTCGTGTCGATTACCAACTTATAGCTTACTATCACTCCAACGAACTATATTATCCTATTTATTTATACACATTAGTCATATATGTTTGATAAAAACCAATCTCTTAGTCATGTTTAACCATTGAGCATATAATTTAAGTTCCACTTTAGATCATATGATTATCATATCAACATTGCTTAGAAAACTTTGTCTAAAAATCCTCAAGAAAATGATATGTATTGGTTCAATGTAGCCACTACATACTTAAGTACTTAAAAAATCACTTTCATTATACATTGTAACTTAAAACATTTAGATAAACATGATATAAGGTTCTGGAAAAGATAAAATTTTCAGACCTCTCCGGCATGTAGCGCGGTCGCGCTACATTTTAACCTGGGAGTGGCGCGACCATGCTGCTCCCTGATCAGACCAGACTTGAACTTTTAAAAGGCATGGCTACAGTTTAGTATTTAGCATAAACAGATCATGATACGCACGTTAAAAGGTTCTGGACTTAGTTTTATGTTCCTTTAAACTCATTTTAAGATTATCTTCAAATCTAATAGTTTCATTCTAAAAGTTTCCATTTAATGAGGTTAAAAGAATTCATTATGCAAAAGAGTGATCATATTGCTTAATATATCACATATTGATACTAAACCATTTTTATTACGCATGCGTGCATGTATTTAGTTTACTTACGCATAACTAGTATAGTTCGTTACTCGGAAACCTTCTTTGAAACATGCTTGACTAGTCTATATTACGCTTATCTAGTTGAATGAACATATCAACCATGCTTAGACTCATAAAAGATGCTTTTATGTTTGTAAATATAGTCAAAATGTGATCCATATCATTCTTTTCCAAATTTAGTTCTCAAACCTATATGAATCCACTATGCAACTCCCTTTATGCAAGACAACTTAAAACAACATCTTATGCTTATTTTTATACATATTCAAGCTATGTTCAAGTGTTTAAAAGTCAGAACTTAAAGAATATTATTATCATCATTTTGAAAAATCTGCAAGTTTCCTTTTTAAACTCAAGCTAAATCAAGCTAATATGCAAAGCAAGTTTATAACACACTTCATATCCATATTTTCACACAAGTAAGACATAAATATAGACTAGAAAGATTAGAATTTAAAATACACCAAGTTCATCATGATTTTTGCTTCAAAACCTTACAATTTGTTTTCAAAATCACTATAACCAAGCTACAACGACTTATGTTGAGCAATAAGGGTCTTAGCTCATAAGTTAGACTTAGTATCACACCTTACTCAGTAAACGAACCTGTTCAGAACATTAGAAGCAATAAAAACTATCTTACGAATGACCAATCGCGGTAGAAATTTGGGTTGTATTAGAGAAGTGGCGGCTCGACGCTCTTGGCTAACTTCTGAACTTGGCTCTAGTTTACAACAGTTCAGAATCCCAATCAAGCATACCATTTATTCAGCATACTCAGACTCATTACATAATCCATAACATGCGTATAAACTCTTCTAACACAATGACATGCCATTTCATACTAATTAACAGAGAAATTCAAGTAATTATAAGAATTTATCAAAACTCAACATTAAGAACATGTTTTGACAGTAATGTTACCTCTTGAGGTTGAATTTTTAGCTTTTACTCTCACAACCTATGATTGCTCTTCAATTTCACAACACTCACTCTCTTTATATTACTCTTATCAGACAAATTCTAGCAACTGGAAATTGAGAAGGAATATGCTTCAATTTATAGAAAATGGATTACACAGTCCATGATTTTGCCTACCATTACAAACCAACAGGAAAGAGAAGAAACCATTGGATTGAGAGGGTTTGGTGAAAAGATTTGACCAACTCCTTCTCCTCCATATCTTAGCTCATCATCACAGCAAATTCTAGTAGGCTCGAGTTCACGCAAAATGGAGGTTAGGCTACTGTTGGGTACTGTTTGGTCACTTTATATGGGACAAGGAACTTGTTCTAATTTGTAGTAACGAAATGGGTACTAATACACTTAGGTTTATTTCCTTTTTGGCTAATAATTCCACATTTGATAACTTTATGTCATTACAAAATAAAAAGTTAGGGATTATATATATACCCTTATCATATAATTCATGTACATTAATCTAGTTCAAATAATATTTAAATTGGATTAGAATATAATTAGTTGGGTATTAATAATCCATTATTTCCGATTACTCAATTTTATTATTCCAATTATACTTACTTATTAAAATAATTATTAATTTGTAACTTGTTGATTTATTCTAATTTAATATTACGTAAAATGCATCTTTAATGTTCTCACACATACATGTTGTCACATAAGCAATCTTTATGCAACTTATAATTTATTCAATTTTATAATATAGTCTTATATATTATATAGTCATATTAAAGTGTCACACTACACTCCCTTTTAATTGAATGTAGGTACTATGTATAATACTATTAATTATCACATATCTTGCACACAATAATTAATTGAATAAATTATTTACTCATTAATATTTTATTACTCACAATAACAATTAATTAACAATATGATATTAATTAGTCATTCACTTCTTAGTTCATTCATTCTTTAATTTAATCAAACCATCAAAATTTCCATTCTCGTGCCACACAAGGCATTTCACATGTCTCATCATGTTTTCCCACATTTTCTCAATTATCATAATTTCAATTTAATCTAGTTGAGCTACTCATCTCATGACACATAAATATTTATATAAAATAAATATTCTCATTCTTATTAATATCATTATTACATTTTTTATTCATAAAATTCATTATTCTTACAATACATATAATTAAATAAAATAAGGCTTAGCGATAATTCCATATCTTATATTTAATTAGGGAATTGTATGATGGAAGAATTGAATTATCTGAAATTATTTACTCAAAGGTTCTTTAATTTATGATTAATGTTGAAATCTATATTATCCGAAAAGTCATTGATTGCTAAGGAGACTTATCCTTATTGTAGAATAAAAATGATTTATTTAAATAAATTAATAGTTTAATTTATTTATTTAAATGATATTAAATTGTTCTAATTGATTTATTCACAACCTGGTTTAATATGGAGAACCTAAAGGGTCACACTATAAAAGGAAGAATAATTATTTAAGAAGTTAATGGCATAATCGTAATAATATGTTAAGTGTATTTAATTTAATCTATGGTGATAGAGTAAATTAAATAAATTTGAATATTATTATTTAATATTTTAGAAATATTAAATATAAATTAATAAGAGAGTCTTATTAATATTAATATTATTATTATTATTTTAATTTACGAAGAAGTTTGGGAATGAATTTAATATATGTACTTTCATTTATTCCTAATAAGATTAGGAGGTAAATTAATTAAAGAGTTTAATTAATTATCCCTAATAAGATTAGGGAGCTTAATTAATTAAAAAAATTTAATTGATTAAATAAAACTCTATTTCTAATTATATTAGAAGGGTTAACTAATATCTATATAAGAGGAGTCTTATGCTAGATATCAGTAAACGTAATTCCAATTGTTGAAGAGTACTCCTCTTTCTACAAAGATGGAAAAACTAGGGTTTAGCCAACCACTTTCATTCTTGAATAATCCTTCTTCCTTGGTGGATCACTTCTAGAGGCCAAACAATTGGGTGGCTAACATTGATCAAATGAAGAAATCAATCCCGGAGATTCAAGGAGATTGCGAAGAACTAAGAGTTGAACTCGTACATGTGGAAGATTGATGCATAAAGGATGATCCGGGTAATTGGTTTGTGAATATTTTTAAATCTGATTTTGTCATGCTTCCGCTGTTTTATGCAATCTGATTGCGTCTATGATTTTCACAAACCTTACATGCATGTTTCGTGTGTGTGAACGTGAGCATGAAATCGTGTGTGTGCAAGTATATCAAACATGTGCTAAAAAGCATGGGCCTTGAATGGCCATAAGCTTAAGTTTTATCCTTTAAGCTTCAACCAAATACTGAGTAAGTTAATTTATTTTTTTTACTAAAAGCTAACTTGAGGAAATATTTTTGAATATGGGCTATGAAGTCAGCTTATTTTTAATTCAAATATGTGTGCTCCAATTTGATCTGAACCTTCAAATTTGTATCCTTACAATCCAGACCGTTCAAATCAAATTCATATTTCCAAAAGACTATTTTTCCCTCAACTCCAAAATCCAATAAATCAGAAGTCTTTTCTTCATTTCCAAATTACCAATTTACAAAGCAAAGAAAAGTTATATCTCATTGCCTACATTTTCTCTCTGCAGAAGCATTCTCTTCATCTTCTACTTCAAAGTTCTAATTCTTGATAGAAGATAAAATTGGTCAAAGTAGTAGAGATATGTGACGCCCCCAAAATTAGGTATACATCACCCATCTTGAGTCGCCAGATACATGGTACAGAATTCAAATACAACTTAATAATACAATTGTCGTGTACAATACGACAAAACATAAACTATGAGTTTGAATACAAATATTGTCTACTAGAGAGTATACAAACTCAAAAGGAGTCCTCATTACAATTATTATCACACTATTTCACAGAATAGTGAGGACTACTAATGCACCATCTAGGACCATCACTTTGTTCCCCGACTAGTCCCAGCTACATTCTCATTTCCTGAAGAGAACAGTAAAAGAAAGGGTGAGCTCAACTAGTCTAGTAAGAAATATTATGACTAAGATAATGCAAAATAATTTATCGTTAGCCTTCAACAGTGTTAAACTGATAAAATATAATAACTATCAAGTTTAATTGTAGGGAAACAAGCAATCCATTAGAAGAGTCAAGTAGGGAATAAAATCTACTATCTTCTATGATTTAAAAGGTTTTCATCACTTTTATCATTTGGGACTCACTTTAATAAATAATCCACATCATTGAATCACCCCCGCACTTTCTGACCAAGGATATTCTTTAGTATCACGACCACAATTATCCATGCACTACTGACTTAAGATAATCATATTTTCATCAACGGTCTGATCATGCCATAAAACAATTCATCTTTACACTACTGACAAAGAGAATCCATAGCCATAATCATACCAAAACTCCATCCATCAATGCACTACGGGCCAATGAAGATTTTTTTTCACATCATTTGTAACATTACGGTTATGATTATACCGAATAATCCCTTGTCATAATCATACCAAGTCCATCTATTCACTACAGGCCACAGATGACTTTCAACAAAATATAAACATGATGATGATGACAATGATATAAGAATTCAATAAAACAAGTTCAAGAATTAATTTATCTAAGAACTGATAACGTCCAAATTGGCAACATGATACTGCTTTGTAGAGTAAAATTCAAGAATGCTCAGAAAAATATTTCCATGAAAAGATACTGGATGAAGCAAAAATATCAAGGATATTCCACTAATTTCATGGAGTATAGAAGTCAAAGTTTTAACCAATTTGAGTATAATAAAGAATGGAATAACAAGAAATCACCATACATGCGATAGAATCATACGTGCGAGTTATTCCAACGAAATAATAAATAACGGAACCAGTCCCAAGAAAAAAGCATGCATGACGAGATATTCAAATGTAATAATAAAGAATGAAACTAGGTCCCGCGTAAAATGTACCGGCGAGGATATTCCAATGAATAATAAATAATGGAACCCGTGTCCGGCGTAAAACGCACAAACAGGATATTCCAACAGAATAATAAATAATGGAACCAGGTTCGACGTAAAACGCACAGACAGGATATTCCAACAGAATAATAAAGAATGGAATATTAGAAGAATTTCACCATGTATGCGAAGATTTGCATGTAGGCAGAGTTATTCCAACATAATAATAAAGAATGGAATAACGAAAGAATTTCACCAAGTATAGGGTAGCACATATCTGAGGTTATTCCAACGAAATAATAAAGAATGGAATAATGAAGTTCTCTTTATAAATAAGAAAGAAAGAGTACCCTTACGAGTACAACAAATAATATTCTCTCTTAGTAAAAGAAACCGAATATAAGAGTAGGAAATGAGCGGAAATACTTTTCTATAAACTTCTCTATAATTTCTCTCTACAGAGTTTCAAATGAATTAAATAAGAAATAATGAAGGAATGAGCTTTTATTTATAGAAAAATAGACGCATAGTAACTAACTCATGAATCAATTGAGTTTGATTTACTTTTAATCTGACGGTCCATATTTAAAGCAAATTTTTTTTAAAATAAAGTATAATATATTCTATTTATAATCTAATAAAACGAATAACTTAACTTTATAAAAGATTTTACTATCTGAACACTATATCAGCACTATGCATAATAAAATATAATATATTTTAATTATTGTCTAATAAAGCGATAACTTTATAAAAGTATTACATTTTATATAAAAAACTTTTCCTGCTTTTATTACATTAATAATACCAATAAAACAAAACTGGTGTGACTTATCACATAAGCATCAATAATCAATACCGTATTGCTTTCTTATGCAACCACGCGTATTCTTCAGTACTTTAACTACTGAAGTAGTTCAACAATATTAATGGTAAAACTTTCACCGTTATTTTCAATAAAATATTTTTGTCGTTTTCTCAATCCGACAATAATTCTGTTGTGGGGTCCACCAATGATTGTGCCGTCGTACGGATATTCACCGATAAAAAGAATATTCCCCGACCAATCGAATATTATACAACAACTTGCATACTTTTTAAAATTTATAAATACTACCCACAACATAATATTCAAAAAATTATTTCGAGAAAATTAAATATTTATTCATAAAATCTGGGGTCTCACAAGATAAGTTATTAAATTGGTTGTATTTACATTATATCATATCTGCTTATATATATAGATATATTAAAGATAAATTGTTATACATATTCATATTCATCTATATTTAATCTATTAAATATCATATAAAAAGTCGATTACTTAAATACCGATATAATTCAAAGTAATTTCTCTAAAATTCTCCTGATGGTCTTTAAAATCCTAAGTGACTTTTTATTGATATAGATACATTATATAAATATTGAAAAATATTTATATAATTATCGAGATTATAAACAAACAAATTTGGTCAATACTTAGATACCGATATAATTCAAATATTATTTCTCTAAAATTCTCCGAACAACCTTTAAAATCTGAAGTGGCCAAATTTTAACAACATAGATTAAATATAATATAATATAATATATATACGTGAGTGAAACAAAGTTTATCATACTTGCTTATATATATATATAATTGTTATACACACACACACATATATATATATATATTGCATCTATTAAATATCATATAAAAATCAGTACTTAGATACCGATATAATTCAGAAGTAATTTCTCTTCCAGACGGTCTTTAAAATCCTAAGTGGGCTTTTTATTGATATAGATTATCAGATTGTGAAAGAAACAATTTGGTAAGTACTTAGATACCGATATTATTCGGATATTATTTCTCTGAAATTCTCCGAACGGTCTTTAAAATCTTAAGTGGCCAAATTTTCACAACATAGATCAAATATAATATAATATATACGTGGGTGAAACAAATTTCTTCAAGTATTATTTAAATTGATTAATTTGTCATACTTGATAACTGTCATTACAAGTATCCTGTTCACAAACTTACTTTATTCGCAAGGTATTTGTTTTATTATAAAATTGAGTGACTTAGTCAAAAATATATCATAGAAACACACTCTTTAATTATAAAAGAAAATCTTTTCTATACTTGTTTAATCAATAGAAACACATTTTTTATTAAAAGAAAAGAAAATCTTTATAAAATTACATCAATTATCATATCTGCTTACCTGGAAGCATCCCAAATAAAAGTCTTGGTACTTTTATCTGATATTTGATCTTTAACTGCATATATGCTTATTTGAGAAGTATCAAATATAAAAGTTATTTAAACTTTTATAAATTTGTACTAAACTTTATCTGCTTACTTAGAAGCAAAGTCAAAACTAATCTTATGTAAAAAGAAAAATGGTGAGTTAGTTTATTGTATGTATTTGTGAGAAAGACAAAAATTATTTGACCAAGACCAGAGTCTTAGAGAGGTCAGTTGAAAGTTGGGTATCTAGTGTACTTGTGAGGTAAAGAAGAGATTGTTGTTTCAAGACCAGATCATAGAATAGTTCTGAACTCAAAAGTAAGATACAACTAAGCTTGAGGAATGGGCTGGAAGTTCGCTGTCCGAGACAATAAGTTGTGGAAAGTTGTAAGTTAATCTTTAAAATTTTGTAAAGGTTTCTCTGCCTATTGAAGGAACATTTATTACTGGGAGTAATAAGATCTCAAGTCCTGAAGAGGAGCTTGAGACTAGACGTAAAAATATACCCAAGTTGTGTATTGTGAACCAGATAAATATATGTGCATTGTGTGATTGAATCTTTCTTATCTTGCATATTAATTTCTGACACTATTAATTAATTTGCTTAAAATTTCAAAAAGGCCTAAGACAATTTTTAAATTGTAATAATTTATTCAACTCCTCTTCTAGATTGTTATTGGAATTTTAAAATTCTCAAGTTAATCTCCTATATATCAGACGGTATCTAAGCTTTCTACTAAGGTAAGAGATATCATTTTCTTTCATACTTCTTATTATGGTAAGACAATATTATTCGTTATACAACTTTATCATTAAATAATGGAAATTCCTAAAATGATTAAGAATATCCATAGTTTGTGCTTCATCTAATATTGTTCACCGGAATCTTTCTATTTTAAATTGTTATTTTTGAACTGGGAACATTATATTTTATCAACAGCTCTAATCGATTTTTTGGATATCTTGTTGACAATTTAGACAGTGAATAAATCACCAATATTTATTCTTTATATAATTAATGTGATTATTTTTTTCCATTCATCATGTTATTGTTATTGAATTAATTATTGAAACTAAGTGGTTGTGAATGTCTTTGACTTGGGTGCAAAGACACTATGATTATTAAGTGTCTTTTGCATGTGTGGCAATGACACATGGTGAAAATTATCTTTGGTTTGGATGCAAAGAATAATTGTTGATTAACATGATCATGACTATTAGTGTTACAGTTGAATATATTTGGTCTGGGTGCAAAGATGAATTGTGGATTGACATGATCATTACCATTGGTGTTATAATTGAATATATTTGGTCTGGGTGCAACGATAAATTGATCGGCATGATTATGATCAGGAACTATTGAATGACATAATTATGAATAGGAATTTGAATTGGTTTAATCATAATTTTTGGTGTTACAGATAAAGACAGATGGTGGAATTTCTCTTTGAGAAATTATTGATTGGTGTTACAGTGATAAAATATAAATGTTAAAATTTTTAATTTGAGGAGATAATAGACATTATGATCTATTTAACTCATCTAAAGGATTGTTCATTCCGCTGCAGTTATTTGTTGAACATTTATATCATCTACCATATGCTCAAAATATCTAATTTATTACTGTTGAAGGCTAATGATAATTTACTTATCTTAGTCATGATATCCTTTACTGGGCTATTGTGTTCACCCTTTTGTTTCATAATTCCTTTCAAGAAATAAGAGTATAGTTGGGTTCAGTGGGGAGAACAGGGAAATGGAGTGATGGTCCATATTACTGGTTGTCCTCATTAAATTATAAAAATAGTATAACAATAATTGTACCGAGGACTTAAAAAATGTGTTACAGTATTTTGTACGGCCTTGTAATAATTTGAGTGTGGATACTGTCGTACTTTTTACGGTTCGATATTTGTATTGAACACTTACAGTATGTGTGTTGTCGTATTTTGTACGACAACATAAAAATGTATAAAGGAGAATTTGTGTTTGTAGTATGATTTTTGGCAACTCAAATTGTATGGTAAAGACCCGAATTTGGGGCTGCCACACCTTACATTAATTTTTACCTGCTACATTGTTAAAAAATGAGCATTTATTGATATTTTTCTTTAATTTCGACGAGTTGCGTCTCCATTTTATGTTTTCGGTATCTAGTTATTATACATTAGTTTAAATTTGATTTGAAAGATTGTTAGGTTTTACATTTGTATCATTGTTGTGTTTGTTATTTTATTTTGGCTGCTCGTTATTGATATTGTTGCTTTGCGAGCTTTTGAACTTGTGGTGTATATCACTTTGGGCGTGTATTAGGTTTAGGGTGTTACATATTAGATCTAACTGGATTTATGACATCACATTATCAAGCAGGTTGCATGTATTTTCATCTTGAGGACAAATTGGATTTTAAAATGAGAGTATTTGTAAGACCCCAGCTTTTATAAATAGAGATGAATTTTTCTATAAATATTATTTTTGAATATTATGGAATAAATTTGATATAATGTTATAGTTGTGGGTAATATTTATAAATTTTGCAAAGTATCTGAAGTTGTTATAAAATATTCGTTTGGTGGGAGAATATTCTTTTTTTAAGGAATATTAAATGATGGCTCGATCATTGGTGGACCCCCACAATGAAATTATTATCGGATTGAGAAAATGACAAAAATATTTTATAAAAATAACGACGGGAGGTGTTACCAGATTAAGCTGTTGAACTACCCGGTGGTAAAAAAATGCGATGTCTGGCGTGAGTTGCGTAGTAGCGCACAGTATTGATTATTGATGCTTACGTGAGAAGTCACTTTCGCTATGCTCAATTATTACTTTCTGATAATTGCTACATCATATCTCTTATATTATTGATTCAATTATTGTCACAATTATCATCATCGTATAATATGTTATAGTATTAAATCAATAATTGAGGCGACATGAGTTATAAATGATTAATAATTGTTGAAAGATTAAATGTGTGTTGATGAAAAAAAAATGATTTGTGGTAAGTTTGATTATTTTATGGGGGCTAATATGTCATCATTTAAGAGTCTCTTCGTCGATAGTAATTACCTTAAATCTATACATCACCCATCTTGGGTGCGCCACTTACATGAGTGCGAAATTTAAATACAACTTATTAACATAAGCGTAGCGTGCAATCGACATAAAGCGTGAGTTTAAATACAAATATAAATCTACTAGATATTATACTGAACTCGAACAAAAAGTCCTCATTACAATTATTATCACACTATTTCACGAAATAGTGAGGACTACTAATCTTATCTTGGGACCATCACTCGTTTCCCAGGCTAAATCCCGGCTATATTATCATTTCACGAAGAAACGGTGAAAGAAAGGGTGAGCTCAACTAGCCCGATAAAAATATTATGACTAAGATAATGCGAGAATAAATTATCAATAGTCTTGATAATATTAAGCGATAAAATACAATAGACAACCGGTTTAAGCTGCGGTGAATAATATCTGATCCATTAAAAAGTCAGTAGAAAATAAAATCTACTATCTTTTAGGTTTTAAAGGTTTTCATCATCATTGTTATAAATGAGACTCGAAACTTTAATAAATATTCCACATCATCGAATCACCCACACTTTTCTGACGAGGATATTCTTTAGTATCGCGACCACAATTATTCATGCACTACGGGCGAGAATATTTGTGTATTCATTAATAATTCATGATCATACCAACAAGCATCCATCGATGCACTTCTGACGACCCTTGAGGATTTTTATCACATCATTTGTAACATTACGGTCGTGATTACACAGAATAGTCTCTGGTCGTAATCATACCAAGTCCATCCCCATGCACTTTCTGAGGCCGAGATGACTTTCAAAAAAATATAAACATGAGGATGATGACAATGATATAAAATTGATAAAACAAGTTCAAAATTATTTTATCCGGGAATTATTAACGTCAAATTATCGACATGATCTTTGTTTTGTAGAGTAAAATTCAAGAATGATCGGAAGAATATTTTCATGAAAGATCTTTGGATGAAGCATGAAATATCGAGGATATTCTACTAATTTCATGGAGTATAGAAGTCAAAGTTTTAACCAATTTGGGTATAATAAAGAATGGAATAACAAAAGAAATCACCGTAAATGCGATAGAGCCGCACGCAGACGAGTTATTCAGCGAATAATAAATAACGGAACGGGTCGGTGAAATTCACCGCAAGCGGGATGTTCAACCGAATAATAAAGATGGAACCGGATCCGGTGTAAAACACTGATATAGGATATTCAGCGAGAATAATAAAAAAGCGGAACCGGTCGGTTGTAAAACACACGAGACGGGATGTTCAGCGAGAATAATAAAAAAGGCGGAACCGAGTTCGGTGTAAAACACTGCGACGGGATGTTCAGCGAGAATAATAAAAAAAGCGGAACCGGTCGGTTGTAAAACACCACGAGCAGGATGTTCCAGCGAGAATAATAGAAGAATGTCACCAAGTATAGGGTAAACCACTTATCTGAGTTATTCAGCGAAAATAATAAGCGATGGAATAACAACAGTTCTCTTCGTGAATAAGAAAGAATAACACCCTTACATTTGGTAGGGAGATTGAATCTGCTGACGATGTAGTAACAAAATACTCTTCTTCTTTCTCTCTTATTCTCTTCTCTATACTTTCTCTCTCTATAAGCTTGAATGAATTAAATGAAAAATAATGAAGCCCTAGGCCTCTATTTATAGAAGATTTCTAGCTTAGCTTTTCTGCTTGATGTGAAAAGCGAGTGGCTGAGTGAATGATGTGAAAAGAAAAGTGGTTTGGCCTTTTGTAATGTGAAAGCGACAAGTGGTTCGGCGCTTTGTAATGTGAAAGCGACAAGTGGTTGACGTCGGTAAAGGTAATTACTATTAGAAGGTAAATACTATTAAAAGGTAAATACTATTGGCGAAGTAATTACTATTATTGAAGGTAATTACTATTGTGCGAAGGTAATTACTATTGTGAAGGTAATTAGTTGAAGAAGGTAATTACTATTCACAAAGGTAATTACTATTGTGAAGGTAAATACTATTGATGAAGGTAATTACTATTGAAAGAGACTCTTAGATGATGACATATGAGCCCCCATAAAATAATCAAACTTACCACAAATCATTTTTTTTTTTAATCAACACATATTTAATCTTTCAACAATTATTAATCATTTATAACTTGTCGTCTCAATTATTGATTTAATCTTATAACATATTATCTGAGATGATCTTTGTGACAATAATTGAATCGATAATATAAGAGATATGATCGTGAATTCTTGTATGCGATAATTGAGCATAGTGAGTGACTTCTCACGTAAGCATCGATAATCAATCTGAGTGTCTTCTTATCTGACCTGCAGCGTATTCTTGTACTTTTACCATTGGGTAGTTCAGCGGTTTTAACGGTAACACCTCCGTAGTTATTTTTATAAAAATATTTTTGTCGTTTTCTCGATCAAATGATAATTACATTGTGGGGTCCACCATGATTGAGCCATTATGCGAATATTCCTAACAAAAGAATATTCCCAGAAAACGAATATTTTATAACAACTTGCATACTTTGCAAAATTTATAAATATTACCTGACTATAACATTATATCAAATTTATTCCATAATATTCAAAAATAATATTTATAGAAAAATTCATCTTTATTTATAAAAGTTGGGGTCTTCTGACCTCCCTTCTTATGAAATTTAAGCCCTCGAAATTAGAATGCGATACACGGTATGTCGAAGAGGTAAGGATACCTTGATTTCATTTGATTCTAACTCCCAGTCATTTCCTCGACATATTGGTGGTTCCTCCAAAAACTTTGACTTGAGGTATAACCTTGGGCGTAGAATATGTTCCTTCTTATCAAAATTTGAGCAGGAACCTCTTAATCGTCAAATCTTCCATTATTTAAATCAGGTTCTAACTTCGATAATATGGTTCGGGTCTTTCACATATTTACGTAACATAGATATGTGAAAAGCGTTATGAACACGAGAGACATATTTGGCGGTAAAAGCGAGTCTATAGGCCACGATTTCTACTCGATCGAGGATTAAAATGGGCCAGATGAATCGAGGATTAAGTTTTCCTCTCTTTCCAAATCTTGTAACTCCTTTCCATGGAAGCGACTCTTAACAACACATGATCTCTATATCGAATTCCGTCCTTTCGATGAAGATCGGCATAACTCTTTTATCGATTTTGTGAGGTTTTTATCGTTGTCGGATCGTTTGAATCTTTTAAAAGTATCATACGTACCAACTCAGGTCCCAACAACGTTGCTTCACCCACCTCATCCCGGCATCTTTGGAAGCGACACTTTCTTCCATCTGGCGCTTGAATGGAGCCATGCGATACTTGCGATAAGCTGTTGTTGTGGAAAAAACTCCACGATGGTAAGAACTTGTCCCAACTCCCTTGAAATCAAGGACCACGAGTCTTAATAGATCTTGAGAGTTTGAATAGTCCTCTCCATTGTCCGTCCGTCGAGGATGATATCTTAGAAAACTAATCGTGAAATCTGTGCCCATAGCTTTTTGCAAACTAACCCAAAATCGTGAAGTGAATCTTGGGTCTCGATCGAAAACTATGGATCTGGGCATACCATGCGATCTTACAATCTCGTTTATGTACATCTGACGAGGCGTTCAAGTGTATAAGTTTCTCGTGTCGGTAAAGAAATGAAGCGAACTTGGTCGATCTATCAACAATGACCCAAATCGCATCGATGCCTTGAGAAACCTTAGGAAGGCCGTGCTTGAAATCCATGGTAATGTGCTCCCACTTCCATTACGGAATTTCAAGTGGTTGCAATGGACCTTTTGGTACTTGATGCTCGCTTTAACTTCGTTGACAAGTTAGACACCTTGAGATAAGCAGCTATCTCTCTCTCTTCGTATTGCTCCACCAAAATGTATAGGCGAATATCATGATACATTTGGTACTCCCGAGATGGATTGCAAATGGTGTGTTGTGCGCCTCCATCATGATATTATACTTTAAATCGAGTTCGTTAGGAACACAAAAAGTGCAGGAGTTGACTCGAAGTATTCCTTCTTCATCGATTCTTGCTTGGCGCAGCACCTTCTTGCACTTTCTTCCTCATCATCGCATCGACTCGAGTGCAGCAGCTTGGCGACTTTAACTTTATCGATTAAAATCGGTTCTACTTTCGTATACTCATTATCATCACATCGTCCTGGAGTCTTTAATTCTATCTCCATCCTTTGCAAGTCACACAAAATGGGCCTTTGCGTTGACAATATCGCTTTTCGTACTTGCATATGATTTTACTACTCGATCGTCGGCTACCGTTTAAACTTTTCGAGGATGGTATTGGATGGTATGATCATAATCTTTCAGCAGTTCAAGCCAGCGTCGTTGTCGCGTGTTGAGTTCCTTTTGAGTGAAGAAATATTTGAGGCTTTTATGATCGTAAAGATCTCCACTTTCTCCCCATCTGAAGTAATGCCTCCAAATTTTAAGTCTGCAAAGACAACATTTGCCAACTCTAGATCATGAGTAGGATAATTCCTCTCATATTCTTTGAGTTGTCGCGAGGCATAAACTATAACTTTTCCATGTTGCATAAGAACACATCCCACCCTTTGCTGAAGCATCACTTGTAGATGACAAATCTCTCAGGCGCGGATGGTATTGTCGAGCAGTCTTTGAAATAAGTCTCCTCTTGAGTTCTTGAAAACTCTTCTCACATTCTTAGCTCAATAGAACTTTGTATCTTTCAAAGTCGGTTTGAGTCGATGGAATAGCGATTAGAAAATCCTTCCACGAATCTCAGATAATAACCCGGCTAAGCAAGAAAGCTCGTGCTTGATCCAGCGATTTAGGTTGTTCCCGACTTTGAATAGCTTGATCTTTCTTTGGGTCAGCGGATATTCCATGACTTGATACCACGTGCCCAAGGAATGCTACTTCTTGACGAAACTCGCATTTCTTGACTTGGCATAAAGCTTATATTCACGAAGCTTTTGGAGTGTCGACCTCAGTGTTGCTCATGATCTTCACGGCTTTTGGAATAAATAAGGATGTCATCAATAAAGGCGACCACAAAGTGATCTAAATATTCCTTGAATACTCGGTTCATCATATCCATGAAGGCGGCGGGGCATTAGTCGATCGAAAGGACATGACTAGGAATTCATAATGCCGTCTGGGAGTTACGGCCGTCTTTGGAATGTCGGTGATTCTAATCTTGATTGGTGATATCAAGAGCGAAGATCGATCTTTGAAAAGAATTTGGCTCCTTGCAAGTTGGTCGAAGCGGGTCATCAATACGTGGCAATGGATACCTATTTTTTGATGGTGACATGATTGACTCCAGATAATCAATACAAAATCGCATACTCCCATCTTTCTTCTTCACGAATAGAGCAGGGAGCACCCCGAGGAAGTACTTGGGGCGAATAAAGCCGATGTCTAACAATTCCTGCGGTTTGGTCTTTAACTCACGAAGTTCATAGGAGCCATTCGATATGGGGCTTTGGAAATAGGTTTTGTCTGGGGTTCGAGTCGATACAAAATTCAATTTCACTCTCTGGGGTAGGCGGGGAAGTTCTTGAGAATCGTCGGAAATTTATTAACAATAGAATATCGTTTAAAAGCGGCGTATTTTTATTTAAATCGTGACATGAGCTAAGAAAGCTTGACATCCGTTTTTCATAAGCGAATAGCTTTATGGCTTGAGATGGCCAGTGATTGATTTTAATGGTTTGGTCGTTTGAATTAGCATAATAGGTTGATTAGGAATATGAAAGCTAACAACCTTACGAAAACAATCAATTTTTGCATGATAAGTAGTTAACGATCAATCCACAGAATCACGTCAAATCTGAAGTATTTTTAATGAAATAAGATCGACGAATTAATGTGAGGTGCAGATTTGAACCAAACAAGACTTATAAGCGATTGGATGTAATGAAGGTTTCTCCCAGCGGAGTTTCCACGAGATAAATCGAAGTCTAATTTCTCGGTCAAATTTAATCGATGGCGCAAGTAGGAGAAATAAAAGAATGGGTAGAACCGGGTATCAAATAAAGTATAGACTTCATTAGAGTTTATGATAAGCTTACATGATGACCTCATTCGGTTCCTTGCTCTTTGGGAGAGTCACACAAATGCTCTCCCTTGCCTTCTGGGTTTTGAATTTTACGGGATGGCCTTTGGTGCCTCCATCCTAGTTTGAATTTGTCTTGATGGCAATAAAATCGAGCTAAGTGACCTTCTCTTCCACAATTATAACATGCTTTGAATGGCATGGCGATTTGGTGATGTGTCCCTCTCCTCGCATTTGAAGCATATGATGGGTGGTCTTTCTCCTTCCTTAACAATGGGTCTTTGGTCTTTGGCGTCTTTCCATCATTGTTGAATCTCCTTTTCTTGAAATGTCCATTCTTATTGTTTTGTACGATTACCACAAAAGTGGTTACCATATCTGCTTTGTGATTCCCTCCACGCTTGTTGTCACCGCCTCGATGACTATTCTCATTTGGTATTATAATTTTGCAAATTTGCTCTCTTTTTTTTAGTTGTGTTGACTCGTTATCGCGTTCCACTAAGCGAGCCCTATTTACAACATCTGAATACAAACCACGGTTTATGAAAATAAGATGTTGGCGTATCTCGACTTCAAACCTCTTAAAAACATTAGCGCCATTCTCTCTTCATTATCCACCAGAGTGGGGCCTATGGCCGTGTGATAACTCATAAATTTTGCCTCGTGTTGCGACACGGTCGTATTGTTTTGTTCGACTTGATAAACTCCACCTCCTTCGTGTGGCGAATACTTTCGGGAAAGTATTTGTCGTTGAAACGACTCTGGAACTTCTCCCAGATATCTTGATCTGGTGGTTGAGTCGTTTCTGGAATTCCCACGATGTCCCTCTCTCATAAGCGCATGACATAAAAGCGTGAAAGGAACCTTTTGCTCCTCGGAGCATCCCAGACATCAAATATCTTGGTAATGCTTTATCCATGCTTAGCGAGAAGTGGTTTTGGCTCTCCCTTAAACTCGGTGGTCCCGGCTCCTTAAATTGTTTAGCGGTGGCCTTGAGAGAGTTTCAATGTTTCCACCTACGTTTTGGGCGAGAGTCGCTCTACTTTCTTTGTTGCATAAATTGCATAAAACCTCTGAACATTTGATCATTCATCATTTGGTCGGTGTTGTTGTTTGCATGAGGATTATCGCCTTCACGATGCACATTATCTTGATTATTGATATGTGGTGAATCAGCGATCGCTGCGCTCCATTCTTATTCTCAACATTCTCGGATGTCATTTTGAATCTTGCCACAAAACAAAGGTTAATTGACGTATAACAAATTATCCTTATCTTACGACCAACAATAAAATATCACGTAAAAACTTAGGTAGGTCATCTACTAGCGAAGGTATTCCCGTCTCTCCCTCTAGTACTATTCTCACATCTTAGCGGGGATCATATCCTAGCTACGATACTGTTGTGGCGCCCCCAAAATTAGGTATACATCACCCATCTTGGGTGCGCCACTTACGTAGTGCAAAATTTAAATCTGACTTATTAACATAAGCGTAGGTATGCAATCTGACATAAGCGTGAGTTTAAATACAAATATAAATCTACTAGATATTATCTGAACTCGAACAAAAAAAGTCCTCATTACAATTATTATCACCTTTATTTTACGAGAATAGTGAGGACTACTAATCTTATCTTGAGGACCATCACTCGTTTCCCAGAGCTAAGTCCCGGCTATATTATCATTTCACAGAAGAAACGGTGAAAGAAAGGTGAGCTCAACTAGCCCGATAAAAATATTATGACTAAGATAATGCGAGAATAAATTATCAATAGTCTTGATAATATTAAGCGATAAAATACAATAGACAACCGGTTTAAGCTGCGGTGAATATCGATCCATTAAAAGTCAAGTAGAAAATAAAATCTACTATCTTTTAGGTTTTAAAGGTTTTCATCAACATTATAAATTTGAGACTCGACTTTAATAAATATTCCACATCATCGAATCACCCACACTTTTCTGACGAGGATATTCTTTAGTATCCGCGACCACAATTATTCATACCTACGGGCGAGAATATTTGTGTATTCATTAATAATCATGATCATACCAACAAGCATCCATCGATGCTTTTCTGACCCTTTGAGGATTTTTATCACATCATTTGTAACATTACGATCGTGATTACAAGAATAGTCTCTGGTCGTAATCATACCAAGTCCATCCCCATACTCTCTGAATACAGATGACTTTCAAAAAATATAAAACATGAGGATGATGACAATGATATAAAATTGATAAAACAAGTTCAAAATTATTTTATCCGAGGAATTATTAACGTCAATTATCGACGTGAATCTTTGTTTTGTAGAGTAAAATTCAAGAATGATCGGAAGAATATTTCCATGAAAAGATCTTTGGATGAAGCATGAAATATCGAGGATATTCTACTAATTTCATGGAGTATAGAAGTCAAAGTTTTAACCAATGGGTATAATAAAGAATGGAATAACAAAAGAAATCACCGTGCGTGCGATAGGCCTTGCAGGCGAGTTATTCAGCGAGAATAATAAATAACGGAACGGTCGGTGAAATTCACGCAAGCGGGATGTTCAACGAGAATAATAAAGATGGAACCCGGATCCGGTGTAAAACACACGAGATAGGATATTCAGCGAGAATAATAAAAAGCGGAACCGAGTCGGTGTAAAACACCTGAGAGCAGGATGTTCAGCGAGAATAATAAAAAGGCGGAACCGGTCGGGTGTAAAACCTGCAGAGCGAGTGTTCAACGAATAATAATAAAAAGCGGAACCGAATCGGGTGTAAAACACTGTGAGCGAGGATGTTCAGCGAGAATAATAGAAGAATGTCACCAAGTATAGGGTAAACCACTTATCTGAGTTATTCAGCGAGAATAATAAGCGATGGAATAACAGCGATTCTCTTCGTGAATAAGAAAGAATAACACCCTTACATTTGGTAGGAGATTGAATCTTTACGGCGATGTAGTAACAAAATACTCTTCTTCTTTCTCTCTTATTCTCTCTATACTTTCTCTCTCTATAAGCTTGAATGAATTAAGTGAAAATAATGAAGCCCTAGGCCTCTATTTATAGAAGATTTCTAGCTTAGCACTTTCTTAGTGTGAAAAGCGAGTGGCTGGCTTGTGATGTGAAAAGAAAAGTGGTTTGGCCTTTGTAATGTGAAAGCGACAAGTGGTTCGGCCTTTGTAATGTGAAGCGACAAGTGGTTCGGCGTCGGTAAAGGTAATTACTATTAGCGAAGGTAAATACTATTGTAAAAGGTAAATACTATTCATTCAGAGGTAATACTATTGGCGAAGGTAATTACTATTGAAAGGTAATTACTATTGTGAGAGGTAATTCTTATTGAAAGGTAAATCTTATTATGAGGTAATACTATTGGCGAAGGTAATTACTTATTCCTGAAAGGTAATTACTATTGATGAAGAGACTCTTAGATGATGACATATAGGCCCCCATAAAATAATCAAACTTACCACAAATCATTTTTTTTTTCAATCGACACATATTTAATCTTTCATAATTATTAATCATTTATAACTTGTAAATCTCGATTATTGATTTAATCTTATAACATATTATCTGAGATGATCTTGTGACAATAATTGAATCGATAATATAAGAGATATGATCGTGATTCTTGTAGCGATAATTGAGCGTAGGTGAGTGACTTCTCACGTAAGCATCGATAATCAATCTGGTGTCTTCTTATGCGACCACAGCGTATTCTTGTACTTTTACCATAGGGTAGTTCAGCGGTTTTAACGGTAACACCTCCGTAGTTATTTTTATAAAATATATTTTTTGTCGTTTTCTCGATCAAAAATAATTATTACATTGTATAGGTCCACCATGATTGAGCCGTTATGCGAATATTCCACTAACAAAAGAATATTCCCAGAGCGAAGCGAATATTTTATAACAACTTGCATACTTTGCAAAATTTATAAATATTACCTGACTATAACATTATATCAAATTTATTCCATAATATTCAAAAATAATATTTATAGAAAAATTCATCTTTATTTATAAAAATAAATCATAAAAAAGTAGTGGATTCTATTCTCCATTGACTCTTTTAATGGATTCAACACTTATTCATTTATGATTCAAGCGCTATGTATACCTTCCTTTTATCGGTTTAACATTGTTGGAGAAGACTAATGATAATTTATTACGCATTATCTTAGTGCGTAATATTTCTTCTTTGAAATTTGGTTATTTCATGCTTTCTTTCATTTGACTACTCTTGAGGGAAATGAAAGTGTAGTTAGAGATTAATCAGGAAACGGTGATGGTGCTTGAGGAATAGTGCGTTAGTAGTCCTCACTATTTACAGCCTTGAAATAGTGTGATAATAAATGTAATGAGGACTCCTGTTGGTTTGTATAATCTCACAATAGACAATATTTGTTTTCGAACTCACACGGTTTTATGTATTATTGCAGCAGTTATGTAAGTTATATTTAAATTACATGCCATGTAAGTAAGCGACCCAGATAGGTGATGTATACCTAATTTTGGGGCGTCACGGTCTATAAATATTGATTTCCTATCTTACTTTCTTCTCTTCCTCTTTACTAGTTGATAACCCGTGCAATGCACGGGCTAGTTTGAAGAATAGATTGAATAATTTGTTAACTATGGGATGAGAATGATATTTTTTTCCAATAATTTTTTAAAAGACTTTTCAATAGCATTCTTTCCTGAAGCAAATTTATCACAATTGAGTTATCTAAGATAATAAAATGAAATAATCAATACATATGTTGAGTGTGGTAAAAAAAACCTAGTGAATGCATTTACTATATACGTAAAGTTTACAAAATGACAAATTTATTGAAAACGTAAAATACTGATTGTTTCTCACATTTAGTGAATCTGGCCATTATTCACGATTAATGATTTCCAAATGTAACAAATCGACCACTGCGTATGCAAATCAAGTAAATAAACAAATAAAAATGAGATTACTAAGGATCACGATTGATGTGGCATTAAAAGCAAAAATTTAATAGTTGAAAATTGAATTAAAAATCTCAA